>LR812538.1:54732516-54828355 GCA_903798195.1 Danio kyathit | reverse complement strand
TTTTTTTTTATTGAATACATTTTCTTAGAATTATATTAAATTGTATTTTATTTTTATGCATTTTCTTATAGTATAATATGTTTATTTCTTACAGTAAGAATTTATAAATTATAAAATACAGTTTGTTGTAGAATTTCAAGAATTATATTAGTATGGAATTTTTCATTGAATACATTTTCTTATAGTGTAGTGTAATTTATTTGTATGTATGTATGTGTGTGTATATATATATATATATATATAATTATATTTCATAATTTAATTATTTTTTATTTGTTTTAATTGAATACATTTAACATTAATATAGTATAAAATATATATTTCTTAAAGAATAAAATTATTCAATTTTGATTTTTTTTAATTGAATACATTTTCTTATAGGCGGCTCTTGGTGCTGGATTCTCAGATAAGACTCCTGCACACACAGTGACTATGGCCTGCATTTCCTCCAATCAAGCAATGACCACAGGTACTAAACTCACATACACACACAGGTTATGCTGACATTTGAAGGCATCACATGCAGTATGTTTACTTTTACATTTAGTTATTTATGCTTTTATTCAAAGTCACTTACAATCAGTGTTGGATGTAGTTGTTTACAAAGTAACTAGTTCCTCTATTTAGGTTACTTTTTTGCTATAAAAGTAAAGTAAGGGATTACTTTGAATTTTTAGGTAATTTAGTTCCCTTAAATACTACACATAAATATAAATTTAACAGTTCTATATAAATTAGTTCAAAGAAGCAGTTATATATATATATATATATTATATATATAAATAGTGAGATTAATCTCACTGTAATCTTGGAATTAATCTAGATTTATCTATTAATCTAGATGTGTGCTACCCAAATAATAAGTCTTTGAGAACGGGTTTCTCAAGCCAGGTGGTGCATTAGACCAGGGCCTCATCTCCTGTTTCCAAAATGCATCCAAACTGCTTGAGAAACTGTTTTACTATGATAATTGGTGATGAAAATAAATGATGTTCAATAAGATGTACTTGTGTTTACTAACTGTTTATTCAGTTAAACATGAGTTTTGAACTGTAGGCCTACATAAGCTCCAAACAGCGATTTGTGATTACCTTAATCCGACTGAAGTCATAACTGAACTAAACAGAAATGGAATTAAGATGTGGAGTATGCATATATTAATGGCATTATTGAAGTAAACACTGCAATCAAACTATTACCGTCATGTAGGACTTTTTGCCATATTTTCCGACAAGATCCACACACTCGGCTGTCAGTAAAGGACCGCGCACACACACACACACACACACACACACACGCATTGCGAAATGCAGAAGTTTTTTTCTTTCCATTTGGCGTGCGTTATTAAATTCCTTACTCCTTATTTCCATCTTATACCCCAGTTTGTCACGGGGGCATGAATGAAATATTCATGAGTGAAGGTGAAACTGCCGAACTGCAGTTAAAGTCACCCAAAATTACAGGAAACTCTTATATGAAACCACCTCACGTAAACACCTTAATTATATTATTGTCTAATAAGGCAAATAACTAGATTACAGATGTCCATGTAAGCGTAGTCAGTAGTGTCTTCGAAGTAAGTGAAAGATCCAGATAGACATCTTGCTGATTTAATTCAGAAGGGCATTTTTTGTCAGACGGCTCACCGGTTTGACTTTCTTTCACTGTCATTCATTTTAAAAAGCACCCAGTCCATTTTATTTGTATGTTTTACTCGAATGCATAAACTCTACAGATGCCTGATAGTTAGATGTGGAGCTAACATTAATCAGATTCACTCTAGTGAACTGCATCCATGTTAGCATGTCAAGTTTGATGTGGTAATTTCACAGTAGGAATACACACAGGTACGAAGACTCGCTGTCGCCACCTATAGTGCAATTTGGCCAGGTATACATCCGCGCTTAAATATCAAGGTGAAAGTCATCATAACTTGCGTAGAATAGACTCAGCTCCCAACCCAATATACAAATAAATAAACGTGCGTTATGGATGTGACCAAAAAGTATGCGAGTTCGCAGTCTACAACATACTTTGTAGAAATTCCGTGAATTAAACTGCACAACCCAAAAGAAATAATGCTAATCAAATGTATAAAAGATGGCTCTCTATATAACAAAAATGATTAACTTTATTTTATTTAATATTTTGGCATTTATGAGGAATTAGTGTCCTTATGGATGTGACATCTCTCCATTATGGATGTGACCAATGTGAAATTGCCACTTGTATGACTTTGGTAAATCAATTATAATAGTTGAAAAACTTAGAAACGGTTTCCGTATTTTGGTGAAAAATTTGCATGGAATTGCTCATATATATATATATATATATATATAATATAAAAGGTAAGTGAATTATAACAGCGCAAACATTTCTGTAACCGTAGTAGTGCTGTGCGCTATTTGTTCAACCCTTTAAGGTGACATGCTGACTGACTGACTGACAGGTGCGTGATGCGTGGGGCGCCAGCAAACACGGCGTAGCTTTCAGTTAAGATGAACACAGTTTCCATAAGTATACTTATTTTTCTGGAGTTTATAGCCGTTTTACTTTACTTCAGGTTGCGTTAATGTCGGAAAACGCACAAAAACGCACTTCAGCAGCGCTTACTGGAGAGCGCACGAGAAGATCTGCACTTGAGCATGTAAATTTGAGTGCGTGCAAGAAGTTTTGTTCACGAAGAGGAAATCGGCGCGCAAGCAAAGAGATTTGCCTGCTCATATTACATGAATGCGTTCTCGACTTGTAATACTGCGTGTAATATTTGTCTTTGAAATAGTTTACAGATCTGTGTAAAAAAAAAAAAGCCTGCCGCCACAGCTGGGAAAAATCCTAGAGGAATCACTGATATATAGATATATATATATATACATATATATATATATATATATATATATATATATATATATATATATATATATATATATATATATATATATATATATATATATATATATATATACATATATATATATATATATATATATATATATATATATATATATATATATATATATATATATATATATACATATATATATATATATATATATATACATATATATATATATATATATATATATATATATATATATATATATATATAGTTGAAGTCAGAATTTTTAGCCCCCCTGAATTATTAGCCCCCTGTTTATTTTTTCCCCAATTTCTGTTTAATGGAGAGCAGATTTTTTTTTTCGACACATTTTTAAACATAATAGTTTTAAAAACTCATTCCTAATAACTGATTTATTTTATCTTTGTCATGATGACAGTAAATAATATTTGACTAGATGTTTTTCAAGACATTTCTATACAGCTTAAAGTGACATTTAAAGGCTTAACTAGGTTAATTAGGTTAACTAGACAGGTTAGGGTAATTAGGCAAGTTAAAAAATTAAGCATATATTTATATATACATACATACATACATACATACATACATACATACATACATACATACATATACATATATATATATATATATATATATATATATATATATATATATACACATACATGTATATATATTAGAAATAGATATATATATATATATATATATATATATATATAGATATAGATAGATTAGTATTTGTTTTATTATTTATTTATTTAAAGAAATTTACATGACAGTGATGGCACATGCTTAAGAAATAATGAAATGAGTAAGAAATTAATGAATTGAAAGTTTAATTTTATTTGTCTGTAATATCTGTTGTTTATAGGGATTTTACTAGTATTGAGTAGTGTTGAGTTACTTTTCAGACAAAGTAGAAAAGTAATTTAAAAATGCTTTGTAATGTAATTAGTATCCAGTAAATTTTAGCAAGTATCTTACCCAACAGTACGTACAAATGAGGAAGGCATCAAGTGATTCTTCATAAAAAGTGCTGCTAATACAAAGTTTATGACATAGTTAAAAAATGCATGCTAAATAAACGCACATGTGACCCTATATGCACGAACACAACATCGAGTTTTAAGTTTGCTTGTTTGTTTACACTTTATTGCCCCCAATGGGGGCCCATGTTTGCATAGACTGAACAAAAGCAGACAACACAAATCAACACAAACATTCAATCATCAACACAAATATTACATATTTAAAAGTCTAGTTGATATAGGTAAAAAAAGATTTCTAAAAACGATTGTATCTGCACATTGTCAACCTGTATTGTCGACCGGAAGGCATTAACTTATACTCACAAAATAAACTATGAGTTCAGCTAATCACTTCCTCTTAATGTTCATAAAGGGAGTGAACAGAAGATTATCAAATGCAGTGAAGTGTTGGTCATGATTGTGTTTTGTAGCTGTGGGTTTGATCGCTGCTGGTCAGTGTGATGCTGTAGTCGCCGGCGGCGTTGAGTTTATGTCTGATGTACCGATTCGCCACAGCCGCAAAATGAGGAAGACCATGCTGTCACTGAATAAAGCCAAAACATTCGGGGCCCGAATGTCTCTGCTGGGCTCCATCCGCCTCGCTCACCTGGCACCTGAGGTACTACTTCACCCATAATGCACTTCACAACTGTTTATCATGTAGCATGAATGATAATAAAAAAATGCAAATGTTATTATTGATGTTTTTTAATCTTTACAAGTATATTTATTTCATATTATTTTATTACATGATTTATATTATTCTATGGTTATTTTAAATATTATTACATACAATATTATTAGGAGCGGCACGATGGCTCAGTGGTTAGCACTGCCGCCTCACAGCAAGAAGGTCTCTGGTTCGAGTCCCAGCTGGGTCAGTTGGCATTTCTGTGTGGAGTTTGCATGTTCTCCCCGTGTTGATGTGGGTTTCCTCCAGGGGCTCCAATTTCCCCCACAAGTCCAAACACATGCACTATAGGTGAATTGAATAAACTAAATTGGTCATATCTGTGTGAATGTGAGAGTGTATGGGGGTTTCCCAGTACTGGGTTGCAGCTGGAAGGTCATCCGTTGTGTAAAACATATGCTGGATAAGTTGGTGGTTCATTCCGCTGTGGTGACCCCTGATGAATAATGGGACTAAGCCGAGGGAGAATGAATGAATATTATTATTATTATTATTATATTTTAACAAATATATTTAGCATTATTTAATTTTATTATGATTATTGTTATTGATATTATTTTTACAAACAATAATCCACCATTACATATAAATGACGATAATGTTATTCTGTGATTAGTTTTTTTATTCAGAATTATTTTTATGAAGATGCACATTTTTTACTATATAGACTTATTAATATATATGAATATATTAATATATATTATTCTATATTAATAATTATAATACTTCTAGTTAGGCCCACACAGAATCTGCGTGCGAAGATTTCCGCTGATTTTTAGCCCATCATTGATTCTGTTTATTTACTTGAGTAAATGTGTGCAAATTTATATTTATTCAGTTTTTAAATTAATTTCAGTATAATTATTGACTAATATGAAAGTGTTCATGTAATTTATTTACAATACAGTTTGTAAAGTATTATATTCTGTCTTTTAGTAGATATATTATATATTATATATAGAAGACTTGCTTTGTTTACCAAATAAAGTGGATCTAATTGGATTTGCATTGTAAACATGTTAAAAGGGTATTACTTTTTAGTTCATATATTAAGGTTTTAGTTACGAGACTCCCAAAATCATTCTGCATAAATCCACAGACTTTTAACAAAATTCTGCACAGAAATAGGAAAAAAATTTCAGCAGATTCTGTCTGGCCCTACTTAGAATTAATTTAATATAAATGTACAATTTTGTCTTTTACATGCAATTAATTATTAATTAAAAATAAATTATTATTGTCATTATTTGGATTTGTACTTTACACATATTTTGTATTATTTCATGACATCCTTTGTGTGGCATTCATTCATTTTTTTTCGGCTTAGTCCCTTTATTAATCCGGGGTCGCGACAGCGGAATGAACCGCCAACTTATCCAGCATGATTTTACGCAGCGGATGCCCTTCCAGCCGCAACCCATCTCTGGGAAACATCCACACACACTCATACACTATGGACAATTTTAGCCTACCCAATTCACCTGTACCGCATGTCTTTGGACTTGTGGGGGAAACTGCAGCACCCGGAGGAAACCCACGCGAATGCAGGGAGAACATGCAAACTCCACACAGAAACGCCAACTGACCTAGCCGAGGCTCGAACCAGCGACCTTCTTGCTGTGAGGCGACAGCACTACCTACTGCGCCACTGCGTCACTTTTTGTGGCATATAATGTTTAAATTATTAAATGCATAATTTTCAATATTTTTATTAGTAGCAGTTGTAGTAGTAATATTTACTTTTTAGAAAGATTAGCAAATATTGCTAGAAATTATGTCCGTAAATTAATAAACACTTATTTTTTAAAACCATAATTATATAATCAGTCTCCAGGATTTTGCAGGGACCTTTTTATCGATATTTGCGTCCTAAAATGACTGATTTTTGTGACCGCTTTTCCCAAAACCTATAGGGAAAAAACATTATTTGCTTCAGTTCTTGTGTTTTGCAGTGAAAATACACAAACATCTTGTCAACTTTTCCTTTTTTGATCTCTTTGGACCCTCAAAATCCTGGAGGGACTGAATAAAGCAGCATTATTGAATGATTATATATTGATTATATGTTCAGATGCTATAGCCAGAACTGTCTGAGATATCGTTAGGACATCTATATTTAGTTTATTGTCACAGTTCCCGTGGTTTTGTTATGTCTTAAGTGTGTGTGTGTGTGTGTGTGTGTGTGTGTGTGTGTGTGTGTGTGTGTGTGTGTGTGTGTGTACACAGTTGAATGGGAATGTACAGTTCCTGTGAATTTTATTTTTAAATATTTCCCAAATGATGTTTAACAGTGCAAGGAATTTTTCACAGTATTTCCTATAATATTTTTTCTTCTGGAGAAAGTCTTATTTGGTTTATTTTGGCTAGAATAATTATTTTTTTTAAAAAACATTTTAAGGTAAAAGTTATTAGCCCCCTTAAGTAATATATAGTAAAAAAACATTAAGTAAAACCTTAAAT
The DNA here is from genome assembly GCA_903798195.1 of Danio kyathit. Classification (NCBI taxonomy): domain Eukaryota; kingdom Metazoa; phylum Chordata; class Actinopteri; order Cypriniformes; family Danionidae; genus Danio; species Danio kyathit. Next base: position 54,821,319 of record LR812538.1, on the reverse strand, counting down.
AAAACCATCATTAGACATAGACTTGCCTAATTTCCTTAACTTGCCTAATTATTCTAGTTAAGCCTTTAAATGTCACTTTAAGCTGAATGCTAATATTTTGAAAAATATCTAGTAAAATATTCTGCAGTGTCATCATGGCAAAGATAAAATAAATCAGTTATTAGACATGAGTTATTAAAACTACCTTTTTAGAAATGTGTTAATTTTCTCTCCATTAAACAGAAATTGGGGGAAAATATAAAAGAATTTAAATTGAACAGGAGGGCTAATAATTGTGACTTGAACTGTATATGTGTGTTTAGCTGCCAGCTGTAGCTGAGTTCTCCACAGCAGAGACGATGGGTCACTCCGCTGACCGTCTGGCCGCAGCTTTCGGTGTGTCCCGTCTGGAGCAAGACGAGTTTGCACTGCGCTCTCACATACTCGCTAAGAAAGCTCAGGACGGTGGGCTCCTCAGTGACGTTGTCGGATTCAAAGTGCCAGGTCAGTAATTAAAGTACAAATGAAATCATAACTAACCGTATTGATTTTGTTAGCTCACATTGATTAGTTTTGTGGTGAACAATTCATCTGTGCATGACATTAAGGACAAAAGAAAATTGTTTGCCCTTGTAATCTAAAATTAAAATCTGAAAATGCACTTCCTGTTTGTTTTCAGGTAAATTTTCAGGCCCCGTTTACATTAATGCGTTTTAGATACACCTAACGTACATTTTAACGCCGTTTTAGATTGAAAGCGATCCACATCCACACTGGTGTTTCACCTAGCCTTTCTGAAAAGATCTCTATCCACTCTATACCGCTGAAAACGCACATCACGTGGCCCCACACACACTCTGGCATGCGCTGCAGCGTATGCGCACGTCTGAGCTCCAGGCAGTCAGTGGGTGCTTTGAGCACAGCTCCCCGGATGAGAGCAGTGCAGGTCGGACAGTTCATCAAGGATCTTCCGCTGGATTTCATCTCACTATAGTTGTCAAACGTGATATTTAGGTCGTCTTGTCTCTATCTAATGGTCTTTTGAATCTATTACTTGTTCTCAGGTAACGTGTTTTGGCTGAGCCCAAAGATAAGTTAATATATTAATTAATGTAACCATATGCACTTGTTCTGCATATTGACTGATTGTTTGCCTTTGTTTCCTATAATGTATAAACTTATTGTGTTATATTTGTATAATGGTCATTATTGATTATTAAAACTGATATTCAGCAAAGGAGACAGGGTGTGTTTCATATTTTTTAGGAAATTAAAAGGAGGCAGTAATGTTATAGGCTACGTCTTGTTATAAATATGTATATACAGTGAAGATGGCGCTCTTATAAATATGCAGCTACACGACGCCTCAACATTTTCAGTGTCTGTTAAGTTAATATCAAAATAAAAATAGGCAGTTCCTCATATCATGTTTTCATTTCATTGTTAAGATAGTTAAACAATGTAGCCAGGGTGATGCGAATGACGTCATACAGTACACTGTTTTTTTTACCCAACGTGTCCTCTGGAGTTTGTTTTCCATATCAAACTTGCGAAGTCTGAACTTAAGGAAAGGATGCAAGACGGAACTGTATGTAGGCTACTTAATATTGAGGAAAAAGCCCCCATCTGACAGGCGAATGTCTGCAGCCATGTCTTCGTTTTCATATGTCTCCGTTTCCCCCCATCCACGCTAACATGGAGCAGCAGCGTTTTTAAAAGAAAACAGCCTCTTCAACGTTTTCAAAATGCTCAGTTTTCAGGGCTCTCAAACTCTGGGGTAGTGTGGACGGATGGCGTAACCGTAGCAAAACTTATGCATTTTAAAATGAAAACATATTAGTGTGAACGGGGCCTCAGATTAGGTCTGTCTGAGAAAGGGTTGGACTGGCCATCTGACAGACCCGGCAGTTTCCCGCTGGACCGATGTACTTTTTGGGCCGGGCTGATCATCTCCTTATAATCTGATCGGCCCATAAAAGGCTTAGCAGCCTATCGTTTTTTCTGCCTAATTAATTGACGATGCTGTGATCTGTGACGCTCTGAAAGTAAGATGCTTTTTTGCGGACAGACCGACACATGTGACATAATCTGCAGCCCATTGGTTCTTTTCTTTATTGACATTGGGCTTGCCCAATCACAAACTCCTATTTTGGGCTCTGTGTGAACGTGCAACTTCGGTGTGTATTTGTCAAAATAGTCGAGAGACAGAGAGATGGAGAAGAAACTGAAGGGAGAAATTGCGGGAAACACACTGGCGTTTCATTTAGCGTTTCTGAAAAGTTCTCCATCCATACTACACTGCTAAAAACGCACATCACGTGACCACACACACTCTGTCATGAGCTGCAGCCCGTAGGTCAGCGGGTGATTTGTGCGTAAAACCCCAGGTGAGAGTATAGTGCATGTCGGACAGTTCATCAAAAGATCTACTGCTAGATCTCATCTTACTGTAGTTGTTAAACGTGATATTGAATTCATCTTGTCGTCTCTATCTAACGACTCTTCAGTCTTTTGTGTCTATTGCTTGTTCTCAGGTAACTCTGTTTTGGCTAAGTGCAAAGATAAGTGAATATAATAATTTATGTAACCACGTACACTGGTTTTGCACATTGACTGATTGCTTGCCTTTATTGTATAAATTTATTGTATGTTATACTTTTATAATGGCCATTATTGATTAATAAAACTGATATTCAGCAAAAGAGACGGGGTAAAGTTCTTATTTTTTAATGAAAATGAAAGGAGGCAGTTATGTTATAGGCTCTGTTTTGTTTTAAAGAGTTTTTAAAGAGCAAAGAGTGAAGATGACGCTCATATAAATATGTACTACACACAAGGCCATTTGTTGTTTGTTAATTGTAATATCAAAATGAAATAAATTTCCTTATATTTTCAATGTTAAGATCAGGTAAACAGCCAACAGGATGAGGTGAATGAGGTTATAAAGTACACTGTTGCCTTTGAAGATTTACCCATCCGTCATCAGGCAGTTTTTGTTATGTTTATTCAATATAGACTGATTGAATAGTGTATTGAATAAGCTAAATTGGCTGTAGTGTACGAGTGTGTGTGTGTGTGTGTGTGTGAATGAGTGAGTATGGGTGTTTTCCGATACTGGGTTGTGGCTGGAAGGGCATCTGCTGCATAAAATATATGCTGGAATAGTTGGCGGTTCATTCCGCTGTGACAACCCCTGATAAATAAGGGACTAAGCTGAAGGAAAATAAATGAATGAATAAATGAATAGTGTATTTTTTAGAACCTAACATAAATCTTTATAAACAGTATACAGAAATTAAATTGAGATTAATGTCTGTATTTATTTATTTATTTCCGTTTTGCTACGGTTATGTAAATAAATGATGACTGTATTGTCAGTTTTGGGCTGAGCTACCGCTTTAATGTCCTGATGTCTGTGTCACAGGGAAGGATATTGTGTCCAAAGATAACGGGATTCGTCCTTCCACCATGGAGCAGATGGCTAAACTCAAACCTGCTTTCGTCAAACCTCACGGCACCGTAACCGCAGCAAACTCATCCTTCCTGGTCAGTTTAACTCGCTTGATTTATCATAGCATTAACTGATGCCACATATGTCACAGTGTGTGTTTGTGTGTGTGTTTGTTCACTCAGACTGACGGTGCGTCTGCAGTTTTGATCATGTCAGAAGAGAAAGCTCTTGCTATGGGTTACAAGCCTAAAGCGTATCTCAGGTACAAAACAAACATAATAATGCTTTGTTAAAAAAAAAAACCCACCAGCAGCTTCTCACTGTCAACATCATATGTGTTTTTCTAGAAAATGGAGCTGATCTGTGCAAAATTGGGATAGTTTACCCAAAAGTGAAAATGTACTTTGTTCTTTCTATGCCAGCGTCTTTAAAGTGTTTTTTTTTTTGTTTTTTTTGCCAGCATTTTTGAGGATTTTCATCTAATTTTGACGGCCCTCAGAATATTTTCTGCTAGGAATACAGTATATGACCATATTATCAAAATAAAATAAATACAATATCAAAATGAAGAACGAAGCCTCTGCTTTTAAACCAAAAGAAGCATTTTATTCTATATTCATGTGTTTATGTTTTATCACCACTTGAATGTAGCATTTTAGACAAAAAAACAGAGAATTTAATTTAATTTTATTTTAAAGTTGAGCATTTTCAGTATATATAGTATATATTATATAAAATAATAATAATAATATTGACATTTTTTTCTTCTTTTTTTTCAAACCAGCCAAACTAAAAGAAATAATACTTTCTTCCGAAGTTAAATATAATAGGACATACGGTAAAATTGTTCTTGCTCTATTAAATTAATAAAGATTTTGCAGAGGAGCTAATATTATTGTCTTTAACTGAATTTGTATAAATAAAGGAATGAACTATAAGACTTGGTTCACATTAAGGTCCTGTCCACTCAAACTCTAAAGTTTTTTTTACTATGCGGTTTGGCTGTTTATCCACACGAGCTAGAGTATGCCGCTGACTGAAACCAAAACTTTCTGAAAACTTCAGCCAGGGTAAAGGTTTTTCGAATCTCTGGGTACAGCTTGGTCATCTGGACACTACAACCAGAGTTTTGGTCTCATGACATCAGCGTGCATGCTGTTTTTTCCTTTCTGATTGGTCAACATTGTATACATTTACATGGACACCAATATTCTGATTTTAATATGATTAAGACAATACTGTGATTAAGAGTCTACCATGTAAACAAATATTTTAGATTATTTAATCTGATTAAGGTCATAATTAAACTAAACAGAAATGGAATAAAGGCATGTGGAGTATTCCTATTTTAGTCAATTATTGAAGTGCAGTTTAGACATGTAAACACTGCAGTTAAACTGTTAATTAAACTTTTACTATTACATTTTGGCGTTTTCATCTATTAATATTTCAAATATTTCTCAAATAATGTTTAACAGTGCAAGGAATTTTTCACAGTATTTCCTGTAATGTTTTTCCTTCTAAATAAAGTCTTATTTGTTTTATTTTGGCTAGAATAAAAGCAGTTTTTAATTTTTTTCTAAACCATTTTAAAGTCAATATTATTAGGCCTCTTTAGGAATACTTTTTTCGATAGTCTACAGAACAAACCATCATTATACAATGACTTGCCTAGTTAACCTAGTTAAGCCTTTAAATGTCACTTTAAGCTAAATACTATTGTCTTGAAATATATCTAGTCAAATATTATTTACTGTCATCACAGCAAAGATAAAAGAAATCAGATATTAGAAATGAGTTATTAAAACTATTATGTGTTGAAAACGTGTTGAGAAAATCTTGTTTCAGTTAAACAGATATTGGGGGGGGGGGGGGGGGGGGGGTTGGGGGGAGTTACAGGAGGACTAATAATTCTGACTTCAACTGTATGTCAACATCTCTCAGTAACTCACAGTGTGGATGTTGTTTAACTGTATGTGTGTTTTTACCTTCAGAGATTTTGTGTACGTTTCTCAAGACCCAAAAGACCAGCTTCTTCTCGGGTGAGCCTCCGTTTCTCCGTTGCTTTTTCTTTCAGGCCTCTGAGCTTTCCTGATGTGGGTTTTGTTGTTGTTGTGGTTTGGTTTTGTTGTGGTTTGTTAGTTTGTGACTAACATTCGTTCGGTCTGCAGAAAAATGAGACTCTGTGGTATAGATTCCTGTTTTAAATGTTTTTATATGGTTTAATGGAATTTTTTTTTTTTTTGCATGTTGTTCCATAAATGGTAAATAAATGTTGCCTGGTAGACATCCATTACAGAGAAAGGCTAATAGTACGTTTAGTATATTTAAATTTGTAAATTTATCCTTTTATTTTGTCCGTTTGGTTCTCACACAAGATGTCAAACACTAAAGTAATTTAATGTATTGATTGGGTATAATTACTTTGAAATGTTTCAATGTTTTTTGTGTAATTTTATACATGTTGCTTTTATGTAATTATATATTAAATTATAATTTATTCCTGTGATTTAAAGCTGAATTTTCACCATCATTACTGCAATCTTCAGTATCACATGATCTTTCAGAAATCATGGTAATATGCTGATTTGTTGCACACAGAAATGTATTATTATTATTAAATTATTATTATTTATTCATTTTCATTTCGGCTTAGTCCCTTTATCAATCGGGTTCCCCACAGCGGAATAAACCGCCAAATTATCCAGCATATGTTCTACACAGCAGATGCCCTTCCAGCAGCAGATCAACACTAGGAAACACCCATACGCTCTTGCATTCACACACATACACTACGGCCAATTTAGTTTATCCAAGTCCCCTATAGTGCATGTGTTTTGGACTTGTGGGGGAAACCGGAGTACCCGGAGGAAACCTGCGCCAACACGGGGAGAACATGCAAACTCCACACAGAAATGACAACTGACCCAGCCAGGATTCCAACCAGCGACCTTCTTGCTGTGAGGCGATCATGCTACCCACCTGCCCCATTATTATTATTATTATTATTATTATTATTAGTAGTAGTAGTAGTAGTAGTAGTAGTAGTAGTAGTAGTAGTATTGGTATTAGTATTATTATTAGTATTATTATTATTATTATTATTATTAGTAGTAGTAGTAGTAGTAGTAGTAGTAGTAGTAGTAGTAGTAGTAGTAGTAGTATTGGTATTAGTATTATTATTAGTATTATTATTATTATTATTAGTAGTAGTAGTAGTAGTAGTAGTAGTAGTAGTAGTGGTATTAGTATTATTATTAGTATTATTATTATTATTAGTAGTAGTAGTAGTAGTAGTATTGGTATTAGTATTATTATTATTATTATTAGTAGTAGTAGTAGTAGTAGTAGTAGTAGTAGTAGTAGTAGTATTGGTAGTAGTATTATTATTATTATTAGTAGTAGTAGTATTATTATTAGTAGTAGTAGTAGTAGTAGTATTATTATTATTATTAGTAGTAGTAGTAGTAGCAGTAGTAGTATTATTATTAGGGACCGAGCACCGAAACGGTGCGTAGGCCCTATTGGAATTGCTCCGTTTATTAGGGACCGAGCACCGGAACGGTGCGTAGGCCCTATTGGAATTGCTCCGTTTATTAGGGACCGAGCACCGAAACGGTGCGTAGGCCCTATTGGATTTCTAATGTTTTTTATTATTATTATTATTATTATTATTATTATTTATTATTATTCCGCCCCCTATCGGGGCACTTTTGAGGGTCTAAACATGCTCGAAAACTCATGAAACTTTGCGCACAAATCAAAGGCGGTGTAAATGACCGGTTGATATCGGCTTTGGAAGTGGGCGTGGCAAAATGGCTCGACAGCGCCACCTATAAACTTGAAACGGACAAGCCCCCGAGCTATGAATCACACACACGCACGAAAATTGGCACACACCTCAAACATGCCAAACCCTACCAAAAAGTCTCTTGGAGCAATATCTCAAACCCAACAGGAAGTCGGATATTTTTGACTTCCTGCGGGGAAAAAGTGGCGATTTTGCCATTTCCAGGCGTTGTATTTGAACGAACTCCTCCTAGGGATTTTATCCGATCAACACCAAAATTGGGTTTTGTCATCTAAAGGCCTTGGCGATGTTAAATTGCGAAGCTTTAGAGTTTTCGGCGATGGGCGTGTCCGTGGCGGCCTCGCAAACTTTGACAATTCGCCATGAAACAGGAAGTTGGTATAACTCGGGCATGCATTATCCGATCTGCCTCAAAATTAACACGTATGATAACCGTCCTGACCTGAACACGTTTACATGCCAATATCCAGTTACAGTTATAGCGCCACCTGCTGGCAACAGGAAGTGACGTGTTTTACAGCATAACAAACTCCTCCCACAAATTTTAGCGTATCAGCACCAAATTAGGCTGGTGTTATATGAAAGCTCTAGCGATGATATATTGTAAAGATCTAGAGTTTTCGCCGATGGGCGTGTCCGTGGCGAACTGACAAACATCAACGCTTCGCCATGGAACAGGAAGTACTTATAACTCATTCACACAATGTCCGATCAGCCTGAAACTTCACATGGTTGATAAAAGTCCTCTCCTGAAGACATCTACATGCCAATATCAAGTTACAGTTATAGCGCCACCTGCTGGCAACAGGAAATCACTCATATCTCAGCCAAACAATGTCCGATCTGCCTGAAACTTCACATGGTTGATAAAAGTCCTCTCCTGAAGACATCTACATGCCAATGTTGAGTCACAGTCATAGCCCCACCTGCTGACAGGAGGAAATTTGGCATAAATCTGTGATTTTTCTCAGGTTTTTTAAATATCGGCTTAAATTTATATCGTTCGCTGTTCTCTGTCAACCTGAGGCCACCGGGTGGCGGTGAGCCGGGGTGCGAGGTCCCTATCATCGCTGCTTGCAGCTTTAATTATTATTCTTCTTCTTCTTCTTCCGCGGATTGAATCGCGGTTTTGAGGGGCTAAACATGCCCGAAAACTCACGAAACTTTGCACACGCCTCAAAAGTGGCGAAAATTTACGTTTATTATAGGTTTCGGAAGTGGGCGTGGCAAAATGACTCAACAGCGCCACCTATAAATTAGAACGGACGAGCCCCCGAGCTACAAATCACGCACACACACGAAAATTGGCACACACCTCAAACATGCCAAACCATACAAAAAAGTCTCTTGGAGCAATATCTCAAACCCAACAGGAAGTCGGATATTTTTGACTTCCTGCGGCGAAAAAGTGGTTTTTTTGCCATTTGCAGGCGTTGTATTTGAACGAACTCCTCCTAGGGATTTTATCCGATCAACACCAAAATTGGGGTTTGTCATCTAAAGGCCTTGGCGATGTTAAATTGCGAAGCTTTAGAGTTTTCGGCGATGGGCGTGTCCGTGGCGGCCTCGCAAACTTTGACGATTCGCCATGAAACAGGAAGTTGCTATAACTCAGGCATACATTATCCGATCTGCCTCAAAATTAACACGTATGATAACCGTCCTGACCTGAACACGTTTACATGCCAATATCCAGTCACAGTTATAGCGCCACCTGGTGGCAACAGGAAGTGTTGTGTTTTACAGCATAACAAACTCCTCGCACAAATTTTATCGTATCAGCACCAAATTTGGGTGGTGTTATCTGAAAGCTCTAGCGATGATATATTGTGAAGATCTAGAGTTTTCACCGATGGGCGTGTCCGTGGCAGCACGACAAACATCAACGCTTCGCCATGGAACAGGAAGTACTTATAGCTCATTCACACATGATCCGATCAGCCCGAAACTTCACATGGTTGATAAGAGTCCTCTCCTGAAGACATCTATATGCCAATATCCAGTTACAGTTATAGCGCCACCTGCTGGCAACAGGAAATCACTTATAACTCAGCCAAACAATGTCCGATCTGCCTGAAAATTCACATGTTCGATAAGGGTCCTCTCCTGAAGACATCTACATGTCAATATTGAGTAACAGTCATAGCGCCACCTGCTGGCAGAAGTTACTTTGGCTTATAACTCAATCACACAATGTCCAATCTGCCTAAAACTTCACATGGTTGATAAAAGTCCTCTCCTGCACACATCTACATGCCAATACTGAGTCACAGACGTAGCGCCACCTGCTGGCAACAGGAAATCCCTTATAACTCAGCCAAACAGTGTCCGATCTGCCTGAAAATTCACAAGTTTGCTAAGAGTCCTCTCCTAAAGACATCTGCATGCCAATATTGAGTGACAGTTATAGCGCCACCTGCTGACAGAAGGTTGTTTGGCTTATAACTCTACCACACAATGTCCAATCTGCCTGAAACTTCACATGGTTGATAAGAGTCCTCTCCTGAACACGTTTACATGCCAATATCCAGTTACAGTTATAGCGCCACCTGCTGGCAACAGGAAATCACTTATAACTCAGCCAAACAATGTCCGATCTGCCTGAAACTTCAGATGTTTGATAAAAATCCTCTCCTGAAGACATCTACATGCCAATATTGAGAAACAGTCAAAGCGCCACCTGCTGGAAGAAGGTAGTTCGGCTTAGAACTCAACCACACAATGTCCGATCTGCCCGAAACTTCACATGGTTGATAAAGTTCCTCTCCTGAAGACATCTACATGCCAATATTGAGTCACAGTCATAGCGCCACCTGCTGGAAGAAGGTAGTTCGGCTTATAACTCAACCACACAATGTCCGATCTGCCTGAAACTTCACATGGTTGATAAAGTTCCTCTCCTGAAGACATCTACATGCCAATGTTGAGTCACAGTCATAGCGCCACCTGCTGACAGGAGGAAATTTGACATAAATCTGTGATTTTTCGCAGGTTTTTTTAATATATCGGCTTAAATTAATATTGTTCGCCGTTCTCTGTCATCTTGAGGCCACCGGGCGGCGGTGAGCCGGGGTGCGAGGTCCCTATCATCGCTGCTTGCAGCTTTAATTATTATTATTATTCTTCTTCTTCTTCTCCGGAATGAATCGGCCTTTAGGCGGTCTAAACATGCCCGAAAACTCACGAAACTTTGCACACGCCCCAGAAGTGGCGAAAATTTACGTTTATTATAGGTTTCGGAAGTGGGCGTGGCAAAATGACTCAACAGCGCCACCTATAAATTAGAACGGACGAGCCCCCGAGCTACGAATCACGCATGCCTACGAAAATTGGCACACACCTCAAACATGCCAAACCCTACAAAAAAGTCTCTTGGAGCGAAATCTCAAACTCAACAGGAAGTCGGATATTTTTGACTTCCTGCGCCGAAAAAGTGGCGTTTTTGCCATTTCCAGGCGTTGTATTTGAACGAACTCCTCCTAGGGATTTTATCCGATCAACACCAAAATTGGGATTTGTCATCTAAAGGCCTTGGCGATGTTAAATTGCGAAGCTTTAGAGTTTTCGGCGATGGACGTGTCCGTGGCGGCCTCGCAAACTTTGACGATTCGCCATGAAACAGGAAGTTGTTATAACTCGGGCATGCATTATCCGATCTGCCTCAAAATTCACACGTATGATAACCGTCCTGACCTGAACACGTTTACATGCCAATATCCAGTTACAGTTATAGCGCCACCTGCTGGCAACAGGAAGTGACATGTTTTACAGCATAACAAACTCCTCCCACAAATTTTATCGTATCAGCACCAAATTTAGGTGGTGTTATCTGAAAGCTCTAGCGATCATATATTGTGAACATCTAGAGTTTTCGCCGAGGGGCGTGTCCGTGGCAGACTGACAAACATCAACGCTTCGCCATGGAACAGGAAGTACTTGTATCTCAATCACACAATGTCTGATCTGCTTGAAACTTCACATGGTTGATAAAAGTCCTCTTCTGAAGACATCTACATGCCAATATCCAGTTACAGTTATAGCGCCACCTGCTGGCAACAGGAAATCACTTATAACTCAGACACACAATGTCCGATCTGCCTGAAAATTAACAGGTTCAATGAGATTCCTCTCCTGAAGACATCTACATGCTAATATTGAGTCACAGTCATAGCGCCACCTGCTGACAGAAGGTAGTTTGGCTAATAACTCAATCACACAATGTCCGATCTGCCTGAAACTTCACACGGTTGATAAAATTCCTTTCCTGAAGACATCTACATGCTGATATTGAGTCACAGTCATAGCGCCACCTGCTGATAGAAGGAAGTTTGGCAATAATCTGTGATTTTCTCAGGTTTTTTTTATATATCGGCCTAAATAAATATTGTCCGCTATTCTCTGTCATCCTAAAGCAACCAGGAGGCGGTGAGCCGGGGTGCGAGGTCCCTATCATCGCTGCTTGCAGCTTTAATTAGTATTATTATTATTATTAGTAGTAGTAGTAGTAGTAGAATTGGTATTATTATTAGTATTATTATTAGTAGTAGTAGTATTGGTATTAGTATTATTAGTAGTATTATTATTATTATTATTAGTAGTAGTAGTAGTAGTAGTAGTAGTAGTAGTAGTAAGAGTAGTAGTATTGGTATTAGTATTATTATTATTAGTATTATTATTATTATTATTAGTAGTAGTAGTAGTAGTAGTAGAAGTAGTATTATTATTATTATTAGTAGTAGTAGTAGTAGTAGTAGTAGTAGTAGTATTATTATTATTATTATTATTAGTAGTAGTAGTAGTAGTAGTAGAAGTAGTATTATTATTATTAGTAGTAGTAGTAGTAGTAGTAGTAGTAGTATTATTAGTAGTTTTAGTATCATTATGATTATTGTTATTATTAGTATTATGATTAGTAGTAGTTTTAGTATTATTATGATTATTATTATTAGTATTATTATTATTAGTAGTTGTAGTATTATTATGATTATTATTATTAGTAGTAGTAGTAATAGTATTCGTAGTAGTGGATTTATTATTGTTATTATTTTATGATTATTATTATTATTATTATTATTATTATTATTATTATGATTATTATTAGTATTATTGTTGTTATTATTATTAGTAGTAGTAGTATTAGTATTATTAGTAATAGTGGTATTATTATTATTATTATGTTTATGATTATTAGTAGTAGTAGTATTGTTAGTATTAGTAGTAGTGGTATTATTATTGTTATTATTTTTATTTTTATGATTATTATTATTATTTGTAGTAGTAATAGTAATAGTAGTAGTAGTATTCATATTATTAGTATTATTAGTAGTTGTGGTATTATTATTATTTTTATTATTTATTATTATTATTATTGGTATTAGTAGTTGTATTATTAGGCAAGGCCAGTTAAAGCACATTTCATACGTAATGGTAATTCAAAGTGCTTTACATAAACAATTATTATTATCATCATCATCCTCATAATAAAGCAATTATGCAAAATAATATTTATTGAAAATAGTTTGAGCATTTTTATTTTTGCTGAACAATAAATAGAAAAAGAAAATGTATAACAAACCTAATAAATTATTTGCTATCATTTTAAACCAATTTTAAACAAATATTTCTGAATTAACATTGTTGTTGTTGTTTTATTTTTGCATAGAGAAAAAAAATACTGATCTTAAATCTTCATTTAATCTAAACAGATCACAAAAAAACCTTGCATAAGGGCATAAATACTCATTTCATTGTCATAGAAATCCATGCTTTCGTTTTTGTATTCTAATTATATATTATGGTGTCAAAAATGTAAATGAAACACATTAAATTTGGTTCGCTATAGTAATTATCTAACAAAATCTGTCTGTGTTATTCTGCCTTTGGAATCTGAGAATTAAATATGCAAATGTGCATATTCTTTTCTTTTGTTTCTCTCTGTTTTTATCTCTCTCTGTCTCGCATCTCACTTACTTTCATCTTGTTTCTGTCATGTTTTCTCTCTCAGACCAACATATGCCACTCCAAAGGTGCTGGAGAAGAGCGGTCTGACCCTGGACGACATCGATGTGTTCGAGTTTCATGAGGCTTTTGCTGTGAGTTACACTTCCAGTTCTATGTTTAAGCACAAATCTTTAAATGTCCTGTGCTTTTATTTTGCCACATTTTATCACATTATACCATATTAAAATCTGTGCAGAACTGTAAAAACACTAGAAGGGTAACAGTGAAATAAAAGACAGTTCGTTACATATGTTTTAAAGTCTTGGTCTGGTATATATTCAGTACAAAAAGGAGAGTAACTAAACCTAATATCACTTAATATGATCACTCTAACTTTAAATTAATTGGCATGTATTTTCAAATTTCTTAAAGTTTTAAAAAACACTAAAATTGTAACTAAAACTCATATTGTTATCTATGCTATGCATATAATATGCTTTTTTAAAATAGTAGTTTGAAACAACATATTGTAAAAAGGTGTGTGTGTGTATATATGTATATATATATATAGTGCTCAGCATATGAGTACACCCCTCACAAATCTCTCATTAAAATAATATTTTCTATTGGATGCTTTACAATATTATATTTGTGCATATACATTAATTTAGTCAGTGCTGAAGCCAAGAATTAGTAACCCAAATTTATGTTAGGGGAAAATATTAAATAACATTTTTGTTATTTGTTAATGGCAAAAATCAAGATATATAAAAAAAATATATAAAGTTTTGTTGAAATGTTGTAGTTTGTAAAAAAGTTTTTGCAATATTTTGCATGAATTTCAATGTATTATCTTTCCATTTCTAAAGATGTTCTTTGACTAAAATATTATATTATTAAATATATCTGTTTAATAAATCTGTTTTGCTCAAATGCACCAATATATATTACCCATATTCACTGAGAAATGGATAAAAATATTAATTTTCAAAATGGGGTGTTCTCGTATATGCTGAGCACTGTGTATATATAGTGATATATAATATGGCAATTTAGCAGGTATTTGTACTGTAATTTTACACCAAAACAGACAATATGTCACCTTAAAAAAAATCAATAAAAGTCACTCTTTCAAACATCAAAAGTTGTTTGAGGAAAGATCAAGGTAATAAATAAATGAACATAAATAAATGAGAGAAAACATGAATGACTTATAATGAGTGAATGATAATAAAATTATAAATAATAACATTTCATGCATACACAATTTGTGCATATGTGTTTTTTAAAAAGATTTATTTATCAGAATTTTGTGACAGTTAAACAAACAAAATTAAAAGAGAAAATAAAGTACAACTAGGGAGAAAAAAAAATTGCACAATGGGCAACCATTCATTCTACAGTAGCTGCGTTAAGTTTCAGAGATTTAACATGCTCCAAAAATGGCAACCAAATGTTAGAAAATGTGATCACTGAAGATCACATTTTTTTCCAATTTGACAAAAAATAAGATGTCTTTAATCCATTGAATATGGGATGGAGGTTGAGGAGACTTCCACTGCAACAAAATACACCGCCTAGCTAATAATGACAGAAAAGCTATTAATTCAGAAACATAAAAGGATAACTCGCAGTCTGGGGGTAAAACTCCAAACAGACCAATTAATGGAGAATGATCCAATTTAATAGATGTATTTGCTGGAAATGAATCAAAAACAGACTCCCAAAAAGGAAACGAAGCAGGACAGGTCCAAAACATGTGAACTAAATTTGCAGGTTCAGCATGACATTTGTCACAGTTTGGATCAATAGCAGGGAACATGCAGCCAGTTTACACTTAGAACAGGGAACTCTGTGGACTACTTTGCACTGCAGAATCCCATGACGAACACATACAGATGATGTATGGACCTTTTGTAAGCATATGCATGGTTAATGAATGAAACCCATTGTGTTTTTTTTTTACAGTGTACAGTTAATTCCCTATTAAAAACCACACTCAAAAAAATTGCTGCTTGATCAAACTACTTATTTAAAATAAGCTGAAGCAACTCAATTCTTGAGATTTTTTTGGGGGGACAACTCGATTGTTTTATGGTGAATTCACTTAACTTTATTAAGTTAACTTAATCGATTTGTGTTGGGACAACATGAATGAATTGTGGGGAACCCTGCATTTTTTACAGTGCAATGCTGTTTGCATGTGTTTAATAGTTAGAATACGAAGTTAAAATACACATAGATTTGGAAGAACACTTTCTGTATAAATGTATCACATTTAGTAGAGACTGTGTGAAT
Source organism: Danio kyathit (assembly GCA_903798195.1). Lineage (NCBI taxonomy): Eukaryota > Metazoa > Chordata > Actinopteri > Cypriniformes > Danionidae > Danio > Danio kyathit. Next base: position 54,805,840 of record LR812538.1, on the reverse strand, counting down.
AGTGAGTGATGTTCTGTTGTTTGTGCTCTGCTTTAAACAGGGTCAGATCATGGCAAACCTGAAGGCGATGGGCTCTGACTGGTTCGCTCAAACATACATGGGCAGGAAGACTAAGGTGAGTGTGTGTGTTCACATCAGGCGGTGTAAATACTGCTTAAAGATCAAGCCACGGGTTGTGCGTTCGATGCACAGGAGGCCTTGAGTCATGAAGTACTGTATAGCTGTTGTGCCCTTGAGCAACACACTAAACCTCAGGATACTCCAGGGGGATTTCAGCAGTAATAAAACTACTAGATGTCACATTAGGTATAGAAATGCATCAGATTATTAAGAACAATAAATGAAACCACAGTTACAAAATCATTTTTGCTGCTTGTTCAAACTACTTATTTAAAATGAGCTGAATCAACACCATTCTTGTTTTTTTGTTTTTTTTTGGGACAACTTAATTAATTTAGGTTCAATCGAGTTAAATTTGTAAAACCAATTAAGTGCGTTCACACCTAGACATTTGTTTTGGAACCTGGTGCATTTTCCCCCTTTAGCTCGGGTTCATTTGGCATATGTGAATCCAGCAATCGCAGTCTGATCCACACCAAAACAATAGGGCTTGGCTCGATTGAAACGATCTCTAGAGCGGATTGATTATAGTGAGAAATAAAACGATCCAACGAACTAACAAACCAGGCTATATCACAGTGTATACAAATATGTAATAGTCTAAATATAGATATTTTGCTATATAGATAAATTGCTATATGAAGACAGAATTATGAGTGAGGCAGGATGTCATTCCTACCAGTAATTTCATGTCGAATTTGAAAGTGAAAGTATGCTGAAACATCAACGAGAGCTGTTCATCTGTTAGGAAAATTGACCGAGATTACCATCTGATATTTTTTCCATATTTTAATCCTATAATATTTTGTATTAGGCCTGTTTGTTCATTTCTGCACTGACACCTTAAAAGAAAATCAACATTGATCCGCTTCATGATCTGACTACAGTCTCGGTTCATCTGTTATTTGTCTCTATAGTGCAAGCTAGTGCTGTGCGATTAATGGAAATCGAATTGCAATCGTGATTTGAAACATTGCCATTAGTTAATCGCAAGAGACTGCGATATGAAATGTATATTATTTAACTTCCCTCACCCAGAGCAAATGCATGACTGCCGGCTGTGTGTGACAGTCTTACTAGCCAATTGAGGCCCCGTTTACACGAATACGTTTAGTTTTAAAACGCATAAGTTTTGCTATGGTTACGCCGGAGTTTTCGAGCGTAGAAAACGCTGAAGAGGCGGTTTTCATTCTAAAACGCTGCTGCACCGTCTCAAGCCTGGTTTATACTTCTGCGTCAAGTGATCGGCGTGACCCACGACGCAAGCCTTGCGCGTAGCCGTGCATTTATACTTTTATGTTTTTTTAAAGGTGCGCGTCAACGTCGCCGACAACCACGGCGAGGGCTATGCGTACGCTTGACGCAGAAGTATAAATCAGCCTTCAGTGTGGATGGGGGAAAACGGAGACATCTGAAAACGGAGGCGTGGGTGCAGACATTCGCCTATCTGATTGGGGCTTTTTTCTCAATATTAAGTAGCCTACACACAATTCAGTCCTGCATCCTCTCCTTGTAAGTTCAGACTTCTCAAGTTTGATATGGAAAAACAAACTCGCGAGGACACGTCGGGTAAATCTTCAAAGGCAACAGTGTACTCTATAACCTCATTCACATCACCCTAGCCATGCTGTTTCACTATCTTACCAATAAAATGAAAACATGAAAACAATGAAAACTGTCTATTTTCATTTTGATATTAGTAACTTAACAGACATTAAAAAATGTTGAGGCGTCGTGTAGCTCAATATGCATAATATGAGTGTCATCTTCATGCATATTTATAACAAAACGGAGCCTATAACATTACTGCCTCCTTTCATTTTCATTGAAAATACGAAACATACCCTCTCTTTTGCTGAATATTAGTTTAATAATCAATAATGGCCATTATAAATGTATAACGTACAATAAGTTTATACATTATAGGAAATACAGGCAAGCAATCAGTCAATGTGCCGAATCAGTGACTCGGTTACATTAATTAAGATATTAACTTAACTTATCTTTGCGCTCAGCCAAAACACGTTATCTGAGAACAAGTAAAAGATTCAAAAGACCAAAGTCGGGGAATATGTTGTTAGATATAGACAACAAGATGAATTCAATATCACGTATAACAAATATAGTGAAATTAGAATCCAGCGGTAGATCCTTGATGAACAGTCCGACGTGCACAGCTCTCATATGGGTGTGTGCTCAAAGCACGCTGCAGCACATGCCAGAGTGTGTGTGTGGTCACATGATGTGCGTTTTCAGCGGTTTAATGTAGACGCAGAGCTGTTCAGAAACGCTGGGTGAAACGCCAGTGTGGACGAGGATCGTTTTCAATCTAAAACATCGTTTTAAAACTAAAACGTATTAGTGTAAACGGGGCCTGAGTGAGCACACTTTCGTTCTGCCCAATCAGAATTGTGCAACCAAACTATGCGAAACAGCCACAATAAAAAAAAACAAACAAACAGGAAAGCACGGACAAGTGGGATGATGGCGTCTGCTGCTTCAGAAGCTTTAATAGATGAATTAATATCAAAGAAAAACAGCATGTTGGTAATATGGGAATATCTTGGTTTCAAAGTCCAGACACCAAACAAAACCAGGTCATTTGTAAGAGCTATAGCAGAATTGTTGCCACAGCATGAGGAAATACAACAACCAGCACCTAAAAAAGCACCACAGGCGGCTATATAAGGAGCGTCTTGCTAAAAAGTCAACTAAAAGTATTGCCAGTGATAATCTAGTACAGTAGCAAGCAGAGTACAATTTCAGAGTTGTTTGCTAATATAAGTTGATATCTTTTCAGTTCCTTTTTTTGACTAACACTCACTGCATTTTAGCATTAAGAAGCTACGATACAGATTATTGAGCTGAAGCTTGACTGCAAAATTAAGTCACAAATCAAATCAAAGTCGCAATATCTGTCCAAAAAAATCGCAATTAGATATTTTCCCCAAATCGCACAGCCCTAGTGCAAGCCTATACTGCATATTTCTAGCCAACGTTTTTTTAAGCTCATAATTGATACAAAAAGTTAGTAATTTTCGTCTTATGTTTTATTAATTCTTATTTTAAAACTAATTAAATGTTTAAAAAATGATGGGCGATAGATTGTATGATTTTATTTTTACAACCCTTGACAACTGAAATGAGGCTATGTATGAGAAGGTCTTACCTGTCTGATTTTTATTTTGGTGATGATGTCTGTGGGTGTCACCATTCAAAATTAAAGTGCACCTTTTCGTTTATAATGTCGTATTGCTTATCATGAAAAATTAAAATAACGATGCATGTTAAGCGAAGTCCATGAGATATAAACCCTGAAACTCAGACCTATGTGAGGAGAGTTCACTTGCTTGTGATTTGTTGGTCCGTTTGGAAACTTTGCGTGTGAAAGTGAGCCGCAAATTTGTAACAATTTTAATCCCCTTTTCGGAACAAAACAGGTGAGAAAGCACCCTAAGTTAACTAAGTGATTTGTGTTGGGGACTACATGAAGAAATTGTGTGTAACCCAGCATGGTTAATGAGTTTTAATTTTTATTAATGAGTTTTCTTTTTCCTTTTTTTTTTTATTAAGGATTTTCAAATAGTACAAACAACCAAGATAATCAAACCCTGTGTGCTGCCAATTAAATAAAATCTACAAATGTATCTTAACAGAAAACATACATCAAAACAAAAGAAGCCAGAACTTTCTTAGAATAAAAAAAATTAAGTTTGTGTAGAAAGGATTGGAGAGGTTCCCAAAGTCTCTTGAATTTTGAGAAGTAGACCATTTAAGTAGTATACATTTGATTGACATTTTTCTTAATGAGTATTGTTGAAGCAAAGATCACTCCTCATTAGCTAAGAGAGCAGAATCAAAACTGTAGTTTTACTGTCTTTTAATTGCAAGAAACTGTTAGCCGACCATTTGTTTTAATATCTTTGAAGCAGATTTATTTATTTTAAGATGACCAGCTTGTGCTAATATGATAAACATTTAATATTTCTGCTTTGACAGCCATTTGAAGTCATGTATTGACATTTAATTACAAAAAAAATGCATGCACAGTTTATCTTTCTCTGAACCAATGAACTTTTTGTACACTTCTGAGCTTATTTTCACACCTATGACATTATTTTATGCCTAATCCTGATTTTAAGACTGGAATTATGATAATTGATTGAAGATGCAAGTCTTCATTCAAATTGATATCCAATTAAATTTACAGCGGTTAAAATAAGTATTGAACACGTCACCATTTTTTCTCTGGAAACATATTTCTAAAGGTGCCGTTGATGTAAAATTGTTCCCGGATAGTGGCAACAATTAAAGAAATTCATATATGCAAAGAAAACAAATCTAATTAGTTTATAAATGAAGTTATGCATAATAAAATGAAAAGATGCAGGGAAAAAGTATTGAACGCATGAAGAAAGGGAGGTGTAGAAAGGCAGTGAAAGCCCAGACAGCAGCTGAAATCTCTCAGTAGTTCTTCAGCAACCCTTTGCCCTTCCTCAGTGTACATGAATATCAGGTGCTTCAGTCCAACATCTACATATGCAGGATGATGAAGATGAAACCAGGGTGGACATTTCAGCAAGACAATGATCCAAAAAACAGGTCACTGAAAAATAAAATTGGCAGTCATCAGCTTAACAGTGATGAGATGTGGTGTATTTCTGAAAAATGCAACTTGGGAAGCATGCACAATGAAAATAACAAGGGTCCTAAGACTGACCCTTGAGGAACACCACACTGTAATTGAGCCAAAGTGAAGAAAAAGTTGCATAAATTACATGTTTATGTTAAATATTTTGTCAGGTTTGGCTGTTAGACTGCTTTTAATTATTTTTGTAAGCACAAAAATAGTAATAGAGGTGGAACTTTTCTAATTATTATTAACGACATTTTAACTTTGTATTTTTAGGCATTTACTGTATACCAAACAGAGTGTTGTGTTTAACTACTGCATATGTCCTCATGTAGCACCACCTGGCAATAAATGTGAGCATTACGTTTTGTTATTTTTAATTAGAAATAAAAATGTTTTCTTTCATAATTCTGTCCATTCAGTCAGGAAATTAAAACAATTAATGCTGTTTTGAAGTATTACACTTTATAAGCACTTTAGTTCAAACGGCATTGGGGTGCAAGTGAATGCTGTCATTTTTCTTTACTGGTTATAACATGAAATATTAATAAACAAACATTTCTTGATCTTGAGTCATGAAGTACTGTATAGCTGTTGTGCCCTTGAGCAACACGCTAAACCTCAGGATACTCCAGGGGGATTTCTGCAGTAATAAAACTACTAGATGTCACATTAGGTATAGGAACGCATTAATAAAGAAGGATTTCTGGAGCTAGGTTTTTATTTTTTTCATGAAAAAACAAATGTGAGCTGTGTTTATCATTACAAAATACACCTTTTTTATACTGCCAAATAAAAGGCAAGTATACATTTGGTCAAAATTGAGTTAAAGAATAAATAGGCTTTGTGGAAGTCTCCAGATTTAAATGTTTTTCCTCATTTCAGAGAAACAAGAATGTTAAAATTGCAGTCACTATGAAATCCAAGCTGATGTAAAAACATTAAATGCATTTTTATCGTTTCACTGTTTGCATAGGTAGATTTACAGTATGAGGTATTGTTGCAAATGGTGATGCTTTAATAGGCGACACAAAAAATATTTTGCGTAATGATATCTAGTACTTGTTTTTCGAGTGCTTTTTGTAAAAAAAAAAAAAAATAATGCATGTTTTGTTTAAGAATATGATATACATTTATTATTTTTGCTTTGACAGCCATTTGTAGTCATTTATTACCATTTAATCACAAAAACTATATATATGCACAAGTTATCTTTCTCTAAACCAGTGAGCTTTTTGTACAATTCTGAGCTTATTTTCACACCTATGACATTATTTTATGCCTAATCCTGATTTCAAGCTTGGAATTATGATTATTGATTGAAGAAGATGCAAGTCTACATCCAAACAGATATCCATTTCGATTTTCAATTGACAGCGGGGAAAATAAGTTATATATATAAGTTATAAATAAATAAACGTCACCATTTTTCTCAGAAACTAAAGGTGCTGTTGACTTGAAATTTTCACCGGATGTAGTGATCCATATTTGCAAAGAAAACAAATCTAATTAGTTTACAAATGAAGTTCTGCATAATAAAATTAAATGACACAGGGTAAAAGTATTGATCACAGGAAGGGAGGTGTAGAAAGGCAGTGAAAGCCCAGACAGCAGCTGAAATCTCTCAGTAGTTCTTCAGAAAGCCTTTGCCCTTCCTCAGTGTAAATGAATATCAGCTGCTTCAGTCATCTACATTAGCAGGAGAATGAAACCAGGGTGGACATTTCAGCAAGACAATGATCCAAAACACAGCCAAGGAAACTCTCAGATGCTTTCAGAGAAAGAAAATCAAGCTGTAGATTGGCCCAGCCAATCACCTGACTTTAATCCAATAGAAAAAACAGAATAAAGCTCTGATTTGATAGACGAGACCCACAAACAACCCAAGATTTTGACACTCTGTTGAAGTGTAGTTGGTTTTTACCAAAATCTGGTTCAATTCCATGTCAATAGCCCGTTTAGAAATATTATTTCCAGGAAAAAACAAGACGTGTTCAATACTTAATTTCCCCCCCATGTATTTAAAGAATAACCCCTTGAGATGCAACATTTGATTTTCAAGGGGGCTCATGAGGGTCCATAATATAATCTAATATGTAAACAATAATAATAAAAATAATAAGAAGAAAAATGTATAAATAATAACTGAATAAAAACCTGTGGTACATGTATTATTATTATTATTATTATTATTATTATTATTATTATTATTATTATTATTATTATTATTATTATTATTAATAATAATAATAATAATAATAAATTGAGTATTTGAATGTATTTTTCTGTTTGGTTTTAGGCTGTGTGATACATTATAACCTTTATTAAAGAAAAAACATCAAATGTAACCCAGGATGACAAAAATATGTTGAGTCTAATGTTAAGTATATTTTAGAAATAGTAAAACAATACATTTCAAGGGTCAAAAATATTTTCTGAGTAATTTTTTTTACAAAAATCATTAGAATTTTAAGTAAAGATGATCTTCCTTGAAAGCATTTAGTAAATTTTTTAACACAAATATATCGAAACCCAATTTTTTGGTTAGTAATGTGCATTTCTTTATTAATTTTGTCCTATACTAACAAACTAAACATCAATGAATACCTTATTTATTCAGATTAAGGTGATAATTAAGGGCTCTATTTTAATAGTCTACAGCACATAGCACAAAAGCATTAAGGGCATGTCAGAATCCACTTTTGCTATTTTAAGGACGTAAATATAACAGGGTCTAAAAGGGTTGTGCTTATTCTCTTAATGAGTTATGGGTGTGTTTTGAGCACAACGTGCATTAAACCAATCAGAGTCTCATCTCACATTCCCTTTAAGAGTCAGTTTCGCCACGCCATGGCACATTTGCTATTTGCATGGTGGACTTTGTAAGTGGAAAAACTGAACGCGCTTCATTAACGAGAAAACTGCATCTGCAGGAGGGTAAAGGACAAGGCTCCTTCAATCAGCCTCTTTACTTTTACTCTTTAATTTACTCCTTTACTTTCGTGGAGTAAGGAAATGGTGGAAACTTACTCCACTAAAGACATCCATTAGCCTACGCAATTAATTTAGTTTAAGCGCAAATGTTTGTTTCAAAACTACAGGGAGTGCAGAATTATTAGGCAAGTTGTATTTTTGAGGATTAATTTTATTATTGAACAACAACCATGTTCTCAATGAACCCAAAAAACTCATTAATATCAAAGCTGAATATTTTTGGAAGTAGTTTTTAGTTTGTTTTTAGTTTGAGCTATTTTAGGAGGATATCTGTGTGTGCAGGTGACTATTACTGTGCAGAATTATTAGGCAACTTAACAAAAAACTAATATATACCCATTTCAATTATTTATTTTCACCAGTGAAACCAATATAACATCTCAACATTCACAAATATACATTTCTGACATTCAAAAACAAAACAAAAACAAATCAGTGACCAATATAGCCACCTTTCTTTGCAAGGACACTCAAAAGCCTGCCATCCATGGATTCTGTCAGTGTTTTGATCTGTTCACCATCAACATTGCGTGCAGCAGCAACCACAGCCTCCCAGACACTGTTCAGAGAGGTGTACTGTTTTCCCTCCTTGTAAATCTCACATTTGATGATGGACCACAGGTTCTCTATGGGGTTCAGATCAGGTGAACAAGAAGGCCATGTCATTAGTTTTTCTTATTTTAGAGCCTTTCTTGCCTGCCAAGCTGTGGAGTACTTGGACGCGTGTGATGGCGCATTGTCCTGCATGAAAATCATGTTTTTCTTGAAGGATGCAGACTTCTTCCTGTAAAAGTGCTTGAAGGTGTCTTCCAGAAACTGGCAGTAGGACTGGGAGTTGAGCTTGACTCCATTCTCAAACCGAAAAGGCCCCACAAGCTCATCTTTGATGATATCAACCCAAACCAGTACTCCACCTCCACCTTGCTGGCGTCTGAGTCGGACTGGAGCTCTCTGCCTTTTACCGATCCAGCCACGGGCCCATCAAGACTCACTCTCATTTCATCAGTCCATAAAACCTTAGAAAAATCAGTCTTGAGATATTTCTTGGCCCAGTCTTGACGTTTCAGCTTGTGTGTCTTGTTCAGTGGTGGTCGTTTTTCAGCCTTTCTTACCTTGGCCATGTCTCTGAGTATTGCACACCTTGTGCTTTTGGGCACTCCAGTGATGCTGCAGCTCTGAAATATGGCAAAACTGGTGGCAAGTGGCATATTGGCAGCTGCACGCTTGACTTTTCTCAGTTCATGGGCAGTTTATTTTGCGCCTTGGTTTTTCCACACGCTTCTTGCGACCCTGTTGACTATTTTGAATGAAACGCTTGATTGTTCGATGATCACGCTTCAGAAGCTTGGCAATTTTAAGAGTGCTGCATCCCTCTGCAAGATATCTCACTATTTTTGACTTTTCGGAGCCTGTCAAGTCCTTCTTTTGACCCATTTTGCCAAAGGAAAGGAAGTTACCTAATAATTATGCACACCTAATATAGGGTGTTGATGTCATTAGACCACACCTCTTCTCATTACAGAGATGTACATCACCTAATATGCTTAATTGGTAGTAGGCTTTCGAGCCTATACAGCTTGGAGTAAGACAACATGCATAAAGAGGATGATGTGGTCAAAATACTCATTTGCCTAATAATTCTGCACTGCCTGTATTTATAATTCAGTTCTAATTTCCAGCAAATAAATAAATGAAGAATAATAATGATGTGTGGTCAAAACACACGTCCTGTTCTTATGCCCAATATGGTGATGCAGACGTCTCCAAAACTCGACAGGCGGACAAATCTAAACTTGTTTTTATTAAAACAAATATAAATATGCATATAATAAATAATACTGATAATAAAATTATACAAATGCAAATTGTCATGAATAAACTGAAAATAGCCCCCCGAGATGAAGGCATGAAGGTCGTGTTTTTATATTTATGTAGAAAATAATAGTTTTGTAACATTTTAATCCTTTAATTTGTTTTTATTTGTAAAGATATTTGTGTATTGCTGTGCATCCTGTGTGTATTAAGCAATGTGAAAGCATTTGGATCTGCATAGGCACATAACTAAAGTGCATTGCGCTGGATTTTAGACCAGCTTTTAGTTGGTCAATGGCAAAAAGAAACGCGCCAACAATGCACCTTAACACACCTCCTTTTCAGACCAGCACACCCATGAGTCCACAAAGTGGTGTAAATGGATTTGCTGTTTAAACAGCGTGGCACAAAACGTGACATTTGGATTTATGCTGGTCTGAAAATAGCAACAAATCACACCTCTTGCAGCTTATTGCGCTGGGTGTATGATAGGGGCCTAAATCTAAGTAAAAAAAAAAAAAAATGGCACTTATGACTAGTTTTATGGTCCAGGGTCACATATGTGTTTTACAAATTAATAAAACATTAAAGCATCCCAATACTGCAACGTTACTGTATTCAGCCTATTCACTTATATAATCATAGTTACAAAATATCTGTTTTATATATAAGATTTAAGAATGGCTAATGATGAAGCTGACCTCGTATACTGTAGGAAAGAGAAACCGTTTCATAATTTATGATTTATCACAAAAAAGGCATGGTCACTGTGCAACGAGGAGCCGGCAGGTTGATAAGAAGACCCCAATGCTCTGGTTATGGGTGTAAAAGGTCACTGATATATTGGGATTTTCGACCGAATAGCGCCTTGTAAACACAAATCAAAATGTTAAAAATCGACCCTGAATTTTGAGATGATAAGACCGGGAAAATGTGATCCTTATTTTGACCCTGTTAACAGCATGGCTGCCGCATTTTAAACAAACCGTAGACGAGACAACACAGAGCAGAGAGTCTAACCTTGAGGAAATAAATGAGTGGATCACAATTTTCAAGTTCAAATGGGAAAGAAAGTGTTTTATTTTGTACATTAGATACCAGTTGATGAAAGCTACCCTTAAAAATAAACACTGATCTGCTGTCTGAAATGCATTGATGAGTCAAAGATCACTTCATTTACTTTGCAATGAGGAGACGAGTCAAAACTTTAGTTTTACTATCTTTTAATTGCAAGGAGCTGTTAGCCGACCAATATTTAATATCTCTCAAGCCGTCTAGGTCATTTTCAGATGACCAGCTTGTGCTTACTGAAAAATAAAATTGGCAGTCATCAACATAACAGTGATGAGATGTGGTGTATTTCTGAAAAATGCAACTTGGGAAGCATGCACAATGAAAATAACAAGACTGACCCTTGAGGAACACCACACTGTTATTGAGCCAAAGTGAAGAAAAAGTTGCCTTATAAGTTACATATTTTGGACGTTGGACTGCTTTTGTTGATTTTGTAAGCACATAAAAAATATTAGAGGTGGAACATTACTCATCTTATTAATTTAATACATTTTCAACTTGGTTTTGTATGGATTTATCCCAAACAAAGTGTTGTTTTAACCACTGCATATGTCGAAATTCTAGCTTGAATCTTCCTTTTATCAAAATTATATTCTTAAATCCCTTTAAATCTATTGTTGTTTCAGTTTATAAGAGTACATTTTTAAAGCATCATGTAGCACCTCCTGTCCAATTAAGTCAGGAAATTTTAAATAATTAATGCTGTTTTAAAGTATTACACTTTATAAGCACTTTAGTTCAAGCGGCATTGGGGTGCAAGTGAATGCTGTCATTCTTCTTTACTGTAGTTATGAAATGATAATGAAGAAATATCTCTTGTCTCTTGTAATTGCTCAATCGATATTTCAAATACAATAAGATGTCAGTAAAATGGCTTATGAAGAGTTTGACAAGTCACATTACATAAACCTCGGGCAACTCCTTCAGTGTCTACACATATTCTACATATTTGTACTATATTAGCCTAAACATTCATTATATTGTACTTGTGCTATTAATGATGTCTTGATTATTTAATTTTTAGATTTATATGTTCATTTCCAAACTGAGGGCGACATGGGTGTCAACAACACAGGCATTCGCTTTGTAAAACATGTGCTGGATAAGCAGTACATTTCGCTGTGGTGACACCTATTGAATAAAGAGACTAAACCCTAGGAAAATTATTGAGTGATTTTCCAAATTGAAAACTTCCTGATAATTTATTCGCACCTATCATCCAAGATTTTTTTTCTTCAGTAAAAAAATAATTTACAGTTTTTGAGGAAACTTCCAAAATGCAGCTTCAATGCTTTACATTATCCCAGGTGAGGAATAAGGGTCTTACTTGAAATGAAATAATTATTTTCCTAATAATTTTAACTGTCATTTTCTTAAAAAAAAAGGAACTGGAACTAAACTTTAACAAAAAAAACTGAAGATCACAGTCCAAAAATTAGTACACCCAAATGAGTATTTTGGGGAAAAATATTTAATAAAATTTTAATAAACATAAAAAATCAAGAGAATCATAAAACATATCAAATTTGGTAGTTTGTAATTTTAATATATTTAATAATATAATAACAATTAATTTAATAACAAATCGCATTCCAGTACTAGTTTAAGACAAGCGTCTTTTTGGTTGAGGAATTGAGAAATTAACATCTTAGATGAAAAGAGGTTGAGTAAATTATCAAAACAAATCTATTCTGGAAGTGAAACCTTCAAATGAATCTAAGAAAATGCAAAAATATTAATATTTTGATAAACATTTTTGTTGTTGCAAATCTTCTGATTTATTTACTTTTTATTAAAAGCAACTTTCATTAATAATATTTATGATTTTATTTTAGTTTTTTTGTTGTCCCCAAGATGCAATTAAACAACTGGAAATCATTCTTCCTTTTGTCACTCAAAAAAAAAAAAAAGACTTTTGCTGCTTGTTCAAACCACTTATTTAAAATAAATTGAAACAACACAATTCTTAAGTTTTTTAGGTAACAACAGATTTATGTTCAATCAACTTAAATTTGTAAAAACGATTACGCTAACTTATCCCCGATTTTGACTCGCCACCAGGTTTTGAGAAATCGGCAACAAATGCCTGAAATCACTGGCAAATCGGTGCTTGTTCGAGTGCTAGTTCACACTGTGTGATTGTTAAAGACGCAATATGAGAGAATCGCCAAAGAGTCGCAGACTCCCATGAGATATTTGGCACGCTAAATATCTGGAGCTGTTGGTGATTCAAATCATGCCGTGTGTAATGAGTTTTGACTAAAAATAACATCAGCTATCACCTACAGCCAATGAGAGAGCAGCATCCACTAGTATGGGTATCTGCAGGCCAGCGGGAGGTTGGGGGAGAAGTTAAAAGGGCTTCCTTTCTGTCTATTTGGACAGCAGAAATGGAGGATAAATTGGTGTAAATTTGGCAGGAGCACCCGTGTCTGTTTGATGTGTCACCTGAGCAATACCACAACTGGGTCAAAAAGAATAAAAATTTAAGAATTCCCTTGTAAGGCCAGGTGAGCAAAATAAGTCCGATTTCTACCCCACTAAAGGCTTCTTTCTCATTATGAAGTTGATATTAAAAGATATACTATGTGACCTTGCGTTGTTTCGATGTCACTTCTAGCGTGTGTTTGGTTGTGAGACGTAGTTTGTGGACCAAGACAAAGTTGTTGCTGATTCTTCTATTGTAAATTCATGAAGCGTGAAACCCCCTGTCACCGATCCATCTTTCAGTGTAAACACAGCAGCGACTGAACATTATCCCAGATCGTCATGCAGTGCAAAAACATCTGTGATGCCACTACTTTGAAAAAAGCTCAGACTGAACTCTGCATTTGTGTTGGGACAATATGAAGGCATTGTGTGGAACCCAGCTTTTTTTTTTTACAGTGATTGGTGATCAATGGAAATAATAAAAGCTCATGTGCATTGCTTTTTTTTTCTGCTTTATCAGGTTGGCGTTCCACCAATGGAGAAGTTTAACACGTGGGGTGGTTCTCTGTCCCTCGGTCATCCATTTGCGGCCACTGGCTGTAGGCTGGTGACCACCGTGGCCCATCGCCTGCAGAAGGAGGGCGGTCAGTATGGACTGGTGGCAGCATGTGCCGCTGGAGGACAGGTGTGTGTAACAGTCTCTTCAATAAACTGCCTTATACCAGTGTTTCTCAACCACTTTCCCTGAGGACATTTTCCATGTCTCTTTAACCAAACACACCTGATTCAGATCTTCAGCTCATTAGCAGAAACTGACAGACCTGTAATAAGTGTCAGACATAGGAGACATCCAAAACATGCCGTGTTGGTGGTCCTCCAGGAACGTGGCTGAGAAACACTGCTTTATACAATCGCACAAATGGAAATAACCATAACATTGTGTTGTATGTGTGTTGCAGGGTCATGCAATGGTGATCGAAGCTTATCCTCAGTAATCTGCGCACTTCTACACACACACTTAGATCCTGTAAATACTAACGTGCCGTAATGCCTTGAAATGAAATGTTGTACGTTATCTGGAGGTTCTTGATTTAAAATGCTGCTTGTGGATGTAAATGTGAACATAACTTTATTTGAGAACGTGTTTAGGAGAAGATCAGAAGATGCTCTGAGAGTTGCATGCTGAATGTAGCACTTAAAAGGCCAGTTTGATTCTGATGCTTGGTAAGAAATCACTATTTCATATTTGATTTTGAAAGAGATGAAGGGGAATCTAGAGTTCTAGACTTTGGTTGTAATTCCTAATTTATAGATACTGCATTCATTTATCCATCAACTCGGACAATTTAACTAGCTGGTTCTCTTTTCTCTGTTGTTTTATATGACAGTATCAGCAGATCCATTAGCAGTAAATGTCTTTTTGCTCTTGAGGATTAGATTGTAAGGACTGATTCTAGATCAGTGGTAAGGATGATAAAGGTTACGCTCTTAAACACGTGTGGCTCAGATTCAGGCAGGTGAACCTCTGGAGAACTGAGATCGCTTTCTCCCTTTTCTAACAGTTTGTACAAATAAACATTATTTGAAACCACAAACTGTTTTCTCCTTTTTTTATTGTTAGTTTCCTGATATCAAATTTTGGCTCAACTAAGCAGGTGCTTTTTCTGTTTTGAAAAGTGATTTGAAAACTATTTTATATAAAAACCCTTTAAAAAGTGTCTAAAAATATTATAGATGTATATAGAATATATAAAGTATAGTATAATAATAATGGCATAGATTCAACAAGGTGCTGGAAATATTCCTCAGAGATTTTGCTCCATATTGACATGATAGCATCACGCAGTTGCTGCAGATTTGTCAGCTGCACATTCATGATGCGAATCTCCCGTTCCACCACATCCCAAAGGTGCTCTATTGGATTGAGAACCGGTGACTGTGGAGGCCATTTGAAGTACAGTGAACTCATTGTCATGTTCAAGAAACCAGTCTGAGATGATTCGCGCTTTATGACATGGTGCGTTATCCTGCTGGAAGTAGCCATCAGAAGATGGGTACACTGTGGTCAAAAAGGGATGGATATGGTCAGCAACAATACTCAGGTAGGCTGTGGTGTTGACACAATGCTCAATTGGTACTAATGAAACCAAAGTGTGAGAAAATATCCCCCACACCATTACACCACCACCACCAACCTGAACCATTGATACAAGGCAGGATGGATCCATGTTTTCATGTTGTTGATGCCAAATTCTGACCCTACCATCCGAATGTCGCAGCAGAAATCAAGACTCTTCAGACCAGGCAACATTTTTCCAATCTACTGTTGTCCAATTTTGGTGAGCCTGTGCGAATTGTAGCCTCAGTTTCCTTTTCTTAGCTGACAGGAGTTGCACCTGGTGTGGTCTTCTGACGCTGTAGCCCATCTGCCTCAATGTTGGACGTGTTGTGCATTCAGAGATGCTCTTCTTCAGACCTCGGTTGTAACGAGTGGTTATTTGAGCTACTGTTGCCTTTCTATCAGCTGCAACCAGTCTGGCCATTCTCCTCTGACCTCTGACATCAACAAGGCATTTGTGCCCCACAGAACTGCCGCTCACTGGATATTTTCTCTTTTTCAGACCATTCTCTGTAAACTGAGATGGTTGTGCTTGAAAATCCCAGTAGATCAGCCGTTTTTGAAATGCTCAGACCAGCTCATCTGGCACCAACAATCATGCCAAGTTCAAAGTCACTTAAATCACCTTTCTTCCCCATTCTGATGCTCAGTTTGAACTGCAGCAGATCGTCTTGACCATGTCTACATGCATTGAGTTGCTGTCATGTGATGGGCTGATTATAAATTTGCGTTAACGAGCAGTTGGACAGGTGTACCTCATAAAGTGGCCGGTGAGTGTATGTTGGTGCATTTAAACAAAACAGATTTATCAAGCAGTTATATTCATTAAAATAAGGATTTGGTCTTCTAACATCTTCAGGAACAGAAAGATAAAACATTTATATTCAAACAAGTTATTGCAAAGAATTGCAAACTACAACATTTATATTATAATAAAGTACAATAATTATAATCGGGCGACACGGTGGCTCAGTGGTTAGCGCTGTCACCTAACAGCAAGAAGGTTGCTGGTTCGAGCCTAGGCTTGGTCATTTGGCATTTCTGTGTGGAGTTTGCATGTTCTCCTCGTGTTGGCGTGGGTTTCCTCCGGGTGCTCTGGTTCCCTCACAAGTCCAAACACATGTGCTATAGGTCAATTGGGTAAGCTAAATTGTCTGTAGTGTATGTCTGCGAATGAGAGTGTATGGGTGTCTCCCAGTGATGGGTTGCAGCTGGAGGGGCATCCGCTGTGTAAAACATGTGCTGGATAAGTTGGCGGTTCATTCCGCTGTGGCAACCCCTGATTATTAAAGGGACTAAGCCGAAAAGAAAATGAATGAATGCATATTAATAATCTTTAAACAGTGCTAAACAACTTTTGGAGCATTTTGTTGTATAGAACATAAATATAGAAAATAAATATTCTGTAAAATGTATAATTTGAAGTCATATTAAAATGTGAAACTTTAACTTAAATATCTTTAATACTATTATAATGAACTTTTGGTTTGTTTTGTTGGAGTTGTTTTTGTTGTTATTTTAATAAGGAAGTTTGAAAAGTTTAATGGAGAGTTAGCATACATTCTCAAATCATTAAAAACGTCAGATATCTGAATTAATAAAAGTATATGAAATTTATATCAATTCATCCCAAGCAGCTCTGTGGATTCTTGTCTGTGTGTGGCGTCTCATTTGTCATAGGCTCTATATGTAACCTAAATATAAAAACATAATTATAGAATAATATTTTTTAATATTATTGTAGTGAAACACATTTTCTACAGAGATAATAAGCTAGCCCGCAGTCACATGCAGAACAAGTTGCTAAGTAGACGGATTGCCTCAAAGTGGCGCAGCGTTACGTCACGTGCTGCGCAAGTTTTGCGCACATTCATAAGCGCAGCGCTGTTTACCGAGTGTGTAATTGTATTCATAAGCACCCAGAGGATCATCGTATTCTGTCGTGAATCCCTTGGTGTGTAAATACGCGTGTTTCAACTCCTCAGAAGATGAACTACAAATATCGCCGTTGGACTGAAGCGTCCCGATCCCCCCGTGAGCGCGCGCGCCCCGCTTCCGTTTCATCCCGCGCCCGCCTTCACGACACCGGCTTGTTTTCCTCCCAAATTGCTCGTTTGCCGTCATTTCGCATTCCGTAAAACGTCTGCTTCATTAAATTATTTTTAAACGAATTAACTCCAATATTTTTTTCCAAACAAGCGTCACGCCTCTAGCCTACTTCTATATTTGCGTATTAATGTTGTTATTTGTGCAGAAAAGTTTTTAGAGCGCTTCAGAGATTTTGAACAGGAGTCAGGGAGAGAGAGAGAAAATGTTTTTATCCAGATGCAAAACGGAGTAAAATGTAAATAGCGGTTGCGTGTCGGTTTTTTGTTTTAACCTTCAAACGTCGTGAACCCGCGAGACGGGCGCCGCAGCGCGCGCTTTGATCAGTCGCGCGCCTTTTATGCCGTTTGACTGGAGAATGCGCGCGGTGCTGTCGGTACAAATGTGCCTCACACTCCTCACCCCGTCAAACAGAGAGATGGAGGTGAAAGAGAGAGAGAGAAAGAGAGAGAGAGAGACAGGTGGAGGGAGACACTTTAATCTCGTCCTTCTGCTCGCGCTCGCACCCCGGCCCCCGCGCGCCTCCGCGAGTTAACGCGCCCGGTTTAACGGCTGCCGCTGCGAGGCCACAATAACAAACACGAGCTGTGAAGAGAATACTATAACATTTATGAAAGCCTCCTGTTCAGGCTCATGGGAACCGAAGGTAATTGTTTATATAGGATAAATCTGTATTCTAAACTTCGTTTTGGGGGAATTTCCCGTTAGTAAACCGGCAGAGAACATGAAGGAAAGTGTTGAGCTCAGATGTTGAATCTGTAGTTTCGTGACTCACTTCCTCCATATTTTGTTTGCATTTGTTTTTGGGAAGGTTTAGCTAACAAGAAGTACGTTGGTATTCTGTCTGCTAACTTTCAGTAGGGGAGAGCGGGGCACAAAGTAACACTTTTTGGTTTTGGTCAAATAATGAACAAAGTAATGGGGTTAGACAAACCATATTTTTTTTTACCAACAACACACAGGCCTCTCCTACAAATGAGCACTGGAATTATGATCGCCGGACCTGTGGTTTCTGTGCAGTATTGCCAAAAGTGCCAGGAGTAAAAATGTTACTATTTACCCCACCTGCAGGGCAAGTTGTAACAGACAGAGGGTTAGTTGTAACACATGCTTATAAAGGCAGATTTCACACAATTAAATTAAAATTAGTTTGCTTTAAAAAGTAGCTATAATTCCTCAGTAATTGGCTCAATTCTTTTTTATTCTACATAGATTTTTTAAATTTTACATTTATTTTTTTGTTTATTGGACAAACAATTTAGAATTTATTTGCATTATTATCCATTTATCCATTATTATATAATGCATTTATTTGCATTTTTAGCAATAAAATATAATTTTTTCTATTAAAACAATATTTTCTATTAAAAAACATTTTTATTTAAAAATTTCTCAACATTACACTCAAAATTCAAAAAAATTTTGTGTTGGTGTAATTGGTGTCCGACAGTGTGTGGCTTAATTGTAACACCCTGTTACAACTAACCCCGCTGTGTCATGTTTTACTCAAAACTGGCTAGCAGTCACTGTGTGTTTTATACATCTTTCAAAATAGTTTCGTCTTTTAGCCTAGAAGACGGTGATCACAACAATATAAGATTTTACGTTCATACTTTCACCGATTTTTTTTTTTTAAATAAAAAAATATCGACTGTAATAAAAAATACTTTTATGCTGCAAAAATGGTTTTTCCTGTGTTTCTCATCCAAATTTCGCAGAAAATTTCCAATAATTGGCAGGAAGACGTCTGCCGACACTGTGGTGAAAACCTAAGCATGCCATGATTAACCCTGAGCAAATACCTTAAAACTCCGTGTTACATTTAACCCCGCTTTACTTTGTGCCCCGCGCTCCTCTAGATGTGAATGGGTCATTCTATTCTGTGCCATTTCAGGAACTGTCCCTGAAACTTTTTTTTACATTTTCCAGGATTTTATCATTTCAGTTGAAGTAGTTTTTAAACTATGAAAAAATACTGGTTCAGCTCAGGATATTATGGTTTAGCATTTTTTTAGCAGAATATTCACATGTAACACAGGCCAAACGTCCCCTGTTACAGAACATTATTGTATCTTTTAAAAGGTGTTTAAAATAAATAGTTAATGTAATATTTACATTTTCTAAGAGCTAAAATGTCCCTCGCATACCCTGCATTTGTATTTTTTAAAAGGTATTCCTAAACAAGAATTATCAGTAACACTTTACAATAACTACACACTATGAACCATTTATTTAGCATTAGCAAATAGTGAATTCATTATCTGTTAAGTATTAACTCTACATTAATAAGCGTTAGTAAGCAGTTTATAACTGCAGCTACAAATGCTGTATTCTTGACTTATAACCGCATTGTACTTTCATACTTTGTTAATGATTTATTTTTCATTACTAAATTAAGTATTGCATTATTTACAAACCCGTTATTTAAGCATAGTTTGTTGTTTTTTAAGATCACTCAGAATGAGTTAGTAAATGATTGATAAACTATTCAAATCAACATCTATATATCCTATTATTCAGGCACATAGTAATAGTTAATTTGCATGTTAATAAATGCTTTATTAACTCAACTTCATCCAGTTTTGTGAGCTAATCTAAAGTGAGGACTATTTATGCTTTATAAATCCTTTATAAATGACAATTAAAGGCTCAGTTAAATTCTAAACAGGAAAAAAACATAAACAACATTATTCATTTCTATTTGTTTGAAGATCCACAAATGAAACTGTATCAAATAAAAAATAAATCTTTGCCATCTTAACTAAAATAAAATTACTGTGCAGTTTAAACATTGATTCCTAATATATTGTTAAATTATTATATTGTTGTTTTATCCAATTTTATGTCATATTTTGACACTTCTGTTATTCAGCAATGTTTAAACTTTACAGTAATTTTACTTTTTAGATAAGATTGCAAAGATTATTGTTCATTTGATACCAAGCCTTTAATTGTCCTTTAGAAGGGATTTGTAAAGCATAAATAGTCCTCATTTTAGATTGTCACAAAACTGCATGAAGTTGTGTTAATGAAGCATTTATTAACATAGTAACAATTATTATATGTGTGAATAATAAGATGTATAAACGTTGATTTCGATAGTTTATTAATAATTTAACTCGTTCTGAATTATCTTAAAAAACACCAACTACTCTTAAATACAAATGGTTTGTAAATCAGACTCAGACTCAACTTTATTATCCCGTTTGAGAAACTAAAATTGCAGCAAGGTGCCATAACACAGGCGAAGTTCCATGTACACATTAAAAATATATATACATACATACATACAAACATACATACACACATACATACACATCCATACATACACATACATACTGTACATATACACACACACATATATATATATATATACATACAGGGAGTGCAGAATTACTAGGCAAGTTGAATATTTTTGAAAGTAGTTTTTAGTTTGTTTTTAGTTTTAGCTATTTTAGGAGGATATCTGTGTGTGCAGGTGACTATTACTGTGCAGAATTATTAGGCAACTTAACAAAAAACAAATATATACCCATTTCAATGATTTATTTTCACCAGTGAAACCAATATAACATCTCAACATTCACAAATATACATTTCTGACATTCAAAAACAAAACAAAAACAAATCAGTGACCAATATAGCCACCTTTCTTTGCAAGGACACTCAAAAGCCTGCCATCCATGCCATCCATCCTCCTTGTAAATCTCACATTTGATGATGGACCACAGGTTCTCTATTGGGTTCAGATCAGGTGAACAAGGAGGCCATGTCAATTGTTTTTCTTCTTTTAGACCCTTTCTTGCCAGCCAAGCTGTGGAGTACTTGGACACATGTGATGGAGCATTGTCCTGCATGAAAATCATGTTTTTCTTGAAGGACGCAGACTTCTTCCTGTACCACTGCTTGAAGCTGTCTTCCAGAAACTGGCAGTAGGACTGGGAGTTGAGCTTGACTCCATCCTCAACCCGAAAAGGTCCCACAAGCTCATCTTTGATGATACCAGCCCAAACCAATACTCCACCTCCACCTTGCTGGCGTCTGAGTCGGACTGGAGCTCTCTGCCCTTTACCGATCCAGTCACGGGCCCATCAAGACTCACTCTCATTTCATCAGTCCATAAAACCTTAGAAAAATCAGTCTTGAGATATTTCTTGGCCCAGTCTTGACGTTTCAGCTTGTGTGTCTTGTTCAGTGGTGGTTGTTTTTTCAGCCTTTCTTACCTTGGCCATGTCTCTGAGTATTGCACACCTTGTGCTTTTGGGCACTCCAGTGATGTTGCAGCTCTGAAATATGGCAAAACTGGTGGCAAGTGGCATCTTGGCAGCTGCACGCTTGACTTTTCTCAGTTCATGGGCAGTTATTTTGCGCCTTGGTTTTTCCACACACTTCTTGTGACCCTGTTGTCTATTTTGAATGAAACGCTTGATTGTTCGATGATCACGCTTCAGAAGCTTGGTAATTTTAAGAGTGCTGCATCCCTCTGCAAGATATCTCACTATTTTTGACTTTTCGGAGCCTGTCAAGTCCTTCTTTTGACCCATTTTGCCAAAGGAAAGGAAGTTGCCTAATAATTATGCACACCTGATATAGGGTGTTGATGTCATAAGACCACACCCCTTCTCATTACAGAGATGCACATCACCTAATATGCTTAATTGGTAGTAGGCTTTCGAGTCTATACAGCTTGGAGTAAGACAACTTGCATAAAGAGGATGATGTGGTCAAAATACTCATTTGCCCAATAATTCTGCACTGCCTGTATATATATATATATATATATATATATATATATATATATATATATATATATATATATATATATATATATATATATATACATACACATATATACACATACACATACATATACATATTACCACACAACATACAATACATCATTTTGTAAGTGCATTTCCCTCCACCCAGGACTCATTTAATGACCTAATGGCCACAATTATAAAATAATTTCTAGTTCTATTTGTCCTGCAAATAAGAACTCTAAAACGACATCCAGATGGCAACAGCTGAAACATAGGGTACAATGGGTGATCCGGTGTGCATAGAATACCCTAAGCTCTCTTTAAAACACAATTATGATAAATTACCATTGGACCAGTTTGATTAAGACTGATGATCTTGCCTGTCACCTTCACCAGGCTACCTGTTCTTATTTGACACACTTAGATTACCGTACCAATAAATAATGCATTTCTAAATTTAGTAATGAAAAATCAACCAGTCACAAATTATGAAAATACAATTATTACGCACATTATAAATGTGGTTATAAGTCAAGAATACAGCATTTGTAGCTGCAGTTGTAGCTGCTTACTAACATTTATTAATGTAGGGTTAATACTTAACAGATAATGAATTCACTAGATGCTACTGCTTAATGATTCATAGTGTGTAGTTATTATAAAGTGTTACGGAATTATCTAAAAAAGACTTAAGATTTATGGCGCATTGTAAATTTAATGTATTTCATTTAGTATAAATAGTGACTGCAATGCAATTAAGTGCCGTTTTTAAGTGACTTAATTTTGTCAGTTCTTTGGATGCAAGAAACCAGAAAAATATGTGTAATATATGTTGATTTTATTTAATTAATATGAAAAAAAAACTACATAGTTAACGGCGTGGAGAAAGGAGTAGCAGGGTGGACATTACACAAGAACCACACCCTTGTTCGATTATCAATAGCAAAATGATGGTTACTGAATTATCAAAAGAAAAACAGCAACATTTTTCAATGTCACATCTAAGACATCACAACAATTGTCAAAAAAAAGCCAAATGAAATACAAGGAACATTAAATTTCATACACTTTCAGAAATGAAGGTACGCGAGCTGTCACTGGGGTGGTACCTTTTCAAAAGGTACGTTTGTACTTAAAGGGTTCATATTGGTACCTCAAAAGTATATATTAGTACCTACAATTTTTAAGAGGAACACTTTTGTACTTTTTAGGTATACTAATATGTACTCTTGAGGTATTAATATGGACATAAAAAAAGCCACAGCCATATCACTCTGCAGCCAAGACCGGTTAATCACTGAAGCTAAACAGGGCTGAGCCTGGTCAGTACCTGATTGGGAGACCACATGGGAAAACTAGGTTGCTGTTGGAAGTGGTGAGAATTCCTGAGAATCATGTGACTAGAGGAGCAATCAGGGGGGCATTTTTATGGGGATTGTCATTAAAAAAAACAGGGGGACATTCATTTCAGGGACACACATTTATTTAAAGATTTTATTCATATATTTAAATAATTAAAAACAAATTGCATTTGGTGAGATGTATTATATATGACAATACAAAATCAATGAAAAGTATAATATTTATTCGATTTTTTAAAGTTATATTTATAACTGAACATGAGCACATGCACTGTAAAAAAATTCTGGTTGCCTTATTTTTTAAGTTGAATCAAGTTAATCTTATGAGTCCATTGAACTTATATTATGTTTAACTGACTTAAAACAGCTTGTGTAACTTATAAAATTAAGTTAGAGCATGATTAACTTAGTTTAAAAAGTTACAATGACTTAAAACATATGCTGTCAAGACTAATTGATCATATAATTTTTTATGTGACCTGGGACATGGCAATTCAGCTACTTGCACTGAAATTAGAGTAAATGTTTTAAAATTAATTTAATTTTGAGAACTTATCATTGTGTCCTATTGTGGAAATGGGATAATCCTATCAGACAAGCTTGCATTTTCAATATTCTGTAATGCCTTGGGGACACAAATGGCACCGAATAGTGACCCGGATATGTTAATGATTTAATCATTAATATCATGATTATATATTATCTGCTATAATTATATATATAAGTGTTTGTCATTCATAGACCAACACATACACAGTTTGAATGACCTTTGACCCTTAAGTGCTCATTGAGGTGCAAATAGCTACAACCATCAAGTTACTTTAAAATACAAGTTTTTTTTTAATTTATGCAGTAGGGATGCTCTGATCAGGATTTTTGCAGCTGAAACCGGGTACTGATTACTTGTCATGAGGATCAGCCGATACCAAGTACAAATTCTGATGCTTTAAGCTTTATACTGCATTAAGCACATTTTCACTCTTAGTATGATATTCAAGTGGAGGTCTTGCCTTAAGAGAATAAATGAAAGATGTTGCATATAATTCCTTAAACATGTCTCTTATAAGCATTAAGTGTGGACATGTAATAATCAGAAGCAGCTTATAGAAAATAAAAGATAAAACAGATAAAAAAATGGGTAAGAAAAATCACTGACAAAGCACTTTGGAAGATTGGAGCGCATATTTGATGCATAAGAAGTTAAAATGCACACCTATAAATCCTTTACTTCTTTAATAAAAGGAAATAGGCCTATAAACTACTTTAATTTAAACGTTTATTACAATAAGTGTATTGCGATAAGTTATATTATTAAATATTTAAGTTAAAAATAATTCCTAATATTTCCAGCCAGGTTTTAATGAACTTGCAATATTGTTGAAAACACAGAACTTCCAGTTCTTATATGTAAAAAGATTTCACTTCTTATATATCCTCTGCTTTTAAACACGTAAACAGACACTTGTGATTGGTTCATGAGATCATGAAGTCATGAAATGTGATTACCGATCTCTGGCCGATCAATCGGAGCATCCCTATTATGTAGCTTATTTTATATACATCTATAAATGTGTGCGCTCGTGTGCATGTTTTTGTGACATTTTGGGACACAAATGTGTATAATGACATAGGTGTGATGGTGAATTATGAGGTCATTGCTGATGTCCCCATTTTTCAAAAGCCTTATAAATCATATATAATGACTTTTTTCCAGAAAGTAAAAGGGTACTGTGAGCGGTACGGCAATAGAAAATAGTTTGTACAGGATAAAAACAATGGAAACCTATGGAATGTCCCCACAAAGTGCGTACATGCGTGCGTGTGTGTGTGTGTGTGAAAAAGAAACGTAATTTTAACACCTCCCTAATTTTGACTTTTTTTTGCAGGGATTCAAGTTGAAATTGGATTCAAGTCTTTTATTCAACAATTCCGGTTAGTGTCTCTGAATGCATTTACTATACTGTAATCACATTAATATTATTAATACCAATTGCTTGAGTCAGTTGTTCTGCATTTCACACGGTTGTTGTGCGATTCGTTCAAAAAATACTATGAATTTAGTCTTATTTCATTCACATGTCACTTATAAGCAACTCTAGGTTCAACCTAAATGCCAGTGAACTTTCCAGTTGACAAAATAAAACAAAAAAACGTTTTAGTCAATGTTTGGTGTTACCATTAAATTGTAAGTCTGTGATATGTACTAAACCACATAATTGCAGCTCATCACATTTTATACAGAAGCAGTCCTCTATATATTTGACATAAATAAGTCTAAATTATTCGCCCTCTTGTAATTTTTTTCTTCTTTTATTTATATTTCCCAAATTATGTTTAACAGAGCAAAGAATTTTTCCACAGTATTTCCTATAATATTTTTTCTTCTGGAGAAAGTCTTCTTTGTTTTATTTCGGCTAGAATAAAAGCAGTTTTAAGAACAAAAAAACAAACAAATTGAGATCAATATTATTAGCCCTCTTAAGCTATATTTTTTTAATTGTCTACAGAAAAAAACATCATTATACAATGACTTGCCTAATTACCCTAACTTGCCCAATTAACCTAGTTAAGCCTTTAAATGTCACTTTAGGCTAAATACTAGTATCTTGAAAAATATCTAGTAAAATATTATGTACTGTCATCATGGCAAAGATAAAATAAATTAGTTATTAGAAATTAGTTATTAAAATATTATGTTTAGAAATGGGGCTGCATGGCTTAGTGGGTAGCACTGTCGCCTCACAGCAAAAAGGTCACTGGTTCGAGTCCCGGCTGGGCCAGTTGGCATTTCTGTGTGAAGTTTGTATATTCTCCCTGTGTTTGCGTGGATTTCCTCCGGGTGCTCCGGTTTCCCCCACAGTCCAAAGACATGCGCTATACTGTAGGTGAATTAAATAAACTAAATTGGCCGTAGTGTATGAGTGTGTGTGCAAATGTAAAATTGGTGTTTCCCAGTACTGGTTTGCAGCTGGAAGGCCATCCGCTGCGTAAAACAAATGCTGGAATAGTAGGCGGTTCATTCTGCTCTGGCGACCCCTGATAAATAAGAGACTAAGCTGAAAGAAAATGAATGAATGGTTAGACGTGTTGAAATAATCTTCGTTCCAGTAAACAGAAATTGGAGAAAAATTTTACAGAGGGCGAAAAATTCAGGAGGGCTAATAATTGTAACTTTAACTGTATGTCTGTGTTTTGAGTATTGTTTGGTTTTGCTTTTACTTGTATATTTGTGATTATTTTGCAACTTTAAGAAATGCTATAGGCTCAACCAGACTGCAGACTTCCTAATAACTAAAAATCAGTGCCTATACGTTTTGCACATTTCTTTGGGATTTGTTGGACTCAATTTAGAAAATGCAACAAATTTACTTTGATTTATATTTCACCTCTAAGCAACAGGCTTAAACAGAGCGCAAACATAATAGTAAAAATTTAGTCTAGTTAAAAAATAGTATAGTTTTGACATCTCTAAATGCATTTACTGAAGTCATCTCATGAGCACTATAGCCGATAGTTATTCATTCAGAAAATGACATGAATTTAGACTGTCTGATTGAATCTGTTCAATAGGCTCAAACAGACTGCGAAATTAATTATTTATTCAGAAAATACTACAAATTTAGACACATTTTGTCTTATTCTGTTTATATATCACCATACAGTGCATCTGGAAAGTATTCATAGCTCCTCACTTTTTCACCATTTTTTATGTTACAGCCTTATTCCAAAATGAATTAATTTCATTTATTTCCTCAGAATTCTACACACAAAACCCCATAATGACAATGTGAAAAAAGAGTTTTTGAAATTGTTTCAAATTTATTCAAAATAAAAAAGCTGAAAAATCACATGTACATCCGTATTCACAGCCTTTGCTCAATACTTTGTTGATGCACCTTTGACAGCGATTACAGCCTCAAGTCTTTTTGAATATGATGCCACAAGCTTGGCACACCTGTCTTTGGGAATTTTTGCCCATTCCTCTTTACAGTAACTCTCAAGCTCTATCAGGTTGGATGGAAAGCGACGGTGTACAGCCATTTTCAGATCTCTCCAGAGATGTTCAATAGAATTTAGGTCTGGGCTCTGGCTGGGCCACTCAAGGACATTCACTGAGTTGTTGTGAAGCCACTCTATTGATATTTTGGCGGTGTGCTTTGGGTCATTGTCCTTCTGGAAGATGAACCGTCGCCCCAGTCTGAGGTCAAGAGCACTCTGAAGCAGGTTTTCATTCAGGATGTCTCTGTACATCGCTGCATTAATCTTTCCCTCTATCCTGACTAGTCTTCCAGTTCCTGCTGCTGAAAAACATCCCCACAGCGTGATGCTGCCACCACCATGCTTCACTGTAGGGATGGTATTAGCCGGTTGATGAGCGGTGCCTGGTTTTCTCCAAACGTAACTCCTGGCATTCACTCCAAAGAGTTCAATTTTAGTCTCATCAGACCAGAGACTTTAGTTTCTTATGGTCTGAGAGTCCTTCAGATGCCTTTTGGCAAATTCCAGGCAGGAGTGTCTTTCGTCTGGCCACTCTACCATACAGGCCTGATTGGTGGATTGCTGCACAGATGGTTGCCCTTCTGTAAGGTTCTCCTCTCTCCACAGAAGAACGCTGGAGCTCAGACAGAGTGACCATCGAGTTATTGATCACCTCCCTGACTAATGCCCTTCTCCCCCGATCACTCAGCTTAGATGGCCGGCCAGCTCTAGGAAGAGTCCTGGTGGTTTCAAATATCTTCCACTTACGGATGATGGAGGCCACTGTGCTCATTGGAACTTTCAGGGCAGCAGACGTTTTTCTGTAACCTTCCCCAGCCTTGTGCCTCGAGACAATCCTGTCTTGGAGGTCTACAGACAATTCCTTTGTCTTCATGCTTGGTTTGTGCTTTGACATGCACTGTCAACCCTGGGACCTTATATAGACAGGTGTATGCCTCTTCAAATCATGTCCAGTCAACTGAATTTACCACAGGTGAACTGCAATTCAGCTGCTGAAACATCTCAAGAATGATCAGTGGAAACAGAATGTAGCTGAGCTCAATTTAGAGCTTCACTGCAAAGGCTGTAAATACTGATGTACATGTGTTTTTTTAGCTTTTTTATTTTTAATAAATTTGTAACAATTTTAACAAATCTTTTTTCACATTGTCATTATGGGGTATTATGTGTAGGAATTTTATTTGAGGAAATAAATGAATTTAATCCATTTTGGAATAAGGATGTAACATAAAAAAATGTGGAAAAAGTAAAGCACTATGAATACTTTCCGGATGCGCTGTATAAGCAACTCTAGGCTCAACTGAAATTTTACATTTGTCCCGTGTTTTGCGTATTTATTGGTTTCGCTTTTTCCTTTTTCTATTTGTGATCGCATTACTTATAAGCAAAACATCTGTGCATATTGCCCTCTTTTTTCGTGTACGAGCGGGTGCAGCCATCTGAATCTTTTTGGCTCGAGACTTCTGGTCTCATTCACTTCCATTGATGTTTAGACATTAAAAACATCTCGTTCTGCTGCTTGATGTTCCGAACTGATATATACGTATTATATTATTCTGCTTTGTCTCTACTGTATAGTCATGAACACACTTGATTGTAGAGCAAGTAGTTTTGACCATTTTCTGCCGTTTATTCCTAGATATTTCTCCCATAGGCATATGCAAATAAGCACACTTCTGTATTGAAGAATAAGGTCGATAGGTTTTGCACACTTCTTTGCGATTTGAAGCAATTCATTTTTAAAACAGCAAAAATGCATTTTTGTCTAGTTTTGACATCTCTGGAAGAATTTGCAGTAATCACAAAATTATTAGAATATAATTTTATTTTAAGTTGTGTGTTGCATCTCATGCACACTACAGCTGAAAAATGCATCAAATTTCTACACAGTCTGATTGAATCTGTTCAAATGTCACCTATTGACCATTTCAATATGGTGATGTCATTGGTCCATGAACATTTCCTGCTTGTTATCAAACTATTTCATAACTGTAACAAGAGGGAATTCACTCATAACTTGATGTTAAAACAGCTATCATAACATTATTTATCAATATGTGGCTCTTTTTGGATTCTCAGAAACTATAGAAATTAAAAATGTAAAACAGGAAATACGTTGGGACCATTGTTTTTGTTTACATCCCTTAAAATGGTCTATAAGCAAGAAAAGCTTTATACAGACAGCAAAATTTATTATTCATTCACAAAATACTACAAATTTACACACAGTCTGTCTTATTCCATTCACATGTCACCTATAAGCAACTCTAGGCTCAACCTAAATGCTAGAGAACTTCATAGTTGATAAAAATCAGTGTTTACACTATTATTGTCTCTAAAAGAGTACAGTTATTGCATTATGATCATTTATACCACTCTGTAAGTCTGAATCTCACATATTTATTTGCAGCTGATGTGCGATTGATCACATTTTATGAAGCAGTCCTCTATATATTTGACATATGTCTGTGTTTTGAGTGTTATTTGGTTTTGTCTTTGTATTTGTGATTATGTTGCACCTATAAGCGACACTATAGGCTCAACCAGACTGCAGACTTTCTAGTCAATAAAAATCTGTGCCTATAAGTTTTGCACATTTCTTCGCGATTGATGGAATTTAGAAAATGCAACAAATGATCATATATTCCCTTTGATTCATATTTCAACTATAAGCAGAACTAGGCTCAAATAGAAAAATAGTTTAATTAATACCAATTTCTTTTAGGTCGTAAAGACACACACTGCATCTCATGCACACTATAGCTGATGTTATTCATTCAGAAACTGACATGAGTCTGATTGAATCTGTTCGTATGTCACTTGTAAGCAACAAAAGCCTCAAACAGACAGCAAAATTCATTATTCAGTCATAAAATACTACAAATTTACACACAGTCTGTCTTATTCCATTCACATGTCACCTATAAGCAACTCTAGGCTCAACCTAAATGCTAGAGAACTTCATAGTGGATAAAAATCAATGTTTACAGTTTTATTGTCTTTATAAAAGTACAGTTATTGCATTATTATCATTTATACCAGTCTGTAAGTCCGAATCTCACATATTTATTTGCAGCTGATGTGTGATTGATCACATTTTATGAAGCAGTCCTCTATATTTGACACATGTCTGTGTTTTGAGTATTATTTGGTTTTGCTTTTCTATTTGTGATTATATTGTACACCTATAGCCTCAACCAGATTGCAAACGTCCTAGTCAATAAAAATCCATGCCTATAAGTTTTGCACATTTCTTTGCGATTTGATAGAATTTAAAAAATGCAACAAATGAACATATATTCCCTATGATTCATATTTCACCTATAAGAAAAATTAGGCTCAAACAGAATGCAGACATACTTACCGTTAAATATCTGTCTAGTTTTGATATCTCTGAAAAAATGTAGTCATAATCACCATATTATTAATATACATTTATTTTAGGTTGCGTGTTGCATCTCATGCACACTACAGCTGATGTAATTCATTCAATAAATGCGTCAAATTTCTACAGTCTGGTCGAATCTGTTCATATGTCACCTTTAAGCAACAAAAGCCTCAAATAGACAGCAAAATTCATTATTCATTCACAAAATACTACAAATTTACACACAGTCTGTCTTATTTCATTCACATGTCACCTATAAGCATCTCTAGGCTCAACCTAAATGCTAAAGAACTTCATAGTTGATAAAAAAATCAATGTTTACAGTTTTATTGTCTTTAAAAGCATGCAGTTATTACATTAGTATAATTTATTATCATCAAGTCTGATGCTCACACATATTTATTTGCAGCTGATGTGTGATTGATCACTGTTTATGAAGCAGTCCTCTATATATTTGACACATGTCTGTGTTTTGAGTATTATTTGGTTTTGCTTTTGTATTTGTGATTATATTGTACACCTATAGGCTCAACCAGACTGCAGACTTCCTAGTCGATAAAAATCTGTGCCTATAAGTTTTGCATATTTCTTCGCGATTGATGGTATTTAGAAAATGCAACAAATTTACATATATTCCCTTTGATTCATATTTCACCTATAAGAAAATCTAGGCTCAAACAGAATAAAAGTTTTATTAATACCAAATTCTTTTAGGTCGTAAAGACACACACTGCATCTCATGCACACTATAGCTGATGTTATTCATTCAGAAACTGACATGAGTCTGATTGAATCTGTTCATGTCACCTATAAGCAACAAAAGCCTCAAACAGACAGCAAAATTCATTATTCAATTATAAAATACTACAAATTTACACACAGTCTATCTTATTCCATTCACAAGTCACCTATAAGCAACTCTAGGCTCAACCTAAATGCTAGAGAACTTCATAGTGGATAAAAATCAATGTTTACAGTTTTATTGTCTTTATAAAAGTACAGTTATTGCATTATTATCATTTATACCAGTCTGTAAGTCTGAATCTCACATATTTATTTGCAGCTGATGTGTAATTGATCATTTTTTATGAAGCAGTCCTCTATATATTTGACACATGTCTGTGTTTTGAGTATTATTTGTTTTTGCTTTTGTATTTGTGATTATATTGTACACCTATAAGCTCAACCAGATTGCAGACGTCCTAGTCAATAAAAATCCATGCCTATAAGTTTTGCACATTTCTTTGCGATTTGATAGAATTTAGAAAATGCAACAAATGAACATATATTCCCTTTGATTCATATTTCACCTATAAGAAAAACTAGGCTCAAACAGAATAATTGTTTTATTAATACCAATCTCTTTTAGGTCGTAAAGACACACACTGCATCTCATGCACACTATAGCTGATGTTGTTCATTCAGAAACTGACATGAGTCTGATTGAATCTGTTCGAATGTCAACTTTAAGCAACAAAAGCCTCAAACAGACAGCAAAATTCATTATTGATTCACAAAATACTACAAATTTACACACAGTCTGTCTTATTCCATTCACAAGTCACCTATAAGCATCTCTAGACTCAACCTAAATGCTAGAGAACTTCATAATGGATAAAAATTGTCTCTAAAAGAGTACAGTTATTACATTATTATAATTTATACCAGTCTGTAAGTCTGAGTCTCACACATTTATTTGCAGCTAAAAATGCTTCGAATTTACACACAGTCTGTCTTATTCTATTCACATGTCACCTGTAAGCATCTCTAGGCTCAACCTAAATCCTAAAGAACTTCATAGTAGATAAAAATCAATGTTTACAGTTTTATTGTCTCTTTAAAAGCGCTCAGTTATTTCTTTAGTATAATTTATACCAGTATGTAACTCTGAATATCACACACATTTATCTGCAGCTGATTCATTGCGTTCCATACTAAAGCATTCCTCTTTATATTTGACATATGTCTGTGTTTTGAGTATTGTTTTTACTTTTATTTTCGTAACTTTAACATGTTTGCCTCCAACACCCCAGTGAGGGAATAAACGATTTTATATATATATATATATATATATATATAATATTATTTTTTTCTCCCCAACTCTAATTTGTAAATTGCATCGATCGCAGGCTGGCAGGAGATATCCTGGCGGATTCATACGGAGCGAAGGATTTATTTCATTTTTAACAGGGCGCTGTCTCATTACCGGACAAAAATCATTAGCAGCTCCACAGCTACACTCAGACAAATCGAGTAACTGTTAATTTTTTCCGCTGAGGAGCCATGGGATACATGCATATAAATATATATATATATATATATATATATATATATATATGTGTGTGTGTGTGTGTGTGTGTGTGTGTGTGTGTGTGTGTGTGAGAGAGAGCAAAAAGTGAAGGTTTCAGGGGGTTGGATTTGGTGTGGAAAAAAAAAATATAATAAATTAAAATGGACGACATGAATTGAGCGCCGAATGTCAAACACTGTCAACAAGATGGCTCTCTGTCACGGGGAGAATTTGAGACATTAACAGCTTCTGTCATTCTGCTGACAAAATGGTAGCAGAGATTTCCCAGGGTGCCGAGATGACTGCTGGCGTTTGTCAACAAGCCGCTGTCAGCGCAGAGAGAGAGAAAGAGCGAGCCCAAGAGAGAGAAAGAGAGAGAGAGGGAGAGAAAGCATACACAGTGTCACTGACAGCTTCTACACCAGCATCCCATGAGTCCTTTGCCACCCTGAAAAAAACGAGGGAGAACAAGTGTGAAGGGAGAACGACAAGAACGGATGGAGGAGAAGAGGATGGATGGATGGATGGATAGAAGGAGGGAGGAATGAGGGGGGGGGGTGCAGGTCTCCGGTGCACCTTTCATATAAAATTGCAGGAGGAAAATGAGCTGTCACTCCAATTCCCAGGATGCTTTGCTGTTTAGCATAAGTGCGCTGTGTGGGCTGCTGTCGGACAGACTGACTCAGAGAGATAATTAACTAAAGCTGCAGTTTTCCTCTCCTCCTCTCCCTCCCTCCACCAGACGCCTTCTCCAGCGCTCATCTGCATTTTTGCCAGAGGCGAGCGGTTAGCACAGGAGCCGGGTGGAGAGAGGGTAAGAAGCCAATTAGTCAGGTGGATGGATGAATGATTGACAGCCGGCTGCTACCTGAGTCCCACTCTACATTAATGCTGCTGTGCTCGGCTCGGCCTCAGACGTGCGTGTGAGTGTGTGTGTTTATATATGAGCAGGCCTCACTGAGATCGTCCTGCGGATTTACGCTCTTGCCGTCATGTCTGTCTTGCCTCTCATCTAAAGCCTTTGTGGCGAGTCCGAGTATTCTTTTGTAGCTTTTCCTTTGGCTACACTTATTGTTAGACATTTTATTGTATTTTTGCCGTAACTTACTGGCAGCACTGTTGCCAGCAAGTTACCACAACTGCCCTTTTATAGTAACTTACCTGTAAATGTGTTTTACAGTAGTAGGGCAATTTACAGTAACAAAAAAGCCTTACTACTTTTTATGGTAAAATGCCCTTTACCGCATTTTAATTTTACAGTATGACAATTTTACAGTACATTTACTGTCAATTCTTACTACTTTTTATGGTAAAATGCCCTTTACCACATTTCAATTTGACAGTATGACAACTTTACAGTATTTTTACCGTAATTTCTTACTACTTTTCATGGCAAAACACCCTTTACCACATTTGAATTTTACAGTATGACAATTTTACAGTATTTTTACTGTCATTTCTTACTACTTTTTATGGCAAAACTCCATTTACCACATTTTAATTTGACAGTATGAAAATTTTACAGTACTGTCATGTCTTACAACTTTTTATGGTAAAGCACCCTTTACCGCACTTTAATTTGACAGTATGACACTTTTACAGTACTTTTAGCATCATTTCTTACGACTTTTCATGGTAAAATGCCCTTTGCCGCATTTGAATTTTACAGTATGACAATTTTACAGTACTGTCATTTCTTACTACTGTTTATGGTAAAACGTCCTTTAGCGCATTTGAATTTTACAGTATGACAATTTTACACTACTTTTACCGTCATTTCTTACTACTTTTTATGGCAAAACACCCTTTATCACATTTTTATTTTATATGACAAATTTACAGTACTTTTACTGTCATTTCTTACTACTTTTTATGGTAAAATGCCCTTTACCGCACTTTAATTTGACAGTATGACAATTTTACAGTACTTTTAGCATAATTTCTTACGACTTTTCATGGTAAAATGGCCTTTGCCGCATTTGAATTTTACAGTATGACAATTTTACACTACTTTTACCGTCATTTCTTACTACTTTTTATGGCAAAACACCCTTTACCACATTTTCATTTTATAATATGACAATTTTACAGTACTTTTACTGTCATTTCTTACTACTTTTTATGGTAAAACACCCTATACCGCACTGTAATTTGACAGTATGACAAATTTACAGTACGTTTACTAACATTTCTTACTACTTTTTATGGTAAAACTTCCTTTAGCGCATTAGAATTTTACAGTATGACAATTTTACAGCACTTTTACTGTCATTTCTTACTACTTTTTATAGTAAAATGCCCTTTACCGCATTTAAACTTTACAGTATGACAATTTTACAGTAGTTTTAAAAAAGTGTATGGTAAAAAAAAGTATATGGTAAAATGCTTTTTACCACATTTTAATTTTACAGTATGACAATTACCCGTGTGAGTGTGTGTGTTTATGAGCCTGACTGAGATCGTCCTGCGGATTTACGTTCATGCCGTCATGTCTGTCTTGCTTCTCATCTAAAGACTTTGTGGCGAGATATAGTATTCTTGCGGTAACTTACTGGCAGCACTGTTAGAAGCAAGTTACCACAACTGCCCCTTTACAGTAACTTACATTAGCAGATTTTTTTGTGATTTATTTTTTTATTTTATTTTATTGCGATTTTTATATACAGTATAATATTACAACCATAACAACCAGCCATACATGTAAAGCAAAAATAATGTCCTTCAATTCGGTCGCGTCCAGCGGCCATGATTCTTAAACCAATCTCCATCATTGTAAGCTGTTTGCTTTTCTGTCTGTTCCATTGCTCGGCTTGTTAGATGTTTGCTCCCACTTTCTTTTGCAGTCTGAAGCACGTCAAACACAGGAAACACCCATCTCATTCACTCGATTTGCACCACAGGATGTCTAATCACATCTTTGCATTGACTTCACATGTAAATCACTCACGCTTCATCTGTGTCTGCTTGCTGCACAGGCTGCAAACAATTCCTCCCCACTTCCATGTAATTTTAGGATTGTGAGGGTGCAGGTGAGACGTCATTTTTCGAGAGACACTCAAATACATCCCGTGCGCTGCGTATGCAACATCTATAAGTCATGTAAAAACAATAAATTTCGAACTGAAATAATATAATTTGATTATATAGTTTGGAATTGGATTGAAATTGTATTATACCCATAGACATCACCTTTTTGAATAGGACACTAAATGTTTTGTGACTGCTAGTTTACTCTGTAGATTTGAAGGTGAAATGATTAAATGATTGACAATTTTTACTGTTTAACGGAGCAATGAGAATTTTACAGTATTTCTGATAATATTTTATCTTCTGAAAAAAGTCTTGTTTCTTTTCGTTGGCCTGGTTTTCACATTTTTAAAGCAATTTTTAATGACCACTGTTGTCCAATGACTTGCCTAATTAACCTAACTTGCCTAGTTAACCTTATTAACCAAGTAAAGGTTTTAAATGGCCCTTTACTGCTGAATTCTAGTATCTTGCAAAAGAACTACACCATAAAATTATCTGTTAATTAACAGTATTGGTATTTTGTGATTCACAAGCCATTTATTTACAGTTATGAACTGCATTATGGGATGTTGATCTCTGCTCTGTCCACTTTAGAGTTCAACTCTAGAGTTTTACAAAGTGACTTTTATTGACATTTCAGTAGTTTGAAATAATATAATGGATACAAAAATAACATAGAGAGAAATAAGCCTGTAAAATAACAGAAAATGGACTTGCAGTTTATTACAAAGTTGTTGTAATGTAATATACAACACCCTTCCAGACAATATATCACTTTAAACTATTATAAATGTTAATAAAAGCCACTTTTGCAAACTTTTCAAGGTTAAAAGTTGTTGGAAGAAAGATCAAGATCCTATAATGCAAATCAAAAACAGAAATAAATGGGAAAAATAAAAACATGAATCACAAAATGCAGAAAACTTCTAATTACCGGATATTTTGTATAGTGTATAAAATATTGTCATCATGATACAAAAATACTGTCATCATGGCAAAGACAAACGATAAGTTAGTTAGTAGACATTAGTTATCCAAACTATTAGGTTTAAAAATGTTAATAATAATAATAAACACTTGAAAAATATTTGAAAAAGTATTAAATTTCACAGGAGCTAATCATTTTGCCTTTAACTGTATATACTGTCCGCCCTTTACACAACACCTTAACATTTCTGATTTTGACTGTAATGTAATAACATGCTCGTTTTGCAAAGCTGCTTTGGAACAATAACGATTGTGAAAAGCACTATACAAATAAACTTGAATTGTGATTAGACATCATTTAGGATGCCGAGGGCCATGCAGTGATAGTCTGAGGGTTTGGTTTTGCTGTGATCTCAAGTAAATGACCACAGATTAAGTGCAACAGTCTCAACAGACCGTCATGATTATTTAATGGGTCAGATCTAGCATTTTGGTGTGAATGCATGTAGAGATTGAATCCTGGTGTGATGTAAACTTTCGATGAACTGCAGACATCCTGCTGCTGTGTCTTGACAGTATGGAGTATGGCTTTATGTGATAAATCATATCTCCTCCCTTCCCAGAATTAATTTCAACTACATTTGTGTTAGACGAGTTCATTACACCCATACACACTATCTATCTATCTATCTATCTATCTATCTATCTATCTATCTATCTATCTATCTATCTATCTATCTATCTATCTATCTATCTATCTATCTATCTATCTATCTATCTATCTATATATCTATATATCTATCTATCTAATATACACTCTGGCCACTTTATTAGGTACACCTGTCCAACTGCTCGTTAGTGGTGATTTAAGTGACTTTGAATGTGGCATGGTTGTTGGTCCCCGAAGGGCTGGTTTGAGTATTTCAGAAACTGCTGATCTACTGGGATTTTCACGCACAACCATCTGTAGCGTTTACAGAGAATGGTCAGAAAAAGAGAAAATATCCAGTGAGCGGCAGTTCTGTGGGCGCAAATGTCTTGTTGATGCCAGAGGTCAGAGGAGAATGGCCAGACTGGTTCCAGCTGATAGAAAGGCAACAGTAACTCAAATAACCACTCGTTACAATCAAGGTCTGCAGAAGAGCATCTCTGAACGCACAACACGTCCAACATTGAGGCAGATGGGCTACAGCAGCAGAAGAAGACCACATCGGGTGCCACTCCTGTCAGCTAAAAACAGGAAACTGAGGCTACAATTTGCACAGGGTCACCAAAATTGGACAATAGAAGATTGGAAAAACGTTGCCTGGTCCGATGAGTCTCGATTTCTGCTGCAACATTCAGATGGTAGGGTCAGAATTTGGCATCAACAACATGAAAGCATGGATCTATCCTGCCTTGTATCAAAGGTTCAGGCTGGTGGTGGTGTAATGGTGTGGGGGATATTTTCTTGGCACACTTTGGGGCCCATTAGTACCAATTGAGCATCGTGTCAACGCCACAGCCTACCTGAGTATTGTTGCTGACCATGTCCATCCCTTTATGACCACAGTGTACCCATCTTCTGATGGCTACTTAGGATAACGCACCATGTCATAAAGCGCGAATCATCTCAGACTGGTTTCTTGAACATGACAATGAGTTCACTGTACTTCAAATGGCCTCCACAGTCACCAGAGCTCAATCCAATAGAGCCTCATTGGGATGTGGTGGAACGGGAGATTCACATCATGGATGTGCAGCTGACAAATCTGCAGCAACTGTGTGATGCTATTATGTCAATATGAAGCAAAATCTCTGAGGAATATTTCTAGTACCTTGTTGAATCTATGCCATGAAGGATTAAGGCAGTTTTGAAGGCAAAAGGCAGTCCAACCCGGTACTTGTAAAGTGGACGGAGAGTTATATATAACTTTATTAGTTATATATATGAGTATATATATATATCAAGCTGTCATCAAAATAGATTGATAATTTACTTTTAAAAATGTCCAAACGGCTTCACTTTATGAATCAAAAACCTGTTTTATGTGTGCTTTACTAACAAACAGCTATCTTTCATGTGATTGTATAATTCATCTGCAGTCAACTCAACTCATATGGAACATTTATAGTATAAACTGATTAGATGCATGAATGCAATCAGCATGTAATCAATCGTATACATGTTAGTGGATTAGCTTTAACAGCCCTTGCTTTGATCAATACAGATGTTGCATAATGCCTTCAAAAGACGAAATATCTCTGTACACGCATTCCTTCTGATTGTGAAGTTTCGCACAAAAAATGAGGCGATTACTTCAAAAGAGCATTTTTTTTATTATTTTTTTGCTGAGCGCAGTGAAGCGTGTCAGCAGAACTGACAGGGCGCAGGTCCGTGTGAGGTCTGGTTCAAAATGGCTGTCAGAAAAGGGAGACCCGGCGTTTAGTGTCTGTTTATAGACGTTAAGCTAGTGAATGGAGGGAGGAGTGCGGATACTACACCTTAAGGGCATTTTTCCCTCTGGCATTTTACTGGCTGTGGCGTCATACTGCTAGCAGCATCAAAACACCGGCAGCCTCTCTGAGCTGACAAGATGAAGGGAACATGGAGAGGGCCGGTGTGTGTTTGTGAGAGAGCATCGCCAGCACAGGAGATGCTCAAATCTGCAATTTCCCTGCACTGTGCCGCTGACAGACAGCTGGGCCATCCACACGCTGACAAGCTCTTTTGATCTGCAGAAAAACTCTTTTTAACTGTCAGCATTTAGAAGAGGAAGATTAGTATTTCCAAGATCTGAATTCATGATGTGATCAACTTGAGTTATCAGTACATGTCAGGACTGAGTGTTTGTTTGAGCCAACAAAACGTCTTCAGACCAAAATATACACTGTAATAGGTATATAGTCATTCATTCATTCATTTTCCTCTGCCTAAGTCTCTGATTTATCAGAGGTCTCCACAGCGGAATGAACTGCCAACTTTTCTAGCATATGTTTTACACAGCAGATATCCTTCCAGCTGCAACCCAGTACTGGGGAACACCCATACACTCTTGCATTCACACACACACACTACGGCATCCAATTCACTTATAGCACATGTCTTTGGACTGTGGGGGATACTGGAGCACCCGCGAACACAGGGAGAACATGCAAACTTTACACAGAAATGCCAACTGGCCCAGCCAGAACTTGAACCAGCGACTTTCTTGCTGTGAGGTGACAGTGCTAACCACTGAGCCACCGTGCCGCCCATAATGGTTATATATTTGTAATGTAATGCTACTCAAGTTTATTTGTAAAGCACTTTTTACACAAGCAGTAATTCATTTTTTGTAATTTGATGCAAAGTTGATATAGTACGTATGGAAATACCAATAAATGTACATAAGTTTAAAAAAAAATCTAATTATTTAAAACTTTCAGACATTTAAGATGCTGATGACCATTAAACGCATCATAACAGTCTTGTGAAAAGGGTCCATACATGTCAGGACTGAGTATTCTTGACCTATGACCCCAACAAAACATCTAAAGACCAAAAGTATACACTGTAATGGGGCGTTCACACCGGAAACGGCTATCATACATGGTGCAATAAGGCGCAAGATGTGTTTGGAGCGATGTGTTGCTATTTTCAGACCAGTGCAACCCTAATTGTCACGTTTTGTGACATGTTAGTTTAATAGCAAATCTATTTACACCGCTTTGTGGACTCATGGGTGTTCCGGTCTGAAAAGGAGGTGTTAAGGTGCATTGTTGGCACGCTGCTATTTTGAGGAACTAAAATAGACTGCGCAATTGACCAGCTGAAAGTTGCTCTAAAGTCCAGCGCTGAGCGCGTTATTTATGCATCTATGCAGGTCCAAAATGCATACACGTTGTTTAATACACACAGGATGCACAGCAATACACAAATATCTTTACATATAAAAACAATTAAAGGATTAAAATGTTACAAAAATTATTATTTTCTACATAAATATAAAAAACACAACCTTCATGCCTTCTTCAAGTCCGGAGGCTTATTTCAGTTTATTCATGACAAATTGCATTTGTATAATTCATTCATTCATTCATTTTCTTTTCGGCTTAGTCCCTTTATTAATCTAGGGTCGCCAGAGCGGAATGAAACGCCAACTTATCCAGCATATGTTTTACACAGCGGATGCCTTTCCAGCTGCAACCCATCACTGGGAAACATTCATACACACTCATTCACACACA
Organism: Danio kyathit; assembly: GCA_903798195.1. NCBI lineage: Eukaryota > Metazoa > Chordata > Actinopteri > Cypriniformes > Danionidae > Danio > Danio kyathit. The sequence continues at coordinate 54,764,585 of LR812538.1, read as the reverse complement.
TACAGTATGGATAATTTAGCCTACCCAATTCACCTATAGCGCATGTCTTTGGACTGTGGGGGAAACCGGAGCACCCGGAAACACAGAAACACCAACTGACCCAGCCAGGGCTTGAATCAGCGACCTTCTTGTTGTGAGGCAGTTGTGCTAACCACTGCGCCACCGTCCTGCCCCGCATTTGTATAATGTTATTATTATTTTTATTATTATTATTATTATTATTATTTATTATATGCATATATTTACACATGTTTTAATAAAAACTAGTTTAGATTTGTCCACCTGTGGGGTTTTGAAGACATCTGCGTCACCATATGGGGCATAAGAATAGGACGTGTGTTTGGATATAACTCAATTATTATTATTATTGTTCATTTATTCATTTGCTGGAAATCGGAACTGAATTTAGAAATAGTTTTGAAGCAAATCTTTGAGCTTAACAAATTAAATTAAATATGTAGGCTAATGAATGTCTTCAGTGGTGTGAGCTTCCACCGTTTGCTTACTCCACCAAAGTAAAGGAGTAAAAGTAAAATAAAGAGGCTGAATGGAGGAGGCTACTAGTGAAACGTTCAGTTTTTCCACTTATAAAGTCCGTCATGTAAATAGCAAATGCGCCATGGTGTGACGCAACTGACTCTTAAAGGGAATGGGAGATGAGACTCTGATTGGTTTAATGCACGTTATGCTTTAAAACACACCCATAACTCATTAAGAGAATAAGCACAACCCTGGTAAACCATGCGCCGAGGCGCAAAGTGTATTTTTCCCACCTTAAAATAGCAAAAGTGGATTTGGATGTTCCTAATGTTTTTGCATCATGCGATTTAGACTTTGCGCCTAGATCGTTAAAATAGAGCCCCTTGAGTTTACTTGCTTCATGCTGACAGACAGCTGGGCCATCCACATGCTGACAAGCTATTTGATCTGCAAAAAACTCTTTTTAACTGTAATTTTGACTTTCTAATATGCAATTGTGAATTATAATTGCAACCGTGAGATATAAACTCTCAATCAAATTCATAAGATATTTATTAAGTCTTTTCCCCAAAGAATTGGACTTTAAAACTTGCAATTTGAGTTAATAACTCAAAGTCGTGAGGAAAAAGGTCAGAATTGTGAGTCTGCCTATTCAGACTATTTTTCTTGTAATTCAGTGTTTTTTCCACTTGCAATTACAGTAAATCTCACAGTTATGTTTTAATAACTATAACCAATGTGGATTCTAATCATGCAATTCTGAGAATACTCTTGTGCTAGAAAAGTTAAAAAGATCATCTTGATAAATAACTTTGAACATATTGAACGTTTGTTCTTAACTTTAAGAGAACATACACTGTAAAAAATATTAAATTAGCAATTTTTCCATATTTTGTGATTTATGTTTTTATTTTTCCCCATTTATTTGAGCTTTTGAATTGCATTATGGGATCTTGATCTTTCTTCCAACAACTTTTACCCCTGAAAAGTAAAAAAAAAAAAGTAACTTTTATTTTAATAGTTTAAAGTGCTATATTGTTGGGTTGGTGTTGTATATTACGCTACAAAACCTTGTAATAAACTGCCAGTACAGTTTCTGTTATTTTACAGACTTATTTCTCTCTATATAATGTTTCCTATACATTATATTATTTTATACTACTAAAATGTCAATAAAAGTCACTTTGTGAAACTGTAGAGTTGAATTTTATAACATCAAAAGTCAACAGAGCAGAGATCAACATCCCATAATGCAATTTATAACTGTAAATAAACAGAAAACACAAAATACAGAAACTGTTAATTAACAGATATTTGTTTACAGTGTTACTAGAACGTTCAGATTAATGTTAGCTGGGTTTCCAGGCTGATTCAGTAAGGGCTACCGATGAAAATCTGCTCCTATTTTAGTTAATTATAAAAAATGTAAGTAATTTCTTTATCGTCTGCACTGGAAACCAAGCCATGCTTCACATTTCAGCTAAAAAGTACAATTTGGTTTTTTGTTTTATAATAAAACTTGTTATTAAAGGAGAAATAGTTTGAGAAATGAAGAAAACTTACTGATAGATTTACCTGTTTTTTTAAGACAAACAAAAGTTTTTTATAGCTCAAATAAGGCTAAAAATGCAACCGCCGCTTTTTCATTTCGCCAGTCAGCTGAATAAAATATGCTAAAAGACGAAGCGGTTCGGTGTCAGGGTGATAAGAGACAGAATTGTCTTATTTATTATTTTTCCTGTAATATAATCTGCGGAACAAGATCTGCTCTAGACGCACGCATGCATGTTTAGATGTAGGTTTCCACAGGCTCCTCTTATCACGTTGTCACTGAATTCCTTGATTCCATTCTCTTATTAGAGCTTATTTTATTCAATGGGAAACATGCCTAACAATCTTAAGCTGTGTTGTTCTGTCTTAAAAAAGCCAAATCTAATGGATATTTCTGTCATTTTTGATATATAAATAAATGGGTTACTATACCTGACAAAAGTCTTGTCGCCTATCCAAGTTTTAGGAACAACAAATAATAACTTGACTTCTAGTCTTGTCACTTAACAGAAATAATGTACAGTATAGAATATAAAGTGATGCTGCAGTTGAAAAAGCTATAATATTGTGTCTGACTCCCATGAGCTTGGAGGACTTATTAATAAAGTCATCTGGAATGGCAAAGAAAGCGTTCTTGCAGGACTCCCAGAGTTCATCAAGATTCTTTGGATTCATCTTCAATGCCTCCTCCTTCAACTTACCCCAGACATGCACAATAATGTTCATCTCTGGTGACTGGGCTGGCCAATCCTGGAGCACCTTGACCTTCTTTGCTTTCAGAAACTTTGATGTGGAGGCTGAAGTATGAGAAGGAGCGCTATCCTGCTGAAGAATTTGCCCTCTCCTGTGGTTTGTAATGTAATGGGCAGCACAAATGTCTTGACACCTCAGGCTGTTGATGTTGTCATCCACTCTGCAGATCTCTCGCACGCCCCCATACTGAATGTAACCCCAAACCATGATTTTTTCCTTCACCAAACTTGACTGATTTCTGTGAGAATCTTGGGTCCATGTGTGTTCCAGTAGGTCTTTTGCAGTATTTGTGATGATTGGGATGCAGTTCAACAGATGATTCATTGGAAAAATCTTCAGCAGCATGTGTAGCCTCTTGTTAGAAAGTAATTCCGTCGTCGGCGCCAGTGGTGTAGTGGTTAGTACGTCGACACATGCACTCCGGTGCTCACGGCGACCCGAGTTCGATTCCCGCCTCGTGGTCCTATGCCGGTCATTCCCTTCTCTCTGCTCCCCATGCTTTCCTGTCAATTCTCTACTGTCCTGTCCATTAAAGGTGAAAACCCCCCAAAAAAATATTATTTAAAAAAAGAAAGTAATTCGTCATTCCGAGTTCATAATAGTCCAAAAGGTGATAATAATAGTTAAATATGGCAGTTTGTTCATGTTTTAGGTGGCAGACGCATCATTTGCTGCTTTTTTTTCCTGGCTTCTCCTTTGGTTTTTCGGACTTCACTCTCGTGTTTGTTCCTTTCTGACAGGATCGGATATCAAAGCGATTCAATGATCACGAGCACGTTATTTATATGAGCTCAAAATGTTCATTATTTCAAATATAGATGCAATCGCGAGCTCTCTGGACAAAGTGAAACCGCTCGCACTTTTAGACGGGCTCGTAAAACAACAATAGGGCACGGCAGATTTTGGTTCATGGTTTGTTTGAGCTCGGGTCGACCATGGCTTGTTATTATATTTATATATTATTACGGTGTAATCTCTCGGCTGTGTATTTAAAACATGGCAGTGTCTTTGTTTTCATTCTGGCTTGTTGCGCAAGCGAATGACGTTTCTCTGTCAACCAATAGCGTTCAGCTGCGCGTCTAGCTCCGCCTTTTGGTACCCTTGGTACCCTTTGCAAAGGGTGCCGAAAAAGTGATACAGTACAGTTTAGTTCAGTACGCCTTTTGACAGTTAAAACGGCCATAAAAGCGTACCGAACCATACCAGCCAACATTTGGTTCGTAAATTTACGGGTTACGTCATACGCTAATTTGCATATTACTGACGTCATCACATTCTACCTTTTCTGTTTGTTTAACAGCCTATGGTAAATAAATGGGGTATTATATTTGCACGACCTTTATGTACGCTTGTCAATTTAACTAAATTTATTGCTGTTTGAATACAGTATATCATTATAGTAATCTCTCAGACGTAATATACTCAGACAAGTTCTGAAACTCTCACTTAAAACATCTCTGATTGTGAACAATAAACGGTCAAATTAAATTGTTAAAATAAAGGAGAAGCAGATCAGTTTGACTGTACAAGGGAAATACCTTCACACTCCCGGTGCTAAATCATTTGCCGTCGGTACGCAGAGGGGTGATCTGCTGTCAGGCTGCAGGTGGGAGAGGCTGCTGTACAAGGACTGGGCCGCCTGTCAGTGCTCTGAAGCGGGGGAGGGGCCGCGGCACCACCCGCAGCTCGTTGAGAAGATTAGGGACGGTACAGTAATGGACAAACAACAGTCTATAAAAATCTCCAGTAACACACAAAAAAGTCGCTAGATTTGTCGCTAGGGGGGTCTGAAAAGTCGCTAAGTTGGCAACACTGGAACTGAAAAGCGGGGAGCAGGCCGGGAGGGGTGAGAGATTTGGGGAGATGGAGGCGCGCGACCGGAAGAGCACGCACACAAGCACCAGGTTTCAGCCCAGACTGTACCAAAATGCTGAGGAGCGGGGGGCGGATGGGGGGATTCCGGAGTTTAACTGGGAGACAGAACAATACGGGAGACGGGTCTGAAATACGGGAGACTCTCGGGAAAAACGGGAGTGTTAGCAGGTATGTACCGAACTGTACCATACCTTACCATACCACTCAGTGGAAATGGGCCATTTGTGGACTTATGGGTGTTCCGGTAAAGAAAAGAAGTGTGTTAAGGCGCATTGTTGGCGCGTTGCTATTTTGAGGAACTAAAATAGACTGTGCAATAGACCAGCTGAAAGCAGGTCTAAAGTCCAGAGCATGCCTTCTTCATCTCGGGGGGCTTTTTTCAGTTTATTCACGACAACTTGCTTTTGTATAATGTTATTATTAGTAGTAGTAGTATTTATTATATGCATATTTATATTTGTTTGAATAAAAGCAAGTTTAGATTTGTCCACCTGTCAGGTTTTGAACCATATGGGGCACAGCAAGTGTATTTGGAAATAACTTTTTTACCACACTTCGTTATTATTGCTCATTTATTAGTTTGCTGGAAATTAGAACTGAATTTTAAATTAGTTTTGAAACAAATCTTTGCGTTTAACAAACAAAATTAATTATGTAGGCTAATGGATGTCTGTGTGTACAACACCTTTTTTCTTATCCACGAAAGAGAGAAAGAGAAAGTAAAGAAAGTAAAGGATTGGAGGCTCATTTTTTATCCTTGCATTGCAGATGCTCTGTTTAACTGTTTTCTCGCTATTAAAGCGTTCAGTTTTTCCACTTACAAAGTCCGCCACGTAAATAGCAAATGTGCGGTGGCACGACGCAACTGACTCTTATAGGGAATGGGAGATGAGACTCTGATTGGTTTACTCTCAAAACACACCCATAACTCATTAAGAGAATAAGCACAACCCTGTTAGACCATGCGCCATGGCACAGAGCATATTTTTCTATCCTTAAAATAGCAAAAGTGGATTCGGACCCGCCCTTAATGCTTTTGCGCCCTGTGCTTTAGACTTTGCATCTAGATCAGTAAAATAGAGCCCATTAAGTTAATATAACTTGACATTACTTAAAATACCAAGTTTTGGCATCAAAACTTAAACAGGTGTGTTTAACTTGCTCATTAGGCAGCAAAAACTTTTAATTAATATTTTAAGTTCTCTGAACTTAACATTTTAATTTCCTTGAATGATTCACCATGTCTTTGTTTAAAATGATTGGTTGCGCTTGAAATTCTGCCTTGATAACCGTGCTGATTGGTCGATATATATGTTATATTACACAAGGCGGTCATTTTGCTTGTGATGCTGAATTTTGCTGAAGCGCAGCAGGACAGAGGCATTAGCTGAACCCATCTGGTTAAAGAGAAAAGTGAAATTAGTAAGTAGATATTTAAATGCTTATATACATTTTTTTATTTATTTATTTTTTTTTTTTTAATTTTTTATTTACAGTAGCAATAAATACAGTACAATGATTTCACTTAAGGGAGTGTACATTTCCTATTGCTAAACAGTTTTCTTTTTTTACAAACTATAAAGTAACAGAACATAATACAATAAATAAAGTTTCTTAAAATAGAATATATGAAAATATCAGTAACAAAAATAAATGAATAAATAAATAAATAAATAATATCAATACTAAATGAAAATAAGTCAGAGAGGGTCAAATCTTTATTTATTCAATCAGTTTTAGGTTTTTATCAACTGTGAATGCTTAATCTAAAGAGAGAATTAAGAGGGGGAGTGCAATGGGTCGTAAATTTAAAAATGTTTTGTGGATGTGAATTAGTAATTTTTTATATTTCTATGAAGATTGGATGGAGCAGTCTAATGTAATCATTCCACTTGGACCAGATATTTTTAAAAGCATTAATCTGAAGTTGAAGGGAGAATGTAATTTTTTCCATCACATAAATATTATATACTATCTCAAGCCATTCTTGGGTTGTTGGGGATTCAGGAAGTAACCAGTGTCTTGTAATTGCTTTTTTGGCTGCGATTATTAAAATATCAAGTAAGTATTTATCAGATTTACTTATTTGGATATCAGAGCATCCAAAATAAATAACCATGAATTGAAAGGGTAGTGTAATATTAAGTATTTTTTCTATTACTCCATGTACTTCTACCCAAAATTGTTTTATTACTGGACATTCCCAGAAAATGTGCCAGTGATTAGGTTCCTGAGACCCACATAGTCTCCAGCACTTAGTGTCCTTTCCTGTGGCGTATGCTCTTTGTTTTGGTGTGATGAAAAATCTTATTAGACATTTCCATCCAAATTCTCTCCACATATGTGAGTTCGTACATTTTGATGTAAATCTACATATGTCCAACCATTCTTCCTCTGGAATAATGAGATTACTTTCCTTTTCCCATTTTTCTTTAACATATTCTGTTGTGTGGGGTTTATTTGAACTAAATCCTTTATAAAGTTTTGAAATTATACCTTTACTACCACTGCCTTTGTAGGCATCTGTAAAAATTCTCAGTATCGAATCATCCAGGTCTGTTTTATTTTTAATATTGTTTTCAAAGTGGTTACGTAATTGAAGGTATCTATAAAAATCGGATTTATCCAGGTTATATTCTTTCTTCAGACTTTCAAAGTCTTTCAAAAGGCCTTTCTCTGTGAGTGAGTAAAATGTTAATATTCCTTTAGTAATCCAGGATTTAAATCTATAGTCCATTTTATTCGGTTTGAATTCAGGGTCATAAGCACACCATTGAATTATTTGTAGTTTATCATTCAGTTTGTATTCTTCTTTTATAATGTTCCAAATTTTTAATTGGGATTTAATCCATAAATTTTGCGTTTTTTCTATGTATCCCCCCAGGTTTTTATGTGCCAATATCGCTTGTATTGGAGGATCATTCATTAGTGTAATTTCAATGTCTTTCCATTTAGCTTGATATGTTGGGTTACATAAGTTAACCAGATATTTAGTCTGGGCTGCATAAAAATAATCTTTAAAATAGGGTAAAGCCATTCCTCCTTGTTCCTTTGGAAGTTGTACTGTTTTTAATTTAATCCTCGGTTTTTTCCCCTGCCAAATGAATCTAGAAAACGTCTTATTCAATTCTGACCAATGTGTTTGGGGTATTTCTATTGGGAGAGCTTGAAATAAATAGAGATATCGAGGAAGGACATTCACTCCTATTGCATCAATTCTTTGACTAAAGCTCAGGAAAGAAATGGCATTCCATCTGTGTATATCATTTTTAACATTTATTAGTAGAGGATCATAATTTACTTTTGCTAATGTTGAAATATCTTTTGTTAAATGAATTCCTAAATATTTCAATGATTTTTGATCCCATTTCAAATTAAATTTGTCTTTAATAGTTACTGGGGGTGTATATTTAAAAGATAAGGTCTGTGTTTTTTGTATATTTAATTTATAGCCTGCATAGGAACCAAATTTCTCTAGTAAATTCATTAGTTCAGGAAGTGAAGTTGTGGGTGTGCTTAAATAAATCAAAATATCATCTGCATATAATGCCAGTTTGTGAATATCTCCATTTATGTTTATACCTTTAATATTTTTAGTTTGTCTTATCCATTGTGCCAAAGGTTCTATATATAGAGCAAATAACAGTGGTGAGATTGGGCATCCTTGTCTTGTCCCACGTTGTAATGTTATGGTGTCTGTGAGGTGTCCATTTATTTTTATCCGGGCTACTGGTTTGTTGTAAATTGTACGAATGCCTTTAATAAAGTTTTCATGTATGCCAAATTTTTCAAGAGCTTTATATAAAAAGGACCAGTTTACAGAATCAAAAGCCTTCTCCGCGTCAAGACTGATTAAAAGAGCTTCCATTTTGTTCTGATATATATGATTTAGTATATGTAAGGATCGTCTAATATTATCATGGGTTTGTCTTTGCGGGATAAAACCTGTCTGATCTTTATGTATTAACTGTGGAAGAATCTTTTCCAGTCTTTTGGCGAGAACGGTTGTGTATAATTTATAATCAACATTTAAGATCGAGATTGGCCTATATGAACCACATTCTAATTTATCTTTCCCCTCCTTTGGTATAACAGAGATTACTGCTTCATTCCAGGATGGGGGCATCTTACCCTCTTTTATAGTAATATTGCATGCTTGAAGTAAGCTTGGAGTTAAGTTTGATCGAAATGTTTTGTACCATTCTGATGAAAAGCCGTCAGGGCCAGGTGACTTATTTGATTTAAGATTAGAAATGGCATTGATTAATTCAGTTTCAGTTATTTCAGCAGTTAGTATTTGATTTTGTTCTTCTGTCACAACTGGTAGGTTGATAGAATTGAGAAATTGTTCTATTTGTTGGTTGTTTTTTAAATGTGGCTGCGTATACAAGAGCTCGTAATAGTTTTTAAAAGTCTTTTGTATTTCATTTTGTTTATGTTGTATATTTTTAGAATTCAAATCCCTTATTTTATATATTGATCTCTCAATTTGTTGTTTTTGCATCCTTCTTGCTAACAATTTAGTGCCCTTTGAACCAGATTCATAATATTTTTGTTTTGTAAATTTAATCTTTCTTTCGATTTCTTGTGCATATATTACATTTATTTCGTTTCTGATTTTCTTTATTTTAGTCATTAAATCAGATTTTTTTTCCTTCTTATGTTGTAATTCCAGATCTTTCAGTTCTTCATTAAGGTTTGTTAATTTTAATCGTTTTTGTTTCTTTTCTTGGGCACATAGAGATATGATTCTGCCTCTAATGACTGCTTTTAATGCATCCCATAATATTGCTGGGTTGACTTCTCCATTATCATTCTCTGTAAGAAATAACTTTATATCTTCCTTAATTTGGGTTTGAAATTGTTGATTATTTAGCATACTTGTATTTAATCTCCACAGTGTTCTTCCAGGGTTATCTCTAATATGTATAGTACAAGAGAGAGGCGTGATCAGACAGATCAATCGTTCCAATATCACAGGCTTGTATTCTATGTCGATCCCTCTTAAGTACAAAAAAATAATCTATTCGTGAGTATACGTCATGCGGGTTTGAGTAAAAGGTGTAATCACGTGCTGTTGGATATAGATCTCTCCAGAGATCTACTATACCTAGCTCAGTCATTAAAATATTAATTTTTTTATGTAGGGGGGTAAGTTTAGAGTTCTTTGATGAATCTAATTTTGGATTAAGACGGATATTCCAATCTCCACCACATAAAACAATTCCTTTGGCTTCTATCATTAAATCAATTATTTTCCTATAGAAAGATAACTTGCTTCCGGGGGGGGCATATACATTACATACAGTTATATTAATATCTTCAACTTTCCCTGTCACTGAAATATATCTCCCTTCCTTATCTGAAGTTTCTGAGAGATGTTCAAATGGTATTTTTTGTGAAATTAGTGTTGCTACTCCCCTTCTATGTCCTGATTTGTAAGAAGAATAATACACTTTGGAAAATCCCATTCTCTTTAATTTTTCATGTTCTAGTGGTGTAAGGTGTGTCTCTTGTAACATAACTATTCCTGCGTTTTCTTTTTTCATTTTTAACAGTATTTGACTCCTCTTAGCTGGATTCAACACCCCATTTACATTAAATGTAATAACTTTAAGATTCCCTTTATTCATATTTTTGTAGTTTACTAACCAGTTTAATTCCCCTCTGTGTCTCTCTTGTTGACGATAGTGTATACTTTAACATTGCCTCTCCTAAATTATAGAAACTACACTGATACCAAATTAGAACAGTTTTAAAGAACATTAAACCACCGTAACTAACAAGAACAGTTGCTTCCGGTGTAGAGGCTCGATTCCAAAGAGCCTTATGGGGCTTATTACGTTTAAAGCCTCCGCAAGGGAAAGGTCCACTTCCTTCAAGTGGGGCCCTATTAATTGGTCGTGAGATAGTCCAGACAAAAAAAAATAAATAAATAAAAGTCTAACTCTAAAAGAAAATTATGCTCGGACGACAGTCAATAATCAAGTACCGACATATTCAAACATTCATCGAATGTAATATAAGAATGTAGCGTTATTCATTCAGATGAATATTTCAGAAACAGTCAAAAAGAATAGAATATTTGTGTAAAGAACACTTGAAATCTTAGCTCAGTTCCGTGGTTGTTCATTTTCTGAATTGCTTAAGCTTCTCCTTGCACTGACTTCGGGAAGCTTTTTTGAGTTGCGCGTCACCGGCCACCTCTCCGGATCTCTGATCTTCTTCCCGGTCCCGTCGTTTAAGCACCGGTTGCCAAGTGGTTAGTTGTGTAACGCTAATGTCCTCCTGTTCTATTGCAACGGAAGGTTTCACCACCGCGACTGTAAATCCACGCTTGACCAAGTCTGTCGTAGCCTCCGTCGCATTCTGGTACAGCTGAGTGCCATCCTCATAAAAAACACGCATCCTTGCCGGGTATGGGGTCTGGAATTTGATTTGCTTCTCCTTTAATACTTTCTTGACTTCGACATACTCTCCTCGTTTTTTAAGCACCTCTAAGGGGAAGTCGTGGTCTACGAAGAAGCGAGTGTCATTAAAATACACCTTTTTTCTCTGCCAGGCCCTTCGAAGTACTTCTTCTTTCGTCCGGTAGCTAGAAAATTTCACTATTATTGAACGTGGCTTTGCCTCCGGGTTACTGGGTTTCGGTTGTAACGCTCGATGTGCTCGTTCAATTCACAAGTTCACGGTCCCGGGGTAAGTCCAGTGCGTTTTTCAGCAAGTTATTTAGAAACTCGATCATGTTTGTGCCTTCCCTGTCTTCAGGTATACCGTAGATTCTTAGATTATCTCTGCGTGCCCGTCCTTCCTGATCGAGCACTCTGGCTTCCAGATTAGCTTGGCGCTGTATGAGGCGTTTGATTAGCGTCGATGCTAATTGTAGCGTGGTCTCAGTCTCTTCAATTCTTTCTTCAGCCTCTTCCAGTCTATCATTCGTTCTTTTTAATTCCTGTTTGAATTCGTCAAATTGTTCCATATTATCCTTTCTGAATTCTCGAAGTTCAACAAGAATACACCGCAGACTGACGTCGGGGTCCTCTTCGCCATGAGGTGATGGTGTCCGGGAACGGCTTCTGTTTACTTGACTTGTTTCAGGGTTGTTTTCTGATACATTCGACGTTATTTTACTCCTTGTGGTGACCCCTTTCTCCATCATTACTTTTAATACTCACTAAGATTCACAAAATCAAGTTTTAAGGGGTTATTTTGTAAACCGTCGGCGAGCTCGAAAATTAAGCAGTCATCCTCTTGGTGGCACAACCGGAAGTCTATATACATTTTTTTAAATTGATATACACGCAGGGGTGACACAGTGGCGCAGTGAGTATCGCTGTCGCCTTGCAGCAAGAAGGTCAAGAAGGTTCGAGTCCCGGCTGGCTCAGTTGGCATTTCTGTATGGAGTTTGCGTGTTCTTCCCGTGTTCGTGTGGGTTTTCTCCAGGTGCTTTGGTTTCCCCCCCAAGTCCAAAGACATGCACTATAGATGAATTGGATAAGCCAAATTGTCTGTATGTGTGTATGTTCTGGTTCTCCAGGTTGGGGGTTGAGCATTGGGCTAATGACCCACCTCGTAGAAAATAGATGTTAAGAAACACTAACATGGTGCGGCCAAATATCAACTTCGATAGAAACGGCCCTGGGAGTAAGTAAGTAAAGCATATAAAAGCTGAAAAATTTGGAAGTTTAGTCTATTAGCCATTTTAAGTTATCTGTATTTAAACATTTATCTGTAATTAAACGTTTAAGTTAATTCAATGAAGAGACCACATTTAGTCAATTGAATTAATTGAGTTGTCAATTTCCCCTTACTCAAACGAACTGAGGGAATCACTTTCATCAAATCATTTGAGTAGTCTCAACTTATTAAAGTTTACAGTGTTAGTGGGTGCAGCCATATGCTTATTTCTTGCGGCTGCCATTTTAAAACTCGAAAGCAAGGCTGTAGTGGGAAGAAACCCAGAAGTATAGGATCAGCACTGTAAACATTGCAACAACCATACCTGCCAACACTCCCGTTTTTCCCGGGAGTCTCCTGTATTTCAGACCCATCTCCCATTTTGTTTTGTCTCCCCCCCCCCTGGTCCTTGGTAGTACAGACCAAGGACTCCACTCTTTAGTTTGCAGAACACTCCAACCCCCCCCAGTGGACTGATGATCTACACGGCCAATTACAATCATTTCTGTTGAGCACTGGTGAATAATGACCCACGTGTGCTATGATGAGTGAAAAGCTTAGATACTATGGCAAATCAGCGGTGTTGTGTTCAACAGTGCTTCAATGTTAGCTGGAAATTTACATTTTTTAAAATAAATTTCAGTACCAAAATTCAGTATCGTGACAAGTCTAATATAGTGAATAAATCAGTTCATTAACTTGAGTTTGATGAATGGCATATAAAACGTGTGTTTGGGAAAGATAACATTAGCTAACTAGTGCCATTTCCTTTAACTTAGCTAAAAATGAGGTCTGATATCCCTTTTTTTTTTCACTTTCCATTCAGAACGGACCTTCAGGTCACTCGGAAAGCAGTGAAATTATAAATTTGTGTCACTTTCTCTTCGTTGATAAGTTTTGTTGGGGGGGTCTAAACAGCCTGATCTCACAAGGTAACGTAACTATTTTACGTTTTGTCAGTTTAGTGGCTAATTCGTATGAGTTCAGTCATATGAAACTTTTAGATTTTAAAAAGGAGGCGTGGAACCTAAACCCAACCATCATTGAGGGATGAGAGAATCATAGTAAATTGTATAAATGAGATTGTAGGAATTCATACGAATTAGCCGCTAAATCAAAAAGTTACGAATTGCCATGAGATTGTGTTGGATCTAAATGTGGCTAATAATATTGACCTTAAAATAGTTTTTAAAAAAATGTCAAAGCAATAAGACTTTCTCCAGAAGAAAAAATATTGTAGGAACTACTGTGAAAATGTAAATTCACAATTAATTCATTCATTCATTTTCTTTTCGGCTTAGTCCCTTTATTAATCAGGGGTCGCCATAGTTAAATGAACCAACAACTTATCCAGCCTCTGTTTTACGCAGCGGATGCCCTTCCAGCCACAACCCAACACTGGGAAACACCCATACACTCATGCATTTACACCCATACATACACTACGGCCAATTTAGCTTATTCACTTCACCTAAAGCGCATGTGTTTGGACTGTGGGGGAAACCGGAGCACCCGGAGGAAACCCACACCAACACGGGGAAGACATGCAAACTCCACACAGAAATGCCAACTCAGCCAGCCAGGGCTCAACCCGCGACTTTGCTGTGAGGCGACAGCACTACCCACTGCGCCACCGTGACACCCACAAATAATTCATAATAACGTAATTAATTAGCGGTGCATTTCCACAACTGAGCATGTGCAGATTTCCCATTGTGTTCACTTGATATACCAACACTTCAATAGTTTCCTAAGTTCAGAAAAAAACACATCAAAACAAACAATCCGACCTCAAGTCTGCAGCCAAAGCTCTAGTCCTCAAAGTGTCTAGTTCCCCAGCACTGCTTAAGCTGGTTTTGTGTGTGTGAATCTCCGTCTGCTGGAGGTTTTATGTTCTACATACAGTATCTGTCAGTAAATGGGAGTTTGAGCCCCAGTGAAGGAGATACAGTCACAAGAGCCCAGAGCTGTGAAAGCCTCCGTCGGGACATACACACACACACACACACATACACACACACTGTGCTGGGACACGGACACCTGCTCAATAACGAGGGAAAGGGAGGAGAGGATGGAGCGATGCTGGATAGAATAAATCCTTTTTTCCATCATTACCTCAGTCCCGGCCCAGCGATGGCTTCTCTTCAGAACACTCTCTGCCTTCTGCTGGTTTAATTAGTCTCAGAGCTGCTCTCTCTCCATCTCTCTCTCTCACACACACACACTTCTCCATCACTCCTGTAACCTTGCCGTACTCTGTTAACTCCAAACTCTTCCTGTGTTCTTCACGTTTTCTCTATTTCCCGTCCTCCTTCTGGAAGGCACGTTATACAGAGGATCTGAAAGCCTGAGACCCCGGGGCAGATCCGGGATTTTTTGTTAAAGTCCAGCCTGGAAATGAACAGATTTAGGATTTTTGACAGAGTAGTGACATCGAATTAGAGAAAACTAAACATTTAGGATTTTTATTGTTTGTAGATGGATGTTAAATACAAATGAATGTGTTATTGAGGGTGTAAATTATATGTATGCTTTGTTCTTGTTCTCTTTTTTTCTATCTATCTATCTATCTATCTATCTATCTATCTATCTATCTATCTATCTATCTATCTATCAATCTATCTATTTGTCTATCTGTCTATCTTTCTGTATGTCTTTTTCTTTTTTATCTACAGTTCATCTGGAAAGTATTCATAGCTCTTCACTTTTTCCACATTTTTTATGTTACAGCCTTATTCCAAAATGGATTAATTTCATTATTTCCTCAGAATTCTACACACAACACCCCATAATGACAATGTGACAATGACAATGTGAAAAAAGAGTTTTTGAAATTATTTCAAATTTATTAAAAATAAAAATGCTGAAAAGTAAAATCACATGTACATCAGTATTCACAGCCTTTGCTCAATACTTTGTTGATTTTGTTGATGCACCTTTGGCAGCAATTACAGCTTTTTGATTATGATGCCACAAGCTTGGCACACCTGTCTTTGTGAATTTTTGCCCGTTCCTCTTTACAGTACCTGTCAAGCTCTATCAGGTTGGATGGGAAGCGACGGTGTACAGCCATTTTCAGATCTCTCCAGAGATGTTCAATAGGATTTAGGTCTGGGCTCTGGCTGGGCCACTCAAGGACGTTCACCGAGTTGTTGTGAAGCCACTCCATTGATATTTTGGTGGTGTGCTTTGGGTCGTTGTCTTGCTGGTAGATGAACTGTCGCCCCAGTCTGAGGTCAAGAGCACTCTGAAGCAGGTTTTCATTTAGGATGTCTCTGTACGTTGCTGCATTCATCTTTCCCTCTATCCTGACTAGTCTTCCAGTTCCTGCTGCTGAAAAACATCCCCACAGCATGATGCTGCCACCACCATGCTTCACTGTAGGGATGGTATTAGCCTGGTGATGAGCGGTGCCTGGTTTTCTCCAAACGTAACGCCTGGCATTCACTCCAAAGAGTTCAATTTTAGTCTCATCAGACCAGAGAGTTTAGTTTCTAATGGTCTGAGAGTCCTTCAGATGCCTTTTGGCAAATTCCAGGCAGGAGTGGCTTCCGTCTGGCCACTCTACCATACAGGCCTGATTGGTGGATTGCTGCACAGATGGTTGCCCTTCTGTAAGGTTCTCTTCTCTCCACAGAAGAATGCTCAGACAGAGTGACCATCGGGTTATTGATCTCCTCCCTGACTAAGGCCCTTCTCCCCCGATCACTCAGCTTAGATGGCCGGCCAGCTCTAGGAAGAGTCCTGGTGGTTCCAAACATCTTCCACTTATGGATGATGGAGGCCACTGTGCTCATTGGAACTTTCAGAGCAGCAGAAATCTATCTGTAACCTTCCCCAGCCTTGTGCCTCGAGACAATCCTGTCTCGGAGGTGTACAGACAGTTCCTTTGTCTTCATGCTTGGTTTGTGCTTTGACATGTACTGTCAATTTAAAAACTCTTTTTTTTCACATTGTCATTATGTCTGTCTAGTTTTCTATCTATCTGTCTTTCTATCTAGTTTTCTATGTCTGTCTGTCTGTCCTTGTCATTTTTTTCCATCCATCCACTCTTCCATCCATATATTTATCTTTCTATGTATCTTAACTTACTTTAGTGGTGTGATTGCTTTACATAAAATAGTCAGATCACACACACACACACACACACACACACACACACACACACACACACACACACACACACACACACACACACACACACACACACACACACACACACACACACACACACACAAAACAACAACAACAACAACAGAAAATAATTAATTGCCAGTAGTAGTAGCAGCAGCAGTATTACAGCATTCAGTGTCTGCGTGTCCCTGTGGTTCTGCCTAGTCTGCGGCCTCCATTGAGATGCTTCTGCTGTTTCAGAGCATCTCCTGCTCCGGGCCTTCTGACCGTTCACCCCATCCTCCACCTCTCTCCTCCATCTTCATCCCTCCATCCACTGTCGCCGCTCTTCAGAGTCTTTGTTTTCTCCCCCCTGTCAGAAATGAATAATTTTTTCTGAAAGTGTTTTTGAGCTGTTTTGAATATCTGATGTTTTTTTAGCATATTATTAGTGCACACAGAGAGAGAGAGAGAGCGAGTGCCGAATGTGAATTTAAATGAGTTTAAAATCTGATCTGAGATTCCTGTTTACTGTCGAGCTAAAACATTTAGTGCCTGTGTTCGCTCCGGCACTGCGAGGAAAGTTTGGGTAAATTGTTTAATGTGCAGGGCTGGAGGGAAAAGATCGCGAGCGGAGCGAAAAAGCAAACAGAGAGACAGAGCTGCACTCCTTCAGTCTGTCTGTCTCTCCTCTCTGTTCTCTGCGTCTGAAAGAGACGCGCTGGTGTGATAGAGTTCACGCTGACAGCCTGACACCACTCATCTGTCTCCTGAGAGTCAATCATTCCAGACAGGTACCATTACTCAAACACACACACACACACACATATACACAGCAGCACGAGAACACACACTGCACAGGAAAGTCACTCTTTAGCATCTCTCACAATCAAAACAACATCTACAATGAAAAAAGTAATTCATTGGATTTCCTTTTAAGGGTATGTGGTTGCAAACTATTTATATGGGCTGAATTTTAAAAACAAATTAAGTTGAACAATATAGTTGCCCAATATAAACTAATTAGCCAATTCTGTAGCTTTCTACAACTATTTATGATATATTAAACTACAATACACCAATTTACTGTAGTGAAAATTAAAGTATACATAACATTTTATCAGTTCAGTATAGTTAATACTACAGTATACAGAAGCATTCATTAACAGTGTTTTAAATATTACAATATATACAGAATAATACACTTTATTACTGTATACACTGATTTTTTTTTAAGGTATGTGATTGCAAACAATTTATTTGGGCTGAATTTAACAAACAAATTAAGTTGAACAATATAATAGCCCAATATAAAAATGCTATAGTTTTCTACAACTATATAGAATATATTATATTACAAAACACCAGTTTACTGTAGTGAAAACTAAAGTATACTACAGTGTTTATAACAATTTATGAGTTAATACTACAGTATGCAGGAGTTTTCATTAACAAAGTGTTTTTAAATATTACAATATCTACAGAATAATACACTTTACTATACACTGAAAAAAATATTCATTAGATTTACATTTTTCTAAGGTACAGTTGAAGTCAGAATTATTAGCCCCCCTTTAAATTTTTTTTCTTTTTTAAATTTTTCCTAAATTATGTTTAACAGGGCAAGGAAATTTTTACATTATGTCTGATAATATTTTTTCTTCTGGAGAAAGTCTTATTTGTTTTATTTCGGCTAGAATAAAAGCAGTTTTTTTAATTTTTTAAACACCATTTTAAGGACAAAATTATTAGCCCCTTTAAGCTAATTTTTTTTTTTTCGATAGTCTACAGAACAAACCATCGTTATACAATAACTTGCCTAATTACCCTAACCTGCCTAGTTAACCTAATTAACCTAGTTAAGCCTTTAAATGTCACTTTAAGCTGTATAAAAGTGTCTTGAAAAATATCTAGTAAAATATTATTTACTGTCATCATGACAGAGATAAAATAAATTAGAAATGAGTTATTAAAACTATTATGTTAAAAATGTGCTGAATAAATCTTCTCTCCGTTAAACAAAAATTGGGGAAAAAAATAAACAGGGGGGCTAATAATTCTGACTTCAACTGTATGTGGTTGCAAACAATTTATATGGGCTGAATTTTAACTAACACATTAAGTTAAACAATATAGTAGCCCAATATAAACAAATTCTGTAGTTTTCTACAACTATATATGGTATATTATACTACAATACACCAGTTTACTGTTGTGAAAACTAAAGTATACTACAGTATTTATAACAATTAATCAGTTAATACTACAGTATGCACACTGTTAAAAAAATCCTGGTTGCCTTAAAATTTTAAGTTAAATCAAAACAACCTGATGAGTCCGTTGAACTTATATTATGGTAAACTGACTTAAAACAGCTTGCGCAACTAATAAAATTAAGTTAGAACATGATTAACTTAGTTTAATAAGTTACAATGACCTAAAAACATATGTTGTCAGGACTAATTGATCATACAATTTTTTACAGTGCAGGAGTATTCATTAACAAAGAGTTTTAAATTCTACAATATATACAGAATATTGCACTTTTCTATGACTGAAATTTTTTTTCAATTGAATTTACTCATTTTTTTTAAGGTAAGAGGTTGCAAATAATGCATATAGGCTGAATTTAAACAAACAAATTAAGTTGAACATTACTAAACAAATATAGTAGCCCAATATATACAAATGACCCCTGTAGTTTTCTACAACTATAAGGTATATTATACTACAAAACACCAGCTTACTGTAGTGAAAACTAAAGTATACTACAGTATTAAATAGTTTATCAGTTCACTATAGTTAATACTACAGTATGCAGGAGCATTCATTATTAACAATGTGTTTTAAAACATAGGGTTGTCTTGATACCATTAATCTTATGATACTATACCAGCTGAAGTATCACGATACCAAGTAGTATTGCGATACTTTAATTCATAACTCAAATTATAAAGAATGTCAGAAATAATATATTTTATGTTATAATAGGCCTACTTGAATGTAACTCATAATTCCCTTAAGGCCAAAAAGTATTATTTGCACCTAAAATGTATTCATTATTTTTGTTTATTTTGTAGATAACTGACCAACAAAAACTACATTAAAATAAAGATACAAATGATACAGAATGAAATCTGTTACAAAATAGCATTTTTCCAACAAAATTAGGCTATATGAAGTGGTCAATAATTGTTTCAATGTTTCCTGTTGCTGTTTTGAGTATTTCATCTTTTTTTGTCAGTCTTATCAGGTAACAATAGAAAATAATTCAATATTTCACTTTGTGAGTGGTTCTTTTTTTATGTTAAAATTTTTTATTTTGAAAAAACAAACACTATTTCAGTTCCAATAGTTAGAGAAAGAAAATAATAATAAAAAAAACTGAAAAAAAAAATAATAATAAGGGGAAAAGAAAAATGGTAGCAAGAGTAATAAAAGTGTACTGAAAATTACAACCAACTGAATGCAGTCATTCAACAATCAAATTCGAATGTTCACATTGTCAATGTTGAAAGTAAATTTTTACAATTAAACAGTATAAGATAATAATAGTGAAAGACAAACAAAAATTGAATTACTACGACATAAATAAACTAAAAAGAAAGGAAAGTGCATCTATTAAATGGAAGGCAAAATATAAAGAGTTAAAGTAAGTTATAAAACATTGCCACTTTTTAAAGAAATTAGTTTTCCCAGAGCATCTAACCTTTTCCAACTTTAGAAAGTGCATGGTATCCACAAGCCATTGGGATGTAGTTGGAGGCTTATTTGATTTCCAGTGAAGTAGAATACGACACCTAGCTAATAATGAGGTAAAGGCCTAAATATCAAGTGACACGCTTTTGCAGGTTATCAACTAGGTTTTGCAGTTTATACTAATTGTTTAGAGAAATGCATTAACTGTTTTGCAAATGCAAATAGTGTTGTGAGAAATGCACCAACGCGACTGAGAAAAACTGTAAATGCTATGATATATACAGTATATTTACACTTTATATTTATCACTGAAAAAAATTATTGATTGGATTTACATTTTTTAAGTGTGTGTGTTTGTTATGCACTAATGCCTAAATGATCCAGTCACACACTTTTTTCTCAATTAATTGTTTTAATGAGTTTGTTGTAGTGTCAGAAAGTTCTCATGTAAATTTTCTTATAGTAAATACGCATGCGCGCGTATTTACACTAATGTGTAAATGATTCCATCGCACACATTGTTATCAATTCTATTTTTTATTTGGTGTTTTGTAGTTTCAGAAAGTTCTTATGTAATTTCTTTATAGTAAATAATACACTGAAAAAATATATATATTTGCATTTAATCAATTTTTTTTTAGGTGCGTTAGGTGAATTGGGTAAGCTAAATTCTCCGTAGTGTATGTGTGTGATCGAGTGTGTATTGATGTTTCCCAGTGATGGGTTGCAGCTGGAAGGGCATCCGGTGTGTAAAACATATGCTGGATAAGTTGGCGGTTCATTCCGCCGTGGCGACCCCAGATTAATAAAGGGACTAAGCCGAAAAAAAAATAAATAAATAAATAAATGTGTGTATGTCCTGGTCCTCTAGGTTGGGGGTCGAGCATTGGGCTAATGACCCACCTTGTAAAAAAATTAGATGTTACAAAACACTAACATGGTGCGGCTAAATATATAAACTTCGATATAAACGGACCTAGGAGTAAGTGGTTGCAAATAATTTATAAATTCAGCCCATATAAATTCTTTGCAACCACTTGCCTTAAAAAAATGAGTAAATCCAATGAATCATTTTTTCAGTGTATAGTAAAGTCTATTATACTGTATATATTGTATTTAAAACTCTGGTAATGAATGCTCCTGCATACTGTAGCATTAACTATAGTAAAATGATAAACTGTTATATTTACTGTAGTATACTTTAGTTTTCACTACAGTGAACTGGTGTATTTATTGGCAAACTGGCGATCCTCGGCCCATTTTTGCTCCTAAAGGACTAGACCTGTCTTGGATGCTGCTTTTGTACCAAATCATAATTACAATCACCTGTTGACATCACCTGTTTCAAATCACATCATTATTTAGCCGGTTTACCTAATTATTAGCCCTAAACTGCTCCTGTCCCAACTTTATTTGGAGTGTGTTTGCATGTCACAACTTTTTCTGATGTGGGGTTATAGTATAATATACCCTATAGTTGTAGAAAACTACAGTATTGTGTATTTTGCTTATATTGGGCCACTATATTTGTTAATTCAAGTACTTTATGGTTCAAAAACACTATAGTAGGCTATTTACTATAAGTTGCTATAGTATTTTTTTCAGAATAGTACAGTATATGAAGATGATTCTCTTAACAGAACTGACTGCTACAAATTATTAACTATATGTTTTTTTTATGTATTATATTATATTATATTATATTATATTATATTATATTATATTATATTATATTATATTATATTATATTATATTATATTATATTATATTATATTATAATGGTCACACGGTGGCTCAGTTGTTAGCCCTGTCACCTCACAGCAAGAAGGTCTCTGGTTCGAGCCTCGGCTGGGTCAGTTGGCATTTCTGTGTGGAGTTTGCATGTTCTCCCCATGTTGCCGTGGGTTTCCTCCAGGTGCTCCGGTTTCCCCCACAGTCTAAACACATGCACAATAGGTGAATTAAATAAACTAAATTGGCTGAGAGTGCATGGGTATTTCCCAGTACTGGGTTGCGGCTGAAAGGGCATCAGCTGTGGCAACCCCTGATGAATAAAGGGACTAAGCCGAAGGAAAATTAATGAATGAATTAGATTATAATTTTGTTATTACAATAATGACATTATTAATTGAATTATTATTTTTTTTTTTTTATAAAGTTGTCTTTCAATCATTTTAAAAGCAAATCTGTATTTTTAAGAGGACCGTCATCCACTTTGGGACATTGCTTATTTTTCTTCAAACTTGCTATATTCCACATAAGATATCCAATCAAATCTCTCTTGTTTTATAAACATCTGTACTGTCTGTTTTGATCAGTTGAATGTGGGAGTTTTTATTAATTGTGCATTTTTTGTTGCCGATAGTGTAATGGCCAGGTCAGTTTTTTATATAACACAATAAGTATGAAGTTACAGTAAATGTCAGTGTAAGCAAATTTGCTAGTATTAGTTTTTTACACTCTAAAAAAAGTATTAATTAATCTAATCTAAAAATATGTATTAACCCAATGTTAGATCAAATATGGACATATACAATGTTGTTTTTATTATTATTATTATTACATTTAATGTCTTTATTTAACACAACTGTGTGATTGTGTCTATATTTAGCCTAGCATTGGGTTAATACAGATTTTTTATTTTGTGGAGGATTTATTCAATTTTATGCCCTTTATAAACAACAAAACTGGTTGACCAAATCACTTCTCAATATGTCTGTCTATCATCATTTTAATAATAATAATAGTTATTATTATTACATTTAATGTCTTTGTTTTAACCCAAATGTGTGGTTTGTCTATATTTGGCCCAGCTTTGGGTTAAGACGACCCAGCAATTTTGTAGATATTATGTTGTGTTGACGTTTTATTCAGTTTAATGTCCTTTATGGACAAAAGTGAGTGAACCAATCACTTCTCAATATGTCAGATCATCCGTTTGTGAACATAATTTTGCTCTATATAATGACGTGGCACATTATTATGGCTCAATTTTAAGAAATATGAAGTTTAGGATTTTACCCCAACAAGAAATGTTTGTTTGCTCCACACCCCTAAAGCAGGCTACACAACCTGAAGTAAATTTGAATTAAATATAATTGGAGGCAATATATTCATGCAAATGCACTTGCTACAATAATTTTGCCCAAAACAAGGTGTTATGCCATATGACCGTAGGGCACGACAGTAATGAGCAAGGCATAGTTCTCTTCCTCAGTTTACCTGTATGGTCTAATTTAGCACGACTGAATTGCTAAATAACATTGACCAGTCATTGCAATAATATAAAACGCTTGCGTTGTTGTATTTAACAGAATATCTTAAAATCATATATGATATTTTGTAGGAAGCATGATATTTTGGCGGGAACTGCTCACTTTGGTAACAGTAGTAAGGTTGTGAGTCCTCGGCAGATGTCGCTGTTGCCATAGTAATATCGACCCGCTCTTTTCCTCCGCGTTTATGAACTTGTTTACTAGTTTTGTTTGTGAATTACTGGTTAAAGTGACTACAAATAGGTGTTATAAGCGGTAGAAACTGCATTAGTTCGTCCTCGTTAGCTTTACCTCACCTGTGTTGAGCTCTTCTGTGCTCTTCTGACCCAGAAGCTGCGCTTGTTGGATTAAAATAACTCCTGTTCGTGCCAGCAGGGGGCGTCACAGGCACACCGTAACCAAACGTACTTAAAACTAACTAAAAGTACTTTGGAGCTAACGTGGTATCCTTTAAGAAGCATTAGCGTACCATAAATACTATAGTATATGTTTTTTGTCGTTCGTAATGGTTGTAATTTACATTTATGCAAGTTAGCAAGCATTGCCTTTGTTTTTGTTGGCAGGGTAATGCTAATATTTAGTTCTGCACGTTTGACAACGGCATAATGGTAATATCTTGATATTTTTGGTATGTAAAGCAATGGTGTCACCACATTGAGTGTTTTAAGGGGTGATTTCAGATGAAAATATTATGTTACTTTGATATACTCATGTTATTTAACGTACAGTAGGCTAAACAATTCAAAACCTTCATTGTTTCCTTCTAGTTCTGTTGAATGTATCTCCTGTTGGGATTATGCTTGTTTTTGTAGCTATATCAGAATTTACACAAATTACACGTGGTTTTATTATAGTAATAGTGTAGTAACCATGTGGTTTAACAACAAATAATAGCTAAACCATTGTAGCCACATATTAACTATGTTTTTGTAACACTAACTGTAGTGTTCCCATGGTATTTGTTTTAAAAAATGTAGTTAATTTTCTTTTCCGTGTTTTTTTTTCCGCTAGATTGATTACTATTTTTATAGCCAGTTTTACTACAAAAACTCCAATTAAACTACAGTTAATGTAGTAAAACCAAATACCATCTAAAAGGCCTACCACACGTGGGCCTCTGTGACACATTGGCCTCTTTACTTTCCTTAATAGATTCTTACAATCAAGTTCAGCATTATTATCTAATAGCTTTACGTGCTTAGGCACAAGTGTTCACATATTTTTTACTGATTAAAATAAGACCAGATTTATCCATCGCTTCCTGCCTCCAGGTGCAAACAAACAAATGAAAATATGATGTAACTTTGATATATATATATATTACTTAATGTAGTTGGCCAAACAATTCAAATCCCACATCTCCTTGTTTCCGCCTAGTTCTGTTGAATGCATCTCCTATTGGGATTATGCTTGTTTTTGTAGCTATATCAACAATTACTTAAATTTAACATGGTTTTATTGTAGTAGTAGTGTAAATAATAGCTAAACCATTGTAGTCACATGTTAACCATGTTTTAGTAACACTAACTCTAGTTTTCCCATGGTATTTGTTGTTAAAGTGTGGTTAAAACATGGGTAATTTTGCTTTTTAGCAGATTGATTACCTTTTTATAACCAGTTTTTATCATTTTATAACCAGTTGTACAAACACTAATTAAATTACACTTAATGTAGTAAAACCATGGGTCAAAACACAATCTAATAGGCCTTCCACACGTGAACCTCTATACACCTCAGCCTCTTTATTTTCCTCAATATATTCTTACAATTAAGTTCAGCATTATTATCTAATAGCTTTACGTGTTAAGGCACAAGAGTTCGCATATTTTTTACTGATTAAAACAAGACAAGATTTATCCACCGCTTCCTGCCTCCAGGTGCAAAGAAACAAATGAAAATATTATATTACTTTGATATCATGTTACTTAATGTAGTTGGCCAAACCATTAAAAACCCACGTCTCCTTGTTTTCATTCAGTTCTGTTAAATGTATCTCCTATTAGGATTATGCTTGCTTTTGTAGCTATATCAAGTTTTGCCCAAATTAAACATGGTTTTATTGTAGTAATAGTGTAAATAATAGCTAAGCCATTGTAGCCACATGTTAACCATGTTTTAGTAACACTAATTCTAGATTTCCCATGGTATTTGCTGTCAAATATGTGGTTAGGGTTACTAAAACATGGACAATCTGTGGCTACAGTGGTTTAGCTATTATTTACACTATTACTACAATAAAACCATGTTTAATTTGGGCAAAACTTGATATAGCTACAAAAACAATCCCAATAGGAGATACATTCAACAGATCTGGAAGGAAACAAGGAGACGTGGGTTTTGAATTGTTGGTTTGTATATTAAATATGAGTATATATATCAAAGTAACATCATATTTTCATTCGTTTGTTTGCACCTGGAGGCAGGAAGCGATGGATAAATCTGGTCCTATTTTAATCAGTAAAATATATAAATTCTAGTGCCTTAACACGTAAAGCTATTAGATAATAACACTGAACTTGATTGTAGAATATATTGAGGAAAATAAAAAGGCCGAGGTGTATAGAGGTTTACGTGTGAGATGGTATTTTGGCCTATGGTTTTACTACATTAACTGTAGTTTAATTAGTGTTTGTAGTATTACTGGTTATAAAATGGTAATCAATCTGCTAAAAAAATAAATAAAACTGAATATTACCCATGTGTCTAACCACACTTTTGACAAAAAAATACCATGGAAAAACTAGAGTTAGTGTTACTAAAACATGGTTAACATGTGACTACAATGGTTTAGCTATTATTTACCCTATTACTACAATAAAACCATGTTTAATTTGTGCAAAACTTAAAATAGCTACAAAAACAATCCCTATAGGAGATACATTCAACAGAACTGAAAGGAAACAAAGAGACGTGGGTTTTGAATTGTTTGGCCGGCTGTATATTAAATATGAGTACATATCAAAGTAACATCATATTTTCATTTGTTTGTTTGCACCTGGAGGCAGGAAGCGATGGATAAATCTTGTCTTGTTTTAATCATTAAAAAATATGTGAACTCTTGTGCCTTAACACATAAAGCTATTAAATAATAATGCTGAACTTGATTGTAAGAATCTATTGAGGAAAATAAAGAGGCCGAGGTTTATAGAGGTTCACGTGTGGTAGGCCTAGATTGTATTATGACCCATGGTTTTACTACATTAAGTGTAATTTAATTAGTATTTGTAATAAAACTGGATATAAAATATTAAAAACTGGTTATAAAATGGTGATCAATCTGCTAAAAAACTAAAATTACCCATGTATCTAACTCTAATTTTCCCATTTTGATTTGTTGTCAAAAGTGTGGTTAAAAATTTGGGTCATTTTCTTTTCAGCTTTATTTATTTTTTAGTAGATTGATTCCCATTTTTATAGCCAGTTTTACTACAAACACTTTAATTAAACTATTGATAATATAGTAAAACAATGGATCAAAATACCATCTAATAGGCCTACCACACGTGGGCCTCTGTTACACCTCAGCCTCTTTATTTTCCACAATAGATTCTTACAATCAAGTTTAGCAATATTATTTAATTAAACTATTTCAATAGTGTAAATAATAGCTAAACCATAGCCACATATTAACCATGTTTTAGTAACACTAACTCTAGTTTTCCCATGGCATTTGTTGTCAAAAGTGTGGTTAGAAACATGGTCATCTTCTTTTCAGTTTTATTTATTTTTTTGTAGATTGATTATCATTTTGATAACCATTTTATTTACTACAAACACTAATTAAACTACACTTAATGTGGTAAAACCATAGGTGAAAATACCATCTAATAGGCCTACCACACGTGTTACACCTCTGCTTTATTTTCCTCAATATATTCTTACAATCAAGTTCAGCATTATCTAATAGCTGTACGTGTTAAGACACAAGAGTTCACATTTTTTACTGATTAAAATAAGACCAGATTTATCCATCGCTTCCTGCCTCCAGGTGCAAACACATCCTCCGCACGATACTTCCATTCTAAATCAACTCTCCAACTCAACACGATGGAAATAAAACCATGTATTTTTTTAACCTGTTTGTTTTAAAATCCACTGCTGTCAATTCCGCACTGTTTTTATCTTGTTAGCAGAGCCGTGTTCATTAGCACAACAGTCAATAGCGCTAGCCCTTAAAACTCAGATTAAAGGGTTTAGTTTAGCATTCAAAGTCGGGTCAGGACTCGCTGGCTGTCTGGATTACAAGGGTTAACAGGCGACTTAACCGAATCTACTTAACCAGATAATGCAGATTTATATCGCCCTGATTATTCTAATATGCTTTGGATGACTGGTGTGAAGACGCTTGCGCGTGCAGCACTAGAAGGCCTATAAACTTCCCTATTAGCTGCTTCAGTTAAAATGGCATTTGTGCAGTATTTTATCAGGCAGTTGACAAGTGAATTAGAGTTGGCTGTTAGCGCCGTTGAGCTTTATGACAATAGCCTTAGGGTCTCGCTAAAGATCGCTGCACCGCCCTGCTCAGCCCGCGCCGCTGCGCTAACCGCTGACGCTCAAACCGAAGTGACATGCTGTCATAACAATAGTTTACAAAAACGTGAAGTTCTGCGTTTGGGCAGAAAAAGCCAGAGAGTTTTAACTTCTGCGTCTGTCTCTCTCTTTTTTTAATACTCTCTTGCCTCCCTACCGACATCCCATTTGCGCTCTGACAGATTCTGAATGTTGTTTTATGTGTGCTAATGTTCCCCTCTCTCATCTGCCTCCATACATAAAATGCTAATCCGCAGAGCATCGTTTGTAAACGTTGTTTGTATGTGCCGTGTGTGTTTGTTTGGCCAGAATGCTGCTGCTTTCACAGAACTGTCTCCCTCTATGACTTGTTGTAAAGGTAAATATAGTGAAATATTGAACAATCCGGCAGGCCCCCAAAAATGTAGCACGCACAAACCAAAATAAAAAAAGAGAAAGTTTTCTATCTCTCACCAACACACAAAATACATCAAAGAATTGTTCTTTCTTATTGGTATTCTCTGAACGTGTCTGAAGGTACTGAGGTCGCAGTGAGGTCTCTAACCCCTCACACACACACACACACAGACACACACACACACAGACTTACACAGTCCAAATGAATTCACACACTGTCATACACAAAGACAGACAGATGTATTGTATATTGTGTGTGTGTGTGTGTGTGTGTGTGTGTGTGTGTGTGCGTGTGTGTGTGTGTGTGTGTGTGTGTGTGTGTGTGTGTGTGTGTGTGTGTGTGTGTGTGTGTGTACCTGGCTGCTCTGTGAAGTCTTTAATGGGATTTTGCCTCGGGCTGTTTTATTAAGATGTTGCTTTCTGCTGCCTGTGCAGCTGACACCATTCCCCCCCAACCCAAAGACACACACACTCTCACACACACACATGCGCTCCCCCCAGACCCCACCTCCAAATGCGCGCGCACACACACACACACACACACACACACACACACACACACACACACACACACACACACACACACACACACACACACACACACACACACACACACATCCCTCTGAAATTTCTGCCACACTGCAGTCCTCGTCCTCATTCTAAGGCCTGTGTGTGTGTGTCGGTGGTCATTATTTCAGTGTCTTTCAGTCTCTGAACGTCTTCTCAGACAGGATGAGTTTAACTATTAACTGTGTTAATGTGTTTTGATGGATGAGAGTGTGTCTGTGTTAACACTAGTTCAGCCGTGGTCTGTGTTTGGTGGCTTCTTTTAGGGTTCAGGACCATAATATTTGGCTTCACATACAATTAAAAGAACATGGCATGCTTCAACTACATGCTTATATTATAGTGTTAGTTTACCTTAGATACACATGGTTGCAAAATTCATTCATTCATTCATTCATTTTCCTTCGGCTTAGTCCCTTTATTTATCAGTGGTCGCCACAGCGGAATGAACCACCAACTTATCCAGCATATGTTTTAAACAGTGGATGCTTTTCCAGCTGCAACCCAATACTGGGAAACACTGGTTGTAAAATTGTTAGATAAAATTGAAAACTGTCCATAGGGACATTCAATAATGTATAACTAAAGTTAAATATTTTCTAAGACTGTAGGATAATGCATTATCACTAGTTTCATATAAAACAGTAGCAATTCAACTAAAGAAATTAAATAAATGTTATGTATGCATTTCGTAGATGCTTTGTTATGCATTATTTTGGAAATAAATATATATATAATAAAATCTTATTATTTAGGCTTTAGGTAGTCAATCAAGAAGTCAGAGATAATTATAAAAGTCAAAAGTATATGTTCTAATCTGGGATGGGAGTATGTTGTGTTTCAATACAAATGAACTTCAACTAAGCTAAATCTAACAAAACACTGGAAACAATTTTGTGTACACTCTCAGAAAAAATGGTACAATGTTGTACAGAAGAAGGTACAAACCCTTGTCACTGGGGCAGTACCTTTTTATGAAACAGAATTGTACCTTAAGATAAAGAAACTAATTTGTACCTTTGCAGTTTGTACCTTTAAGGACATGATTTGTACCATGGGAAACCAAAATGTACCTTTGGTGTTTAACCAGATACAATATTGTACTTCATCAAAGGTACAAATCTGAGCCATGAAGGTACCGCTACAGTGACAAGACACTTTGTACCTTAACAGTGTCAAATGTGTTCCTTCAAGAAATATTAAAATGCATTTTGCTACTGTAGATCCAAAATCATGGGTCAATTTATTTTCAGTAAATATAAAACATCAAATAGATTTTAAACAATGTTTTTAAAAAAGTTTCTTGTGTGTAAATGCACTTTTTCCATTTACAAAAAAAAAATAAAAAATACTTTAACATAAATCAAAAGATCCATTTTTTAAATGTTGCAGAAACACAATTTTCACACAATACCTTTGTAATCACTTAAAAGTTAATATAATTTACTTAAAACAGAAATAGAATTATGCAGAAGTATTGGGATGAGATCTGCACAATGTTTGATTAGTTTTACAATAGTAAAATGTCTGCATGAATACTTTGCATATGCAGGACTTTTGCCAGTGGAAAGCAAACGCCAAAAGGTGCAGATATCAATAATGAAACTGTATTTATCAGAAAAGCTTACCAAATGTTTATTAAAAATGCCTTAAATGTTTAGTTTACAATACCTATAGTTTTGTTTTACCAGTTGTTTTGTATTAGAACGTAATGTTTATGAGTTTCTTTAAGCATATGCTTTTAAATGATGATTCATGTTTTAATATGGAGATTATTCATAAATCACTTTGTCTTTCCAGTCATATTTATTTTCATAGATATTGTAATAAAGAAGGAGTTGCCCAACACTTATGTACCTTTTTTATGAGAACAATTGTGTACCTTCATTTTATTTTGTACCATAAAAGGTACAGAACAGCATCATAAGAGGTCTCTTCTGTACCATATAAGGTACAACTTTTACAAAGGTACAAAACTGTTCGTTAAGGCACATTATTTGTACCACCATGTACCTTTTTTTCTGAGCATGCAGGATTTACAATTTAAGACTGAGAAACTTTCAGTAAATTTCACAAAAACAAAGAAACAGCATGTAGTACTAATATTAAAATGAAGCACAAAAACCATAATATTTACTTCTGTTTAATCCAGGATTTTTAGATGAAAATATAAATTTTTTTTAAATTGACTTGCTTTAGGAAAATTATTCAGAAAAAAATTATAATTAAAAGTAGTTATTTTTCTTTTCTATTACTATATACAGTAGAGCAGGGGTGCCCAAAGTGTTTCTTATGAAGGGCCAAAAACCAAACTTGATTGAGGCTAGTGGGCCGAAGGTTAATGTAGTTGCCATGGGTAATTTCCTAATTTATTTCATAATGTTTAAAAATAACTAGGAGACATTGCTTTTTACCTAATACAATATATATTTTTACATTTTATAATGAACTTATTACAGTAAAAACATAAACTTCATTTATAACATTATGGAGTTGGGGTGGCGCAGTGGGTAGCACAATCGCCTCACAGCAAGAAGGTCGCTGGTTCGAGCCTCGGCTGGGTCAGTTGTCATTTCTGTGTGGAGTTTGCATGCTCTCCCTATGTTAGCGTGGGGTTTTCTCCAGGTGCTCTGGTTTCCCCCACAGACCAAACACAAGCACTATAGGGGAATTGAATAAGCTAAATTGGCCATAGTGTATGTGAATGCAAGAGGGTATGGGTGTTTATGTGTGTGTATGTGTCTGTATATGAGCATGTATATACTGTGTGTGTATGTGTATGTGTGCATGCATGTACTGTAAATCTATGTGTGTGTATGTGTCTGTATATGAGCATGTATATACTGTGTGTGTATGTGTATGTGTGCATGCATTTACTCTAAATTTATGTGTGCATGTGTCTTTATATGTGTTTGTATGTGTCTGTATATGAGCATTTATATTCTGTATGTGTGTATATATGTGTATGTGTGCATGCATCTACTGTATATTTATGTGTGTGTGTGCGTATTTATGTGTCTATGTGTGTGCATGTGTCTTTATATGTGTGAGTGTGTGTCTGTATATGAGCATGTATATACTGTATGTGTGTGTGTATGTGTGCATGCATCTACTGTAAATCTATGTGTGTGTGTATTTATGTGTGCATGTGTC
>LR812538.1:54582516-54727516 GCA_903798195.1 Danio kyathit | reverse complement strand
CAATGAAACAACACAAGGAGAAAGCACCGAACTACTGAAATGTATTTAATACTTTTAATAAGGCTTTTTTGGTGCTGGCAGCTTAAAGACGCCTCTCATATGGAGAATGAAGTCATATGCATTGCTCAGGTGTGAGTTTTTCACAGACTTCAACAGAGTGTCAAAATCTTGATGGTTCTGTGGGTCTCGTCTATCAAATCTGAGCTTTATTTTGTATTTTCTATTGGATTCAAGTCAGGTGATTGGCTGGGCCATTCTACAGCTTTATTTTCTTTTCCTGAAAGAGTTTCCTTGGCTGTGTTTTGGATCATTGTCTTGCTGAAGTGCAGTGGTGGAAAGAGTACTGAAAAATCATACTCAAGTAAAAGTACCATTACTTGCCTAAAAATGTAGTGCAAGTAGAGTAAAAGTATCTGTTGTAAATATTACTCAAAGTATGAGTAAAAAGTAGCCCTTTCAAAAGTACTCAAGTGTAGTGAGTATTGAGTATTACGCTGTAAAAAGCTGATGATTTACATGTAATTTGTGGATGTGTGTAAGCGTAACATTCTGTAGTGCATTTAGTTATTGCCAAGCAGGCACACAACGTCATAAGATGTTCAAGAGTTCACACTTAGCTGATGATTAATTATAAAGCTTGTTTGGCATGCTGTCCCGGGAGAGAGCCCTGAGCTCATGAGATCCTCGAGCCCGGGGCTCCCTCCTGTTGCAAGGCGAGAGGGGAGATCGAGCTCAGGTAGATCTCGAGAACTCCCCCATCGTAGTGATTGAAGAGCAGATAGTAGTTCTCTTTAACGAGATAGGTACTAGATAGTGAGCAAGTCTATAGTGTTAATTAATCAATAACTTATGTTTTTAATCGGTGGGAGGAAACCGGAGGACCCATGGAAAACCCACGTGAGCACGGGGAGAACATGCAAACTCCGCACAGAAAATGCCCGCTGGTTTGGTAAAGCCTAGAACCATTGACATTCTTGCTGTGAGGCAACAGCGCTAATCGCTGGGCCACCGTGTCACCCATCTAAAAAGAGGAGGAGTAGGGGTGGATAGGGGGATCCTTCAAAGCGAAGATAGCGGTGATAATGAACCGGGGTATTTATGGTAGCTTAGGGATCATCTGATTAGTGCATGGTGATTTGGATAATGTGGGTCCAGCCGCTAGCAATCATAAGCACGTGATCCTCTCGAAATTAGTTTATAAATAAACTTCACTTAATATTAGGTTAGATTTAGGTTGTGACCAAAATTCAACGTCTAACCAGCGTCTAAGGACAATGTTATTTTGATGTCCAATAATGACGTCAAATGACGTTAATATTTGGTCGATTTTAGCAACCAAAATCCAACGTTTGATAGACGTCATAGTGGTAACATCCACACAACGTCAAGCTGTAACATCATTAGACGTTGATATTTGGTTGGATGTTGGACATTGACGTCAGTCTGATGTTGAGTTCTACATGTCAACCCAATTTTCTTTTCCAAACAAAATGCAACATCCACATGACATTAGGGTACAACGTCAATCCTGTGCCTGCTGGGTATTTAAGGCCATTTCGGTCATAATACAGTAAACATCTGTCATCATCTTTTCATCAATGACGTGCATCTAAACAGTCTCTGGGTCAATTCGTGTAAAGATTTTGGACGTCTTCTTGGACACTTTTAAAGCTTCCAAAAGTTTGCTGCAATTATAAATCGCCCATGTCTTGAGATAGTACATTATAATGTGATTTACCTTCTATGTGTGATTTGATTGGACAGGAATAACAGGACTGATTTTTCTAATCCCCATAGACAGGAAAAAATAAAGTAGTGACAGCAGGTTAAAGGAAAGAAGTGGAGTAAAAGTACAGATACTGCACTAGAAATGTACTCAAGGGAAAGTAAAAGTACACATTTTTAAAACTACTCAGTAAATTACAATTCCTGAGAAAAAATCTACTCAATTACAGTAATTTGAGTATTTGTAATTAATTAGTTTTACACCACTGCTGAAATGTCCACCCTGGTTTCATCTTCATCCTCCTGCTAATGTAGATGTTGGACTGAAGCAGCTGATATTCATGTACACTGAGGAAGGGCAGAGAGTTGCTGAAGATCTACTGAGAGATTTCAGCTGCTGTCTAGGCTTTCACTGCCCTTCTACACCTCCCTTTCTTCATGTGTTCAATACTTTTTCCCTGCGTCATTTCATTTTATTATGCATAGCCTATTTTGTAAATTATATTAGTTTTCTTTGCATTTATGAATTTATTTGGTTGTTCCCAACATCCAGGGACAATTTCAAGTCAACTGCACCTTTAGAAATATGTTTCCTAAAAAAAAAGGTGATGCGTACAATACTTATTTTCCCCACTGTATGCATATATTTCAAAATATGCGTATTGGCCGTTTTTTTCAATTTTTCAATTCGTTTTTGTAATTACAAATATGTACATATATGAAAAGAAAATGAAAAAATGAATGAATGAATGTTCAAAAATATTAGATATAATTCATATATGAACACATATGTACACAACATATGTATTTGAACATCGATGTACATGTTTGTAATTTCAATGGTGATTTGCAATATTTCAAAATATATGTTGCATGACATTTAGTTTATACATGTGGCATACAAATATGAATTTGTATCTCATATATATATATATATATATATATATATATATATATATATATATATATATATATATATATATATATATATATATATATATATATATATATACATATTCTGTATATACAGTTGAAGTCAGATTTATTAGACCCTCTTTGATTTTTTTTTCTTTTTTAAATATTTGCCAAATGATGTTTAACAGAGCAAGGAAATTTTCACAGTATTTCTGATAATATTTTTTATTCTGGAGAAAGTCTTATTTGTTTCATTTCGGGTAGAATAAAAGCAGTTATTAATTTTTTTAAAAACAATTTAAGGTTAAAATTATTAGCCCCTTTAAACTATATTTTGTTCCGAAAGTCTACAGGACAAACCATCATTATACAATAACTTGCCTAATTACCCTAACCTGCCTAGTTAACTTAATTAACCTAGTTAAGCCTTTAAATGTAACGTTAAGCTGTATAGAAGTGTCTTGAAAATATCTAGTAAAATATTATTTACTGTCAATGAGTTATTAAAACTATTATGTTTAGAAATGTGTTGAAAAAATCTTCTCTCCATTAAACAGAAATTGTGGAAAAAAATAAAAAGGGGGGCTAATAATTTAGGGGGGGTAATAATTCTGACTTCAACTGTATATATATCAGATTTTGAAGTGTGTAATTGAGAGTATAAAAAAAAACTAACCAAGGCTAACTTAAAACAATGTATGAAATTATATTTGATAATATTAAAGGTGCATATTTTACATTATTATTTAGTTTTGGGTTGTTTTAGAAATAAAATATAGTCATCAATAACAATTTTTAAAAATAAAGATTTTATTTTTGATCTTCAGGTAAATGTCTTGAACTAATTAAATAGTATTTTAATGAAACAATAAAAACGAGTGAATGCAGAATATCATCATTTATAATTTATTATTTTATTATTAAGTATTTAAATTAGTGTACTTTTATTTTAAAATGGGAAAGATATGCAGAGCCTGATTAGTTAGTTAACTGCTTTTTTTGGGATGGTTTTTCATCTGTACAGGTGAAGGTTTTTGGTCTCTCAACTACAGAAGGATAGTTTGTGTGAAACAAAAAATATTGTATATCAAAGGGAAAAACAATAGAAGTCAATGAAAAGAAAAGCAGCGATTCACCTGGGAGAGTTTGATTGACATGTTGAGGGGCGGGACTTGGGTTGACTGACAGTCATTAAATGTCATTAAGAGCAATTAGCAGTTAATACAGAAGTTGCTAATCCTTGAAACAGCCGTACTAATGAGAGTATGACACATACACAGTGACTGACTCTTCAGAGGAAGAAACATCAGTCTGTATCGATTGTGCTTTAATTTCTGCAGTCAGCCTTAGGCCTCAATCACACGCCACGTTTACAACTAAAGACACGCAAACACACTGCATTTACACTGGAGCTTAGCAGAAACACACTCACGTCATGCGTCAGACTTTGCATTAGCAATATTTAGTCCATTATTTTTGATGCTTTTTTGAAAATTATTATTTTTTAATTTAATTTATAGTCATCTGTTTAAGTAAAACATTTATTCATCCATTTTCCTTCGGCTTAGTCCCTTATTTATCAGGGGTCGCCACAGCGGAATGAACCGCCGACTTATCCAGCATAAGTTTTACACAGCGGATGCCCTTCCAGCCACAACCCAACACTGGGAAACACCCATACACTCTCACATTCACACACATACACTACTGACAATTTAACTTACCTAATTCACCTATAGCGCATGTCTTTGGACTGTAAAGGGAAACCCACGCCAACACAGGGAGAACATGCAAACTCCAGACAGAAATGCCAACTGACCCAGACGGGGCTCGAACATCATGACCCCTGAGTAAATCATTATTATTATTATTATTTTGTAATTGATGTTGTGGCTGGAAGGGCATCCGATGCGTAAAACATAAGCCAGAATAGTTGGCGGTTCATTCCGCTGTTGCGACTCCTGAGATATAAGGGACTAAGCCAAAGGAAAATTAATAAATGAATGTTGTAATTGATAATTTTTTTGCATAAAGTAACAAAAAGGTGTTGTGTTTTCAGACAATAATGCCTATATTAAAAACAATTGTGTTTTTAGAGTTAAGAAATCAATATTTGGTGGAATAACTCTTGATTTTTAAAGTGCAGCAAATGAAAACTTATTATCATAAATGAAAACTTGTTATTATGCCAAAAATGCTTTTCTACTTAGAGTTTTTGTCTTGTTTCTCCAAATATCTAAACATTCTTAAATCAAAAAGCATTTCAGACAAGACAAAACATAAGAAATAATAGAAAATTTAAGTGATTTTTTTCCTTAAAACAAGCAAAATAATTTGCCAATGGTGTAAGCACAGGGGCGCCGCTAGGGTGGGGAAACTTAGGACGATTCTAAGGGCCCACGCATTTTGGGGGCCCCCAGAGATATTATTGGGGGCCCACGCAAGATGATATTTTTTTGCTTGTCTAGAAAATGCTTCTTGATTTAATAATTTTGAGATATTTGGACTTAAAACAAGACAAAAAAATCCAAGTCAGAAAAGCATTTTTTGCAGTCTAATTGTCATTTTCTTGAGGGAAAATGCTTTTATTGACAGGTTTAATAACAATTTGGAAGAAATGTTATTGGATGTTTATGCAACAAAATATTACTTTGAAATATTCAACTTTTAAAAAAATAATTAAATACTTTTATTAAGCAAGTATGCATAAATAATTGATGAAAATTGACAGTAAATAAATCCTGTTACTTTCATTTTTTTTAAAGAATCTGTATCAGGGTTTGAAATAAGGAATCTGTAGAACGAATCTGTAAGAGCGAATCTGTAGAACAAAGAATCTGTAGAACTGTATCAGGGTTAAAAACTTAAACATTGTTTGCAACATTGATAAAAAAAAAAAGAAATTTAATTTAGTTTATTTGTTTACAGGGTCAATGTACATTAATACACAACAAATTGTGAGGTGTTGAATTTCTGGTGTAAGCCCCTGTAGTGTTATAGTGTTAAAATCCAAGTGTACATTTACTGTTTTTAACGCTGATGTGGGTTAAATTGTGTTTTAACAGTGTGCATTTCTGGTGTTGCCTTTTCTCATCAGTGTTATTAGCACATACAGGAACTTGAGGTGACTGAATCAATATGGTCAACACGGTAGTGTAAAATAATATGCTCTGCTTAAGTGTATATGTTCAACCCTTTTTAAAGTGTAACTTATACACTGGGAAGAGAGTGTAATTTAACACCTGTGGAGTTATATGTACACTGGACAATTTGCCCTGCAAGTGTTAAAATGTTTAATGTGGTGTGTATTTTTACACTGTAAGTGTAAAATAGTTTACACTGCAGAGGTGTGTATATTCAACACTTTTGAAAGTGTAACCTGGACACTTGTCTGGTGGGACTCATATAGACACCAGAAAAGTGTTGAACACCTGTGGTGTAAAATGTACACTGGCAAATTTGCTGTGTAAACATTACTTTAAAATGTGCCAGAATTAGGCAAGAATGGCTATTTTTCATCTGTAGACACCTTCAAAAGCAATCCAAAAAAAAAAAGAAAAGCCATCACGTCAGCCTGATTTTTTACTACATTTTAAAAATATAATAAATGTGTTTTAATAATCAAACCAGCATATTGCATATACCTTTTTCTTGGAACGCAAAATTACCCATTATGCTTTGCGTGTATGCGCAAGGAGAATGCGAAGAACTTCTGGTCGGCAGCTGATGCGTGTAAACGGTCACATTTAGACAACTTTTAAATGATAGTTTTAATCTATTTTAACTGCTTTTATCATCTTTGAACTAATACTGTTGTCGATCAGCGCCACCTCCTGGACTGATCATTTAAAAAATGTGATCTAATAGGATGGAAAACAGCCGCTGTGAGGCATTTCCCCCTCGATGTCAGACGGCATTTTCTGCAGTTTAAATAAAGCCTCGTCATCGCTAAAGTCAACAGTTTCTCTTTCTTTAAAATATATAACCAACCCAAACAAATGTAATTCACCAAAATGTTTGACACACACACGTAGCCTACTGTACAGTCTCACCAACACACTGATTTAATAACTGTGACAGAGTGAAAATAAAGTGACATTTTGAAATGACAGAAAAACACAAACCGTGGTAAATACAACACACTAATGAATCATAACGGCTCGCGATTAGAATGAACAGCAAATCAACCAGCAGAGTATCAATAACAGACTTACACACCTGTTACGTTTCATGCCAGTAATCTGGTTTGCTCTATGATGCAGTGAAGTACTGCGTGCGTGCGTGCGTGTGTGTGCAGAAGAGCCGCTGAGCTAACAGCTGACAGGCCGGGGAAACACACACACACTGTATTTCTGACGGCAGACACGTGAACTAGGAGAACGTTTTTCGCTTGAACCACATTTACAATTCATAACGGCTTTAACACACACCTTTCAAAGTTGTGTGTCACAAAAACACTCCGTAATCCACTCAAAATGCTATTGAAACCCATTTTCGGAGCGCAAATTACCAGTTGTAAACACTGTAAACGGAAGTTCTAGCCATTCACCGGAAGATGCTGGTCGCTATGGCGCCCTCCATGCAGCAGCCAAGAAAAAGGTCTATACGAATGATTTCTGAAAGCTCACTGAAGACTGCTGTGCACTGCAAAAAAAAATCTTTTTTTTTTACTTGGAGTTTTTTCTCTTGTTTCTACTCCAAATATCGAAACATTCTTGAACACATAAAAAATACAGTTTTGTTTTGAGAAACAATTAATAAAACATGTTTAAACAAGCAAATGAATTTGCATATGGGGTAAGTAAAATAAGCTTCAAACCGAAAACAAAATTAACTTAATTTGCATGACTTATTTTTGCTTCTTGATTGAAGAATTTTAGATATTTGAACTAGAAACAAGGCAAAAACTTTTGTTTTTGAAACTAATGAAGATAGCAGAAGTCAATGATTTATTTGAATTATTCAGCCTAACATGTTTACAGTTAAAAAATATTTTAAATGTTTCTTATATATATACATCTGTTTCTTTTTGTGGTACCAGCTGACCGGTTACCTCCGTGTGGACGGCTTTTCCGCTGTTACCCGTTTGTCAAGTGGCTCACCGTATACATCAGTGGACTTAGGAGGTGGAGCGGAGTTGACCATTACGAAAGGATTTGAGTTCGGCGAAGAACAGTTCCAGAAAGCAGGTAAAGCAAAAGCCAAAAAATTAAATAAACAAGTAAATAACAGGGTGAGAAAGTGGAAAGGTCTGAAAATGTAGTAAAAAATCAGGCAGCCGTGAGGGCTTTTCTTTTTTTGGATTGCTTTTGAAAACACTGTCGGTTCGGTCTAGGGAAGGGGGTGGGTCAGTCGATCGGTCAGTCAGTCAACAGCAGCCTCTGGTGGATTTTGTGGAAAAGCAGGCGCGAATGGCACTCGCGAGAGAAATTTGAGATCTCAAAAAGCGTACACAGCGTGCCCTGTGGTGGATTCGTGAAAACAGAAACTGCAAAAAAACAGCTCCTGGGACGTATTTGGCGCTCCCCAGAAATGTAGACGGGGGTACGTATCCATAATGAGTCTGGGTTGGTAAACTCGCATGCTTTTTTTTTTTGTCACATCCATAACGCATGTTTATTTCCCTCAATTAAAATACAGTATAAAGAAATGTTTACGATTGATATTTTTTCTAATCCCATAACTCTGATGATGAGTTGTTTTGGAAAATATAAACAGATGATTTAATATAATGTTAACATATACTTTCTCTCTGAATGTTTTGAGTTTTTACTGCAAATGTCACAAGCGTAACGCTGGAATTGCTCATACTGTCATATACAGATAGAAATAGTAGCTAAACGAGTCTCTCTCTCTGCACTTCTGTCTTTGTCTTCCACTTTGCTTTCCGGCTGGTTTTCTGTCAGGAAGGTGCGAGTGAAAGTGAAGAGATGATTACAGCTGGGTAACTCTGGAGCAAAAGGACAGCGAGAGACGTTTGTGAAGCAGTTGAAGGAGATTGGCGGAGAGCGAGAGGAAGCCAAGGCTCCATTTATCTTATATTGACAGCAGCGGCTTCAAACGATGACCTTGAGGACTAATGAGAGTAAATGAGTGAAATATTTTGCGCTTTTAAAAAAAGTGAAACTATAATCAAATGGAAGCCTGAAAGATGGACTAATGAGCTTCAGCGATGATGAAAGCGCGTGAGAGAGAGCGAAAAGCGCGATATATACGGACGGATAAAACCGGGGAGAGAGGGAGCCAGAGCCTGCAGTGTCAGGCCCTCACTCCTGCCATCTCATTAGCTGACCTGACGACTGCCTGATTAGAATACGTTTGATGAAAATTTCAAGGATTTTTTTTTTTCCCTCCCTCAACATTCCCAATTTTTTCGGTGTGATTTAATAAATATTGCACAACTCTTTTTTTTTTTAGAAACACTGAAACTGGGAGGTAATTAATTAAGATTAAAGCCGTCGGGAGCGAGTTGGTTTATGTCATTATTTTTGCCCTGAAATCAACAAATATATTGAAAAGGCAGTGGACAAATATTCGAGTCTCGCAGGAAACTTGTTGCTCAGGCCAGTCACATGCTCGCTTGTCAGACGCTATTTCGCTCAACACAAGCTTGAATTTGTAGCTTTCAGAAATGAGTTGAATGTCTTATTTCGGGCTGTCTGGTTTGTTTCGGATGCTTCATTTTCTTGGTGTTTAAATATGGATTGCAAAACAGTTAATGCCCCTGAATATGGTATTTGTTGACAGTACACTGAGGAAAACGGTGCTCCAGTTTCCCCCACAGTCGAAAGACATGTGCTATAGGTGAATTGGGTAAACAAAATTGGCCGTAGTGTATGAGTGTGAGTATGAATGAGTGTGTATGGGTGTTTCCCAGTATTGGATTGCGGCTGGAAGGGCATCTGCTGCATAAATCATATGCTGGATAAGTTGGCGGTTCATCCTGCTGTGGCGACCTTCCAGCTGTGATGCCTTTCCAGCCACAACCCAACACTGGGAAACATC
Organism: Danio kyathit; assembly: GCA_903798195.1. Lineage (NCBI taxonomy): Eukaryota > Metazoa > Chordata > Actinopteri > Cypriniformes > Danionidae > Danio > Danio kyathit. The sequence continues at coordinate 54,717,871 of LR812538.1, read as the reverse complement.
CACCACACACTCTTGCACAAACACTCACATACACTACAGCCAATTTGAGCTTATTGAGTTCACCTGTACCGCATGTCTTTGGACTGTGAGGCGAACCGGAGCACCTGGAGGAAACCCATGCCAACATGGGGAGAACATGCAAACTCCACACAGAAATGCCAACTCAAACCAGCGGCCTTCTTGCTGTGAGGCGATTGTGCTACCCACTGCGCAACCGTGCTGCCCTAAAGACATTTATATCTTACTAAATATTTACATACTCTAAACTTCATTAAAAAACCTGGAAAAAAGCATAAATATATTACTTATTATATACTGACATGCACTTATTAAAATGTCAACTAATAAAATCACCAATTACTTTTTAATTTTACAGAAAAAAAATGCATCACAGATTTATTGTTTTGATGTTTACAATCTTTTTTTTTAATTTCAAAAACTTTTTTTTTAAATTAGGATCAACCCAAAAAACAAAATTGCTTCGCTTCTTTAAAGTACGTGAAAACAAGACAAAAAGGAAGTATATAAAAAATAACAATGCATTAAAGGTTTGCTTAAAGGTGCTGTATGTAAGTGTTTGACTCTTCTAAAGCATAAAAATACCATAATATGTTTGCAAATATTTAGGAAACATGCTGAGTGATCATTCTTGTTTATCTAAAAAACAATGCTGAAGTAAGATATTCTGTTTTGAATGTGTTTTCCGTGCCGGAACGCTCTCTTTGTTTATTTTCTTTTAACCTGCCCAATGCCAGTTTAGCCAATTATATTTCAGCACTCCGGGTTGCCTTGGTGGAAAACCTCGTATTTCATTCATTCATTCAGAAAGGCTCTAAAAGCATGTGTCTGTGACCGAAATGCGACCTCCGGTGGACAGTATCATATGAACTTTGAAATGAGACAGATTCAGTGCCTCATGAGGTTATTATTTAGCAAATAATATAAATATTATAAACCTAAACATTAGGTGAGCAGGTTACACTGTAACCGCATGTCCTAACAACATGCTTCATGACGAGATACGCAGTGATAAGCAATTTGGCTGTTTGCACCAGACGAAACACGACAGAAATTTAAATACAGCCATTCAGAAGCACAGAATATGTACTCACTCACAAAATGGTAAGGTTTATAATATATTTAATACATATTAAACATCTTTAAAATTATTAAATGTAAATGCTGAATCACGTGTTTAGTTTCAAGATTGAGGTGTTGCTGCTTTTTTTAGTAGTATGGCAATAAATGTCATGTAAAATGGCATTCAAACTCACATTGTTAGCATTTAACACTGAATAAATATTTATTGTCATAAATATTTATTCATTGTCATAGTTTTCTGTTGTTCAGCTGTGAGAAATAGAAGCCGTTTCTAATATATCAATTTGAGGTGTTGGTTAGGACAAAAACGCCTTTTAATATGGAAAATATTCCTTCTATCTCGTGCCGCTGCTTTTATTTAGAACACTGTTTAAATCACTCGCTCCTCTGCTCAATCTGGCAACCTGCACTTCAGTTTGTTTTGATCCAGGAGTGCAATACCTAGTTCAACCACTGGGTGTCAAACTTACATATTGCACCTTTAAACAGTAACTAACACAAAACTAACAAATTATTTTTTCAACAGAAATAAGAAAATGCCATAAATTTATCAACCAATTGCGTAAGTTTGGGGGTGGGGTTTAATTTTAGCTGACACTCTCAGCTTTACCTTTAAATGTGTTTGTGATCAGAAATGCAGCAGATCTAATTTCGTCAGCAACATTCCTAATTAGGTGTTTAGAATTGAAATAAATTGCTCAAGTTTTCTCCTTTTTCATTGCAGTAGACTGTCCAGATTGCAATCATCATACACGCATGAGTGTTGGGAAAAGTTATTTTTAACATAATATATTACAATCTTAATCCTATCTTAATCTAAAAAACCCATTCAAAAACACCACAACACAATACTTTCCTTAACACAAAAGTAACACATTTAGTTAAAAAAGTGCCTCAAGATTGTAATATATTACTTTTAAAAGTGACTTTTCCCAACACTGCATGTTTACTCGCAACAAATGATTTTTTCAACAGAAAAGAATATGTAATTTAACTCATAAACCAATCGCGTGAGCTTGGGGACGGGGCTTAGTTTTGAGAGTTTTTAAAAAATGACACATTTACTTTTAAAAGCATTTGTGATCATAAATGCTGTCGATTTAATCACCTCAGCAGCAGAATCATCCCTAAATTAGTTTGTTTAGATGTGTAAAGTTGAAACAATTTGCTCAAGATTTCACTTTTCTTCAGTGCCGTAAAATATGTCCAGATTACATTCATCATACAAATATTCAGTGTTGGGAAAAGTTACTTTTAAAGTAATATATTACAATCTTAATCCTATCTTAAAGGGCACCTATGATGAAAATCATCTTTTGTAAGCTGTTTGGACAGAACTGTGTGTAGGTACAGTGTGTCCACAGTCATATTGGGGTGATATAAACACAATAAGTCTCTTTTTTAAAATTTCCTGACATTAAAATAGGATCCAAATCCCTCCCATTTTAAGGCTAAATGCTAACGTGACGTAGGAGTGCAGTTTCCCCGCCCACTGAATTGATTGACTGATTGATTGACATGGCTGTATTAACATGTCTCCGTAGTAACATGTATAATCATATCAACAAGACAGGACACAACAGAGAAAGCAACTGGGATTAAAAGATCTGTTCAGCTCTCAGTGATCATCAATCATCATAAAATGTGATCAGTAATGAGTTTTACATGTTACAACATTTTTAGTGCATGTTTGTAATAAATACAGAGATTTTACCGTCTTTACTTTGTGACCACAGCTGCATGTCAGTACAATTATAAAAGACGATTCTTCAATCCCAGTTTGTGGAGTAAATCAGGCTTATTTTTACATCAACATAACCGATATCCATACAGCAGTGGATATTAACATGTATCCTGCCACATTTGTCATGCAAAAACAGTGCAAAGTTAAACGTGTGTGTGTGTCCCCGCTGTGTGTGTGTGTGGGTGAACTTTGTAACAACATTGTGTGTGACTCATCTTTGCAGAAAGGCTTGAATTAACTCCACAGCAAATACATCAAATAATCATTGGGAAAGATCTTACTGTGGTATTTCTCACAAATGTTACGTGAGATCTGCTTCCTTCATATCTGTCACTGTGCTGTTTATCAGATGGAGACTTTGACGAAGTTTGGTCGTTTTTCGTTGGGGTATGGGTGTCTGTTTGTGTGCATCTTCATTTGTCTGTGTGTTACAGATCCAGCTGATTGCACCGGGATTGAAAACACCGGTGTATGGTTGATTTGCCCTGCTATAAGTAGTCTGTCTGTCTCAGACGTGGGTTGGGGGCTTCAGTCGGAATCTATTCATCGCTTATCTTCCGTCTTGGGTCGGTAATGGACCTGAGTAGAGCTAGCAAAGATTATTGAATTAAGTAAATAAATATATTTGTCTACCGCAATTGCACTCGTCTTCTCCTTATTTGTGATGACCGGTTTAGGTCATAACAGAGATGGAGCAGACTCTGACAGGCACGTGGGAACGGTGGGCGGGCAGAACTAGCTCATTTGCATTAAAGGCACAGGCAACAAAAACAGCTACAATATGTTTATTTAAAACCTCTGAAAGCTATGATAAATAATCTGATAGGTGTTTTAAGTTGAAACTTTACAGACACATTCTGGAGACTCAAAAGACTTCTCTTAAATCTTGAAAAAGCGTAAATCAGGTAGCCTTTAAGCTAAAACAAACGCCAAAACACATTACTTTCCTTAAAAAGTAACTAAAAAGTAAGACATTTAGTTAAAAAAGTGCCTCAAGTTTGTAACATATTACTGTTGTACTCGAAAATAATTATTTTAAACAGTTTTTTTAACAGAAATAAGAATATGCCATCAACCAATCGTGTAAGCTTGGGGTCGTGGCTTATTTTTAGCTGACGCTCTAGGTTGGGGAAAATGACACGTTTCACCTTTAAATGCATTTGTGATTATAAATGCTGGCGATTTGCTCACCTCAGCAACAGAATCGTCCCTCAATCTGTTTCTAGTTGACATAAATGGTTTGTTTAACCGGCTGCTCTTGGAGAGCTCATGTAAGCACTCGTTCTCTGGTCCGATTCATTTGTGCAGAGTCAATTCCCTGCGGAAGATCTAGGAGGAGCTGTTTGTTGGGCTGGAGGAACTGCCCTGTGGCGGCTCTTTGAGAGGTTAAGCTGGAGATTGTCATTGCCCAAGGTGAACTGGCTTTCAGTGGTAACCGGGTGGAAACTAGAAAGACGAGTTCAGGTCAGTTATAAATTATAACAGCTCCATGCGGCGCCACACACACATTAAAAAACACAATTAATAATAGAAAATATTCCCTGTAATTGTTGGGCTTTAATTAATGAGGCATAACCTTTGGAGAGAGAGCGGGAAATTATTCATGTATCCGGTCGAAAATATGAATATGCAAATAGATATCGCCCCCCTGGAGGACAGCACACAATGACAAACCAATGTCTATATTTTCATATTTCGTTTGTTTTTATTCATCATCCCCCGCAGAAGCGCGTGAAAGCAGCCGATACAGAGAAAAAAAAAAAACAGCCACAGGTGGTGACGGTTAATAACGCGCCAAACTTTCCCGCCAATCCTCGCGGTTTGGGTTTTATTCCACACATCCATCCCTATATAAGTCGTAATTAAATCAAGTTTGCATAAAAAAAACGTTTCCCAGCATGACACGAGGTTGAAGTTAAAACGTGACCTCTTTTTTTCTGGCTCGAGAGGACGGACGCTGTAATGAACAAACTATCTGACAGGAAAAAACATCTTCAACAAACACGGCCTCGCTGTTTACTAATTCATTTGCGGGATGAAAACTCCTCGCTTTACTCTCCGGCTGCAGTGTTAAATACTCGGCCTTGAGAAATCAGACCATCAGCCTCTGAGCTACGGCAGCTGCAACTAAATTAGTATGCCATTAGCATGTTTTATTTCTTTAGGTGAGGAATTACATTTGAATATTAATTTGACTGCATGTTTAAAGGCAGTGCTTACCGGATCTCCATAAATTAGCTTTAATATGTGGATTAGCCCCTTAGCATCATATGCCAGTGCAAGGGAAGAGACAAGACTGGCGTCTGAAGTGAGTGTTTCTGGATCTGGGATCGCCAAGAGCGGGATGTTGGGATCGTGACCCGTCAGGCCTCGCGCCCTAAAGCCGCGTATGATCCTAAAGTAAAACGGGTGTTTGTAGCGCTTCTGTCAATGATAGCTAGCACTGCTGAGACTGGAAAACTGTCACATTCCCAACATTTCAAAGTATATAAAGTACACTGTAAAAAATGCTGGCTTCCACATGTGCATAGTGGCTCAGTGGTTAGCACTGTCACCTCACAGCAAGACGGTCGCTGGTTCGAGTCCCGGCTGGGTCAGTTGGCATTTCTGTGTGGAGTTTGCATCTGCCTGATAAATAAAAGTCCTAAGCTGAAGGAAAGTGAACGAATCAATTAATATACTATATAACTTTAATATATTTGATGCCGATTTAGTTGAATTAGCTATTGTTTTTGTTGTTTTTAATTTAAATCTTTATGCTTTGCAATACTGTACACTTCAAGTTTAAACCAACGTGCTTTAACCATTTTATCAGCAATTGTTTTTTAATCAGTTAGAATATATTAAAAACTTAAAACTAAAAGTAAGTAAAAGTTTATGTTTAACAGAGAAAGGAAAACTTCACACTATTTTTATATTTTTCTTCTGGAGGAAGGCGCATATCGTTTAGTTTGGCTGTAATAGAAGAAGTTATATATATATATATATATATATATATATATATATATATATATATATATATATATATATATATATATATATATATATATATATATATATATATATAATTTATTTATGTTTTTTAAAGTTTTACAGGTCAATATTATTAGCACAGGTCAAAATTAATATAAATCATGTATACCATAGTTTTTATTTTAGATTTAGTTATTTTATTAGATGAAGTTAAATTCCAGATAGCATACGAATGTGGGCCTCTTTAGGCAGTTATGCAGCACTGGTGGTTTTCCTTCGGCCCAGACAAAATGAATGTGAGCCTGAAGTGGCCCACCTGTACAATGGCAAAGGGGGGCCAAAGATTCAAATTCATATATGGGCCATTTAAGGCAAAGATTTGGCACTTCTGGCAAAATGTAATCTGAATGTGAGCCTAATGTGGCCCAGGTGGAAAATGATAAATTTGGCCCAAATGATGGAGGACAAATGTGGGCCACAGTTGGCAAAAATGTGGCATAGTCATTTAAGGGTAATCTGGGTCTAAACCTAAAGTGGCTCACTTGTGTAAGTGCAAATGTGGCCCAGTTATCTTAAGACATATGTTGGCCACTTTTGGCGAAAATTTGGCACAGTTAGCTATTTCTAATGTGGATTTAAGCCTATAGTGGCCCAGAGAAGATAGGGCAAATGTGGCCCAGTTATCCTAAAACACATGTGGGCCACTTTTGGCAAATATTTGGCGCAGTTAGCTCTGGCTAATGTGGCTGTGAGCCTAAAGCGGCCCAGAGAAGATATGGCAAATGTGGCCCAGTTATCTTAAAACATATGTGGGCCACATAGACTAAAGTCACCATCATGGAGAAAAGTGTTTGCTTTAGTTGGGCTCATAGCCCTGAACCTCTTAATATACATTTTCTTTTTGGCTGCTGTAACTTTTAAGAACTTTGCTTGAAATGTTTATTCATTACAGCAAACAAGCCAAGTAAAAAAATAAATAAATAAAATGAAGTGAGGCACAACCTGTGATGAAATAATATAATTCACTGATGTTGACCAATGTAATAACATGCTTACACATGCCACAGAATTATGAAAGATTATAAGCTAAAAAAAATCTGTGCTTCAACTTCTGCACACAGAGACAACAATAATCAGCGTATGAACCTCAACAACGGTGACAATTAACAAAATGAACAAAACTCACAAACATCACAAAAAGGAAACTAAAAGTAACAAAATCAACAACGTCAACATAAACAGCAGAATCAAAAGCAAATAATGAAAACTGTAGCATCAATAAGCTATATAATGCATTCATACTGCAGTGCATGCTGGAATTTTTGTATTTTGCCACACCCAGCAAGTGTAAGGTGTAGGCCAGATCTGGGCCAGAATAAAAGCATTGTGGCCCAGAATAGGGTCAGTTCTGGTTTATTTGGTTGAATTCTGGCTAATATGTGGTATTGCTTTGGCTTATTTTGTGGCCCAGATCTGACAAACAGGAGCGGACCGCCCTAGAACCATCATTCCACTCAGTATGTGGTCCAGATGTAAGTGTCTGGTGTGGGCCGGATCTGGGCCAGAATAAAAGCAAACTGTGGCCCAGAATCAGGTCAGTTCTGGTTCATTTGGTTGAAATCTGGCTGATATGTGATATTGCTTTGGCTTAATTGTGGCCTAGATCTGGCAAGCAGGAGCGGACCGCCCAAGTGCCATCATTCCATGCGGTATGTGAGCCGGACGTAATAGTCTGGTGTGGGCCAGATTTGAGCCACATGAAGTTTGCTAGCTGGGATGTACAAAAATATTAAAAACAATTATTTTATTTCAAGTAAAAGCTCATTTAATTTATTGTCATTCGATCCACAACTTTGATGTTTTTCTGATTGTTCTGATGTGATATGGAGTTGATTTGCGAAATCATATTTGTAACAAGATTAAATGTAAGATATTTTTAAAGTCATTGCCCTCTAGACCACATCAAAACACCACAAGCATTTAACAACACATTAAAAATGCTATATTATTTTGCTGTGCTGACAACTCCTGAATATGATGATCAAAGCGGCTGCTTTTCTGAGAATGAGCAGTTCAGAAATGAATTTGGCTGCAACAGATGCACAGCCGCTAACATCAGCATTTGATGTTTTACTTCATAAACAAGAAAAAAACTAAATCTGAACAAGAGTCAATCTATTTCTCTCTTATTTTAAAACATTTATGATGCAATACATTTTTTCCAAGGACACAAATACATCTCTGACTATAGTATAGACCATTTACTGTAGGTTTTAAAATGTGCACGTGAGGTACTAATATGAACATTTAAGATAAAAATATGTATCCTTTAAGGGCAACGCGGTGGCACAGTGGGCAGCACATTTGCCTCACAGCAAAAAGGTCGCTGGTTCGAGCCTCGGCTGGGCCAGTTGACATTTCTGTGTGGAGTTTGCATGTTCTCCCCTTGTTGGTGAGGGTTTCCTCCACAAGTCCAAACACATGTGCTGTAGGTGAATTGGATGAACTAAATTGGCTGTAGTGTATGAGTGTGTGTGTGTGTGAATGTGAGAATGTATGGATGTTTCCTAGTAAACATTTTTGTGGCTGGAAGGGCATCCGCTGCGTAAAACATATGCTGGAATAGTTAGCGGTTCATTCCATTGTGGTGACCCCTGATAAATAAGGGACCAAGGTTATTATAGTTAAAGAAAACGAACGAAAAAACGAACGAAAATTTAAAATAATAATCATTAACTGAAATAAAAATAAAAACGAGAGTTTTTAAAAAAACTAGAACTAACTGAAACTGTATTGTGTACATTCAAAACTATCTGAAACTAACTAAAATTATAGCAAAAACCTCCTTCGTTTTTGAATTTGTGAATGTATTTAATACATAATCTTACTGTAAGCTGTTTAGAAGTAAATCTAATTCGCGCTGCAGGTGTTTGACCCGTTCGCACCTCAGAGTCTGTAATCCTGCTGCCATTGGCCAGATCGAGCTGGTTCCCGCGACAAAAACAACGAGTGGACATGACAGCAGCACGATGACAGCATTACAGGCACTTAAAACTATTACTTTAACACATTTGTGCCCAATAATGGGTTTTATTTCTGTATCGCGAACAAATCTTTTTAACCGGATCTTCTAAGTGAACCGGTTGAACTAGTTCACCAAAACGAACTGAATCATTTGAAACGATTCGCGTCTCCAGTAAGCACTTATCCACAAACTACTTACTTTTTAACAAGCCTAATACCCACCTCTGACTCGAAATAATCCAATATACAGTATACTCTCATTCAGGGAACAGATACACACACACACAGACTTGCGAACGCAACAACTGGCAGTGGGCTTGTTATAGAGACCAAAACAAAGACGGACATTCCGACACGGAGCACACATTTTCAAAGGATAATAACTAAATTTAGCATTGTTTTTCAGATAAACAAGTATGTTCACTTAGCATGTTTTCATAACATACCTGCAAATTTATGGTATTTTTATGCATCAGAAAAGTCAAAAACTTACTTTTGCACACCAGCTCATTCAAAAAGTTGTAAATTGTTGCACGAATAAAATTGTTAGAGTTTATGAATTGGTCACTTTTCTGACAAATACGTTAAATAGTTACATTTCCTCGCGAATTAGTCAGTGCTTGGTAGCTAATCATGTCCAATTGCTCTTGATAACATTATTTAAACATGTTGACTCTCTCCAGGTATCAGTCTTTACATAATCACTGCAGCCGTAAGCATGCCAGAAACTTGGACCTGAGGGGACGGCGGTGGTCGAGGGATGAGACAACACACAATAATAGTGTGAAAAGAAGCTGTAATTGGTTCTAAAGAAAACAAAGGTAACCCAGAGCTGAAATATGATTGGGTAAACTGGCAGTGGGCTGTTTATAGAGAACAAAGAGAGAGAATAACCGCATTGTTTTAAAGTATGTTCACATAGTGTTTCTTAAATACCTGCAAACATATTGTGGGTTTTATGCTTTAGAAGAGTCAAAAACTTACATTTGCACAATTTGCACACTAGCATATTTAAACATTTTACATTTTTGCCTGAATGAATTCGTAACAGTTATACCAATTGGCCACTTTTTCCTTGTAAGTTACATTTCCACACAGTATAAGTAGCTAATTATGTACAATTGCTTTTGATTAAGTTATTTAAACATGTCCACTCCTTCCAGGTATCAGTCTTTACATAATCACTGCGGCCGTAAGCATGCCAGAAACTTGAACCTGAGGGGATCGAGGGATGAGACAACACACACTAATAGCTTAAAAAGAAGCTGTAATTGGTTCTCAAGAAAGCAAATGTAACCCAGAGCTGAAATATGATTGGGTAAACTGGCAGTGGGCTGATTATAGAGACCAAAACCAAGACGGGCACAGAATGCACATTTTTCCAATGAGAATAACTTACTTCAGCATTGTTTTTCAGATAAGTATGTTCACTTAGCATGTTTCTTAAATATCTGCAAACATATTGTTTTCTGGACACTCAAAGCGCTTTACACATTTTTGAGGGAATCTCCTTATCCAACACCAGTGGGCAGCAACACATTGTGTATGGACAAAGCTGTAAGTGTGCGTACGCAGTAAAAAATTCAGATGTATGAAACACTGCGTACGTGGAATCCCACGCATATTCTCTTTGTACATCCAAATTAACGTGAAATTGAGCGCAACATGCACGAGTGCAAAACCTCTCCCTACCTCCTCCCCGTATAAATATGGTAATGACTCCACTTTTTCAAAACCAGATGAAAAAGCAATGGCAAAAGCAAGCAAGAAGAGAAACTTCACAGAGTTTGAATCGGAGGTGCTCCTATCGGAGGTAGACTGGAGAAAAACTTATTTGCAAGTTTATCCTCCGGAATTAATAACAAATAATAAAAAAATAAAGTGGGAGAGTTTAGCTGACGCGGTTAACGCAGAACATCGCACTGTGAACCAATTAAAAAAGAAATGGTCCAAACAGGGGATGCTGAACTAACAGCCTTTGAGGAGAGAGTTGCCTCAATTGTGGGCGACACTTTACTGTCTGGAGTAGTATCTGTGTCTGTGGGAGACACAGATGTATGAGGAACACTTTGTTAGGGCGGTATAGCAGCACCCCTCCGCTCTCAAGGCAGCGCCATCGGCATTTCAGCTGCCCAATCGCCCGCTCTCCAACTGATGAGTGCGAGAATTGGCATCATTGTATCTGCGCTCTTGTATCGTTCACTTAGCATGTTTCTTAAATATCTGCATACATATTGTGGGTTTTTATGCTTTAGAACGTTAATTAATTACATTTACTTACATTTATGCAGCGCTTTGGACACTAAAAGTGCTTTACACATTTTTGGGGGGAATCTCCTCATCCAATACCAGTGTGCAGCATCCACCTAGATGACGTGACGGCAGCCATATTGCGCCAGACCGTACATCACACACCAGCTGATTGGTGGAGAGGAGACGATGAAGCCAATTATGAAATGAGGATAATTAGGAGGCCATGTTGGACAGAGGCCAGTGGGAAAATTTGGCCAGGATGCCGGGGTTAAACCCCTACTCTTTTTCAAAGGACATCCTGAGATTTTTAACGACCATAGAGAGTCAGGACCTCGGTTTAACGTCTCATTCAAAAGACGGTGCTCACTGAGCAGTATAGAGTCCCATTCACTATACTGGGGCATTAGGACCCACACAGACTTTTCTAACAATACGTAAAATGTACATTTCCTCATGAGTCAGTCAGTACTAAGTAGCTAATCATGTCCAATTGCTTTTGATTAAGTTATTTAAACATGTCCACTCCTTCCAGGTATCAGTCTTTACATAATCACTGCGGCCGTTAGCATGCCAGAAACTTGGACCTGAGGGGATGGCGGTGGTCGAGGTATGAGACAACACACAATAATAGCTTGAAAAGAAGCTATAATTGGTTCTAAAGAAAACAAAGGCAGAGAAGGAGCAAGATGAAGAGCCTCAGACTGCAGTAGAGGGAGAGCTGAACTGAAGGAGAGGAGATCTGTCTGGATGAGTGTGTTAGAACCGAAGCCTCGGGCCATTCGGAGAGCGAGAACCGTAACCTGCCTAAGGGAAGAGGGACTGGCCTCTGCTAACACAGGTGAGCGCATGCAGTTTTAATACGCCTGTTGTAAACATCATTATACACCCTTAGCACAGGCTTCAGAAGTATTTATAAGGCACTAAGTATATCCATCTTTCATAAGGCCTTATGAACAGCTCGTATAGACATGATATTGACGGTTTGGTGTGACTTTTGGCTGCGAGAAGTTTCGAAAAGACTTTTTGTGGTGAAGTCTGATTTTGTTGAGCAACATGCATTGCTACTGGTGGTAAGTTTTACAGGTATTTAAAGAGTAGATGGTTAAAGGAACAATATGTATGATTTATTCATTAAAATATCCCAAAAACTACTAGAACAGTGTTATTTTGCTGACATACTTACGTTATCTCAAAATGTCATTAAAATAAACCTTTGTTTGTTGTGAATACATGCCCTCTAGTGGCAAAAAATTACATACTGTGTCTTTAAAGGACTTTATTTATTATTTAACCTTCTGGTGCTGTTTGTGTGGTGGCCAAAATGATTTTTTTTTCAATTAAATTATTATTTTTTAAACTTTTACGTCTTTTAGGAGTTGTCTTTTTTAGATTTATGCAATAGTTATAATCCATTTCTGACCTGCAAAGCACTTAAACTGTTGTAATAAGGCTTAAAATTCAATACTATTCTAATATACTACACTAAATATGCTAAATATAGTACACATTTATTGTTTTTTTTTTTATTATAACCTCACTCATAGACATAGGTACCATATTTTTCTTAAAGGCTTTCAATAGCGTATCTATAATTGGTATTAACTTATCTTTAGATTTCTTATATAAATCAATGGTGTTGCCATCAGGCCCTACTGCTTTTTTCATCATCTATAGCATACTACTTCTAATTTCACATAATAAGATCTAAATAATTCATTATTTTGTTGTGGGTCCACTGTAGTACTTCCATTTGAATTTTCAGCTTGCCTAGTTTATAAATATGATATTTTTTCAATATTATATATATATTTTTCAATATATGCTGTATATATAATTTAAAATGTGTTACAATTTTGGTTCTTGCAGCACATAAAAAGAGTTGAAACAGTGAAGCATTTTCCACTTTGTAATGTTGCCATTCCTTTTCACAACACTTAAAAGACGTTTAGGGACTGAAGACACTAAGTAATGAAGTGTTTCATGTGTATTTTTGTCCCATTCTTCCTCCAAACAAGTCTTAAGGTGTGCAACAGTAAGGAGTCTTTGTTGCCGCATTTTGTGCTTCAAAATGTGCCACACATTCTCTATTGGAGACAGGTCGGGACTGCAGGCAGGCCAGTCAAGTATCTGTATCCTCTTCCTCTGCAGCCAGAGCTTTGTAATGTGTGCAGAATATGTGCATTGTCTTGTTGAAATATTCATGGGCGTCCCTGGAAAAGAAGGCAGCATATGGTGCTCTAAAATCTCTATGTACTTTTCAGCATTAATGGTGCCATCAAACAAGTGCAAGTTATCTTTGCCAAGGGCACTTGGTCCCAATCCCAGTTCTACCCCTTAGCTTAGATACCCCATCGATCAAAGATTTTTCAGGACCCGAAACTAAGGGGTAAAAATTTTTTCCAGAATATACCAGCCACAATGGCAGGATAGTTGCACCCGGAAGTAAGGAGATCCACAAATTAGTATTTTTTGTCATTATTATGAATTTTTACAACAAACAAACACGTTTTAATATATTCATAACCGTGTTCATGTTTTACCATCATGCTTTTATAAAAAATGCTAAAATAAAAACCGCTAAATTTGGCTATCTATAATCCATAATAATAACTCCTTTATAGTACAACAACATTCTGACACTCGATGACACTCGAATACCCTGTCAGAAAAGTCCAGTGGCTGGGAATGAGCTTTTTACAGAGTCTGCTATAATGTTAATGTTGTTTTTGGTGTGTTTACATAGATGAATATGGCCACTGTGTAAATGCGCAGTACAGTTACGATCTTATTGCCACATTAGATCATTATGATAACATAATATATGCCTTCAGTGATTTCCTGAAGATAAATACCAAAAAATAACGCAACTGGAATAACTACAGCAGTCACGATCGTCTGATCTCATATGAAGCAAGTGATCGCGATGACATATTATGACGTGTGCAGGTGCTGTAGTGCTGTCCCAATTCTTAGGGGTAAATTTTGAAGCCCTTCCACTTCACACTTGGTTTTAAGGGCCATGGGGAAGGGGTAGAGGTACAAAAATAGAATTGGGATTGGGCCTTGATAGTCCCTGGATTTTGGACTTGTTGCTGGTAACATTCTGGATGATCCATTTCTTCTTTGGTTCGAAGCACACGGTGTCCATTTCTTCCAAAAACTACAGTACCTGAAATACTGATTAATCTGACCACAATACACATTTTAACTTTGTGATGGTCCATCCCTAATGCCGCGAGCCCAGAGAAGTCAACAGCACTTCTGGACACTGTTAACATAGGGCTTCCTTTTGGCACAGTTTAACTGGCATTTGTGGATGTAAATACATATTGTGGTACTTGACAAAGGTTAGAAAAAGTAGTCCTGGGCCCATCTGGTGATATCACTTAGATGAATGAGGATTTTTGATGCAGTGCCACCTGAGGGATTGGAGATCATGGTTGGTCAGCTTAGGCTTGTGCCCTTGTCCTTTACGCACTGTAATTTCTGCCTGATTCCTTGAATCTTTTAATGATGTTCTGCACTGTTGAACGTGAAATATCTAAATGTCTTCCTGTCTTTCTTTAAGGAACATTGCATTTAAGTATTTCAATAATTTTCTCATGTATTTGTTGGCAAACTGCCAATCCTCGGCCCATCTTTGTTCCTACAGCACTAGACCTTTCTTGGATGCTGCTTTTGTACCAAATCATAATTACAATCACCAGTTGACATCACCTGTTTTAAATCACATCATTATTTAACCAATTTACCTAGCCCTAAATTGCTCCTGTGAAACTTTTTTTGAAATGTGTTGCAAGAACCAAAATGGGAATACGTGTTTATTTGTTTTGTTTTTTTAATCATGAGGAAAACGTTAAATAATCTTTGTTGTATTGTCTGCAATGACATACAAGTCAAAGTAAATTTAGAAATCAATACTCTCTTTTTTTATTTGTGTTTTCCACACTGTCCCAAATGTATTTGGGTTATATATGGTAAGAAGGCCTTTAGAAATAAAGATGAATTGAATTAAATGAGAGACACTCATTTATCTACCGGTTCATCTATATATATATATATATATATATATATATATATATATATATATATATATATATATATATATATAGTTGAAGTCAGAATTATTAGCCCCTCTTTGATTTTTTTTTTTCTTTTTAAAATATTTCTTAAATGATGTCTAACAGAGCAAGGAAATTTTCACAGTATGTCTGATAATATTTTTTCTTCTGGAGAAAGTCTTATTTGTTTTATTTCAGCTAGAATGAAAGCAGCTTTTAATTTTTTAAAAGCTGTTTTAAGGTCAAAATTATTAGCCCCTTTAAGCTATATATTTTTTTTGATAGTCTACAGAACAAACCATCATTACACAATAACTTGCCTAATTACCCTTATAGGAGAATTATAGAGGAACTTTTATTATGTAATCACTATTATAGAGGAACTTTTATTATGTAATCACTATAAAATCTGCCACTATTAAAATATAGATTATTATTAAAATACACTTATAGAAATACATGGATTCAAGAGATGCAGAGGAAACGCACAGACATGCAGGGCCTTATAATTAGGGGCCTTATGGCCTTAAAGCACAGCAGGTCATGCGCCCAAGTAAGAACATTCAGACAGAGCGCATGCAATACATTTAGACAAAATGTATGTATTGACTAAGACGAAAACAACTCTCACCAGAATAGCATACATAAGGAGAATCATTTAAAAAGTATAGAAAACAACATGATCATATGCAAACACATGATTGTGAGCACGTGCTATATGACCTTTAAGATATGTAAAAACAGAAAAACATACAGCCATTAATTAAAAAGCTAGGATCCTATTGGAGCTGGGAATAGGGTGATGTTACATCATATCTCATGATACCTATGGTTAAGAAACTGTATATAAACTGTGGATTTTTGAACATAAGGAGGGAGAGAGCTCGATCGACCATCTCTGCTGTAACAATAAACTGCTTCAACTTGAGAACTTCGAAGACCTCAGCTTCTTTTTTGAAACTTAGAAGATGTTTGTCGAGATCCAGTGCAACTTTCCACAACATAATTTGGCGCCTTCAAAACGTGGGGCTGGATTGAGGCTGTCGAAGGAAGGTGTCAATGGGCCAATCCTTGGCAGACACTCACGCAGAGACCAAAAAGCGCGCAGATTAAAAAAGGTGAGCAAATTTTTTGGCTTCATAATTTGGTTCTCTGTGGAGGGTTCTGTGAGGTGGACCAGATGCCTGAACTCGACTTATAAAATACCTCACCATTGAAAAGAACCTATAAATTGACTAAATTAATTAAAAAGAATGATAAAGTAAATGATAAAAGAATAGTGAAGTGAACTATTTATAAGAAAAAGAGGTCTTCCAGGTTGTCAAGGTATGTGCTTGTACTAACAAATGGCTGTAAATTCTGCACTAACAAAATGCTTAAATTATACACTAACAAATAGCTGTAAATATTTGCGTATGAAAGAGAGTTACATGCATGTGCTACGCGAGAGGCGTGAGCAAGCGCGCGAGGCAGCACTG
This sequence comes from Danio kyathit, assembly GCA_903798195.1. Lineage (NCBI taxonomy): Eukaryota > Metazoa > Chordata > Actinopteri > Cypriniformes > Danionidae > Danio > Danio kyathit. The sequence goes on along the minus strand of LR812538.1, from coordinate 54,701,237 downwards.
GAGTGATCGCTTTCTGTAAAGTGTGGGTTGGACCAAAGGAGCGCTCCGCGTCTCTGTACTCGCCTGTGGATTAGAGTCAAACTCGCCCGATAGAGACAGGGAAATTGGGAGGAGGCCTAAAGCTGACCCCAAAAAGCACTTACAGGAAGGGCTGGATCTCAGTGAACTGGCCTGAGTTAGTCTTGTTAGTCTATATGTTGTGTTTTTATATGTATGTGGTCTGGACCGAAGGGAATGGGGATTTTTTTTTAAAGAAAAGAGAATGAGACTGAATGAGAATGCAAATGCTGAGAAATTTGTGGATGAGGATGCATGTGGTGAGAGAATAGAATTTTTAAAAGCATGAGAAGGGGGTGTGCTTAAAAATGATGAGTGCAAGAGAGAAATTACTGAAGTGTAGAGTGAGAGAAAGTGAGTATTATAATTAAGAGATTAAAATATAGGTAAAAATATTAATTGATTAAAAAGAAAATACAAAATTGCACATGCTGGGCTGGAGGGACAAAGCAAACAAAGTGGCCACAACAATTAAGAAAAGCAGTTTTGCATGTAAAAAAGTTTGTTTTGTCTCCCAGGACATGCTTGTGATGGTAAAGACTTTAACTGTTCCTCCAAATGAAAAGAAATAAAAGTAATAAAGGGAGGTTTTGATTACAGAAAAAAGAGAAAAAAGAATAGTTTGCATGCAAATGATCTGTGTTTGCTCGTTAAGAGGCCTTGATAGCGACAAACGTTTACTAGTAACTGTTACTCAGATTTGGGAAGTTTTTTAATGATGTAGGATATGCATAGAGCATTATTAGGTTTTAAGAGTAAGTTCTGAATGTGTGGTGACAGTTAAGAGATTAAAAGCAGATTGGAGTATAGAGATGTGCGCAAGGAAATTCCTGTAGCTACTGCTTTAGTGTTGTGTGTCTGTGTGAATGGTTGTGTAAAATTCCATATTTAGTGGACAGGCAGAGCTGCCTCTCCTGGACCATCCCTTAAGTGGGACATGGCAGAGAGGGGGGCTCTCTGTGTTACACTGAGAGGAATGAATGACTGAATGAGCCCTGTAAGATAAAGGGACAAAGGTTGTGACTGAGTCCTCTAAATTTGATGGACTAATGTGAGAGTGTGGTTAAGTGTTAAGTGTTTGTGTTTAGTAGTGTGTTTATGATAAATAGTGCGATAAAAGAATCATCATTGTAGATTATAATATTTAGGAAATAAATGAATTCAGTTCAGATAGAATGATATAAGGAGAAATATATAATAGGTTGACATTTGCGGATACAAAAATAAAAATAAAATCACAAAGAGATCATAAAATAAATTCTTAGAATGTAATCTAATTTAGTGAATAATAGCATCTGATTTAATATTAGTGAGGTTTAAAAGTGTATATTACAAAAGAGTATAAGATAAATATGATAAAGTAAATACAAGTTGGAAGAAAAAAAAAAAAAAATAATGTGCTATATAAAAGAGTAAAGTAATGTTAAACATTTGGGAACCGAGAGGAATAACACTTCATAGGAAATATTAGAATTAAAATATAGAAAAATATAAGATATGAATAAGTTATAGTTAAATACTCAAATAAGAGTGAACAGAACAGAATATATAATGACAAATGGCAAAAGGAAGGAACATTTGATGTAAGCCATGTGGGAGGAAATAGAAACTCTGAAAAAAAAAAAACAAAGAAACTAATAATTATAAATCAAAAGAATAAGAAAAAAAAAAAAAGATAAAAAACTAAAGAGATGAGTGTGTAAAAAAAAGAGAAAAATATGTACTGTTGAATTGAAATAGGTATGGAAAATGTCAGAGAAAATAAAACACAATGTAAAGAAAGACCAACAAGTTAGGAAAACTCTAGAATAAATTAAGAGAAAAATAAGTAAAGTAAAGCACAAGCCGAAGCTAAAGAAATAAAATTAGATGAAAATTAAACAAACAAGAAAGTAATAAAAGATACAGAGGACTTAGTAAGAAATATTAAGAAAAATCAGCGGGTGGACAGCAAAGAGGAGAAAATAGATGAGAGGAGTCTTTATTTGATAAAGGAAAAAATGGGAAAGTGGAAAAATACTTATATAATAAACTAAGCAAATTAATATATTAAATTAAGGGGCACAGGGATGAACTTTGAGGGGTCCTAGTCTTCTCAACTGCTGGACATTCCTGAAGGCACTGGGAAATAGAATAAGGTGTTTGGAAAAACACAAGGAGCAAATTGTTGACTGTGGACTTATTACATGAACTATAAGCAGTGAGCCAGGCACTGCATACAGAGAACTACTGAGACGTGATCTATCAATATATGTTCAAGAGACACTTAAAGAAGGAGAAACAAGAGACTGATGAACTGATCAAAAAGAGCTAGACTTTACAGCAACATCAGCTGGGAGAAAGAAAAGCCAGCAACAAGAGGAAGGAGAAATGCTACACTTTAACTCCTTAAATATGCAGGAAATGTGGGGATTCCTGAATACAACAATGCAAAGACAGCACCATCTATGGAACAGTTGCCTCGGAGTGTGAGGTAGAGAGGTTGGCTGTGGCCTAGCAAACTCAATCTCAAAAGCCCAATAGAACCATGATCCAAATCAAGTTCATTGCAAATTAAAGCAAAAGTCAGCCCTTTTTTGAATCAAATTAGACTCCTGTCAATTAATTAGGAAAGAAGGCATTATATAAATTAGGACTTCACATTTAGTAAAAGGATTTGCAATTAAAAAGAGGATTATAAAATAAAAGGATAATATCTATTAGAACATGTAAGTAAGACAATTAATAATTGGGAAAAATTTTAGTTAAACATTCTGAAGATTAGATAGTAAAAAAGCAGACTTTTATTGACTGCACATAAAAGTATGATCCTGAAAGAGATTCAGACTTAGGAAAAATTTATACCAAGAAGAAACTGAAGGAAAAAGAACTGCACATCAGAATAGGTCAACAGTAAGAAGCTCTAAGTGTATTGAAAGTTGATTTGGGGGGAAAATGGGGTTTAATAAAACAAATTTTGTTTCATATATAGCCATATAAGTGGAAAATTGGGAACTAAATTTGAGGACTAATGAGTAAAAGCAAAACAAACCAAAAAGATTCAGTGAATTTTTAGTTAACTTACAAAAATTACACAAAAGCTATGTATACAATCAGTTAGATGGGCCTGCCTTAGGAAGTAAATATCAATCAAGAAGAGAGAGAAAAAATAATGAATGCAACATGCATGTTGAATAAATAGCTCAAAATTATTTAAGAGCTAAATATTTAAAAAATTATTATCATTGCAGGACTCAGAGTTAGAAAATTAACCAGTACAGTGAGAGTTAACATTAAACCAGATGCACATCTGCAGAGAAAGGAAGAAAAAGGCTGAAATGGGTATATGTAAAACAATATTGAAGTTTTATTGAGAGTAGGATTATTAGCACCAAGTGATTGTAATATGCAATATGTCCTTGGATATTTCTATTTAGATTATATTTCAATTCAGGTTAACGGTGTATGTAACTAGTAAGATTTAAATTTGAATTAAAATACTTTAATTATGCTTGTAATCAAATCAGGTGAAAAGCAGATAATATAAGAACAATCAATGAGAGAAAATTTTGCTGCTAAGGTTCCTACATTTTATGAAAAAATGTTCCTCCTGATGTCAAATATTGTTAAGTAACTAATTTCTGTTCAGCCAATTCTAGGTAATTAGCAAAGAGGATAGGTACCTATTAGTAATTACATTTGCTAGTGAAAATTATATATACACCGATGCGTCTGAAAATCTTATAAGAGTAGTTTGTTACAATATGTAGTGGATTTAATTATATGCAGCTCCATTAAGCTCTAGCTGCAGTTAAAAAGCAGAAAACACATGATGACTTTTTAGGAATGACTGATTTTAGCATTGATGGGACAGAGGATTTAACAAAAACAGCACTGGTGAGAATTTATGAAACAGTAACTGCACAAATTAAGCATTGAATTAATAGGAAACACAGATGCAATAAAGGTATTTGAGATGAAAGAGAAATGTCATTAAAGAAAACAATGTAGCAGATTTGAAAGTTAAATAAGTGATTTTAACACCTATAGTGCTTATAGAGCTACAATCTCAATTAAAGAACATTGTGAAAATTAAACAACATACAAATCTCTGTAGACAAACCAGCATGAAAGGAAGGAAAATACATAGTACATAGTATACTTATAAAGGACTAATTGTTGCACCAACCACACCTCTAAGTATTCTTATTAAAGATGCACATAATTTTAAACAAGGGTGAAGTACTAAGAAAAATTAAACAGCAAGGAGATTGGTCTTCTTAGTTAAATGCAGTGCTCAGTGAGTATTGTCCATGTGACATCTGTGCTAAATATAATGTGAGGAAAGGAACAGCAACCAGTACCTGAAGTGACATTCAAGCATATAGTAAGGGTTTTGAAGTTATGATAAAATGAGTGCAAGGCAAGAAATAAATGTTTGTACTACTTAACAGGTTATGATTAAAAGCAGGTTGTGGTGAATAATCATATTTCTAATAAGAAAAGTACAGTAATCCCTAGATTAGGAATACCATTAGAAATAAATTCAAATCATGGCTGTGCATTTATAAAGTATTTAGAGTAATTAAAAAATTTTAAATAGCCGAATAAGTAAATAAGTGATTAAATAAATAAACAAAACAGAAATACTGTTAATTAAGAATAAATCAAAGGCTAGAGTGAATTTATCATGCACAATCACAAGAACTGGTCAATGGCACCAAGAAGATCTATTAAGGCCATAACTCTTTTTAAAAATATATGTAAATGCTAAACTAAATTGAGTTTGGATTAGTAAACTGGACTGATGTGTAAACAGATGCTTTAATGAGTTATTATATGTAAACTAATAGAAACAGGAACTTAACACTGTATGAAATACTAATGAGCTGTTCCACACTTGTGGCCTGTCTAATATATTGGGGAAATAAGAATTTGATCTTGTAAGAAAAACTAACTGTCGTGTATGAAGCTATTCATTCACAGGAACAGAGCAGGGAACGACAGGAAGAAGCTGTTTTGGAAGATGTTCCTGCTGTTGCTGATTTGTGATGCAAATACAGATGAGTGAAAGCTTAGAGGTAATTTCTCCAAAGGTAAAGGATTATCCCAGTCTGATGGAATCAGACAAAGGTATCCAACAATTGACTTCTTAATTTTCTTGGAAAGGGGTGAATATCCCACAACAAAATGAAGGTAAAGAACAATCATCTAAAGTAAAATGCCGACCCAGAGGATATTCATGAAAATCAAACTGATACACATGCAATTTATGAAGAAATTGACTATGACCTGATCTCAGATGACCAGCTCTCAGAAGCAGCTAACAGCAATGATTGGTATCGTTGGGCAAAATACACAGTTGCAGAATTACAATTATCCAACTGCTTAATATGCTCTCCATCACCATTGAAAAAGCTTACAGTGGTTCCAAATCCTCATGATTATAGACATTGTGCAAAATTGAGGAAAAATGACTGCGATATACCGTATAGTGACTCCCAGTTTTGCCCTGCTCAATGTCTTGATATTATAGGAAATTCCAAATTTACATTAGAGAACAATGATAGGTTGAAAAAAGAATGCAAAGAAATGAACATTAGAATTCAACCAGCAATAAGAGAGATCCCTACAAAATATGTGATAAGAAATTAGAATATGAATGTTATAATCAAACAAGCGGATCGACAAATGGGGGAACATTTAAAGGAAATTGTGCAATAATTTGGCATTTAAAATGACGAAATGTGGGGAAAAGAAAATGTTTATATGCAAACCTTCCAAATGGCTACAGCCACAATAACAAATGGAATGCTGCCAGTTTCAGAAGTTGCAATTATTAAAAATTAACTAACCACACACTTGGTATTTGCATTGGATGAAAGGTCCAATTCGTAAGATGATTTCCCTTAATACAACAAGATGAACAAGTGGCAGACTATTACTGGATCTGCGGAAGAGGAATATTGCGCCCCACACTTCCATTAAATTGGAAAGGGATTTGTACTAGAGTTAAATTAATACAGGAAGTGATAATAACTGAATAAATTAAAGAGCAAGACGATAGACAAAGACTACAGAATTGGAAGCATCGAGATAAGAGATTATTCACCTGACTCAGAAGTTTGCATAGATGCAATTGGCCAACCTAGAGGAATACCAGTGGAGTTTAAAAGCTAGAGATAAAGTTAAAGCATTACTTAAGTCTATAATATTGTGGATAACTGCAATGAAACATTTAGAATGGATTAACTACATTTATTACAACCAACAAAGATTTATTAATTACACAAATGATGCCCTTATAGCATTAGGAGAACAATTGGCTTCAACAAATAAAATGGCTTGGTAAAATATGGCACCTTTTGCTGCACTCATATTCCAAATAAAGCCCTACGTGGAAGCCATGCGAAAATTGTCAAATCTGAGGAAAATTAATAGAGAATTCTGAAGAAGATAAGAACTTTAGTGACTAGTTTGCTTCCATATATGGATCATTGGCACAATGGTTCCTTAAGATTGGAATATTAATAAGAATTGCTATATTTGTTTTGTCCTTCTCTTGCCTCTGTTCAGATCGATAGCTAAAGTTGCTGCCAAGCATGACTACAGAGACTATGAAGTCTTTGGGCCAGATTTGGACCAGTTGGATGAGTTTTGAAAACAATTACTACCTTAAAATTTATTTTATCTTTAATGTCTTAAAAACAAATTCTTTAGCTTTTACTAATTTTAAGAGGCTTTAAATTACAAAGATAAGCGTTTTAAGCATAAATAGCTTAATACAGGAGTCATTTTAAGCCATATTTACTATGAAATTTCTTTGTATTTAGGAGGTCATCGAAGCTGCCGCAGCTCGTATCAGATGTACATGGGGAAAGAGGGAAGATGATTACGGATCAAGGAACACCTCAGTATCTAACGACGAAAGGAGAAGAAGAGCAGACTCTACTGGAGGTTTAAAAACCCACTGTTTGCTCCAACACCAGACAGTACTCAGAAGTACCTCTGGCGACGTGGGATAAAACATCAGATATAGTTCTTTTACAGGCGCCATGAATATTCTAGAAATATTAATATTTTCTATTATATGTTGATTAATCAAGTACTGTATATGTGATATATAACTACTGCTGTGAGCAAGGCTGACAAAGCATATGCTTTTAATATGACTAATGATTATTGTGTTTTAAACTCCCCAAGAAAGTATTTAGTTAGGGAGAGCGGGATCTTTTACTCCTTCTAAAGCCAAAAGTGGAGGGAGATGTTTGGTTCCGTTTCTCCTCTGAAGTGCGGCGCAAGGATTCTGACAATTGATAAGAAAAAAGATGGGCAACTTTTTTTTGGTTGCACAAGTATGTTAAGACTTGGCAAGATGTTGGATTCTTAAGTTGCACTTCAGCGAGGGATTTAGGAAAAGGACTTGTGTATTAAGTCCTTGAGGGGGGATTTATATAGGAGAATTATAGAGGAACTTTTATTATGTAATCACTATTATAGAGGAACTTTTATTATGTAATCACTATAAAATCTGCCACTATTAAAATATAGATTATTATTAAAATACACTTATAGAAATACATGGATTCAAGAGATGCAGAGGAAACGCACAGACATGCAGGGCCTTATAATTAGGGGCCTTATGGCCTTAAAGCACAGCAGGTCATGCGCCCAAGTAAGAACATTCAGACAGAGCGCATGCAATACATTTAGACAAAATGTATGTATTGACTAAGACGAAAACAACTCTCACCAGAATAGCATACATAAGGAGAATCATTTAAAAAGTATAGAAAACAACATGATCATATGCAAACACATGATTGTGAGCACGTGCTATATGACCTTTAAGATATGTAAAAACAGAAAAACATACAGCCATTAATTAAAAAGCTAGGATCCTATTGGAGCTGGGAATAGGGTGATGTTACATCATATCTCATGATACCTATGGTTAAGAAACTGTATATAAACTGTGGATTTTTGAACATAAGGAGGGAGAGAGCTCGATCGACCATCTCTGCTGTAACAATAAACTGCTTCAACTTGAGAACTTCGAAGACCTCAGCTTCTTTTTTGAAACTTAGAAGATGTTTGTCGAGATCCAGTGCAACTTTCCACAACACCCTAACCTGTCTAGTTAACTTAATTAACAAGTTAAACCTTTAAATGTCACTTTAAGCTGTATAGAAGTGTCTTGAAAAATATCTAGTAAAATATTATTTACTGTCATCATGACAAAGATAAATTAAATCAGTTATTAGAAATGAGTTAATAAAACTATTATGTTTAGAAATGTGTTGAATTGAAAATCTTCTCTCTGTTAAACAGAAATTGGGGAAACAAATAAACAGGGTGGCTGATAATTCAGGGGGGCTAATAATTCTGACTTCAACTGTGTGTGTATATATATATATAATAAAAATATAATATAATACATTTTTTCAGTGTTTATGAGAATTTGCTTGAGAATCACTGGATCTTAAGCGGGTCGTTTTTACAAGATAAACACAGGATTTCCTCAAACCAACAGGGCTGATTTTAAACTTAAAATCTTTTTGACTGTCGATTACAGAGATCTTAAATATTGATGGATAGACCAACAGCAAAGTCTCTCTCCAGAGGAAATCTCAGCTCTCTTTTAATTCACATCTTGATATTCTTCAGTCTTTAGACAGTGTTATTTTTGGGATGATGATGTTTGTTCACTCTCCAGGAAAACAAAATGCGCTGTAGATGAGGAAGAATTGATTTAGCCGTAAATCAATCCAATAAACACATGCACTCATTATTTAGTAAACAGTGAGGCTTGTAAAGACTAGCATCTATTGCTCCTAATTAGATTAAAACAACCTCACTGATGTTAAACTTTGACACACACGTTGCATTTACTTACAAAACACACTTTTTTAAAGGATTGGTGGAAAAATCGAACCAATGACATTGCTATTGCTAATACCATTTGCAGCCTACTTTTTAATCCTGTGCCAAGCTTACTTTTTTGCAAAAAAAGGTGAGCGCTTGTGCGTTCGGCATGTAAATTGAGTTTTAGTTCATGAGATTAATGTAAACAAAGTTAATTTTAAACACTTGTAATTTGCTTAAACCCTTTTCAAGCTTAATCATTTATTTTAGGAATTAGTACTAGCCTAGAGTGTCGTCTGCTCTTAAAAACTAGCCTAGAGTGTCGTCTGCTATTCAAAACTAAGCTCAGAATTGATTAAAGAATCATTTTAATCATCTTAGAATTGATACAGAATTGATTCTCATATTATTTTTCACTATACTGTAGCTCTAGTACTTGCATGAGACTAGAAATGGTAACCTGTGCACATCATGATTTTGCCAAGTACGATGTTGATCCTGGAACACCGGCAACTAGCTCTCTGCAACTCTTACATGGTTCCCTGCTGAAGCTAAGCAGGGCTGCACCTGGTCAGTACCTGGATGGGAGACTACAAGGGAAAGCTAGGTACCTGCTGAAAGTGGTGTTTGTGAGACCAACAGGGGGTCTTAACCTGTGGTCTGTGTGGGTCCTAACTCCCCAGTATATTGATGTGGACTATAGTGCTCAGTGAGCGCCTTCTTTTGGATGAGACCTTAAACCGAGGTCCTGATTCTGTTATTAAAAATCCCAGGATGTCCTTCAAAAAAGTAGGGGTTTAACCCTGGCATCTGTCCATGCATAATGTGTGATTTAATGCATATTTGCAATACTTCAAAATATATGATATATGTTGCATACATGTGACATATATACACTCACCGGCCACTTTATTACGTACACCTGTCCAACAGCTCATCAACGCAAATTTCTAATCAGCCAATCACATGGCAGCAACTTAATGCATTTAAGCATGTAGACATGGTCAAGATGATCTGCTGCAGTTCAAACCAAGCATCAGAATGGGGAAGAAAAGAGATTTAAGTCACTTTGAATGTTGCATGGTTGTTGTTGCCAGACGGGCTGGTCTACTGCTGATCTACTGGGATTTTCACACACAACCACCTCTAGGGTTTACAGAGAATGGTCCGAAAAAGAGAAAATATCCAGTGAGCTTTTCTGTGGCTGCAAATGCCTTGTTGATGCCAGAGGTCATAGGAGAATGACCAAACTGGTTTGAGCTGATAGAATAATCACTCGTTACAACCGAGGTATGCAGATGAGCATTTCTGAACGCACAACACGTCCAACCTTGAGGCAGATGGGCTACAGCAGCAGAAGACCACACAGGGTGCCACTCCTGTCAGATAAGAACAGGAAACTGAGGCTACAATTAGCACAGGCTCACCAAAATTGGACAATAAAAGATTGGAAAAACGTTGCCTGGTCCAGTGGTGTAAAGTACTTGAGTAAATGGACTTCGTTACTTTACTTTAAAAAAAGTATTTTTTTGGCTACTTTGTACTTGTACTGAGTATAAAAAATATAAGCAACTTTTACTCTTTACTTGACTACATTTTTGATTGAATATATGTACTTTTTACTCCACTACATTTGAACAGATGCTTACCGTTACTCGTTACATTGTAATTGTGCCAATGACTGTATAAAATATGGACGACGCGACAGCGCCATTTTCCATTAAACGCTGTGAAGGAAAAAACGCCTCGTGACGGACACAAACTGTGGCAGAAGACTGCTGAAATTGGAGCCTGGGCATGCGCAGCAGGACTGCCTGATGGAGCCAGAGGAGGAGCTGCGGAATCAAGCTTCCAACCAAACGCTTGTACATCAAATCAACCACGCCCCCCGAACTGCTCACTTGACCGCCGGTGTCTGCACTATAACAAAGGCTCGCTAATGTACACTTTGCGTTTACATAGGAGCCTGGTTTGCTGTTTTATCAACACAAATGGTTGTAATAATGTTAACAAAAGTGCGGTTTATATAATGAAGATTTAATCGCGCCAGCTCCAGGCCGCAGCGCACATTACTCGCGGGCCGATCCGGCTCGGATGCGGCAGCGTCGGCTCGCTAACGGCCGCCGGATCTGACTGGATGCCTATGGACACACTGCCCGAGTCAATCGGGCCAGATGCGGCGGCCGTTAGCGAGCCGACGCTGCCGCATCCGAGCCGGATCGGCCCGCGAGTAATGTGCGCGAGTAGGTACAGCAGACAGAGTCGGGCCGAGGGCTAAGTCTCCGGCAGGCGAGAGTGTAGCCGGAACTGGCCCGAGTGTATTTTGCTATCTGGGTGGTTAGGCGTGTATCAAATAACTGATAAAGCCCCCTGACCCTAACGAATAAACAGTGTTTCACCAGATCCTGTATGTCAGAAACTCTAGTTTACTGCTGAGCAACTCATTTTATCATGGTAAAATAACACAGAAATGGAATAATAACACTTCAGTCTCCTGCCGAAGCTCCGGCGTCTGCTTTGAGAAACTGTCAATCACAGCTGTCAATCACGATGACACGCCCAGCATTAAATTACTGCTCAAAACATACTCTTTACAAAACTACTCAAAATAAAAAATATTGCCCCCCTCTGATACTGAGAGATGAATCACATCAAAGTCAGCTCTGATTTTTTTTACTACGTTTTACTACTTTTTTTTTTTGTTGATAAATTGTTTGTGGCTTTTTTGAACATTTGAGTGTGACTGAGACTTTTTGTTCTATTTTTAAATATATTTTGTTCTGCCATTTTGAAACATTGAGGTGTTAAATTTAATTTATATATTAGGAAAATAAACCTTTCTTGGTGCTCTTTGAGCCTACATTCAGTATGAGTAAAATACTTAAGTTCTTTTAAAATCGGATACTTTAATACTTTTACTCAAGTCTTATTTGAATTGGTGACTTGTAACTTGTAATGGAGTAATTTTTACAGTAAGGTATCTGTACTTTTACTCAAGTATGGTTTTCAGGTACTCTTTACACCTCTGGCCTGGTCTGATGAGTCTCGATTTCTGCTGCGACATTCGGATGGTAGGATCAGAATTTGGCATCAACAACATGAAAGCATGGATCTATCCTGCCTTGTATCAATAGTTCAGGCTGGTGGTGATAGTGTGGGGGATATTTTCTTGGCACACTTTGGGCCCATTAGTACCAATTGACCATCATGTCAACACCACAGCCTACCTGAGTATTGTTGCTGACCATGTCCTTCCCTTTACGACCACTGTGTACCCATCCTCTGATGGCCACTTCCAGCAGGATAACACGCCATGTCATGAAGCGTGAATCATCTCAGACTGGTTTCTTGAACATGACAATGAGATCACTGCATTCAAATGACCTCCACAGTCACCAAAACTCAATCCAATAGAGCACCTTTGGGATGTGGTGGAACGGGAGATTCACATCATGGATGTGCAGCGGACAAATCTGCAGCAACTGCGTGATGCTATCATGTCAATATGGAGCAAAATCTCTAAGAAACATTTCCAGTACCTTGTTGAATCTATGCCACGAAGGATTAAGGCAGTTCTGAAGGCAAAAGCGGGTCCAACTTGGTACCTAATAAAGTGGCCGGTGAGTGTATGTAAAACGCAAATATGAACTTCTATGTAAAATATATAATTTGCATATATTTTCATGTATCGGATTTCTATTTGGGTAACTAATCAATTCCCATTATGGAATTGATTCTGAACTTTGGAATTGACTCTTGATTCTCAACACATTGGAATGGAGGAATCAATTTGTTTTCGGAAGTGACCTCCAACCCTAGTTTTGTCCATTAGTTATCATTCGTTTGTTCGTTCATTTTCTTTTCGGATTAGTCCCTTTATTAATCCGGGGTCGCCACAGGGGCATGAACCGCCAACTTATCCAGCACGTTTTTACGCAGTGGATGCCCTTCCAGCCGCAACCCATCTCTGGGAAACATCCACACACACTTATTCACACTCATACACTACAGACAATTTAGCTTACCCAATTCACCTGTACCGCATGTCTTTGGACCTTGGGGGAAACCGGAGCACCCGGAGGAAACCCACGCAAACGCAGGGAGAACATGCAAACTCCACACAGAAACGCCAACTGACCCAGCCGAGGCACTACCTACTGCGCATCTGCGTCGCCCCCATTAGTTATCAATTTTCAAAAAATCTGTTGTCAAGTGAAAATCTGAGCTAAAACATGCAGTGTGAACTGTGCATAAGGGGCATGGCAACCATTTAAAACAGCTATGTAGAACTGGAACATTTTCTTTTAAAAAAAACACTGCCATGTGTTTTTTGCACTATATTAGACATTCAGATGCTGCGATGGTGGAGTCAAGGTCTGAACCCTCCCTCAGCAGACACTCACTCTGCATGTATCATTATCATAATGAGCACAAGCGCATAATTTACAGTTTCTTTAACTTTAATTAACACCACCACAAACAATATTATGAATAATAAATCACTGGCTTCAATTTAATTTCCTTATGTTGCAACAGATTTCCTTCGACTTTCACTTTTTAGTTTGTTTTAGGGGAATGTTTTGGCCCCTTCCACCAATATGCATTCGCACACACACACCTTTATGCGCTATATTGCACTGTTCTCTCCAGCATGTAAGATTTATTCTCACATGTATCTTTAATTCCTCCATCAGAGCGGAGTGCAGTTTGAGTTGAGAGGGAGGCAGGAGGCTCAAAGCAGACGTGTCAAACCAAAGTAACAACCTTAAAAAACGATTTCTCATCAAATTAGGCTGCAGTCCCGTGTCCCACGGTACCTCAAATAAAAAGCAACCATCAATTATGAATATGACCCTCCTTCCTGACGAGTTATATATATAAATGTGTGTGTGTGTGTGTAGCATTTAGACTCTCAGGCTCATATTAGCTGCAGCTCCTCCCAGGTGTGCTGCTGAACATTTAATGACGTCCTCAGGGCAAAACACTTAAGGGTTAACCAGTCCGCAACAGCTCAGAAACACACACACTCACACACACATACATAGACACACACAAATTGACCCCTCTAGCTTCCTTGGGTCAGTTTTCCCTGGGTTGGATATCGGTAGGAAATTCAGCTAGTCGGTTTCAACAGATTCCTCTCAACCACAGTCTCCATAACCGAGGCCTTCATGGATAAATCACGAAGGTTATTTTTAAGGCAGCACAGTTTTATTATTTTAATTTTTTTTGCTGGTTATTCGTGTAAGGTGGCTTTTATTGTAGCAAAGAGGCAACAATATTTTGATATAGGCAAGATATTTGAATGATTCCCATTATCAAAGTGATAAGAGTTTAAATGTACCCACCATTTACTAACTCTCATGTGTAAAAATATGAACATACACAATAATGTTGGAAACTGGTAGTCACTGACTTCCATACACTGCAAAAAATTATGTTCCGTATTAGAGTTTTTGTCTTGTTTTTAGTCCAAATATGTAAAAACTCTTAAAGGGCACCTATTTTACCCCTTTTTAAAGATCTAATATTAATATTATGGCTCTTCTGAGTGTGCCAGTTTAGGTTCAGTTCAAAACACAATTCAGATTTTTTTATTATAATGTGTCAAAAAGTGTCATTTTGGGGGCGTGTACACAGTTCGTTGTTTTAGGGGCGTGTTGCTTCACATGAAAATTAGTTTCGACTTCCCGCCCACCTTAACAAGGGGGCGGAGCCAAGAGCTCCCCCGCTTTGTGTATGGCAACAGACAGGCAGACAGAGAGAAGCAACATGAGTGAGAGGACCAGCATTTAGCCGTACATGTACAGACCAAGCAGCGACTACAAAATCATTTGTGTCTTTGTATAGTTTTACAGCCAACTGTGTGCTAGTTTAAAGCTCCGAGCTTGTACACCGAGACTAATAACCAAGCACACTGAATTAACTTTGACTAAAGGGCATCACACACAGGATGCGCCGCTCAGCGCCCAGACACGGCGCGCACGTGACAGTTGAAAGTATCGCACACCAGATGCGCACATTCGCATGATATTTAAAATGAAACTATTCAGATGGCGCTCTGTGGCGCGGCAGAAATATGAACAGTGCCCTGTCATGGCCGGGCGCCGCGGACAGCCGCCGACTTTTGGCGCCGGTGTGTGTACCCTGATAGAAACCTATGTTTAGAATTCTGAAATGCATGGTGCTGCGCGTCGTTAGTTTGTTATTTCCAATGGAGGGACGCGCTTGTGAGGCAATGCGCTCGCACTTTCCAGCTGTACCTAGTTAAGATGACAGGGAGCTTCTGTGACCGCGGGAAATGCAAACAGCTTAAGGAAGACGCAATGAAAAGTACACATGTATGCAAACCCACCTAAAGTTACAAACACTGGCGCTGAGAAAAGCGATCATGTGGTGATAGTTGATCTTGTGTTGAGACCAATGAGCCTTACATCTAAAAATAGAGCAAGGTGTTTCTTTGGTGACGTTGCTTTGACTCACACGCTGAAAATGGTGGACGTGAAACAACAAACTGAGGATATGGTAATGCGCACCTGTCAATCAATATTGGTGGGCGGGGGGACCGCACTCCTACGTCAAGTTGCGGTCGATCTCAAAACCGATCCAATTGGTCCACTGTTTTTATGTTGTTAAATTGAAAAAAGGACTGGGTGTGTTTATATCACCCCAATATGACGGACTATACACTATACCTACACATATGTCTGTCCAAACAACTTAAAAAGTAGATTTTTCACCATAGGTGCCCTTTAAATCAAGAAGCATTTTCTAGACAAGCAAAACAGATTGTCTTGTTTTAAGAAATAATAGGTCAAAATGAAGTGAGTTTTTCCTTAAAACAAGCAAAATAATCTGCCAATGGGGTAAGCAAATTATGCTTATATCTTACAGTGCATCCGGAAAGTATTCGTAGCTCTTCACTTTTTCCACATTATTCCAAAATGGATTAAATTAATTTATTTCCTTAAAATTCGACACATAATACCCCATAATGACAATGGGGAAAAAATAGTTTTTGAAATTGTTGCAAATTTATTCAAAATAAAAAGCTGAAAAAACAGATGTACATCAGTATTCACAGCCTTTGCTCAATACTTTGTTGATGCACCTTTGGCAGCGATTACAGCCTCAAGTCTTTTTGAATATGATGCCACAAGCTTGGCACACCTGTCTTTGGAAATTTTTGCCCATTCCTCTTTACAGTACCTCTCAAGCTCTATCAGGTTGGATGGGAAGCGACGGTGTACAGCCATTTTCAGATCTCTCCAGAGATGTTCAATAGGATTTAGGTCTGGGCTCTGGCTGGGCCACACAAGGACATTCACAATGTTGTTGTGAAGCCACTCCATTGATATTTTGGCGGTGTGCTTTGGGTCATTGTCCTGCTGGAAGATGAACCATCGCCCCAGTCTGAGGTCAAGAGCACTCTGAAGCAGGTTTTCATTCAGGATGTCTCTGTACGTTGCTGCATTCATCTTTCCCTCTATTCTGACTAGTCTTCCAGTTCCTGCTGCTGAAAAACATCTCCACAGCATGATGCTGCCACCACTATGCTTCACTGTAGGGATGATATTAGCCTGGTGATGAGCGGTGCCTGGTTTTCTCCAAACGTAACGCCTGGCATTCACTCCAAAGAGTTCAATTTTAGTCTCATCAGACCAGAGAATATTGTTTCAGATGCCTTTTGGCAAATTCCAGGCGGGGAGTGGCTTCCGTCTGGCCACTCTACCATACAGGTCTGATTGGTGGATTGCTGCACAGATGGTTTTCCTTCTGTAAGGTTCTCCTCTCTCCACAGAAGAACGCTGAAGCTCAGACAGAGTGACCATCGGGTTATTGATCACCTCCCTGACTAAGGCCCTTCTCCCCCGATCACTCAGCTTAGATGGCCGGCCAGCTCTAGGAAGAGTCCTGGTGGTTAAACATCTTCCACTTATGGATGATGGAGGCCACTGTGCTCATTGGAACTTTCAGAGCAGCAGTAATATTTCTGTAACCTTCCCCAGCCTTGTGCCTCGAGACAATCCTGTCTCGGAGGTCTACAGACAATTCCTTTGACATGCACTGTCAACCCTGGGATCTTATATAGACAGGTGTATGCCTTTTCAAATCATGTCCAATCAACTGAATTTACCACAGATAAACTCCAATGAAGCTGCTGAAACATCTCAAGAATGATCAGAGGAATCTGATCATTCAAGCTCAATTTAGAGCTTCACTGCAAAGGCTGTGAGTACTGATGATTTTTTAGGTTTTTTATTTTTAATAAATTTGCAACAATTTCAAAAAATATTTTTTCACATTGTCATCATGGGGTATTGTGTGTAGAATTCTGAGGACATAAATGAATTTAGGCTGTAACATAAAAAAATGTGAAAAAAGTGAAGCCATATGAATACTTTCCGGATGCACTGTATGTCAAAAGGAAAAACTAGATATTTTGCTTACCCCATTGGCAGATTATTTTTTGGTAAATTTCAAGAAAAAATTCACTTACATTTGCCATATTTTGAAGCACAGGGCGACGCAGTGGCGCAGTAGGTAGTGCTGTCGCCTCAGCCGGCTCAGTTGGCGTTTCTGTGTGGAGTTTGCATGTTCTCCCCGCGTTCGCGTGGGTTTCCTTCGGGTGCTCCGGTTTCCCACACAATCCAAAGACATGCAGTACAGGTGAATTGAGTAGGCTAAATTGTCCGTAGTGTATGAGTGTGAATGAGTGTGTGTGGAAAGAAAATGAATTTGAATGAATATATAGTTGAGGAGATGTTGTGGTTGTCTCTCTCATTGTCCTACAACAACATTAAAATAGTGTAGATTAGTGTACAATAGTTATATTTATTTTATAGTCATATATAGACAAATTATATTTTTTTAAGTAACGCAATAGTTACTTTCCCTAGTAATTAGTTACTTTTATAATTATGTAATTCAGTTACTATTTGTGAGAAGTAACTATAACTAATTACTCTTTTAAAAGTGCTCAACACTGGCCACTATACCTGGTGTTACTCAAGCAAGCGAAGCATTGCTGTAGTTTGAGCAGACGCTGATTCTCTTAGACATAAACAGACCATACAAGCTGATCCTCATCTCTGTCGTGCATTTTTCAAACTCCACCAGTTTTCAGCTTTTCATAAACATCTGCATCAGAGGTCCCACGAGGGCACCTGGTCTTTTCTGCAGGAAACACCAGAACACACACACACACACACACACACACACACACACACACACACACTTTCTGCTTGGCGTGGCCCCCCTTGCCATACTTTCTTCCGCCTGAGTTTCCATAGCAGTGGCCAATCAGATGGCAGGGTAGTGGCGCAGACTGGCAGTTTTGAGCGGCTGACGCTGACACGGCCCGTCACCGTGGAAACCCCCGCAGGCACTGTAGCGGTGGGGGGGCAGTGAGTGTGTGTGTATGTGTGTGTCGTCTGGCTGAGCTGGATGCTAAATGGCCTGCTGTCTGTCAGAGCGCACCCATCATCCTCTGCATGAGTTCAGTGGTTTTAGCGTGTCACCCTGAGCGCTTGAGTGACATTTCACATACTGAACAATATTTGTGTAAGTAGTTCTGAATCATTGTTTAAATGCAGAAGATGTCGGTCTGGGATAAACGTCTGTCTGAATGTGTGTGCGTGTGTTTGATAAGGTGGTGGGGTCTCAGGAAATCTTTTACAGACTCGGCTCAGGCCAATATTTACATGACAGACAACATTTTGTGTAGTTTATTCATTTTCCTTCGGCTTAGTCCCCTATTTATCAGGGGTTGCCACAGTGGAATGAACCACCAACTTATCCAGCATATGTTTTACACAGCGGATGTCCTTCCAGCTGCAACCCAGTACTGGGAAACACATACACATTCATTCACACACATACAATACGGCCAATTTAGTTTATTCACCTACAGCACATGTGTTTGGACTGTGGGGAAAACCGGAGCACCCGGAGGAAACCCACGCCAACACGGGGAGAACATGCAAACTCCACACAGAAATGCCAACTGGCCCTGTGCTAACCACTGAGCCACCATGTCATCATGAATATGAATATATGATGATATGAATATAATTTCACAAGATAACTTTAGTAACTAATTGTAAAGAATTAGTCATTTTCCTTTGATTGGGAATTTGTAGGTGGGTTCATCTACATAAAAAATACTAAATTACCCAAAAAGCTAATTAAAGCATGGATGAAAACAATAGCACAATGATTGAAATTAAATAAACGGCACTTTATGGATTTTAGTGGTGTATTAAGGTACAGAAAATCAATAATCTAATAATAATAATTAATAATTCCTTAAATTTATATAGCGCTTTTCTGAACACTCAAAGCAATTTACACATTGGGGGAAATCTCCTCATCAACCACCAGTGTGCAGCATCCACCTGGATTACACAACGGCAGCCATTTTGCGCCAGACCACACACCCACACACCAGCTGATTGGTGGAGAGGTGACAGAGTGATGAAGCCAATTATGATATGCGCAGTGTTGGGAAGGTTACTTTGGAAATGCAATAGATTACAGATTACAAATTACCCTATTTAAAATGTAATACGTAGTTTACCTTTCCGATTACTTTATAAAAGTAAAGTAACTGATTACATCTGATTACTTTTTGATTACTTTTAAGTTTCTAATGGACATTTTCAACTAAATCATTTACAAGCATTTATACCAAGCAGGTGTGACCTTACAGTAACTCTGTTTACTGTTAGAGTTTCAACATCTCTCATCACTTGAATTAAGATTATATTAATTTCATTTTAAAGTACAGCCACCACAAAACCAGACCTTATAACAAAACAAATGTTTACTGTTGTTACAAAATCTAAATTTTAGTTAGTTGTGCAGGGGGATTTTGGTGGCATTTGCAGTAAAAACTACATCTAACTTATATTTGCAATTTTCATTTTTAAATCGAAGCAGCTTAAATCCAAGTTAATCATATCTTAGTGATCAATACAACTCTCAATGAAACATATTCATTATAAGCAGAATTGTTCTGTTCAGTTATTTACTGTAAATAATATGCTGTACCAAACAGAAACAAATTTTAGAATATCACAGCAAAAACAAAAAATTCAATAAAACAAGGTGTTACACATTTAAAATACTATAGTAATTATAGTAATGGGAAATATTTAGGAATGTGCATTATATTGTATATATTTGCAACTCTTCATTAATAAATTACACTACATGATGTAGTATCATTAGTAACTATCATGAACTAATAGTAATTACCATAGTGTACTTTAGCCTTTACTACTGTAAACTATATATATAGACCTTCTCTCCCTCAGTCATTTTTCCATCAAGCAAATTTCTCGCGTTAGCCTTGGTTGGTGACATCACCGACCAGAGCGAGAGGTGGCAATAACGCACCAAAAAGTTTGTTGTCGACCACCGAAAAACAGGTAGAAGAAAAAATCATCATTCTCGCCATCAAATGGCTTTATTTCCATCGGCTAGGACCAGTGGAGGCCAAGCTGGAGCTAGTCACTAGACACCGGCCTTACAGCTCCGTGAATGCCGGTGCCGTCACTCGCACTATCGCGCCTAAAGTGAGCGACCCAGGGCCAGTCACGTTTCCACTGTCACTTCCGGGGCCATATACAAGTCATTGTATAACGATGGTTTGTTCTGTAGACAATCGAAAAGCAAATATTGCTTAAGAGAGCTAATAATATTGACCTTAAAATGGTTTAAAAAAATAAAAAACTGCTTTTATTCTAGCCGAAATAAAACAAATAAGACTTTCTGCAGAAGAAAAAATATTATAGGAAATACTGTGAAAAATATACAAATGTATATAGACAGAATAAATCATAAATATTTGAGTTTTTAACTTATTTGTCAAATTTTCTTCAGGGATTTTTTCATTAATGCACATATATATATATATATATATATATATATATATATATATATATATATATATATATATATATATATATATATATATATATATATATATATATATATACATATATATATATATATATATATATATATATATATATATATATATATATATATATATATATATACATACATATATATATATATATATATATATATATATATATATATATATATATATATATATATATATATATATATATATATATATATATATATACATATATATACATATACACAGTTGAAACCAGAAGTTTACATACACTTTATATAAAGGCACATAACCATTTAAAAAAAAAGTCAGATGTTAATGTGACTAAACTTTTTCTCTTTTAGGTAAGTTTGGATGATCAAATCTGTTTCTGTTATGCTTAATAGCAGAATAATGTTAAATATTTTTTGAGAAATTTTTATAACTTTTCTTGAAAGTCAAGTTTGCATACAATAAGATTATTATGCCTCTGAAAAAGCTCAGATGATGGTGTCAAGGTTTTGGAAGTTTCTGATTGGCTAATTGACAACATTTGAGTTAATTGGAGGCACAACTGTAGAATAGTAGCCAGATTACAATTTGCTAAATTACACTGGGAAAAAGACACATTTTTGGAGACATGCCCTGTGCTCTGATGGAACTAAGATTGAACTGTTTGGCCATAATGACCAGTGTTACATTTGGAGGACAAAGGGGAAAGCTTACAAGCCTAGGAACACCATCCCAACTGTGAAGTATGGGGACGGCAGCATCATGTTGTGGGGCTGTTTTGCTGCAGGAGGTACTGGTCCACTTCACAGCATATGTGGCATCATGAAGAAAGAACATTATGTAGAAATACTAAAGCAACATCTCAAGAGATCAGCCAGGAAATTAAAACTTGGCCACAAATGGGTCTTTCAAACAGACCATGACCCTAAGCATACTGTCAAATTAGTTAAAATGTGCTTTAAGGACAACAGAGTGAATGTTTTTGAGTGGCCATCACAAAGCCCTGAGCTCAATCCTATAGAAAATTTATGGGCAGAGTTGAAAAAGCTTGTGCGAGCAAGACAGCCAACAAATCTGACTCAGTTACACCAATTCTGTCAGGAGGAATGGGCCAAAATTCCTTCAAACTATTGTGAGAAGCTTGTGGAAGGATACCCAAAACATTTGACCAAAGTTATACAGTTTAAAAGCAAAGCTAAAAAAATACCAAGGAAATGTATGTAAATGTTTGACTGTCTAGAAATTAATAAAAAATACTCACAAAAAATTCTCTTATTATTCTGGCATTTAGCAAATGTAAATCATTTAGGTAATCCTAACAGACCTAAAATAGTAAACGTTTAGTATGATTTAACATCAGACATTTTTTTAAAATGGTTGTTCTTTTTTTAGAGTGTATGTAAACTTCTGGTTTCAACTGTGTGTGTGTGTGTGTGTGTGTGTGTGTGTGTGTGTGTGTGTGTGTGTATATATATATATATATATATATATATATATATATATATATATATATATATATATATATATAGACTAATAAAAAAATCACTGCAGAAAATGTGACAAAATAAGATGAAACTCAAATATTCTGATCCATATACTGATCCATATTCAGATGTTTTTTTTCTGTGTGTGTTTTCAGATTTTCATGTGACCTGGATACAGTTTCATGAGATTCACGGCTCTAGATACATGTATGTATGAGTATATGTGTGTTTGTGTGTGTGTGTGTGTGTGTGTGTATGTGTGTGTGTGTGTGCGCACGGGGGGCTTCGGCATGTCAATAATGTCAGATTTTTAGGCGATGGAGGCTTTGCAGCGTTTCTCCAGTTGTGTTTATACGCTCCTCTCGTCTCTCTGCCAGCATCACTCTCAGCTCATCCCCATCTCTCTGTCATTCCCCATACATCTTCTCGACACATACATTCACTCTACAGTACTGTATATCCACCGGTGGAGTTCAGCTCGCCGCCATTAATTCAACTCGGCTTCATTAAATCTGACCACTGGAGAATAAGAGTCCGCTTTCTGGCCCAGAACCGCGCTGTGTGTGAGGAAGACTGAATTAGTGTTTGCATTTATGTGAGGATTGAGGAAATAATTCATGTGGATACAGTAGGAATGTGTGTGTGAATGTGTGTTTGGCTCTTGGCAGCTCATTACAGCTCAGCAGGTAATTGGCCAGACAGGTCGCCCCAAGGAACCCTGGGAACAGAGCTGGGGGGCAGGAAATGAGCAGTGACCGCAGCAGACCACTCCAGTGTGGTGTGTGTGTGTGTGTGTTTCATGACCGCACTGGTAATCGTATGGTTAGCGTTCAGTAACTCGAGCATGGCCGCCGCAGTGACCGCTTGCAGCTCTGTGATTACATACACTCATCATACTTAAGTATTAAAACACACACACTTACTGTTCAGTTGGTGTATAAAGGCTTTTTCACAACAAGGATGGTGGCCACACTCAAAAAAAGGATTGTTGCTGCTTGTTCAAGCTGATTGTTTAACCGTTATGTGGTGCTGGGGGTGTTTTCATTCACTCTACACTCTCAGAAATAAAGGTACGTGAGCTGTCACTGGCGACGCGGTGGCGCAGTAGGTAGTGCTGTCGCCTCACAGCACGAAGGTCGCTGGTTCGAGCCGTGGCTGGGTCAGTTGGCGTGTCTGTGTGGAATTTGCATGTTCTCCCTGCGTTCGCTTGGGTTTCCTCCGGGTGCTCCGGTTTCCCCCACAGTCCAAAGACATGCGGTAGAGGTGAATTGGGTAGGCTAAATTGTCCTTATTTTAGAGTTGCCTTAGGATGCTATTTTGGTTAGTCAATTTTTCTATGGTGCCTGTCTTTGAATGGTGGGAGGAAACCGGAGAACCCGGGGAAAACCCACGCGAACACGGGGAGAACATGCGCACAGAAACGCCAACCAGCCCAGAAGGAACGGACCAGCAGCGTTCTTACTGTGAGGCAACAGTGCTACCCACTGGCCGCCGTGCCGCCCTATCGGAGAAGGGGAGGAGTAGGGGTGGAAGGGGGGATTCTTCAAATGAAGATGACTGGAGCAAAGCGCTCTGGTACTTTATAGTGTGTCCGTGTTCATCTGATTGGCGCAATATGCGGAGTTAAGTGATACCAGCTGTGTTCAATCATAAGCACGTGATCCTCTCGAAATTAGTTTGTAAACAAACCACACATATTAGTACCTAAAAAGTACAAAAGTGTTCCTCTTAAAATATATACTTTTGAGGTACCAATATGAACCCTTTAAGTACAAATGTGTACCTTTTGAAAAGGTACCACTTAATTTGGCCACAACTTTCTCTGTTTCAGCACTGTCGCCACACAGCAAGAAGGTCGCTGGTTCGAGTCCCGGCTGGACCAGTTGGCATTTCTGTGTGGAGTTTGCATGTTCCCCCCGTGTTGGCATGGGTTTCCTCCAGATGCTCTGGTTTCCCCCACAGTCCAAACACATGCGCTAGGTGAGTTGAAAAAACTAGAGTGTATGGGTGTTTCCCAGTACTGGGTTGTGACCTGAGAGGCATCCGCTGCGTAAAACTAATGTCGGAATAGTTGGCGTTTCATTCCGCTGTGGAGACCTCTGGATAAGCTGAAGGAAAATGAATGAAGTTGAAATAACACAATTGAAATAAGGTCAAATAACGGAAATGTGAGTCATAATCAAATTAAGTCACATCAAGAGATTAACCTCTTTGAGTGTATAGTGATAAGATGGAGTTTTAAAACTTTCTAGATTTCGACATTTTAAAAAAATGCACACCACAACTATTCACATCCTGATTGATTTTCTATATTTTGAGTTCATTGCACTGTACAGAAAATGCTGGGTTCCACACAATTCCTTCATGTTATCCCAACACAATTTGATTAAGTTAGGTTAATTGTTTTTAAAAAACTTTAAGTGGATTGAACAGAAAACAATTAAGTTGTCCCAAAAAAACTTAAGAATTGTGTTGTTTCAACTCATTTTAAATAACAGTACACTCTCAGAAAAAAAAGGTACATGGTGGTACAAATAATGTTCCTTAAGAAATAGTTTTGTACCTTTGTAAAAGTTGTACCTTATATGGTACAGAAGAGACCTCTTATTGTAACCATGGGATGTGACACTGACAACAGGGTGCGGATCCAAATGCAGGGTTTTATTAAAGTGATGGTCAGGCAAGCAATGATCAACACAGGAGCAAACAGATGTATGAGGGCAATCCAGAGTCGTAGTCAATATAACAGGCCGATGGTAACAAGGCTGGCAGCAGACAGGGAGAAACAGACAATCAAGGCGAGGGTCAAAAACAAGACAAAGGAAACACGTTGAAATATCACTGAAACAGATAACAAGACTCGGTAACTGGAGTGAGTGTGTGTGCTGCTTATGTACTGTGTGTAATCAGTTCTTGAGCAGCTTCAGCTGTGGGATGTAATCAGTGATGATCTGGAACCGGTTGTGTGTGTTGTGAGACTGGGTGTTGTAGTCCAAAACATGGCGGATTTGTAGTCCATATGAATGTGTGTGTTTACCAGCGATCTCTGGCTGTGATCGCTGGTGATCGTGACACTTATGATACTGTTCTGTACCTTTATGGTACAATTGAAATAAAGTTACACAATTGTTCTCATTAAAAAGGTACATAAGTGTTGGACAACTCCTTTATTACAATATCTATGAAAATAAATATGATTGGAAAGACAAAGTGATTTATGAATAATCTCCATATTAAAACATGAATCATCATTTAAAAGCATATGCTTAAAGAAACTCGTAAGCATTAATTATTAAGTTCAATAATACAAAACAACTGGTAAAACAAAGCTATAGATATTGTAAACTAAACATTTAAGGCATTTTAATAAACATTTGGTAAGCATTTTTTGATGAATACAGTTTTATTATTGATATCTGCACCTTTTGGCGTTTGCTTTCCACTTCGCACATGAGCTGGCAAAAGTCCTGCATATGCAAAGTGTACATGCAGACATTTTACTATTGTAAAACTAATCAAACATTGTGCAGATCTCATCATAATACCTCTGCATAATTTTATTTCTGTTTTAAAATTAGGTAAATTAAATGAACTTTTAAGTGATTACAAAGGTATTGTGTGAAAATTGGAGAAAATAAATGTTTTATAATGTACATTGGAGAATGTGTTTCTGTAACATTTTTTTGAAAAGTGTTGTGAAATGTTTAGCAAAAAATAGATCTTGATTTATGTTAAAGTGTTTTTTAGTCTTTATTGTAAATGGAAAAGCTGCATTTAAAAAAATGTATTTGATGTTTTATATTTACTGAAAATAAATTGACACATGATTTTGGATCTACAGTAGCAAAATGCCTTTTATTAGTTCTTGAAGGAACACATTTGACACTGTTAAGGTACAAAGAGTCTTGTCACTGTAGCAGTACCTTCATGGCTCAGATTTGTACCTTTGTTGAAGGTACAATATTGTATCTGCAGGTTAAACACCAAAGGTACATTTTGGTTTCCCATGGTACAAATCATGTACTTAAAGGTACAAACTGCAAAGGTACAAATTAGTTTCTTTATCTTAAGGTACAATTCTGTTTCATAAAAAGGTACTGCCCTAGTGACAAGGGTTTGTACCTTCTTTGATACAACATTGTGCCATTTGTTCTGAGAGTGTAGAGTAATATTCAGCACATTCACAATATTGCTGCACTGTAAAAAATGATACGACACAAAAGTCATGAAAACAAATGTTTTTGTTACTTTAACTAATATTAATATTAGTTTATCAGGTTTCATCTCAATTATTTTAGTTATAGAAAGTTCATCTTAATATTTTAGTCAGTTAGACTGAGGCAAGTTGAGATGACTAGAAAACTCCCTTTGATTCAACTAATTAAATTAGGCTGGAAGAAATTTTTACAATGTAAAGAAAATGTATTTACAGTTTCTGGGGTTATTCATAGTTTGCTGAAAATAATTTGTCAATTCTAATAAGTGGTCTTTTAATATTAAATGGATGAGCTGTGAGGAGAATAATGTCACATCACTGTACAGATATTAAAACATTTCACTGATTGTTTAGTTTAAAGGAACTATTATAATCATAATTCTCTGGTGCTAATACTGTCATAATTCATGAATAGGAAAAAGGTGGATAACAGTCAGTCCCTCCAGGATGTTTGCTATTCTGTGATTGTAGAATTTAGCAAAAAATTTACAAGCAAAATGAAGCAAAATTTAGAGGAGTTTGAAGTTTTTTTAAATTGCAGTATTTGCCACGTATTTTAGTTGCATCTTAAATGTGTCATATGTGACAATATGTGGCTTTTATTGTGCCATATGATTTAGAGTGAGAATACTGAGGATTAAAACAGCTCTGCTAAACTTAGTGGCTCAAATTGGGAAGAAAATAGCAGTATGGTGCATTTGTTATTTATATGAACACAAACAATAATATTTTCAGAATAATATAGCAGACTACATGCATAAATACATATACACATATATTTTATTTGCTCTATATATCCCAAAATATTTTTATTAATCTATATTAAGATCACAATTTCAATTCAACAATTAAATTGTCTTTTGTAGTCAGGTTTTGTTTTTATTATTTAGGTAAAGGCTTTATCGGCTAAACAAACTGGCATTTGTAGTTAGTTATATGGCCTTAGTTTGAAGAATTCATGTTCAAATCACATACAAGTACACACATTTTCCCCCTCACCGCCACGTTTTATTTCTGTCAAAGTGCACAAATGGAATTAATCTGGGTCCTTACTGCATTCTACATGGTTGTTTCTGTGCAAACCCAAAACACAAACAGATATCATTGCTTTAAAACAATCCGTGTTCAGCTATTTATGAGATTTTATGAGAGATTTGAAAAGCTTTCACTGCTGAATGCACAATATTTTGTTTGAATTATTTTGTTGCGCGCCATCTATTTCGCGCATGCGCACATCGTCCGGCGTTCTTTCTGTTTGTTTGCAGTAAGGCTGTGGAGGTGATACAACCGTCAGATGTAAGTAAAGGAATGCCTAAATTGTTAAATTTCCCCTCGGTTTTGTTCATACAGTATGTTTAAATCGATATAAACTGGCATTTTCGACTTTAAGCGTGAAACTCGAGGTTACTTTCATTATAGGTTTTGAAAGCGGTTAAAACGCTGCGTTAAGTTTGTTTTATTTTCGCAAAATCGTCCTTGTGTATTTATTTATTTATTTATTCACCTGTTTATTATAATTGCTTACCATACTAACATTACGTTCGGTCTGAAATCGCATGTATGTAACGTTATGACTTCAAAACAACATTGATAACGTAACGTAATGGACAGGGACTGTTGTAGTCAAATGTGAGTGTCTGCTAATATGATTTTAGTATTTAGAAATTGCAAATAATGCTTTTCTGAAATAATAATATTATGGAAAAAGTCCGAATGTGCGAATATAAAACCAACTTTACCCCAATAGCCGCCGTTTGATCGCCGAACAAGCTGAATATCTGTAACGGTAACTCTAAAATGTTGTGGAGAGCATCAATGTAAAGTTCTATCACCAAACTGATTATCTTGATGTACTTGTTAAACTTGAATATCTCATGATGAAAGTGCTCGAGGGTCGTTCACAACTGACAGCGATTCACAGCGACAAAAACACCGGAAGACATCCGTTATCAAACAACAGCTGGCGATTCAAGCCGACGTGAACGACAGCGACTGTTAACGGTACGACAAAGTTGAGCTAACTTTACTCAAAGCTAATAAACGGTGATGAGGTCTGGCAACTGCAAATGGGATTTTACATGATCTGCTGTCTCATGCTGTTGCAGACTGGAGCAGTTCAGTAGGAGCAGGTTCTTTAAATTGAGGTAAAGTTGGTTTTATACTCGCACATTCTGACTTTCTTAATAATATACTTTCAGAAAAGTGAAATCTAGGCCTGTCACAATAATAAATATATTGACTTATTACACAACACATGGACATGTCCTCAATAATTTTTGGTGATGCACTTTATATCGCTCATACATAAAAACCAATTCTAACCACATTTTAGCTGATTGTGCCGCCTCTCTATCTCTATTGGAGGCGTCACTATCAGTATGGTTAAAAAACACTATAGTATTTACTATAAATTACTATAGTATATCTTCATGTGGGTGCCGAATGAAAATAGATCTGTTACTTTTTATCTAGTTGTTTTTACCTTGCACTTTTTTTTACATTTATTATCATTATTTATTTGTTTAAGATACACACATTTTCACATTCTGATTCCAATGCCTAATTATTAAATTGTTAAAATGACTGTAATTAAATGAAATATTCTCAGAAATAAAATATTATGTGTTCTTTGAAAGAGTGTACTTGCATTATAATGCTATTATAGTGTTAAAATAGTCTTAAAATGAAAATAATATTGTTTAGCGCAATAAATGTTGGTGCTATATATTGTACAACAAAAATGGATATCGTGACAGACCTAGAGAAATCATTTAGCAGCCATTGGCTATCAAAGTACAACATTGTTCACAGTCAACTATATAGTGCTGATGTTGTTTTGAAGTAGCCTACTTGTATGCGATTAGCATGTCACAAGATTAGGCATGGGCATTCTGATAGTACGATAACCTTGGATAAAAATATCACAGTACCACGGTATTGTGATCATTGCTCTAAAATATGTTCTTTTTAAATGTCTGGGGAAAAAACAAACACTTTTTTCCCTTTGAACACAATATGTTGTATTTTGAGACACATTTAAAATATTTTGGAGCAGTAAACATTTTTGATTTTATTGATTTCTGCTGTCTTCATTTGTTGTCTTCACAGATTTCTTTACCATTTAAAGGCGTCTTTGGATATCTTTATTTTTTATCTTTTATGGAGATACTGTTGTCCTAAAAAACTAAAAACTACAAAAAAAAAAAAAGCATAAATAAAAAAAAAAATCTTACACATACCTTAGGAACGTTATTACAGAAAATCTTGGCGTTTTAAAACCTTGACTTTTCCAAACCGCGGTATACCTTAGCAAGGTTTCCGCTACATTCATTCATCCGTGGCGGGCCGCCACGCCAAAATTCCTCCCTCCACGGCTACATTACAACTTCTCATTTAAAACATTTAGTCGTGTTTTTTTTATAGCGGGTTATAATCGCACCAAAACGTATGAAAAATTAAGTGATTTATAACAGCGCAAACATTTCTGTAACCGTAGTAGTGCTGTACGCTATTTGTTCAACCCTTTAAGGTGACATGCTGACTGACTGACTGACAGGTGCGTGATGCGTGGGGCGCCAGCAAACACGGCATAGCTTTCAGTTAAGAACACAGTTTCCATAAGTATACTTATCTTTCTGGAGTTTATAGCCGTTTCACTTTACTTCAGGACGCGTTAATGTCGGAAAACGCACTAAAACGCACTTCAGCAGCGCTTTCTGGAGAGCGCACAAGAAGATCTGCACTTGAGCAAGTAAATTTGAGTGCGTGCAAGAAGTTTTGTGCACGAGAGGAAATCGGCGCATGCTCATATTACATGAATGCGTTCTCGACTTGTAATACTGTGTGTAATATTTGTCTTTGAAATAGTTGGCAGATCTGTGTAAAAAAAAAAGCCTGCCACCACAGCTGGGAAAAATCCTAGAGGAAACACTGCTTAAAAACGGTTATCCTCCCATGCCTACACAAGATATCACTGTTAAAAAAACAGAACAAATGTGTGAACACAAAACTATACCTCAATGTACTTTATGGGGTAAAAGGTTCAGCAAAAAAAATTCAGATTTGCTGTTCCTTTACCTACCCTCAAGCTGTCCAAGATGTATTGAGGTAAAGTTGGTTTTATATTCGCACATTCGTTCATTTTTGAACAGTGACAATTGTGACCCAGTCTTTATATTCTTTACCATGCTACTTTGAATATTCGGTCTAAAATCGCATGAATGTACAACATTAGCACTATTGAATTGACTGAACAGTGTTGTACTTTGATAATCATTGGCTGCTAACATGATTTCCCTATGTATAATTAGCAAAGAATACGTTTCTGAAATTATATTATTAGCCTAAGGAGAATGTGCGAATATAAAATCAACTTTATTAACCAACTTAAGTGGTTTGTGTTGGGACAGCATAAAGGAATTGTGTGAAATCCAGCATTTTTTACAATGTATACGGTTTCATTGCACAGTTTATTATATATAAACATAGTAAATCATATGTTTTATGTTTTAATTTTATGATAATTGAATTAATTAAATTCCTCATTAATGTAATGACAAACTCATTCTTCATATAATTACAGTTGTACAAATGAAATAATATTTTTTGTTATCCATTACATTAATTAGAGCAATTAGAAGATTAATAAGAATTTATTTTCTATTTTTTCAAGTATTATTTGGAAGCACAACCTCTTCTTCGTGCATCACGCGTACCTTCTCACTAATGAAGGTGGCCTGAATTGCCTTTCTTCAAATTCATTCATTAATTAATTCATTTTCTTTTCGGCTTAGTCCCTTTAATAATCCGGGGTCGCCACAGCGGAATGAACCACCAACTTATCCAGCATGTTTTTACGCAGCGGATGCTCTTCCAGCCGCAACCCATCTTTGGGAAACATCCACACACACTCATTCACACTCATACACTACGAACAATTTAGCCTACTCAATTCACCTGTACCGCATGTCTTTGGACTGTGGGGGAAACCAGAGCACCCGGAGGAAACCCACACGAACGCAGGGAGAACATGCAAACTCCACACAGAAATGCCAACTGACCCAGCCAAGGCTCGAACCAGCGACCTTCTTGCTGTGAGGCGACAGCACTACCTACTGCGCCACTGCATCGCCTCTTCAAATTCAATAATACTGTTTTATCGATTACGTTATTTAGAACAATATTTTGATATTATTTTTATTCATTTATATAACTTTTAATATCACAGTAACATTTCTTATACTTTGCTCTCATTTAACATCCTTTCTTAAGATTTCATTTTTATGAAACAAGAATACTAACATATTTCGTTATGTACTGTAGTTTTATTTTTCTTCTATTTTGATACACAACCTCTTCTTAAATCTATAAACGTTGATAAAGCATCATATATCGTTTCAAGCTACAGAAGGCGCCTGAATTGCCTCTCTTCAAATACAATAATACTTAATTTATTGATTACATTATTTAGAACCTATTTTTTTGGTATTATTTTTATTAATTATATTACTTTTAGAATTACAGCAGAATTTCTTATACTTTGCTCTCATTTAAGATCCTTTCTTAAGATGTAACTTTAATGAAGTAAGCATAGTAACATAATTTCGATATGTACTGTAGTTTTATTTTTCTTTACATTTGGCAAGTATTATTTGGAAACAACCTCTTCTTCAACCTATAAACGTTGATAAAGCATCACATATACTAGTTTCTCATTACAGAAGGTGACCTGAATTGCCTCTTTTCAAATAAATAATACTTTTTTATTGATTGCATTAATTAGAACAAGTTTTTTGTTATTATTTATTGTATTTTTATTATTACAGTAACATTTCTTATACTTTGCTCTCATTTAAGATCCTTTCTTAAGATGTAACTTTCAAGAAGTAAACAGTAACATAATTTCAATATGTTCTGTAGTTTTATTTTTCTTTCCTATTTTTGGCAAGTAATATTTGCATACACATTTAATTATGAATAATTAATTAATTCATAACGAATAAATTATTTGTAGCCTACTGTTTCAACTACCTGGTCTTTGTTTTACCCATAACCAAATCATAAATAAATAAAAATAAGTTATACACAAATCACCACCTGTCAATCACTCTTTCCGCAGGACTCTGGCATGAATAGGCAGAGTGATCTGTGTCAGTCATTTGTTTGGTGTGGTGGATCAGATTTCAGAGGTGCAGGATCCGGCGTGTTCCGGCACAAGTTAAGCCCTAGATAGAGACAAGATTAATTAAATACACGTTTAACAACTATAGTGAGACGCGATCCAGCGATACATCCTTGATAAACTGTTCGACGTACACTGTTCTCTGCAGCTCAGACGAGCGCATGACAGTGTGTGTGTGTCTGTTGCTGTGTGTGGGGCTGTGTGTGTGTATGGTCACGTGATGTGCATTTTCAGTGGACGGAGGGCTGTTCAGAAATGCTAGATGAAACACCAGTGTGGACGTGGGTCATTTTCATTCTAAAATGCCATTTTAAAATTAAGCTGTATTTGTGTGAACGGGGCCTGAGTGTGTATTTTTCATGAGCAGGTTTGCGACGGGGGCGGGGCGGAGGATCGACGATGTTGGCTCAGCATCGTGATGCCATCGGCCATCGGCGATGGACGATGACATCGTCTATCGGCTCAACCCTATAAAGCACCATATATCGTTTCTAGCTACAGAGGCGCCTGAATTGCCTCTCTTCATATAAAATAATACTTTTTTATTGATTACATTATTTAGAACGAGATTTTTTTAGTTGTTTTTTTTTTTTATATAATTTATATTACTTTTAGTATTAAAGGAACATTTCTTATACTTTACTCTTATTTAAGATCCCTTTTTAACATTTAACTTTCATGAAGTAAGCAGAGTAACATAATTTCTATATGTACTGTAGTTTTATTTTTCTTTACTATTTTAGCAAGTATTGGAAACACAACCTCTTCAATTTATAAATGTTGATAAAGCATAGGCCTGTCACGATAAGGAATTTTGGTTGCACAATATATTGTCACAGAAATTGTTGCAATAAGCAATATTATTGACGTTTTGGTATCATTTTATGCCACTGATTATACAGGGTGATTCAAAAAGAATACCACAACTTTGAAAATCGAGAACTCTGCCAAGAAGAAAAAGAGAGCTAAGCTCTTACTGTCGTCGATTTAAGGAAGCTCTGAAGTTTTAAAAAACTTTAAGTACTCTTCACATTGATTAATTACCCAAGGTTCTATCATGTTTCTTTCATTAAATACAGATTTTCAAAGTTGTGGTACTCTTTTTGACTCGCTCTGTATATGATGGTATATAATAATGGTAGGGTCAGAATTTGGCATCAATAACATGAAAGCATGGATCCATCCTGCCTTGTATCAACGGTTCAGGCTGCTGGTGGTGGTGTAATGGTGTGGGGGGATATTTTCTTGGCACATTTTGGGCCCATTAGTACCAATCAAGCATCGTGTCAACGCCACAGCCCAC
The DNA here is from genome assembly GCA_903798195.1 of Danio kyathit. Taxonomy (NCBI): domain Eukaryota; kingdom Metazoa; phylum Chordata; class Actinopteri; order Cypriniformes; family Danionidae; genus Danio; species Danio kyathit. The sequence continues at coordinate 54,667,232 of LR812538.1, read as the reverse complement.
CTGAGTATTGTTGCTGACCATGTTCATCCCTTTATATGACCACCGTGTACCCATCTTCTGATCGCTACTTCCAGCAGGATAACGCGCCATCTCATAAAGCGTGAATCATCTCAAATTGGTTTCTCGAACATGACAATGAGTTTACTGTACTCAAATGGCCTTCACAGTCACCAGAGCTCAATCCAGTAGAGCACTCAAGAGCACATCTCTCAAGGAATTTTCCAGTACCTTGTTGAATCTATACCATGAAGGATTAAGGCAGTTATGAAGGCAAAAGGGAGTCCAACCCAGTACTAGTAAGGTGTACCTAATAAAGTGAGTGTATATATAAAAAATTATTTTACGGCAAAAATTATTGAGGTCATCTTCAAGTATTGCTCGATAAGTCGATATGTTGATTATTGTGACAGGCCTAATAAAGCATCATATTTAGTTTCTGGCTACAGAACGTAGCCTGAATTGCCTTTCTTCTAATAATATCACATAAACACACTGACACACACCACTGTAAAGTGATTCAGTAATGTGTAAACATTTAGATGTCTACCTGAGAGTTCACAACGACAAAGTATCAGAGTTCAACTACAAATTTAGCTGTTTTCTTTCTGGCTTTGAATTCAGTTTAAAGTGCTGCAAAACGCCTTCAGGCATGTGATATGAAGGTCAGGGAGGTGCGGATCTGAAAAAAAAGCGTACAATAAGCCAGTGTTATGAGTTGTCTTTGGTTTATTGCAGGTCATTATTAAACCGCTGGTAATTAGCTGGCCTGTTTATGTCTGGGAGAGTGACGTGTGTGTGTGTGTGTGTGTGTGTGAAGTTATGTGGCGGTGAGAGTGAGATGATAGTGCCACTGAGAGACGGCGGATGGTGACGGCTTCACATTTAATGAAGTTGAACGGCTCTCGCCCCGGGTCATTTGACTGGGTCATTGTGCTCGTATGTTAATGTGGTTAATTAATAGGAGTGTGAGAGGAGCCGCTCTCCTGTGTGTGTATGTGTGTGGGATATATATCCTGGGGCAATGAGGTCGAGCTGTAGTTTTGGGAATGACTGGTGGTGAGTAGTTAAACTCAGGTAGAGTCTTGGTTTAAATTAATGCACTGTGTGTGTGTGTGTGTGTGTGTGTGTGTGTGTCTTTTTCTGCTGGTAATGAGAGTTCCAGTTTTTCCTACAGTGCATTATTATAATTCAGTGTCGAGTTTACTGGCTAGATTTGTTAAAGAATACAATTTAAAGTTACAAAAAAAAAACACACTTTTAAAATGTTTTTGCATGTGTGTATTAGTTTATTTGGTAACACATTTTTTTTGCAAATATTTATCAGTATTTGGGGTGGCACAGTGGCGCAGTAGGTAGCACGATCACCTCACAGCAAAAAGGTTGCTGGTTCGAGCCCTGGCTGGGTCAGTTGTCATTTCTGTGTGGAGTTTGCATGTTCTCCCCGTGTTGGCGTGAGTTTCCTCCAGATCCTCTGGTTTCCCCTACAGTCCAAACACATGCGCTATAGGTAAGTTGAATAAACTAAATTGGCCGTAGTGTATGTGTGTGAATGCAAGAGTGAATAGGTGTTTCCTGGTGTTAGGTTGTGACTGGAAGGGCATCCGCTGTGTAAAACATATGCTGGATAAGTTGGAGGTTCATTCCGCTGTGGCGACTCCTGATTAATGAGCCGAAAAAAAGATGAATGAATGAATGAATAATTTAGAAATATATTTGAAGAGTTTAGATGCAAAAACATTTAAATGCCATCTGAAATTATCTTCTATAATTAGCATTTTTCTCCGACTCCTGTGTGTAGTCTCAGCAATTTTACTTTTATAGTTACCATAAAGTTCTTTTCATTGCCTTTAGAGAGAAATAACTAAACATAGGAGGCTGAGAAAAATGCTCATTTTAGGAGGATATTTCAGATGACATTTAGAGGTTTTTGTATCTGAACTCTTCATTTAATACCTGTACTGTACTTTGAAGTTTACTCAGTCATTAGTTTACGTTTTGTTAAAATATATTTTAAAATCATTTGTATCATCATTTATAAAATAACTAATTTCATTAATTTGTATATTTTATTTTTTAGATGTGTATAAAATATCAAATATTGTTGGAAAGTGTTTAATTTTAAATATATTTGAATTTTAAGGCTTAAATTTGTAACTAAGAAATATGTATTTTTTTACAAAGTATGTTGTTAGATATTTAATAGATTGCTTCTGTTGTCCTGATTTGCCAGTAGCTTTGGATAATGTTTTTTTTCTACGAATGCTTAAATTATATATATATATATATATATATATATATATATATATATATATATATATATTAGGGCTGGGCGGTTTTTTCGATTTTTTCGATTAATTCGAATTTACGTTTTAAGACGATTTTATTTTTTACAAAATCGAAAAATCGCGATTTTTTTAATAAAAATATTAAAGCCACTTTCCCACTATCGTGCCAAACCGTTCTAAACTGTTAGACAACCGTGCTGAATTGTGCTGATTCTGTGTGTTGACGTCGCGGCTCTGTTGATGAGCTACCAGCTGATTTAGCGGAAGCGCGCCAGGGCGGACTTGCTATTGGGAACACCGGGGCATTTTCCCGCTAGAGCATAAACAGCTCCACAGCCAACCAGCTTCGCTTATGTTTTCACGCGCGTCGTGCTGTTGTTCGCGTCCCCGCAGCCGTCTCTCTCTCTCTCTCTCTCTCTCTCTCTCTCTCTCTCTCTCTCTCTCTCTCTCTCTCTCTCTCTCTCTCTCTCTCTCTCTCTCTCTCTCTCTCTCTCTCTCTCTCTCTCTCTCTCTCTCTCTCTCTCTCTCTCTCTCTCTCTCTCTCTCTCTCTCTCTCTCTCTCTCTCTCTCTCTCTCTCTCTCTCTCTCTCTCTCTCTCTCTCTCTCTCTCTCTCTCTCTCTCCTCCCTCCCTCCCTCCCGCGCGAGCTGCGAGACGGGCTCGACAGGTGGAGTCACTTTTAGTCACTTATGCCCGCGCACCCATCGCTCCACACACACAAGGAAATAATTGCCCCTAGTTCAAAGCCCAGATGGCTGGTTTTGTATATTATACCCGCGCACCACCTGAAGGACGGTACTGTATGAATTAAATCATAACCCATATATGCACCAATAAACAAGTAAAATGAATGAATGAATAAAATAAATATGGATTCTTAAATGTCGGCAGTTTTTACTCCAAAAAATATCAATACATATCGACAAAGGTTTTATAAAAATAAATTAAGCAATTTCCAACATTTCAGCTAAAGGCCATTACACGATTCAGTTAAATATAAGATAGACATTTAAATATAGATAGATATGTAACAGGTTTTTTTTTTTCACGGTGATCTTTAATATATACTGGGTGGTGGAGCTACGCACAAATATTTTCTAAAACGTCAAGCAGATATTTGTCTATAGCTCGTTAGTTATTTATGAAGACAAAAAATAATTAAAATAACAAAAATAAAACTATAAAATTACAAAGATAAAAAGAGCAGCATTTTGCTAAATATAGTCCTTTATATCCTGATATGCTATGTGTTGTTTCATTCGTTTTTTTATATTTAACTTGATGCATTTGTTATTTAATGTTTTAAATACTGAAATCGTTTTAAATGGTTATTTTTTTACCATCAAAATGTAGTATATTTTATATCATTACCAACTTTTGATATAAAACCGCTGTTATTTTATTGATTGTTATGAAATAATTTAAGTGCTATATTTTTTATTAGTGAAAGTGCCCGCTCACTTTGACAAGGCCTGTCTAAATATATATTTCTGCCATGCCACTAATACAGATCAACTATTGTTGCATTATCATTGTTTATTTTTCTGTTATGTACAGAGATTTGAAATATTTATTTCCCCTTCAATCCTTTTCAATCTTCACGTTACATTTTGGTCATTTTCTCTCCAAATAAAATTTGCCCAAAGCTGCACAACATATGACCTGCTGTGACTTCTATTGTAGCTATGTTTAGCATCCCGAGAGTGCCATAACTGCGTTTAGTCACACTATTGCTTTTCTTTTACAAGTGAGCATGAAAAAAACTAGTTTCAGCATTTATTTAAATTTAAATGAACAAGGTAAGCTGGTAAGGTAGTTACACAGTAAAACATTTTTTATAAAAAAATAAATAAAAAAATCGAAATCGAAATCGTGAATCGGTCAAACTTTATGAAAAAAATCGAGATTTTTTTTTTTTGCCATATCGCCCAGCCCTAATATATATATATATATATATATATATATATATATATATATATATATATATATATATATATATATATATATATATTTTTTTTTTTTTTTTTTTTTTTTTTCTTTTTTTTATATGAAAATATACATTTTATATATTTTACATTTATATATTTTACTATTTATAATTGACTATTTATAATTGTTAATTCTTCGGGGTTTTCACCTTTAATGCACAGTAAAAAGTATTGACAGGAAAGCATGGGGAGCAGAGCGAGGGGAAGGATTGGCATTAAGGCTGTGCCATTTGGGGAAAATATCTAATTGCAATTTCTTTTTTTTTTAATTATTATTATTATTTTATTTATTTATTTATTTTTTGACAGATAATGCGATTTTGATTTGCGATTTAATCAGAATTTAGGTTCTTACTGCTAAAATGCAGTGAGTGTTAGTTAAAAAAAACTTAAAAGATATTAAATTATATTAGCAAACAACTCTGAAGTTGCTTGCTACTACATTGAGTGTCACTGGCAATACTTTTAGTTGACATTTTAGCGAGGGCGTAGGTTTGCACTTGACATTGGTGGGGACGGGTGAATCAAACAACCCCCTGCCCCCAAGAATGAATATTGTTTTATATATATATATATATATATATATATATATATATATATATATATATATATATACACACACACACACACACACACACACACACAGTTGAAGTCGGAATTATTAGCCCCCCGTTTATTTTTTTTCCCCCCAATTTCTGTTTAACGGAGAAAGATTAATTTAACACATTTCTAACGTACTAGTTTCTAATAACTGATTTATTTTATTTTACCATGATGACAGTACATAATATTTTACTAGATATTTTTCAAGACACTTCTATTCAGCTTAAAGTGACATTTAAAGGCTAATTAGGTTAACTAGGCAGGTTAGGGTAATTAGGCAATTTATTGTATAATGATGGTTTGTTCTGTAGACTATCGGAAAAAAAAATATAGCCTAAAGGGGCTAATAATTTTGATCTTAAAATGGTTTTAAAAAAAATAAAAAAAACTGCTTTATTCTAGCCAAAATAAAATAAGACTTTCTCCAGAAGAAAAAAAAATACTATCAGACATACTGCGAAAATTTCCTTGCTCTGTTAAACATCATTTGTGAAATATTTAAAAAAGAAAAAAAAATTCAAAGGGGGCGAATAATTCTGACTTCAACTGTATATATATATATATATATATATATATATATATATATATATATATATATATATATATATATATATATATATATATATATATATATATATATATATATATATATATATATATGCTGCTAATAATTATTTAGCTACTGTTAAAATATATTGTTAATTATTCCTCTCTTCATACAATGTATTAAGTTAAATTAAATAATCTGGCCCGTAGCCAGGTTCGGGTGGTTGTAAAGACCAAAAGTTGTATTATTATTATTATTTTTATTATTATGTTTTAATTTATTTTATTATTTAAATGGCCAAATTCTGACTGAGGAAAGTTGAATGTTTGGCCAGTTTGCCTGTAGGCTTCAGTTTAAGTTAAAACAAGTTCTAACATAATTAAATAATTTCTAATATATATAAATATACTGTATATATATATATATATATATTAGTTAAATAATATATATTTCATATCGCAGCCTTTTGCGTTTAGCTAATCGCAACATTTCAGCGATTGCGATTCGATTTTGATTAATCGCACAGCCCTAATTGCCATAAGACCACGAGGCGGGAATCGAACACACTAACCACTACACCACTGGTCCCGTCAATTTACTATTCATAAATGTATTATTTATAATAACATTGTTTACAGCGATATTAAAACATGATGATAATATGAGATAACTGTGGGATAACTATTATCTTAATAAATAATTGTTTGGAAATTGACCTATATATTGTGGGGTATATGCAGAGAAGAAGGACTTTTTAAATTTTCAGTAACCTGGGTCAAGCGCTTTTGGTGAACTGTATGCCGTTACAAAATCAGCACGCTTAAGGTCTGTTTTCTTTAAAATCAACGATCTTCACTGCCTGATTGATATACGATATAAAGTGGGTCTGAGAACGTACAAAAAGCCCTGCATTACATTATATTTTTTCCACGCCATGTCTTTAAAATATGGACATTTATTTTACTCCAATTTTTTCAGTGTAGTTTCTGCGATCGCCTGCTTATCCTGATGGGCACGTGCATGTAAACATCTTTTCATTTTGTTTTATGATTGAACAATTAATTGAATGCTGAAGTCTATTTAACCGATTATACAGGGAGTGCAGAATTATTAGGCAAGTTGTATTTTTGAAGATTCATTTTATTATTGAACAACAACCATGTTCTCAATGAACCCAAAAAACTCATTAATATCAAAGCTGAATATTTTTGGAAGTAGTTTTTAGTTTGTTTTTAGTTTGAGCTATTTTAGGAGGATATCTGTGTGTGCAGGTGACTATTACTGTGCAGACTTATTAGGCAACTTAACAAAAAACAAATATATACCCATTTCAATGATTTATTTTCACCAGTGAAACCAATATAACATCTCAACATTCACAAATATACATTTCTGACATTCAAAAACAAATCAGTGACCAATATAGCCACCTTTCTTTGCAAGGACACTCAAAAGCCTGCCATCTATGGATTCTGTCAGTGTTTTGATCTGTTCACCATCAACATTGCGTGCAGCAGCAACCACAGCCTCCCAGACACTGTTCAGAGAGGTGTACTGTTTTCCCTCCTTGTAAATCTCACATTTGATGATGGATCACAGGTTCTCTATGGGGTTCAGATCAGGTGAACAAGGAAGCCATGTCAATTGTTTTTCTTCTTTTAGACCCTTTGTTGTCAGCCACGCTGTGGAGTACTTGGACGCGATGTGATGGAGCATTGTCCTGCATGAAAATCATGTTTTCTTGAAGGATGCAGACTTCTTCCTGTACCACTGCTTGAAGGTGTCTTCCAGAAACTGGCAGTAGGACTGGGAGTTGAGCTTGACTCCATCCTCAACCCGAAAAGGCTCCACAAGCTCATCTTTTGATGATACCAGCCCAAACCAGTACTCCACCTCCACCTTGCTGGCGTCTGAGTCGGACTGGAGCTCTCTGCCCTTACCGATCAAGACTCACTCTCATTTCATCAGTCCATAAAACCTTAGAAAAATCAGTCTTGAGACATTTCTTGGCCCAGTGTTGACATTTCAGCTTGTGTGTCTTGTTCAGGGGTGGTCGTTTTTCAGCCTTTCTTACCTTGGCCATGTCTCTGAGTATTGCACACCTTGTGCTTTTGGGCACTCCAGTGATGTTGCAGCTCTGAAATATGGCAATTAGACCACACCCCTTCTCATTACAGAGATGCACATCACCTAATATGCTTAATTGGTAGTAGGCTTTCAAGTCTATACAGCTTGGAGTAAGACAACATGCATAAAGAGGATGATGTGGTCAAAATACTCATTTGCCTAATAATTCTGCACTGCCTATATTTTAATTACATTGCAACATCGATGCTGTAAAAGGAACCTTATAAAACTGAAAAAAGTCACATTAACCATTCACCTGAAGTTTATCGGTATGAGAAGAAACACTATCTCGGCATATACCCTATTGAGTGAGAGTTCGTTTATGATTTTAGTAGCTTACTAGTATTTAAAGAAAGCAAATGTATTAAAGCTTTAGTATCACTAAAACAAATAATGTGACTCCATCCAACAGGTTTACAGGAACTTTCCTCTGTCATCTGTCATTCAGTTGTCAACAAAACAGATACTCCTGGCTCAAACTCACACCATTGGTTGACCCAAAGTTTCTGCATCAGGCTATGCATGGTAATCCGAGAAAGACCAAAGTATTTACCAGCAGAAATAACCCATTACAACTTTAAAGGGAGCAGGTAAGTGAAATACCCACACACTTACCCTATACTGCTAATTCATCAAAATTCAGATGCACTCCTCAAAACACACACACATACACACACAAACACACACGACCCGTCTGGAGTCTGCTAATGTAGCTAAGTGTTGTACAAAAATCCACTTTCCATGTGTCCGCCTAGATGCTTCAGGCAGAATTGGTGTACGCGTGTGTGTGGGAGACAGATGTAGAGTGACAGGTTGGGTAGATTGGCCCATGAGCAGTAGTCGCCTGTGGCACTGACATCACACACACATACAACACGCTCAGCTTGACTGTGGGCGATTGTGTGTGTCGAGTGGGAGGATTCGCCACCGCACGAAAAAAACACATAATGAAGCCTGACACTGCTGCTGGGGAGAGGGAGGAGCCTTGAGTAGAACCGCCCACTGTAGACTGAGAGGGAAGGGCTTCATTTAGAGCCGCCCACTAACACACTGTTGCTGCTTTCTAATTCACCTACTTGTACTATAAACTAAATGTACATACTGTTGAGTGTGTAACAGATGAGTATGCAAATTTTGGCACATTACTTTCTCATTAATGGACCGTTCTGTTGCTTAGTTACCTGCCCTGTCAATCATTATCCACATTTTTTCCATATTTAATTCTCTATATATTGGAGAAGCAGTGTCAGGTTAATCAGTAGATGTAACTGGAACCATACCTGACTGTTTGGCACCATAGTGGTAAATTAGGTAGGTGAAACGCCAGTGTGGACGTGGATCGTTTTCATTCTAAAATGTCGTTTTTAACAGCATTAAAACTGAAATGTATTAGTGTAAACAGGGCCTTAGTATACAGTGTTAGATTTTACATTTTGTGGCCATTTACATGGAACGCGCAGCAAATGCAACGCAACGAGATCCGGACCATGAAACAGCTGATCCACTCGGAGTCTTTCAGCACTCTCTCCGAAAACACTCGATTGATCTCGGCTGGAGGATCAACATTCACCAAATAATTGTTTGTAACTTTAGGTAGGTTTGCAAACCTGTGTAGCCTACTTTTCATTGCGTCTTCCTTTCATGGCGTCAGTCGTTTGCATTTGCCGCGATCATAAAAGCTCCCTGTTATCTGACAACGGAAAGCACTGAGTGATTGACAGCTAATACGAACCAATATAGTGGCAGGGAAGACCGATTCAGCATGTTTTTAGAAAAAAAAAGCAGTCGCACAAATGCTCCAAAATATATTATGAGGTCGCATAGATAAAATTTTAGGCGCATATGCGACCAAAATGGTCTCAGTTTCAGAACCCTGTGCTTTTAATTAGAGCTTGGCCAATAAACGATATCATATCGAATAGCGATAAAATCTATGTCTATAACGATGATACGCTATGTACATTTTTTCTCAATAAAGATCCAATCACACAGCAGACATTCAACAAGAGGAATCTGTAATTATGTTTATATTGGAGATAGCTACGTCACCCAGTATTGTTTAGCGAGCTCGATTCACTTTCCCGCCAGCAGTATTTGCTTTTTAACTGTTGTTTATTTTAATGATGACTAATTTTACCATTTTTAATTAAGTAAAACATTTATTTTTAAATATTTCTGTAATTGTTTATTTTTAGAAAATGCAATAAGTATATTTTTGATAATGTACTGTAAATATGCTGTCAGTTACAGTTCTTCAGAATATTATATTTTATATTATATATCATTACAGAAAATCGTAATCTCCGAAAAAATCTGAATAATGTGTAAACTGTTTTTGTTAATAAACAATACTTTTAAAATGTTATTTAACGAAGCGTCTAATCTTTTTGGCTTCAGTAATTGTTGGGATACTGTTTTAAAGCTGGAAGCATTAGCATCTTCTATTGAAATATTGTTGGAATTTCAATCCTATTCCATGCATGTTCAATTAAAAAGGTCAGGAGAGGGTTTTTCTTCAATGCCAAAAATATTAGTAATTTATTAGATACAAATGAATAATTCGATATACAGAGCTCTGGGTTACGTTACCCCAATGCAATACAAGAATTACATTCAAGAGGTTCGCAACTAACATACATTTCCTGACTCCAGCATATATACACAACTGATATTAACAGGTGAAGCTTTGGTGTAACGTCACTTATCAGTCATTCTGCAGTCCTTTGGCTCTTGTACCCCAGACATACTTCCTCTTTCTGCAACCCTTCTCCGCATACCAGAACTGAACAATTAAGTATATCTTTAATATATTTCACAACTTCTGTAAGAATCATGCACCTTGTGTCATGTGCAGACTTCTTATTAGACAGCAGTCTGGAACAAGGGTCCCCTGCACTATATTTATTCTTGTTCTGCTATTTCCCTCTTGTCAGCAGTTCCTTCTAACTATGCAACACAGTAAGAAAGAAGAAGTTTGTCTGGGTAATAGATGGTATCATACAGAAGAAAAAGATTGATTAATCTGTTGTTAGTCTAAACATTATTTCTAATAAAAATAAAGACACAAAAGCAATAAAAATAAATTCCCCCCTACAACAATATGTATTGTTATCGTTCATTATGGAAAAGAATTATCGAGATTGTATTTTTGCAATATCACTGCCATATATGACTGTTTGGCACGATAGTCGAAAATTGGCTTAGGTGGCAGTAGTTAAATATTAGGGCTGTCCCAGACTAAAGATTTCCTTAGTCGATCAGTATTAGTTCATCAATCACCTGTTCATTAAATCTATTTGATTAGGCCTACTCAAGCAAACATGGGGGAAATGGTTTGAGTTCAAGTCCTGAGAAGAATGTCATTTGTAACTAGGGCTGCACGATACTGGAAAAATCTGACATTGCGATATTTTGTTTTGCCACGATAAGTATATTGTGATATGGATACAATTTCACCTGATGATTTGAATATCTCTATTTGGAAAAATGTCATTAATTTAGATCGATTGGGATGATCTAGTCTTTTTCCATGCATTGCATCTGCATAAAATTTAACAAATTGCAAGCAAAAATAAATTAATTAATAAACTGTTCTTTATGGTTTTTCGGGGGGATCAAAGAGCATTCAAGTACAATCAAATGTAAAATAACATGGTCATCCTTGTGTATATAATTTTAAAATAATGATAATTAATAATATCTTTATCTTTTAATCTTTACTAAATAATCTAATCCTGCAATGCAACTTTTGCAGATACACACATTGCGATATCGATGCTCAAACAATGTATTGTTCAGCCCTATTTGTAACATTCTTTTACGTTGTACAGAATTACTATAATAATAAGCACTAAAATTCTACATTAAGAACGTGCACATTCATAAGGGACCGATTACACCGGATGCGCTTTTCGGTTCTTTTTTTGCACTGTATATAAGTTGCACTGCACTTATTATGTTGCTAGGCAACCACTGAATGAGCTGCTTATTGTGCGCGAACCTTGCTATTGATATTGTTATAATTGTAATATTTAATAATATTGTAATATTCAGGAGGCAGCATTGTGGCTCAGAGGTTAGCACTGTCGCCTCACAGCAAGAAGGTCGCTGGTTCGAGTCCTGGCTGGGTCAGTTGGCATTTCTGTGTAGAGTTTGCATGTTCTCCCCGTGTTGGCGTGGGTTTTCTCCGGGTGCTTCGGTTTCCCCCTACAGTCCAAGCACATGCGATATAGGTCAATCGAATAAACTTGGCTGTAGTGTATGAGTGTGTGTGTGTGTGTGTGTTGTGTGTGTGTGTGTGTGTGTGTGTGTGTGTGTGTGTGTGTGTGTGTGTGTGTGTGTGTGTGTGTGTGTGTGTGTGTGTGTGTGTGTGTGTGTGTGTTTTGTGAATGCGAGAGTGTATGGGTGTTTCCCAGTACTGGGTTGTGGCTGGATGGGCATCCACTGCGTATGCCGGAGTAGTTGGTGGTTCATTCTGCTGTGGCGATAAATAAGGGGCCTAGCCGAAGGAAAATGAATGAATGATATTCAAGATTTGCGAAGTCATACAGCTCTGGAAACAGTCAGTTCTGCTAGTCTTTCCTCCATCTTTAAAAGTCTCCGTAGTCATCTTTACAACACAAACACTGCTGTCACCTGAACAGAAAACCCGCCTCTGCTTTCATTTGATTGGATAATGAAAAAGACACGATTGACATAGCTCTTTTTTTCTACTCAGAGCTGACTTTTTTTTTCAACTGCAGGCACACAGTTGGCACACAGTGCAGTGCGCAACAGCAAAAACATGAGGTGCAGCAGTTGGTTAAAACGTGCAGCAAGAAAATTAGTAAACCATTCAAAAATGGTGCCTCTCAATGCAAAAAAGCATTTAATTAGTCATTGACTATTGATTAGTTGAAGATTAGGCGGTTGATTAGTTGAAGATTATTTAGACATAAATACAGTGGTGAAAATAGTTTTTTAAATTCCCGAGTACTGTAAATTCACACAGAATGTACTTATGTCACATACTGTTTTTCCTATTAAAGGCTGATTTATACTTCTGCGTCGAGTGATCGGCGTGACCCACGGTGCATGTCTTGCACATAGCCATGCATTTATATTTCGGCGTGCTGTTTGTGTTGCTCTGCAATAACACTTCCTAAACACTAGGTGGCAGTAGGTGTTTATGTTCCTCTGTGTCGATTGTTTTCGCGGGTGTTTTGTTTTTTCTGAATGCTACCTTAATGTACAAATAGTTAAAATGTGCAACAACTTTAATCATAAGGTAAACACAAAACAAAAGTTTCCATCTTGAGCTTCTTCACGGGACTCCACACTTGTAAACAAGAGTTATATCAGGCTCACTGCTGTCCCGTGGCCCCGTCCACACTCGTCAACACTACCAAACCGACAAATCGCAGAGCTTGTATTATGCGACGTCACAATGTATAGTTAAATTTTTTGAGAGGTGCACGCCAGTGTCGGCGTTAGCCACAGCGAGAGGTATGTGACCGTGCGAAGGCTGTGCCAGACTATACTCGTGCGCTTGACGCAGATGTATAAATCAGCCTTAAATGGTAATGAAGTATGAAATTTTGAGCAGTTTTTTCATAATGGCACAGTTTTTATTAATAAATTCAGCAAATTGTTTTAGCCCTAAGTAGAGCCAGTTGTGGAAAGAGTACTGAAAATCATACTCAAGTAAAAAGACCATTACTTGCCTAAAAATGTAGTGCAAGTAGAGTAAAAGTATCTGTTGTAAATAGTACTCAAAGTAGAAGTAAAAAGTAGCCCTTTTAAAAGTACTCAAGAGTAGTGAGTATTATGCTGTCAAAAGCTGATATGTTTACATGTAATTTGGCCAAACGTAACATTCTGTAGTGCATTTAATTATTGCCCAGAAGGCACACAACATCATGAGACATTAATTTTAGGTTAGATTTAGGTTGTGATGTCAGGTGACCAAAATTAATTGGCAAGCCAGCATCTAAGGACAAGTTATTTTGATGTCCAATAATGACGTCAAATGACGTTGATATTTAGTTGATTTTAGGTTGTTAGAAAGTGACCAAAATCCAGCGTTGAGCCAACATCTTAAACCAACGTCATATTGATGTCAAATACTGACATTTATTTGTCAAGTACGGCAACCAAAATCCAACGTCTGATAGATGTCATAGTGGTAACGTTCACACAATGTCAAGCTGTAACATCATTAGATGTTGATATTTGGTTGGTTTTAGGTTGGACATTGGATATGGATATTGATGTTGGCCTGACGTTGAGTTCTGACGTCAACCCGATTTTCATTTCCAAACAAAATGCAAAGTCCCCATGACATTAGGGTTCAACGTCAATCAGACGTCATGTTGACGTTCTGTGCCTGCTGGGTATTTACTGCTGCGTTCACACCAGACGCGGAAGAAGCGTCAAGCGCGAGTGATTTACATGTTAAGTCAATGCAAAGACACGAATACACATCCGGCGCGGCGCGATGCGCGCAAATGTACGCACAGAGCTGGGTGCACCTCTGAAAGGATCTAGTGGACTCAGACACTGCTCCAAATGAATCGACGCTGTTTTTCAGCCTTCATAAATCACATAAACAGTTATTTTCTCAATAAAATCCATGTTAGCCATTTAGCAATGAAGCTGCAGTCATCGGACAGACAGAAGCGCTGCCCATGATGCGAATCCACGTCTGTTCTGAAGTGAATTTGAGGCGCGAATGAAGCGAGTAAACTCAAATGTTTACGCGTCTATTTACGCGCGATTTATCCACGCATTCCGCGTCTGGTGTGAACACAGCATAAGGCCATTTCGGTCATCATACAGTAAACATCCGTCATCTTCTCATCAGTGACATGCATCTAAACAGTCTCTGGGTTAATGCACGTAAAGATATTGAACATCTTCATGGACACTTTTAATACTTCCAAACAATTTGCTGCTATTATACAGTGCACACGTCTTGAGGTTGTTCATTATAATGTGATTTACCTTCTACAGTATGTGTGATTTGATTAGACAGGAATCTCAGGACTGATTTTTTTTTAATCCCCATGGACAAGAAAAATAAAGTAGTTACTGCAGGTTGAAAGAAAGTAGTGGAGTAAAAGTACAGATACTGCACTAAAAATGTACTCAATGAAAAGTAAAAGTACACATTTTAAAAACTACTCAGTAAATTACAATTCCTGAGAAAAACTACTCAATTACAGTAATTTGAGTATTTGTAATTAGTTACTTTACACCACTAACTAGAGCACACTTAGAAACTGCATAGCAACAGACCGGCAACAATTCAAAATCCCCTTGCTGCCTTTTTTAGTGACATACTAAGTACTATTCTGACAACCTTGGCAACCACATAGCAACAACACATGGCATCACAGCAGCAAGTTAGTGAAAATAAACAGTAGTTTGTGCATCGCTTAACCCACCTGACCCAAAAATGACGTGTCTCCATGGTTATATGAGCTCTGTTGATGTAGCTTTTCTCAGATGTCCTCATTGTCTGTATGCTTAAAAGAGACTGGTCAACATAAATAAAAAGAAAGCGAGAGTGTATGAGGTAAATTAATGAAAAAGATAGCAACATAGATGCTCCACGTTGTGCCTGAAACTCGTCCCAGAGCCGGGTTTGAGGCATCGTGTAAAAGCCCTGTCACAGCATCACTGGGAAATACACGGCAAACACACGCACAAGCACAATCCGCTGATCAGAGCACACAGACGTGGCCAATTTGCACTTCTAAGCATCTGCCTTAAACCACAGTGTGTGTGTGTGCATTTTAAAACATTATTTCATGAAGCAGAAAATGTACCTGTTAACCTGTTTGACACATCAAAGCACTTGGCTAATGGCTAAACATTTACCTTCTGAAATGAGAGTTAACAGCTATCGTAGGGTCTGGATTCAGATATCAGCTGCTGGTCTGCTTTATTAGAGGCCGCACAGACAAACACACGTATTACACGACGCATCAGGCCCTTTACAGCTGTGTAATGCTGAATTTTTATAGTTCACACATAAATGAACAATTAGCAATAGCCGTCAGTTACTTGTTTACATGCCGCTCTAAATTATTTGACTTTCTTTGTTCTGCAAAACACCAAAAGGAATTATATTAAGGCTATTTTACACGAACGTACAAATAAATAACCATTGAAACTTTTAAACTTTAAAAATGATGCAAAAGCAGCATAAAAGAGTCTTAAAAGTAATTTGTTAGATTTATGATACAGTCAGGTCATGCAATCATTGCAGTATTTTTGCTATATAAAACTTCTATGATAATTTTTTAAGTGAAGGATGGATTTTTTTTGTTACTTTTGAAGCATGTTTTTCCCATTTGTTTTGATTGCACAGAAAAAAACTGTCATCAGATTTCATAATGTTGTATTTTGGGTGACCTAGAACCTGCCTTATCTTTCAAGTTGGCTGTCAGTGAGATTTATTTCTTACATTTAAAATAAAAATATAGTGCTTTTTTAAAAAGGTATATTTATTCGGCAGGAATAGGGATGGGTATCGTTAAGGTTTTAACAGTATTACTACTTTTATGGATACCACTTATCGGTTCAGTACTTTAACGGGCCACAAAACCCCCCTGTGTCAGCAGGGTGTTTTCACACCTCTAGTTTGGAAAAAGTCAGGAAAGTGGGTGTGTCCAGCTCTGGGAGTGTGGGAGTGTCGGGGGACCATTTTCCATTTGGGCACGCGCTGAGTTTCACAGGCAAAACAAACACACAGACGCAGGGGAGAAAGACGGTGACTGTGTTTACATGGACATCAGTGATCAAATTATTTGCCAAATTATTAATTTATTGAATTTAACTGCAGTTTGGCACTTTCAGTTTTTATTCAGGAACATTGCCTGCATGTCCCCCCGTGACAGACGAGAGGAACTGCTGGAGAGTGGAGTTTTAATGTAATGTTTGATACCGCACGGCCTATGGGAGAAAAAAATCCTCCGCATTTCTCGGTAACTTAGATGCCCTTGGGTTTTAATGTAATGTTTGATACCGCACGGCGTATGGGAAAAATAAATCTTCCGCATTTCTCGGTAATTTAGATGCCCTCGGGTTTTAATGTAATGTTTGATACCGCACGGCGTATGGGAAAAAAAATCCTCCGCATTTCTCGGTAACTTAGATGCACTCGGTAGGTAGCGTCAGAAAGCCGTGTGTGTATAGACTATCCTATCATAAATTGCGGCAAACATTTTACACGACGGTAATAGTTTGATTGTTTACATTCGGAGAGCAGCATTTACAGCGGATCTTTCAGTCTATAATATTGTACTATAATATTGCAGTGATATTAACTGTAAACTTAGTAACTAAATCATTTTTAGCTATGGTATATCTTTAAAAACTGAAAGAGCACTGCTGACGATACAAACTAACTTTGCCATCTGAATGAACAAACAAACGGCACTGATCGCACATACACTTACCAAATCTGTAGACACAAGACAATCTATACAAACTGGAGCCGTGTCTTTTTTAAAAGGAGACAAGCGGCAAATCTGAATTTCACCATTTCCAGATGCGAAAAGCTCTCGGGTAAACGATGTTCCTTACAACGCATTTCTGTCGTGTGCACTGTAATCCACATGTTAGTCCAGCTGAGCTCTCATAACGGGGAAATGAAAACAAAACCTTCGTTGCAGCACAATAAAATGCAACAGTGATGACCCGTGTCTCCAAATTCTTGTTTTTTCACTTGTTTTGGCAACACAACGTGGCGTCTCTCTGTCGTCTGAACACTGGTAAAACAGTCTTCAAGGCTATCATGCATGTTAATGAAGTTGCACTGCATACACAATAGAGCGCGCTGATTCGTTTAAACCAAGTCTTTCTCGTGAATTAATGCAGCGCACTCAGAGATATCACGATGTACTCGCAGGTACAGACGTCCACTCTCCACGCTGGACTACACGCAAGTATCTAATGGCTGTGACGCAGCTTCAAAAATTCGTTTCAAACCGGAAGAACGAATTTGCTCAAAATAACGCAAAAACAACCAATTTTCACTTTTTAGTGCAATATATGTGTCCTAATAGTGTTTATAGCAGCGTGGGACACATGTTTGACTGTCAACAGCTCAAAAAATGTGTTTTGGTGTTTCGGGACCCTTTAACAGTTTTCTTAACTGTACTTTTTTTAGTGTTGTTTTATCAAAATAAATTTAACAGAATTAACAACACTTTATTTTATTATTATTATGTTTTTAATGTAAAATAAAACAAAACCAATAATTGTAAAACAAATAATAAAAAGTTTCTGTAAAAGAATGTATAATGGTTTGAAGGAAAATGACTCAACTTGTCTGCCTTTTCTGGCAAAAGTCAGGATCTTTCTTGGTTTATTGTGCTCCCTGCAGTTGAAAATACACTTTCATTCTGCCCAATCAGAATTGCGCAACCGAACTATTTGGACCACCCACAATAAAAAATAAAATAAAACAAACAGGAAAGTGCGGACAAGTGGGACTATGGCATCTGCTGCTTCAAAAGCACTAATAGACTAATTAATATCCAAGAAAAACAGCATTGGTAATATGGGAATATTTTGGTTTCAAAGTCAGACACCGTACAAAAACGGGTCATTTTTAAGAGCTGATGCAGAATTATACCATGGCTTGCTGATTATTGAGCTGAAGCTTGACTACAAAATTAAATCGCAAATCAAATTGCAATTGCAATATCTGTCAAAAAAAATCACAATTAGATATTTTCCCCAAATGGCACAGCCCTAGGTCACCCTAAAGCCTTGTTTATAATCGACGCGTCCGCTAGTTCGCTTGAGTGCGCGTGGAGAATCTGACGTCATCGCGGAATTTGCGGATGTTCGCTTTGAGTGCGCGCGACATCATTCCGGCTGGCGGTGCGCACAGCATTTTTTTGAGACCCAAGCGAACAGTGCGCGCGGCGCTGCAATCTGGTTTGAGTTGAAATGAACCACTTTGAAGAGATTTTGTCTGGAAACAGGTACACCCTGTACAGACATCTTTATGAATCCGTGATGATAGAGATCAAGAATTTTGGCTAGAAATTGCAACAGCTGTGGGAAAGAGAGCAAAGTTTTTGTTAAAAGTTGGGGAAAAAACCTGAGGGATAGTCTGTTAAAGACAAAAGAGGCCATGGCAAAAGTGGAAACCCCAGCTACACAATTACAGAAATATGTTTTTCCACCATTTATGGTTTTCCATTGATGTATATATTACAATTTGTGAATTTAAAACAATTTAATAATTACAAACTATAATTAAGATCAAATTATTTCTTTGATAACTGGGAAAGAATATTTGATCCTATCAGTTTACAATATACTGATGCCCTGTTTTTCTAGGCTTTATTGGTGATAATGGTCAGGAATGTTGGACTATTAATGCCTTTTTAGCATAATAAGAGGACAGAAACTAGCCAGACGTAAAGTGAGAATTGGGGAGCGGGCTAAATAAATAAAAAAAACATCTGTATTTTTAAGTAAGTGTGCTTTTTTTTACTTTTATTCTTGCCATAATAAAAATATATTTGTAGAGCAACCCATTTTCTCTCCTCATTGATATTTTAATAAACTTTGATAGGTAAAACTGTCCGAGATTGAACAAAGCAAGTGATGCATCAAAGTTTGATTAAAACAAACCTTGAATGGTTATAAAAATCCTTATAATCATTAAAATAATTTATAAAAACAATTTTACGTTAAAAAATCTTTGAATGATATTAATGATATGACGTAGTTCCGGAAACTTTCTACTTCTCTGTTTATCTGTCTGACTTTACGGTCAGTTACTTTTGACCGCCCCCTGTCGTTTTAAAGAATATCACAACGGCGAACGCAGCAAGTATAAAAGCCTCGTCCGTTTCGCGAGGTGCGCACGCAGTCAGCGAAGGTGCGCGATGCGGCGCCAGACAAAAGTATAACTCCAGCTTAATTGTTTTATGCTCAATCCGCTTAAATTAATAAAAAAAATAATAAATTTACTTAATTTCTTCATGTTATCCCAACACAAATTCATTGTGTGGAACCCAGCATTTTTTTACAGTGTGAACTCCAAAAATGACTTCTGCTGTTTGTTCAAATTACTTATTTAAAATGAGCTTAAACAACACATTCTGAGTTTTGTGGGACAACTTAATTGTTTAATGTTCAAATCCACCTTAATTTGTAAAACTAATAAGTTAACTTAATTCCTTCATGGTGTCCCAACACAATCGATTGTGTGGAACCCAGCATGTTTTTACAGTGTAGAATAAAACACAGCCTGAGTCTCAGGTATCTGATAAATGATAATCCAGTCATTCTTGTCTATGATAGCCGAGAGTCGACGCGTGCATGTTTCTTTTGTTCTTGGCCGCTTCTCTCTCATCAAACCACCCAACAGCGAGCCGGAACAGATTGAGTCCAAACGCTGCGCCGAGGCGTTTAAACGGTTACCTGCGCTTAACACAAAGCGTCGCGCTAATTGACACAGACAGCGGAGAAATAGGATCTGTCTCAGAACATCTCTCTTCCGCTGGCTCCTCTCTTTCTCTCCCTCTTTTCTCCGGACGGATGAAAGGCCATCATTCCCATCATGTGTGGTTAGCGTTTTCTTCGTAGCCCGAGTGAAACAGGAAGTTCTTAACTGTTCAGTGGCTTTTGCTTGAGGCAAGGTTCTACCCTGCCTCTCTCTTTCACTGTCTCTCGCTTTCTTCCCCACCCTCTAAAAAACACACACACACACACTATTGGTAGGGCATCTCCCTTCATAACCATCTATGCTTAATACAGCACATGGTAGAGCAACGTCTCAGCAGGACTTGCTTCACCGGCTGTTGTTGAACTTCAGAGCTCTTCATGCTCACGCCGAAATCGAGATGTTTTTAGTTTGAAACTCAGCTGTGATTTTACAGATTAAATGTTTGGGTGTTATTACATTAGATAACAAAGTATCAAAGCAAGTGTCATCAGCACTCAAACGCTGCGGGAGCTTTTCTCTGAACTAACTTCACTTTTCTGAGCTCTTTTTTTTTTTCCAGCTGGTTTCAAGATCATTTTGTGTGCATGTATGAAGTCGGTTCCCCGCAGTCTGACAGCAGTTGTTTGTGAATCAACCTGTTTTATTAGTTGTGAACCAACTGATCCTATTAGTGTTGAAGCTTATGTGGGCCTTGAGTAATATTATTATCAAATCCTCTTTATTATTATTTGCTTTCTTCTAATTTTGGATGTTGTGTTCACAGTTGGTTTTTTTGTGTGCAAAAACTACCACATCATTTATCAACCAGAAACCTTTAGCCTTAGTAATAGAGCTGTGCAATATGATGATATGTATTGTGCAGCGCGTGTAAATTGCAACACAATTCTAAATATCACAATTCACAATAGTTTTTGGAACGACTAATATTAACTTATTTTACCAAAATATAATATAATCATGCCTTTATTTTTAATGATATAATTAGGACAGTAAGGTCTGACTTTGCTTAGACAAAAGTCTTGTCACTTAACAGAAATATTGTACAGTATAGAATATAAAGTCATGCTGCAGTGGAAAAAGAATGAATATTGTGTATGACCCCCATGAGCTTTGAGGACTGCATCCATACATCTCTGCAATGACTCAGAAACTTATTAATAAAGTCATCTGGAATGGCAAAGAAAGCGTTCTTGCAGGACTCCCAGAGTTCATTAGGATTCTTTGGATTCATCTTCAATGCCTCCTTCATCTTACCCCAGACATGCTCAATAATGTTCATATCTGGTGACTGGGCTGGCCAGTTCTGGAGCACCTTGACCTTCTTTGCTTTCAGGAACTTTGATGTGGAGGCTAAAGTATGAGAAGGAGCTCTATCCTGATGAAGAATTTGCCCTCTCCTGTGGTTATAATGTAATGGGCAGCACAAATGTATTGTGGCTTATTTCAAGGGGACGCAAAAAAGCAGGGTTTACATTTATACTGTTTCATCATTAGATTGAGCGCATTCTTAAACTCCACCACGAGGTGCAGACAGAAACGTGAGTAACTGCATGGTGAGAAAGTTGCGAGCTTGAAAGTACAATGTTTACATTTTGCATTTTAATAATCAATATATTATGTCGGGCCTGTAATGGTTAGTTTTATAAAAGCTTTCTCATCCCGTTACATTCAAAAAATAACCTTTTCTGTTTGTTCAAACTATGTATTTATTTATTTATTTATTTATTTTGGGGGGGGGGGGGGGGGGGGTTAATTTTATTGTTTTATGTTAAATAAAATTTTTAATTATAAATTTAAACTGTAGCTACCCGCCGGTTGTTAAAACAGTCCACGCTTCCCAAATACTGATGTCCATGTGTTTTTTTTTTATTGAACACCGTGAAAACTAAAAAGATAAACAAACAAACCAAATGTTTTTTACACAAACACGATCAAAAGGACATCAAAATAATCAAATAATATACAAGCAATGTTTCGTTTACTGGGTTGGCCTGATAACCAGCAGTAGAATAATCAGGAGCATTTAACAGGTGCCTGCATTGAGATCTCACTCCGCTGTCCATACCAACTCTCGCAGGTTAAATCAATCAAGGAGTATCATGTGACCTCTGACTCAAGCCAACCGTAAAGAAGGATTTTATAAAATAAACAAACCAACACTCTTCGACAATAGACAACCAAAACTACAAGCTGACCGATCAGCGTCAGCTACAAAAACGATTAAGTTAACTTAAGCAATTTGGGTTGGGACAACATGAAGGAATTGTGCTGAACCCTGCATTTTTTACACTGTGATGTGATTTTTGCCATAATATTTATCAGTTATGAAATAGTTAGTTCTTGTACTCATTCATTATTGTAAAAAGCTGTGTTTTATTCACAGTAAATCATGGCTATGACAGCCTTATCCAGTGGTTATGTGTATCACTGCTCCACACACTTAACATAAATCAATATTGTTTCCAAACTGCATTATATATTTTTGACAAAATTACCTTTTTTATTATTTATATAATGCAGTATGAGTGACTAGTATGAGTTGTGCAATTTAGATGGAAAACAAACTTTTTTCTAATGCTGAGAGATACAGTACAGTAAGCTAAGCAGATGAGTGCTTGTGATAAATATCATATATTAGGTTAGAGAATAGATGACACGGAAAGAAAAAAGTTCCAAGACTTTTTATTTAAGGTATTAACCTAAAATATTTTATGTATGTATTGTATTATGTGTTTTTTTTATAAAAGCGCATACCTGTCCAGTGTTTCCTCTAGGATTTTTTTCTAGCTGTGGCGGCAGGCCTTTTGATCTACCAACTACCTTTGACGTTATTTCAATGACAAATGTGACGCAGATCTACAAGTCGAGATCGGATTTGTGTAATACGAGCATGCAGATCTTT
Organism: Danio kyathit; assembly: GCA_903798195.1. Taxonomy (NCBI): domain Eukaryota; kingdom Metazoa; phylum Chordata; class Actinopteri; order Cypriniformes; family Danionidae; genus Danio; species Danio kyathit. Next base: position 54,644,324 of record LR812538.1, on the reverse strand, counting down.
TTGCGTGCGCTAGGATTTCCTCTGTTCGTGCACAAAACTTCTTGCACGCCCTCAAATAAACTCTGCTCAAGTGCAATTTAGCGCGTTTACGTAGTGAATTTGTCTCCAACATTTATTAGATTTGCTAGGAATGTTTATGAACGTCTCCAATAGACCTACAGAGCGGCATTAATGCGTCCTGAGGTAAAGTGAAACGGCTATAAACTCCAGCAAAATAAAGTCTTTGTTTGTTGTATGCAGAGCCATAGACCTTTATCTATAAATAAAGTATAATTGTGGAAACTTTCATCCTAAATGAAAGCTATACGTCGTGTTTGATGGCCTCACGCACCTGTCAGTCAGTCAGTCAGCATGGTCACCTTAAAGGGTTAAACAAATAACGCACAGCACTACTACGGTTACAGAAAAGTTTACGCTGTTATAATTCACTTACCTTTTAATATGTTTTGGTGCGATTATAACCCGCTATTTAAAAAAACTGACAATGTTTTAAATGAGAAGCTGTAATGTAGCCGTGGCGGGATGAATTTTGGCGTGGCGCCCCGCCATGGTAGAATGAATGTAGCGGAAACCTTGCTGTCAACATTGGGATGTGAAATTAATAGATATGCCCACCATAATAAGGGATTCCCCCGACGCAACCCCCCCCCCCCCCCCCTTTAAAAAATCCCCAAATCACCAAATATGTTGATTTGAAGCTGTTTCATTGTAAATAAACAGTTAAATGGTCAGTAATATGTTTTTTTATTATTATTATTATTTAGAAAAAATAAATAAACAGTATACATTAGCAGCAAATACATTAGCAAACAGTTCAGCTTATTAAAATTAATAGCTATTATAATGAAATAAAATCAAGCTATTAAATCTCATTAGCCGTTATTTCACTGTATAACTTACACATTCTCATTAAAGAGCAACAAATGAATCTCCTATTTATTTAGATTTTTTTGTTAGATTACATTAAATAACAGTGTCACTTTAAAAATGCACACATCTTACAATATAAAGAAAGCATTCGATTGCTTTCCTAACTTTTTATGCTCATTTAGGACGAAATTAGTTGTGTTTGAAAAACCCCCCACCAAGATCGACATCTTTAGATATTATTATTATTAATTATGTGTATTTGTCTGTTTAAACACGCACCTAAAACCCAGACTTTCACTCCGTTTTAAATCGCGTGTACAGAATCCGTTTGGGAAACAGTGTCTATTTATCACTATGGAGCACGTCAGCTGACAGTCATGCACCAATACGGGAAAATACCTTTACAGGATGATAGCGGGATACAACTGTAAAATACAGGTGAATCCCAGGAAAATGGGAGGGTTGACGGGTATGAAAGCGTCAATATTCTCTGCCATCCTTATTGTGACTTGCAATACAACACAGCTCCTTGTACCTTTATGCTTACTTAAAACACACTAAGGTCCTCGCATAAACTATACTAATGATGCTTTTTTTAAATATAAAATTATAACTGGTGGCACGGTGGCTAAGTGTTTAGCACTGTTGTCTCACAGCAAGAAGGTCGCTGTTCGAGTCCTGGCTGGACCTTGTTGGCATTTCTGTGTGGAATTTGCATGTTCTCTCCATGTTGGCATGGCTTTCTTCCGGGTGCTAGGGTTTCCCCCAGTCCAAAGACATGTGCTATTGGTGAACTGGATGAACTGAGAAATAAGTGTGTGTGTGTGGGTGTTTCCCAGTTCTGGGTTGCAGCTGGAAGGGCATCCGCTTTATAAAACATATGCTGAAATAGTTGGCGGTCCATTCCGTTGTGGCGACCTCTGAAATAGAGACTAGGCTGAAAGAAAAATGAATGAATGAAAATTATAACTAATGCAAGTTCAAATACAGTAATAATAAAGTTTGTGAATGTTATTTGAGTGCTTTTATAGTATTTGCATTTATAAATTAGGTTTAATTTTTAAAGTTAGAAAGTGGGAGCTTTTTTCTGGGGTTTTTTTTTTAGCATTTTTGGTTTTATTTTTATTAATTAGTAATTTTAGTTATGTACCACAAATAATTGCTGCCTTGTTTTTTTTTTTTTTTTAATCAAATGAACGTTTAAATCAACTTATATTAATCAAACTGACTAAAAATATTAAGTTAAACTTTTCACAACATAACTGAATTAAAACTTATTAAAATAGATAAAGAAATATGAAACATGTAGTCATGACTTTGTCATTTTTTACAGTGTAGTTGCTAAGCCAGCATTTCTAGTTATTCCAGATTTTATATTTCTATTCAAATGTTTTGAACTAGCTACAATTTTTATTAGTTTAAATTTTGGTTTTAATTATTAGTATCCTTTTTATGAAGTCTCTCATCCTGAATCCTTTTTTTGCCATACAGTATTTAATGGGGGAAATAAATGAATGGCTTGACTAATTGATTCATTGGAGGATAGATACACGTAAGAAATTACTTTTGCTGCTTGTTCAAACTACTTCGTTTGAGTTAAACCAACACAATTCTTTTTGTTTTTGTGGACAACTTACTTGTTTTGTTCAATCCCCATAAATTTGTAAAAACAATTAAGTTAACCGATTTGTGATGGGACAACATGAGGGAATTGTGTGGAACCCAGCATTTTTTACAGTGCAGATGGATTGATGGATGGAGGGATAGATCAGAAGATAAGTATACAGGCAGACCTATACTACCTTAAATGGTAAGCATGGACATCAGAAGAGTCTCAGACAATTATTGAAAAGAGAATATGTGATAAATATGAAGGAGATTGTGTGAAACAGAGCAGTGTGAAAACAACAAATGAAAGATGAGGAAAAGTGCAAAATTGATAAAGGGAACGGAGGCCACGGGGTGGAGAGAAGCAGGAAAGAGGGAGTGTGTGTGTATGTGTGTGTGTGGCTGCATTGAGATTCTTGGCCTGTATCTGTTGGCAGTGGGGTGTGAGCTGAGATCTGCTGCATAATTGTGAAACCGCAGGGACTGCAGCTCTGACCAGCCTGTCAAAACATCATGACAATCGTCCCTCACCGCACAGCAGACAGGCCAGAGAGAGAGAGAGAGAGAGAGTGTCAGCGTTTTGACTGATATACCAGCTGAGAACTTATAATTACGATCTCTATCTGACATTTGTAATCTAAGAGTGAGCACACACACACATATATCCTGTGGTTCTTGTGGAGCATGTGTGTGGGTTGTGCTGGTCTTACCGGAGCGCTTTAGGCTGGGTAGTGATTCCACGCCGCTGCGTTTTGAGGCTAATTAGTTTGGATATTAACGGGACGAAACCCCAAGCAGCTTCTAAATGTCACCCGCTTTCCCCACAGACACAAACACACGCCGGTTCACGCTCTTTGCCCCGTTCCACCGCCCTCCCCAGAAAAGCGCCGCAGGGAAAACCAAGAAAAAGCCAAGAAGCATCGGCTTCGGGTCACAGCGACGCGCGGAATAGCAAACCCGTGTCACTGCACTCGGCATACTGGGAGGACTGGAGTGAGCCGAAACGGAGCTTTGATGAGACGCCGGGGCTTTAAAGGTGAAATTTACCCACAGATACAACTGTTGAATACCCCTTGAAGTGTGGAAAAACACTTTCTGCCACAGGAGTATGGTGTGAGGGGAAAACAAAAAGACACCCTGAACAGACAGACAACTAATTTACGTTGCTTTACATACAAATCTGCTTTTTTATCTGTTCTATTCTATTTTATTTTATTCTATTCTATTCTAATCTATTCTATTCTATTCTATTCATTCATTTATTTTACAGTAGTGTCTATCATTCTGTCCATTAGTCAAGCCTATCTATTCGTCCATCCGTCCGTCCATCCATTCATTCATTCATCCATCCATCCATCCATCCATCCAACATCTCCCATTCTTCTATCAACTATATTCTTGTTCATTCATTCATCCATTCATTCATTTTTCCATCCATCCATTCATTCATCCATTCATTCATTCATTTTTCCATTCATTCATTCATTCATCCATCCATCCATCCATCCATCTATCTGTTGTCCCATCTATCCATCCATCCGTTGTCCCCTCCATCCATCTATTCATCCATTGACCCATCTGTCCATCCATTCATGTTGTCCCATTAATCCATCCATCCATCCATCCATCCATCCATCCATCCATCCATCCATCCATCAATTCATCCATCCATCCATCCATCCATCCATCCATCCATCCGTTGTCCCATCCATTCCTCCATCTGTTGTCCCATCCATTGTCCCACCCATCCATCCATCCGTTGTCTTATCAATCCATAACATTGTTGCATCTATCTATCCATCCATCCATCCATCCGTTGTCCCATCCATCCATCCCATTGTTGCATCCATCCATCTATCCATCCGTTGTTTCATCCATTCATCTATCCATCCATCCATTGTCCCATCTATCCATCCATCTGTTGTCACCTCCATCTATTCATTCATCTATTGACCCATCTGTCCATCCATCTATCCATCCGTTGTCCCATCCATCCATCCATCCATCCATCCATCCATCTGTTGTCTCATCCATCCGTTGTCCCATCCATCCGTTGTCCCATCCATCCATCACGCGATCCATTCATAATTTAATCTGTTGTCCCATCCATCCGTCTGTCCATCCTTCCATCCATTCATCCGTTGTTCCATCCATCCATCCATCCATCCATTCATCCATCTGTTGTCCCATCCATCCGTTGTCCCATCCCTCCATCTATAATTTAATCTGTTGTGCCTTCCATCCATCTGTCTGTCCATCCGTCCGTCAATCCATCCGTTGTCCCATTCATTCGTTGTCCCATCCATCCGTCCATCTGTCCGTCCGTCCGTCCACCCACCCATCCATCCATCCATCCATCCATTCATCCATCCATCCATCTATCCATCTGTTGTCTCATCCATCCGTTGTCCCATCCATCCATCCCGCGATCCATTCATAATTTAATCTGTTGTCCCATCCATCCGTCTGTCCATCCTTCCGTCCATTCATCCGTTGTTCCATCCATCCATACATCCATCCATTCATCCATCTGTTGTCCCATCCATCCGTTGTCCCATCCCTCCATCTATAATTTAATCTGTTGTCCCATCCATCCATCTGTCTGTCCAGCTGTCCGTCCATCCATCTGTTGTCCCATTCATCCGTTGTCCCATCCCTCCATCTATAATTTAATCTGTTGTCCCATCCATCCATCTGTCTGTCCAGCCGTCCGTCCATCCATCTGTCTGTCCATCCATCCGTTGTCCCATTCATCCGTTGTCCCATCCATCTGTCCGTCCATCCATCCACCCTTTAATCTGTTGTCCCATCCATCCATCCATCCATCCATCCATCCACCCTTTAATCTGTTGTCCTATCCATCCATCCACCCCTTTGATCTGTTGTCCCATCCATCCATCCATCCATCCATCCACCCTTTAATCTGTTGTCCTATCCATCCATCCACCCTTTGATCTGTTGTCCCATCCATCCATCCATCCATCCATCCATCCATCCATCCATCCATCCATCCATCCATCCATCCATCCATCCATCCATCCATCCATCCATCCATCCATCCATCCATCCATCCATCCATCCATCCATCCATCCATCCATCCATCCTTTAATCTGTTGTCCAATCCATCCATCCATCCATCCACCCTTTAATCTGTTGTCCCGTCCATCCATTCATCCATCCATCCACCCTTTAATCTGTTGTCCCGTCCATCCATTCATCCATCCATCCACCCTTTAATCTGTTGTCCCGTCCATCCATTCATCCATCCATCCACCCTTTAATCTGTTGTCCCGTCCATCCATTCATCCATCCATCCACCCTTTAATCTGTTGTCCCGTCCATCCATTCATCCATCCATCCACCCTTTAATCTGTTGTCCCGTCCATCCATTCATCCATCCATCCACCCTTTAATCTGTTGTCCCATCCATCCATTCATCCATCCATCCACCCTTTAATCTGTTGTCCCATCCATCTATCCATCCACCCTTTAATCTGTTGTCCTATCCATCCATCTGTCCGTCCGTCCGTCCATCAATATATGTATGTAATATATATTACTTTTAAACAATATGTCACTCAGCCTCTCTATAATATGAATTTAAATCCAAAACTGATACAGAATGTCATTTAAAGTCTATGGCTGCGTCCGAAACCGCATACTTCCATACTATACAGTACGCTAAAATCAGTATGCAAGCCGAGTAGTATGTCCGAATTCATAGAATTCGAAAATCAGTATGCGAGAAGTACCCGGATGACTTACTACTTCCGGCGAGATTCTGAAGTGCGCATCCCATGCGCGCTGCGCTATCCCATGATGCTCCTCGAGAGAATTCATGAATGGAAGTAAATCGACGCAACTGACGCAGGTAGGTCACGTGACCATGAAAAAATGGCGGATGTAGTACGTCCGAATTCCATTCATACTTCTTACATTCATACTGTATAGAACGTACTTTTCTAACGGCCAAGTAGTACGTTTAAATTCAAATGCAGTTTCGGACGCAGCCTATTTTTAATCCTTTCAAAATGGCTGATCAGATTTTTATTTGATTACTTAACAGGAAGAAAAAAAAATCTATTATTCACATGTACATTTGAACGGACTGCTGTCATGCATATTTGGACTCAATAGCAGCTCATGAAGAAACAAATATGTTCTCAATACTAGTATGTTTTTTAAACAGACATTGCAGCACACCTGGTTTGTTTTTTGGGAAAGTTACAGACTGACGGTCAGATTTACAGTATGCTGGATTTTTTTGTGGAAAAGGGATGTGTGGCTGCAGAGATGAAGGTGTGGAGAGTGAGTGAATGAAGAAACCCACCAGACACTGTTAGCATGTGAATGCACTGCTGTAACAGACATAAAGACACTGTGTCTGTGTGCATAAGATATTTCCATACATTGAGGTTGGAGACAGACAGAAAGAGAGAGCGTTTGACACAGAGGTCACCTTCATCTCATCTGGGATATTCGTCTTCACAGGGATCCTCTGCAGCAAGGGATTGTGGGTGTTGTGGCCAACCGGAATACTGAATGTAGCAGCACAAACCTTGAAACGCACCAGGGGGAAAGAGTTATCACTCTGAGGTTTCCTTTTCATACCTCAGGAGACTTCAGGTTAAAGTTTGATTTTAACTTTGTTTCAGCGACAGACTGAAATACAGTTGAAGTCAGAATTATTACCCCTCCTGTATTTTTCCCCCAATTTCTGTTAAACAGAAAGAAGTTTTTTTTTTCAAACATAATAGTTTTGATTACTAATTTCTAATAATATGGATTTATTTTATGTTTGCCATGATGACAGTACATAATTTTAATTTGATTTGATTTATTTATTTCGAACAGAAATATCACACATAAACATCTTTACAAAAAAATACATTTCAACATAGTCAAATGGAGCGGGATGAAGCACAAGCTTATTATTTTCCCACCCCATTATCACACACATCATTCATCTATTACTTCAACTTATTTCTCCTTTTACTTATTACTTATCTCTTCTTTTTACATGAGACATATAAGCTTTGCATGAGATATATTTTATCCTTTTGGCATCTTTGACTTCCTATACAGTATGTTTAATTCCATTTGAAGAGTTCAGATGCAAAAGCCGCTACACGCCACTTCCGCCAAAATGAGATAATGACATTGAGTGAATGCTTTAGGCATGTAGTACATGTTCATCAAATAGATTTGCTTCAAATCATCTAAATCGCAGCAGCAGCGCATTTAGAAATAACAGTTTGTTGGCAAAAGCCGCTAAACGCCACTTGCCTTTGACAGCAAAAGCCGCTATATCCCAAGAACCAATCAGAAAGCGCAAATCGAATCATATGTTTTCAATGTAACGGCGCGCTGATACGCCGGCTTTTATGAGGAGACGGTTTTATTCCGCTTCAGATTAATATTTTAAAAGACGGAGTTTGATGAACTGCATGAGCCTGTCCGACTGTCAGTGAATGGCAAATGAAAACGTTCCGTACCTCAAAACTCTGTGCATTATAAGAAAAAGAAAACACAATGTACAGTCGGAAGTGTAAGTTGCATTCATAACGTTTTTTGCGCAGTGACGCTACTTTGAATGAGTCGGATGTACTATACATTAAACGGCAACTGCACTTCAAGAAAGACAAAGTTAAGATGCCGTTCTTTTATCCCGCATGGATGCTATGAGGATAAACAAGAGACGAAAAAGAGATTAAGACCTTGTGTATGGTGAGAATGAATGAATGAATTACAGCTTCTAAAAGTGTCTGAGAGACATCCCTTTTTTGCCCAGTAGGCCTACCTTGTGATTTATCTGCTAATGTTAGCTATTTTTTTAAAGATAAATATAATGTATAAAACTATACATTTATATTAGCCTACTTCATATTAGATTACCTATATGTCTGATAAGCTTTTTATATTAATGGACAATGCACAGATATTAATGCTTCACAATGTTTTAAACTACAATATTTGAATCTAACAAGCTTAGCTTACAACGTTTGCAATGTTCTACTTGCATTAAATCTAAATCCCAAATATCAGAAATGACAACAGATTGTTAAGATTTATTTAATGTCAATTTTAATGTTACTGATTAATGCACTTACTTGACAGATTTTATTCATTCATTTTCCTTCTGCTTTTTTCCTGCTTTACCACAGCGAATGAACCGCCACTTACTTGTACTTGACAGATTTATATATTTTTAATTTTAGGTGGTTTGTGTGATATGTTTTATTCTTTCATTCATTTTCTTTTCGGCTTAGTCCCTTTATTAATCCAGGGTCGCCACAGCGGAATGAACCGCCAACTTATCCAGCACATGTTTTACACAGCAAATGCTCTTCCAGCTGCAACCCATCTCTGGGAAACATCCATACACACTCATTCACACTCATAAACTACGGACAATTTAGCTTACCCAGTTCACCTGTACCGCATGTCTTTGGACTGTGGGGGAAACCGGAGCACCTGGAGGAAACCCACGCAAACGCGGGGAGAATTTGCAAACTCCACACAGAAACGCCAACTGACCCAGCCGAGGCTCGAACCAGCGACCTTCCATCGTGACGTGACGTGAGGCAAGAGCTCTGCCTACTGTGCCCCCACGTCTCCCTAATGTGTTTTATGTTTGGTAAGATAATTTCTAATTGCATCTTTAGTAGTTTTTTAACTAAATACACTGTCCTGTCCTGATAGGTGGATTTAGATGTTTTTGCAAAAAAAGCAGAGATGGATTTAACTGGTTTTGACGCAAAAGAAAATCTACTTTGTTAAAAACCTTAAAGACATTTATGAAAAAAAAAAAAATTTATTTACTAGCTAATAACCTTATCATTATCTGTAAAATGAAACATCTGAACCAAATCAAAGGAGCCTGATAGAAAGTGCTCATTTACAAGAAAAGAGATCTGATGGATTTAGAGGGTTTTGCATCTGAACTCTTCACTTGTACATTTACTTTTATAACATAGACCCAAAAAATACATAGTACTGCAAACAGCCATTAATTGAAATTGCATCATACCTTTCTCATTTTATTCTTTTTCAATCACCTCTGCTCATAATATTTTACTAGATAGTTTTTAAGATACTAGTATTCCGCTTAAAGTGACATCTAATTAGTTAATTAGGCAAGTTAGGGTGATTAGGCAACTCATTATACTGTATAATGATGGCTTGTTCTGTAGACATTTGAAAAAAAAAATGTTAAGGGGGTTAAAAATATTGACATTAAAATGGTTTTAAAAAAAACTAAAAAAAAAAAAAAAAAAAAGATTTGTTAAGGTGTTACGAGTAGGGCCAGACACAATCTGCGGATATTTTTTGCTATTTCTGCACAGAATATTGTGAAAAATCTGTGGATTTATGCTAAATGATTTTGGGTGTATCGTAACTAAAAACGTAATATGTTAAACAAAAAATAATACATTTGTAACTTTTAATGTTTACAATGCAAATCCATTTACTTCCACTTATTTGGTAAACAGCAAGACTCTCATATAGATCTACTAAAAGACAGAAATGATTACTTTACAAACTGTATTGTAAGTGAATCATATGAACGTTTTCATATTATATTACATCAATAATATTACTGAAATTTATTTAAAAACTGAAACAGTGGCTGAAGCCTGACGCTAAAAACAACCGTGTATTTTATTCTTTCAAGCTTTTTTTCTTCCGAGCTTATCTGAGTTCTGTTGCATGGTTGTGCTCCTATGATTTATTTAACTACAACTGTTTATTAACAACTATTTATTAAGTTAAAGGTTTGATACTGATTAGAACTTAAAGTGGTGATGAGGTCTTAAAATATTCTGAGATGGTCTTTAAAAAGTCTTTAAAAAGTATTGAAATTACGGTAACTCTTTATAATAACTACACACTATGAACCATTTATTAAGCATTAGCAAATAGTAAATTTATTAATTTGTTAAGCATTAACTCTACATTAATAAGCGTTAGTAAGCAGTTAATAACTGCAGATACAAATGCTGTATTCTTGACTTATAACCACATTTATAATGTGCTTAATAATTGTACTTTCATACTTTGTTAATCATTTATTTTTCATTACTAATTTAGGTATTGCATTATTTACAAACCAGTTATTTAAGCATAGTTAGTTGTTTTTTTAAGATCATTCAGAATGAGTTAGTAAATGATTAATAAACTATTCAAATTAACATTTATAATTCTTATTATTCAGGCTTGTATGTTAATAAATGCTTTATTAACTCAATTTCATCCAGTTTTGTGACCTAATCTAAAATGAGGACTATTTATGCTTTATAAATATTTTATAAATGACAATTAAAGGCTTGGTATCAAATGAACAAGGCTGTCAATCAATTTGGTGGGCGGGGAAACCGTACTCCTACGTCACGTTGCGGTTGGCCTCAAAATGGAAGAGATTTGGATCCTATTTTAAAGAGACTCGTCTTTATATCACTTTATATTAAATGCCCTTTAACAAAGTTATTAAATTACAAAAAAGGTCAAAATGACTTCATTGATTCTAGTCTTATAAGCCTTGAAAATGTATAAATAGAAAATTAATTATGTTTTTTATTTCAGAACTTTGTCAGCCTCAACTTTGCATAATATAAGATTAAATGAGCAACGTTTCACTAAAAGCTCTGACTTAATTTCTGTGGTTCAATTCAGCCTGTTAATAAGTAGATCTCAATTTGCTCTCCATAAAACCGAAGTGTTGTAGAGCAGCAACAAGTGAGGCATTTATAAAAGATCTTTTTGATTTTCATTTCTTTTGGACACACACAGTTTCTCTTCAGGTGTGTGTGCGTGAGTGTGTTGCTGTGTTCACATCGGTGTGTTATAAGCTCTGAATATAAACACAGATCTGGCGGTTTGTTTTTATTTGTGAGAACGACAGGGATGATGAAATGATATCATAAAAGTACCGGTGTGTGTGTGTGTGAGGCAACGATCAGAGCTGGAATGGCTGTTTGTATTAATATTCCCTCAGGTGTGAAAGAGAAGAGATAAAATCAGATGTGGCTCTGATGTTACGCCTCCTGATAAACTGATATAATTAAAAATAAATATAAACCTTCTATTTCCCTCCGTGCCGCAGGCCATGGAAGTGTGAGGTAGATTTCCTTTGAATGCAGGGATGGTAATTTCTCTAAAATCATCAAATCTGACAACAAAGAAATGAAGATCTCCAGCGCTGCGCACACGCGTATTTTTCTCTCTCGCTCTTTCTCTGTTGCGCTTTTCTCCCTCGCTCACTCAAACATTCACAGAGGCCTTGAAATGCATCCAAATTGGGCTATAAAATCACAGCTCTGAAAATTAGGGTCAGAAATAAGAAGTTAGAGAGACACTTCGACCAAAATGCCTCACGTCTTTCCAAACCTCTACGGGTTTCCTTCATCTGCATAAGATGTTTTGACGTCAAAATTTGCTGCTCTGCACATTTATTCAAATTATAAATGTTGAAAACGATATTAGTGATTATTGTGTTGGAAAATCTGTAGACGAACGCATTTATCGTTTGATGTATTTCATTAATATACTGGTTACATGAAAATATGCTCTTGTAAGTCTGTAAAGTTTCCATGTCAGCCATGTTTCTTGGTCAGTATCTCCATAAGGGAATGATAATTTAGGGAATTAGGCCTGTATTTAAAATCCCAAATGCTCATTACCTGCACAAATGTCAGATAGCAGCCCTACGGCATTTAGTAGTGGTCAAAAAAAGATTTTTAAAATGATTTTTTGGGCCAGCTTCTCCATGTTAACACAGAGTTGGAGATTCAGGCAGAAATTCAATTACTGCTCCTGACTGAATTACCTGCCGATCCACAGATAATTCAGCTGGGAATTTTCTCCTGGCCAGTGGAGGAATAACATAGACTGATTCCCATTAAGATGGCATAAAGTCTAAGATTATTATCTATAAATGCTAAAATTACATCATACAGTATGCCATTTAAAACAATTACTGTCCATGTTTACTTGGAGAAACTGTCCTACTTAAAATAGATTTGGAAACCTGCTAAATGCCAACCCTCTGCAAAATTAAAAATGCTTCTGAAGATCATTTAAACTCAACATTTAAAATAAATGTTAAATAAATAAAATGACTTTATTTATTAATTTATTTTTTATTTATTTTTTTTGCAGAAATGTCTTTTGTTGAAAAGTTCCTAAGAGAGTCTTTTACAGTTTTTCTCAGTGGCTTTGGTACATTTCTCAGATCAGAATTGAAATTTACAGAACAGTAAGTGCATTTCTCAAAACATTCTCATCCTTAGTTCATCTCTCAAAATTAAATTTCAGTGTCAATGAATGTGTCAGTGCCGTCAGAATGATAAGTCATTGTATGATTGTGTATGGATAAGATAGTCAAATTACTTAGTCATGTTGTCAATATAACAGTTACTTTTTCTAAGGAAGAAAAAGGAAAAGAAAAAAAAATACAAATACAATAACACATAGTAACTTAAATGAACAGTTGACTGGTCACATATTTACTTAAAGGTCACATCAAAGACTACACAAGACATGTCTCTCGTATCTTTTTGAATGAAAAAAAGTGTAACTGTCAATATGGTGAATAAAGCCCCGCCTACTAGTACAGGAGCCAATCATCGATCGCTATATGGTGAAAAAAGCCCGCCTTCTAGTAGAGGAGCCAATCACCGATCACTATAGAATGACGACACTCTGGGGGAGGGGCTCGAACCAGCCATGAGTTTCTGCAGATTTTGTGTGATATGGATGTTTAGAAATGAAACTAAAGACACAGTTGTTGTTCAATTTTATTGGTGATTCCTAATATGAAATTTAATCATAAGCTTGGCAAGCAGTTTAGGAGAATTTGATGATCCCTCATTCAGATAGAATGCCCGAGCATACTGCCCGAGAGGCGTTTCAAAGATGGCCGCAGAGTGAAATGACTTTCCTCAAAGAGACTTTGGTCACATTAACAAATACATATAAAGATCAGTTTACACTGTGTAGAGGCATATGTACAACCCATTTCCCCCAATATTGCAGGTATTTTGCCATTTTTAGTTTTAAAGAAAGTCTTTCTCTCTATATTTTGAACGTTAGATACTATATCCAACTATTCAGATTTTGTAGGGGGTTCGAGTTGTTGCCACTTTCGAGTTACATCTTTCTTACTGGTTGCTAGAAGTATTTTTAATAAATACTTGTCTTTTACCGTTAAGATGGCTGCAATATTTCCCAGGTAAATTGTAAAAGAAGAGTCCACTCCATCACTAAAATATTTTGTATTACTTGCGTTACATCCTGCCAGTATGATTGAATGGTTGGGCAACTCCAAAATATGTGAAAATGATTTGCTAAGTCTTCCCCACATTTCCTCCAGCACTGTCCCCTATTTTTCTCCCATGTTTGCATGCATGTTAACTTAGGTGTTATAAAGTATCTGGTAAGATTCCTCCAGCAAAATGGAAGGGTGTTCTAATGTAAAATATGGCCAAATAATTTTGTTGTTTTTTTTTTTTTGCTGATTGTACTGTAATTTGTAGACACATCATGTCATTGTGATACAGAAAGGAAAAGACAGCCCTGCATAACACAAATAAAACAAAACAAAAGTAGAAATGTGAACATAGGACAATCTCCTTTCAGATGCACCTTCAGTAGAGAAAATCAAGATTCACCTGATAATTTACCAATTGTTGATTTAGAAAAAAGTCTAATGGAAATGTATAGAAAAATGCATTATGACGATATATTATGACAACTTGATCAGCCGTTTTGCCTATAAAGACTTGAACTAACCATCGGGGTTCATACGGTCATGGAAAACCTGGAAAAGTCATGGAATTTTGACCTGACTTTTCCAGGCCTGGAAAAGTCATGGAAAACCGATATCTGTATACTTGAATATAGGTTATTTACTACTTTTCTGTCCTTGGCCAATCACTTAATCTCACATTATTACTGTGGTGTAAGCATTATCTAAATCAATTTTACATCGATATAAATATAAATTGAAACTAAATTGATTGTTGCATGTTTTACAATATGCTGTAATAAATTTGAACATGCATTGTTTTTCTTTTACCATGCATATGTAGACATTGCATGAAACCTTAGGTCATAAAGATTTACTTGAAAGTCTTGGAAAAATCATGGAAAAGTAATGGAAGTTTAGGAGTAAAAATGTGTAAGAACCCTGAACCATAAACAGGCTATTAAATGTTGTGGGGAGTGAGACTTTTCTCACACGTGCTGCTGATGATGTGACAATAAAAGTGATTTGACTATTCAACAGAGACCAAAATAATGCATTTTGATCAACATGACATAAGCAACTGATAATGCAGGAAACATCAGAGAATTGCACGTAATCATTTGCATGGATGTACAAAAGCATTTACATCTTGTTCAAAGGAATGAGAAACTGCTTTTTTGATATGCACAAGTGACACAATGACTATGTTTACGTGGACATCGTTAATCAAATTATTTGCCTTAATCTGATTAAGACAATAATTTGATTAAGGTGTTTACATATGTTGCTTTTTGAATGTTCCCTTCATGATCCCGTTTTACATGTTTTAGCACATAATTCAATTAACGTCTTTGCGTCACCGCAATATCCGCATTTCCTCTGGAGTTTCATGTAATTTCAAGTGTTTTATTTTTAATTTGTTGACTTTAACTGCAGTTTGGCACTTTCCCTTTTATTCAGGAACATTTCATGCATGCCCCTCGTGACAAACGAGATATTGGATGCGAGTATGAACTGCTGGAAGAGTGTTGTTTTAATAGAGTTTGATACCGCACGTTGTAAGGAGAAAAAACCTCCATATTTCGCAGTGTGTGTCTCTGTGGTCCTTCACTGACTCAGTAGATGCAGAGAATAGTGTCAAACCGCCGTATGTGTATAGACTATCCTGTCGCAAAATGCAGTGAAAATCCTAGACGATGGTAATAGTTTGATTGCGGTGTTTACATGTCTGTACTGCACTTCAATAATGCCACTAAAATCAGCATACTCCACATGTCTTAATTCCATTTCTGTTTAGATAGATTATGACCTTAATCAGATTAAATTAATAAAAAATCTTTACATGGTAGACTCTTAATCAGAGTATTGTCTTAATCGCATTAAAATCAGATTATTGGTGTCCATTTAAACTGAACTGGTAGTTTTGAGAATTTCAATTCTGAGAAATGTACCAAAGCCACTGAGAAAAGCTGTAAAATGTTATAAACACTGAGGGAAAATACATCAAAAATATTTATTAGAAATCAAGAAATTAAATTAGAAATCTTTACTGAAAGTTTCGTTAAGGAACCCAAAATGATGGTACTACAAAACAGCTGCAAAAATGTTGAAACCTTTATTTTTAAGAGTTAAAGTTTTCAAAATGCTTCTTTAGATTATGAAAATGTTCTTCACACAAGAATAAATGATTTACTGATTGATTTTTTTTTTTTTTTTAGAAAACCCAAAATATATATAAGATATATATCTTATATAGACCATTTTTAGGGATGTAAACTAAAACAATAGTCCAAGCGTATTTCCTATTTTAATTTCTTTAGCTTCCAAGAATCTAAAAAGAGCCACATATTGATAAATAATGCTATTATAGCTGTTTTAACATTAAGTTATGATTGAATTGCCCCGTTACAGCTATGAAATAGTGACATCAAGTAGGAAATGTTCATGGGCCAGTGACATAACCACATTGAAATGGAGAATTAGTTTTGTGTAATGAGAAGTTTCCATGGATTTTGAAGGTCTTTTTTGCATGGCACCACACTGAAAAAAATGATTCACTGGATTTACAAAAGGTAAGTGGTTGCAAACAATTTATGTGGGCTAAGTTTAAACAAACAAATTAAATTTAGTTATGTTCAGCTTAACTTGTTAGTTTAAATCAAGCCCATATAAATTATTTGCAACCTCTTACCTTAAAGAAATGTTGTAAGTTCAATAAATCAGTGCATGGTTCATGCTAATCATGTTTTTTAGGCAAATATCGCCCCTAAGAAATAAACAAATTTAGTTAAATTAATTCTCTGGTTTTGTCCCTGATCCATAATTCCAAGCCAAGCTCTGGCAAAAAAAGATTTTCATGCACGCTTATTTAAATATTCAGTCTTTCTCGTTAAGGCCTGCACAAGTCTGATCACCTGACCTCACTGTCCGTCAAAGGCATCTCTGAGTTAATCACCTCTCCATGCTGGTTTCTTCTTTTTTTCCCTCTCTCTCTCTCGCTCTCTTTCTCTTCCTTCTCTGTTTTTTTTCTGGCTTCCCTTTAGAGAAAGTTTCAAGAAGTTTCTATAAATTAATAAAGATCTGGTGCTGTATGAAGCCGATCTGGCTTTGAACGGGAGCGTATTGATCTCGCAGGTGAAGCAGGGATCAGCACTTCAAACAGAATGCGTTGTTCCAGAGGAGAGTTTGGAATGGCAGGCGCGCTCCCGTCTCAAAGCCACAGGAACCCACCAAACCCACACAACGGCTCATGCGGCACAATGACCACATTTTGGATTTCACCTGCTTTGGCTAAAAATCTGTTAGTGAGCAGTTGACACAATCGAACAGCATAAATGCGTGCAGTTTTGTTTATTTCGGTTCAGTTGGTTGAGGAAAAACGTGTCCTGCATGCATTTCGTAAACTTCTTTATGGCTGTATTTTCTTTAGAACAAGTATAAAAAGTTTCTGCATTGCAAAAAAAATGTCTTGTTTCTGATTCAAATATCTAAAAATTCTTAAACAAAAGCGTTTTCTAGACAAGCAACAATTATTGTGTTGCTTCAAGAAATAAGATACCAAAACTAAGTGAGTTTTGTCTTAAAACAAGCAATGGGGTAAGCAAAAATTATCTTATGTCAAAAGAAAACAATATTATTTTGCTTGTGTTAAGAAAAAACTTGCATAATTTTGACATCTTATTTCTTTATACAAGACAATGGCTGTTTCTCTATATGAGATCCTTGTGTTCGTCATCATCAACCACCAAAGTTCAGTTCCAATACGCAATCGAGAGGACACATCAGTACGAATATTGAGGACGCATCGATGCAGACTTGAGCACAAAACTCGCTCAAAGTCCCAGAAGTCATTGCGGGTGAATAGAGGAGGTGAAGAACGCAGCATTTTATATAGATTTATTGTTAAAGTTCAGGGATATAACTTGTTTATCTCAGGAGTTTCCCTAAATGACACAGTGAAAGTAAACATTAGCATGAAAATCTTAATAAAGGCATAAACACATTAATTTATTTGCTGAAATTCTTATTAAAATCTGTTTTATTTGTATTGTGCAAAGTATATTTGTAAGATTTTTGTGCATGTTATATATATTGAAAGGGGGAAAAAACTATAATTGTTGTATGAATGTCAAATATGGACAAACCCAATTATTGGGAAGTGTCATTTAAATTCAATTGAAAAAAATGAATTCATTTGTCCATATTTGACCCATTGTTGGGTTTAAGTTTTTTCAATTAAGAATTTTTTAAGTGTGTGCAAATAAAGATTGTTCAATGGTTCCTTGAACAACATTAACCAAATCTTTCCAAGCTCCTTTAAAGTACAAAACGGTTATTTTAACTTTTGAAAATAAAGAATAAAATGGTTCTTTTTGGAATTGTTCACTGAAAGGTTTTTTGAAGAACCAAAATTTGATCTTAAATAGAATTATTGCAAAATCCCACTTTGGATCCAATTATATTTTTCAAGTCGGTTGTTTTGAAAAGGAAAATAATTCATCAGATATGATGCAAATTCATATTCAGTTCAGTTCACCTGCACTAAACATTTAGATTCAAATTTCCAATGACATTTTTAGCCCAACAGTTAGGTTGGTTCATATTTGACCAAATTTGGGTTAAGACAACACCCACTATTGTTTTTCTGTGTTTAAGCAGCTCTGGAGAAGACAATAGTGATGTTATTCAGCTCAAATCAGTTCACTTCAACTGAAGATATAAGATAAAATACATTTGTCAAAAAATTAAAAAACAATTCATTTCAGCTATAAAGCAGCAAACCTCGAAAGATGGGGCTGGGCGATTAGTTGAAAAGTAATTGAAACTACATTCAGAACCGTTCAATATAAATTTCCCAGGTCAATTTTTTATTTTATTTTTTTTATTACTTTCCCTACAACGTGTGGAGTCATGTAACCTCATTCTGTTAAATGCTGATTATTTTACTTTTCATGCAGTCGTATACCCCTTGCCATGGCATAGCGCAAGCTCTGTGATTAATGCATCCTTCATTCAGAAGTCTCTCACTTGTAATATGTGAGCATTTTTACTGTACAAAACTTAAAAAATATATTAAATAAATAAATAAAATAAATAATCTTAATCGAGTTAAAATGTTCAATTAATCGAGATTTTGGCAAGGACAAATCGCCCAGCCCTACTAGAAGACAACATTATTCAGTTCAGGTTTTGTTCATCCGATATAGTGTCAGGGCCGGCAGTCAAATGGATTTTTTTGCCTGTTTGCTTGTCTAGAAAATGCTTTTTGATTTAAGAATGTTTGGACTACATAATATTATAATTTGAAAATTATATTTATAATAAACATCTGGACTATAAACACAATAAAAACCCAAAGTTTGGTCAAATATGGACAAAAATGACATTTTTACACCAATAGTCAGGTTGGTCCATATTTGACCAAATTTTAGTTAAAACAACCCAGCATGTTTTTAGTGTTTATAAGCAGCAAACCTAGAAAACAACAGTGTCATTATTCAGTTCAGGTTTTGTGATAGTGTCAGGGCAGGAAGTCAGATGGATTTTACAGTGTGTGTAATGTCTACAATGATAGTATTAACATTTAATTATTTAGCCTGACGTTACTTAATGCTCTGTGTGTGGGTTATTAGTGTGTGAGCCCATTCGTCTCTGAGCCGTGTAAGAAGATGATTCTAATTAAAAGCGTAATGTAGGAGAGTTTCCTCTGTTTGACTTCAGCTACAGGGAACAAATCCCACGGTTAATCCAACCCGAGCGCACTGCCAGCGGCCTCACAGCAGTGTGTGTGCTTGTGTGTGTCTGTGTGTGTGTCTGTGTGTGTGTGTGTGTGTGTGTGTGTGTGTGTGTGTGTGTGTGTGTGTGTGTGTGTGTGTGTGTGTGTGTGTGTGTGTGTGTGTGTGTGTGTGTGTGTGTGTGTGTGTGTGTGTGTGTGTGTTTGGGGGTGTGTGTCTCAGTCTGCAGAACTGAAAGAGAGGACAGTAATGGCATATACCTGATCCACTGCTCTGTCACATGGTAAGGAGATGCCTGTGTGCCGACTGCATGCAAAAATATCAATCACAAGCTTTAATCTGATTGGCTGATTCGCCCAAGTGAAGGTTTACATCAGTCCGTCTGGAAAAGTTGTCGGGTTGCTAAAACGAGACGCTTCTGAGAAAGACCTACTTGCTGGATTTGCCAAAGTTTGCAGGGATCACAACATCAAATCTTTGAAAGTTCCGTTGGCAGTCCTTGTTCAGACAGGCAGCAAAAAAAAAAAATCTGATTCCCTTTTCCAGAGCATCTGATCAAAATCTGTTCGGTTGGTTATAGTTTGATCGGCCCGGCTGTAAACCAGATGAAATATAATGTTTGAGAACTAGATCCAATCCCAACATTTGGGACGTGATGTAAAATGACATCCAAGTGCACAATAATATCTCGATTCCCGAACAGCCTGAGGTGAACTGACTGCACTTAATGATTATTTTTGATGTTTTTTAAATAGATATTTTAAAGACCAAAAAACATTTTAGATAGGTATATGTTTAGCTACAAAATAGATTAAAACACTTTAGAATTATAAAGTTCTGTGTGGTTTTGAAATACTGATCTTTACATTGTTTTTAAAGACAGATCGCAATATTATGTCTTTCATTCATTCATTCAATTTCCTTCGGCTTAGTCGCTTTATTCATCAGGGGTCGCCACAGCAAAATGAACCGCCAACTATTGCAGCATATGTTTTACGCAGCAAATGCACTATTCAGCTGCAACCCATTACTGGGAACACCCATACTGTACAGTATATTCTCATTCACACACATACACTATGGACAATTTAGCACATTCAATTCCCCAATAGCACATGTCTTTGGACTGAGGAGGAAACCCACGCCAACACGGGAAGAACATGCAAACTCTACACAGAAATGCCAACTGGCCCAGCCAGGACTTGAACCAGCAACCTTCTTGCTGTGAGGCCACAGTGCTAACCAGTGAGCCACCGTGTCAACAATATTATGTCATTCTTTTTTTTATCTTTTTTTAACACATTTTAATCTCTTTTTAGTGATTTTTATTCTTTGTTGATTTTATTTCTTATGCGTGTTTCTTTTATTCATGGTTATGTAAAGCACTTTGAATTACCATTGTGTATGAAATGTGCTATATACATAAACTTGCCTCACGTGTTTTTGTATATATAAAAAAAAAACTATATTTTTTCTTATTCTATATTTTACATTTAATACTATACGGAATGAACCGCCAACTATTCAGGCATATGTTTTACACAGCAGATCGCAACCCAGGATTATTCACCTCAAACTGCGGTCACCACACCTAAAGCCACAGTTCAGATGTTGTATTTCAGACTTTTGTCAGGTTTTTGTCCTCAAAATGCTCCTGTGTGTAGGATTAGTTTCTTACACATCTCATCCAAAGCCTTCTGTTGTGTTTTTTGTTGTGATTTTGGTCTGTTGTAGCTGTGAAATAACTGAAATCGTTCAGTGTATTGATATGAAACAGTAACGCAGTCCAAACATGCATGGAACTATATAAGCTGTGTGTTTATCTAAAAATAATTGTACACCTTAAAACACAGGTGTACATTTGTGAAGTTTGTTGCTTGGTTTGGCACTTGTGGAGCTGAGCTCGATGGATTTGCTCTTCAGTGTATTGAACTTTCAGCAGTGTAAATTAAAACACACTGAACTGAACTAAACTGAACTTCATCTTTAAAAACTGAACTGACAAAGTTTCAATTTACTAGAACTTCTACGTTAAGCTGCTTTGACACAATCTACATTGTAAAAGCGCTATAGAAATAAACATGAATTGAATTGAAACTCAGTTCCTAAAGGGCCGCAGCTCTGTACAGTTTAGTTCCAACCCTAATTAAACACACCTGATCAAACTAATTAACCTTCAGGCTTGTTTAAAACCTACAGGTAAAGCTGCAGTCACACTAGAGTTTGTGTGTGCGAAATGCTGTTGTATGGCACTGCGAAAAAGGGCGGGATTAAACAAGATAATTAGGCATTTAAAAAAGTGAGCGATTGGTCCATATTTAAAATTTCTGTCCAGAGAGGTCATGTTTTGATCCTCGATTGGCCTCACTCAGTCAAGTGATGCGATTTCGCAGGTCAGAGTTCACCAAGCTTGAACTTTCCAACGCAGCGACCTGCCAAATTTGTCGCAAGAGCTTGCGTTTCCGGTCTGACGCAGTGCTGTGTGACTGCTGCTTAAGTGTGTTGGAGCATGGCTGGAACTAAACTGTGCAGGGATGCAGCCCTCCAGGAACTGAATTTGACACCCCTGCATTAGAATGTTCATCAGCCAAACAGAATCAAGCATTCAGCAGCCCAGTAATATAAGCTGATTTAACTTATTTTTACTTGGTCTTTAATTTTTTTTAACATCTTTTATAACATCTTTACTGCCACTTTTAATCAGTTTAATGCACACTAAATAGAGCATTTAGTCATTTAGCAGACGATTTTTTCCAAAGCGACTTACAATTGAGGAGGCATTCAGCGATTCAACAAGAAGAGGCAAAACACACCACACAAGAAGTGCTGATTATACAAAGAAGCTGTTAGTGCTCAGAGAGATGAGTAATAGAATTAGGAGGGGGAGTGTTTTGAGGTTTTTTTTAGAGAGAGAGGAGTGTTTTTACTAGGGATGCACCGATACCATTTTTTTGGAACCAATCCGATCTCAATACCAAAATTCTGAGTATCGACCGATACAGATCCGATCCCGATACTGTGCCGTTTTTTTTAATTTGTATTTTTTATTAGCATAATACAGTTTCTATTGTTCTGGTGATAAACTCAAATAATATATCTTCTTTAGTGAAAATAACAGACCTATAGGCCTACTGTATATGACAGATGGCACAATCTAACTAAACATGATGCTTGCAATAAACTATGGGCTACATTATTTAAGCATTCGTTATGACATTGATATGATGTTGTGGTCCAGCTTATGTTTTCTTTTTAAAATTAAGATTTTTCTTTGAAATCTGTAATAGGATACCACTATTGACACTAATCGTTGGTAAAATAATAAGCCTTTTAGCAAAACAGAAGTTTAGGCGAGGGAATGTTTATGAACTAAACCGTCTGAGGACAGTTTACTTCATAAACATTCCCTTGCCTAAACTCGCTGTAAGTGAGATGGAGAAACTGAAAGAATGTCTGAAATTTTTTTTTGTCTGAAAAATATTCTTTTTTTAAACGAATTTCGTTTGGTATAATTTGTTGGTTATATAATGTATTTTTTGTTAGTTAGTTATCTACAAACAAGAATATTTGAAGTGAAGTTCAAAACAAGAATGCTTATATGCTTCAGCGCACAATCTGGCAAACTGGTCTGTTAAATAAAATATTAATATAAATAAAATGGCAGTAAAATATTCACAGTTTCAGAGCAGCCTATATTAGGATAAATAATTTTCTGTTAATGACAATTCATATGCGCTGGGCCGTCACTTTTATTCATTTAATCAACTACTTTGACCACAATGAGCCAGGCTTTACAAACTATTCGCAGCACTTAACGTATTCCCCTTGAAAGAATAAACTCAGTCGGAAGGATGAGAGAAAAGAAACTTATTGTAAGAATAATCTTACGGAGCGGCGCATGTTGCGTCTGCGCAGCCGGTGCCTGAATGAAGCGCTTGCATCACTGAGACACAGCGCGCAGCCCTCCGGGATACGGACACTTCTAAAACAGCAGCACAAAGGGGAGAAATCAGTGCGTTGAGGATCTGTCCAATGTATTACTGAGCCTTTTCTAATTTAAAGTTTCAGGTAGTCTTACTTTGTGTGTGAAGAGCAGGTCATAACCCTCTACTCCAGTGTTACGAATGCGATCTGCTGATCTAACAGACAGAGCGCAACATGATTTAGAAAAAACAGTGATCTCCATGTTGCAGGTCAAAATGAACCCATTTAATGCAAAACTAAATGCATTTCTCCAGTGATTACTTATATTAACATAAACAAAATAGTCTTGGAAAAAGTTTTTCGTGCTGTCATGAACGCGACACGCAGTTTGAATTGTGAATAAATGGAGAATGATTGACAGGCGCAGCGGAGGGAAGCGCTGAAGTGAACATGAATTTAACCACATGAATATTCATCTGTACTTCACATTAAACTATAGACAGGCTTCAAAACATTTAGGATATAGTAGGCCTACATGAGAACTTCCTAGTGACTTATAATAGGCTACCTTCGTGGCTAGATGCACACTGTTTTTTTTTAGAGAGGGATATGGAGTGATTGTAAGAAAGTATCTGGTGTAAATGTGCATAAACTCCTGCAAGTTTTAGAGAGATTCAAAGAGTGTGTTTTCTACAGATGGTTTGTCAAGCCCACTCACCTGGGTGAGGCACAATCAGAATTGCATAATATTTTTAAGTTGTGGTGTGGTGTTGTTTTATTTATTTATTTTTTTTTTTTGAAGAAGAAGAAATAGAAGTATTATTTTTATTTTTAACTACAAACCCTAGTCCTTTGGACATTAGTGTCAAATATTGTACGTTTACGTGTAGCTAAAAAAACAATATAACATTTGTTATATTTCATAAAGTATCAGATTTCTATTCATTCATTCATTCATTCATTCATTCATTTTCCTTCGGCTTAGTCTGTATTTCAGAGGTCGCCACAGTGGATTAAACTGCCAACTATGTTATGTGCATATGTTATACGCAGCAGATTCCAGCCACAACCCAGTACTGGGAAACACACATACACACTCATTCACACACACACATACACTACGGCCAATTTTAGTTTATTCAATTCACCTATAGCGCATGTGTTTTGACTGTGGGGGAAACCAGAGCACCCAGAGGAAACCCACGCCAACACGGGGAGAACATGCAAACTCCACACAGAAACTCCGACTGGCCCAGCCATGACTCGAACCAGTGACCTTCTTCCTGTGAGGCGACAGCGCTGAGCCACCGTGTCACACCTAGATTTCTATTCATTTACATTAAAAATATGCTCATTGTTACTGCATGATAATTATTTTAATGATGTTTTATCTATGTCCATCTGTCTATTGAGTAAGTGATATAAAGATATAAAAGCAACACTACAATAGAAACACAGTAAATATCTGTCTATAAAAACCGCACACACACACACATACACCTGGCAGCAAGCAACATGTTCCTCTGCCTCGCTTATGTATGTGTGTGAATGTGCATGGCTCAGATCTCGCTGTTCAGGTAACTGTTGTTTTGCTGCATACGCATGTTTACCCGTTTTTCTCTCCCTCCTCCTGTGGCAGGCCTGTCATCCCTCGCTCTGTGTTAAAAGCGCTCTGAGAGGCAGCTAATGCTACTCAACAACACGCCTGAGCTTTGAAGAGACACACATGAGTTACACAGTGCATCTCACACACACACATACACACAGTGCTGGTCTCCCAATTACTGCTGCCTCCATTGTTTCTTGTAGATCGGACAGGCCTTGATGGCATGTCACGGAGAGCGATTGAATATGTGTGTGTGTTGCTTCAGAATTTGTGCTGACAGACAGCCATGCATTGCTGGGTTAATCAGTACTCTAATTTGCATAAATCATCTATAGAGGCGGGGCTTTTGCAAACCATCGTGACTGTGGGTTGGCTGAGAAGATCAGGGGAGGTCTGATTTGATTGGTTGATCTGGCTGTCAGTATTTGTGTTGCCCTGCAGGTTCCCCCTCCTTTCCTCATACACACACACACACACACACACACTCATGCTTACAGACGGAATAGGCCTCCTGTCAGAGGCTCGTTTGGCATTCCCTTTAAAGCCGGACGGAGCGTCTGTACCTGTCAGAATGGCTGAGAAGAGCTGTGTGTGAGTGACTCTTACACACATGCGCCGGCTGTACCTCACCCAGCCTCCAGACAAACGCCTTCATCTAACACTTCAGAGAGAACCGGCCGGCCACAGCAGAGAAGAGCTGAGATATTTAAGTTCATAACGAGTCCCGCATTACTGACCTGTTAATGGGCTACATGCACAGCTAGGGCCCTATCATACACCCGGCGCATTAAGACGCAAGGTGTGTAGGGCGTGATTCATTTTCGCAGGTTTCATTTTAACGTTTTGCACCACGTTATTTAAATAGAAAATCCATTTGTGCCACTTTGTGGACTCATGGGTGTGTGCTTGTCTGAAAACGAGGTGTGTTAAGGTGCATTGTTGGCATGTTGCTATTTTGAGGAACTAAAATAGACCTACTGAAAGCTGCTCTAAAGTCAATGGCGCATTACTTATGTGGCTGTTTGGGTCCAAAACGCTTGGACATTGCTTAATATACAGAGGATGTACAGCAATACACAAATATCTTTACAACATTTAAAAATAATCAATAATTAAAGGATTAAGATGTTAAAAAAAATTATTTTGTACATAAATATAACCCCTCCCCCCCCATGCCATGCTTTGTAATCCAGCTCTGTTAGTCAGTTTATTCTTGACAATTTGCATTTGTATGTTGTTATTATTATTAGTAGTAATAGTATTATTTATTATATGCATATTTATATTTGTTTTAATAAAAAAACTAGTTTAGATTTGTCCACCTGTCGGGTTTTGGAGATGTGTCACCATATGGGGCATAAGAATAGGATGTGTGTTTGGATATAACCCAGTTTTTTGACCACACTTCGTTTTTATTGTTCATTTATTTGTTTGCTGAAAATTAAAACTGAATTTAGAAATAGTTTTATAGCAAATTTTTGTGCTTAACAAACGAAATCAAATATGTAAGCTAATGGATGTCTTCAGTGGAGTGCGTACTACATTGTTTCCTTATCAATGAAAGTAAAGGAATAAAGTAAAAAGAAAGTAAAGAGGCCGAATGGAGGAGGCTCATTCTTTATCCTTGCGCTGCAGATGCTCTGTTTGACTGTTTTCTCGCTAGTTAAGCTCTTAGTTTTTCCGATTATAACGTCCAGCATGGAAATAGCAAATATGCCATAGTGCGACGCAACCGACTCTTAAAGGGAATGGGAGATGAGACTCTGATTGGTTTAATGCACATTATGCTTCAAACACACACATAACTCATTAAGAGAATAAGCACAACCCTGTTAGACCATGCAGTGGGGCACAGGGCGTATTTTTTACGTCTCTAAAATAGCAAAAGTGAATTCAGACACGTCCTTAAGGCTTTTGCGCCATGCACTTTAGACTTTGCGCTTAGATCGTAAGCCCCTAGTGTTTGCCAATGAGAGAGAACCTTTAGCTCGGAGATACTTTACCTCTGGTAAAATTTACTATAATCAATTTACTATAATCTTCTATGTTAAGCTGCTTTGACACAATCTACATTGTAAAAGTGCTATACTACTAAATAAAGATGAATTCAATTGAATGGTGAAGGAGGAAAGTGGGAGATGGGGTGGATTGGGGGATTCTTCAAAAACAAAGATAAGGAAGGTAGGATGAATGGGTTAATTTATTGGAGGCTAGAATTCTTCTGATTGGTCTAGCAATGATATGTGATTGGACTAGCAATGATTATTGATGCAAGACCAGCAGCGATCAATCATATAATGTGCTCCTCTCGAAATTAGTTTATAAAACTTTCACAAGGTTTCTTTTACAGTATTGATGTTGTAATGTAATTAAAATGCATTCAGTTAAATAGACTTAAGCATTCATTTAGTTGTTCAAGCATAAAAAACAAGATAAAAAACCATGTAAACAGAAGCACCGTCAGGAGCAACAGGCTAGCGCAGAAACTCCATTGAAAATACTGGAGTAACAAAAATGTCCATATTTTAAAGACATGGTCAGGGAAAAATTGTATCTAATGCAGTGCTTCTTGGACATTCGGAGACCCACTTTATATCGTAGCTCAATCAGACAGGGAAGAGCATTGGTTTTTAAAGAAATCAGATCTTATGGTGTTGTTGTAATGGAGCGACAGTTCACCGGAAGCTCTTGAGCTGGCTGACTAAAAATGAAAAGTGCAGAAGGTGAACTGTATGCCGATACAAAATCAGGTCTGTTTACTTTAAAAATCAGTGATCTTCACGTTATTATATATCAACATTAATTACAGAAACACATATAGACATTGCAACAACACAGAAAATCTCAAATGACTTTGAATAGCATTATTGAGTTGATGGAATTCAATGAGAAATATTTGAGTTCATATTGAGAATCTGTGACATTTTTTATTTCATTTGTACAGCTCAGTTAAGGATTTCTAAACTTATTAAGTATCAGTTTTGTCTCAGATATTTATTTTGATATTTAAAAACAACACCGTATTTGACATACAGTGGGGATAATTAATTGAATTTGAACAGCTCAGATAATGTGGTCTATTGAAAATGTAAAGAGAAATGTTTAAACTCATATGCTGATTTCCACATCTTAGCAAATCTACACAGTCTAAGACATTTGTGTTTGAATCGTTTGTGAAATCTATAGAGGATATGAAAGATTCATTCCTTGATTTCTAAGGGTGAAAATCAACAGGAGGCTTAAGCACATTTTAATTGCTATCCTACAAATATCATTGCTGTCCAGGAGCAACAATGTGATATTTAAGGTATATAAAGATCCGTTTTGACTGATCTTTCTAATAGGGTATTTCAGTAGAGCCTAGGAAAGCTTTAAATCAGGTGTTAAAGTGGTTTGTTGTGCAGATTCTCAATTATCTGGGCTGCTGTTCTGGGCAGCACTGCAGTAGGGCAGCAGAACAAAGACTGATGCACTGTGGGATACCAAACTCTGAACACACACACACACACACACACACACACACACACACACACACACGCACACACACACACACACACACAGCGTGTTCAAATAAACACTCAGTATGTTTGTATCTGCGCCAAAGAGAATGAGGTTTTGTCTTCTCTTCATGTGTTTTGCTTTGCCAATTGTGTATGTTTGTAAAACTCTAAAAATTAAATGCTTTTTCCATTTAAAAATATAATTATATTAAGTAAACTAGTGCCTTTGCATTTATTTCAGACTATTGTCAAAAATACATCAAAAAACTAGCAAGATTTCAAGTTTATCAAGTATTTTTCAAAGTGGTAAATTAGGGTTGTACAGTACTGGGATAATATGCGATGTTGTTGAGTAGTGCAATAACATTTTTTCTTACAATATAACAAAATGCTATACTTATCAGTTTACAAATATATTAGTGCTGGACAAAGATTAATTGGGATTTATGTCTGTGCGCTGTGTATTATTAATTATTATATAATTATATATACTGTGAATTATTAAACCCCCTGAATTATTAGCCCCCCGTTTATTTTTTTCCCCAATTTCTGTTTAACGGAGAGAAGATTTTTTTCAGCACATTTCTGAACATAATAGCTTTAATAACTCATTTCTAATAACTGATTTATTTTATCTTTGTCATGATGACAGTAAATAATATTTGACTAGATATTTTTCAAGACACTTCTATTCAGCTTAAAGTGACATTTAAAGGCTTAACTAGGTTAATTAGGTTAACTAGGCAGGTTAGGGTAATTAGGCAAGTTATTATATAATGATGGTTTGTTCTGTAGGAACTATCGGAAAAAAAAAGTTGCTTAAAGGGGCTAATAATTTTGACCTTAAAAATTATTATTTTTTTAATTAAAAACTGTTTTATTCATTAAATGATAATAAATGTAATGTAAAATTGCATTCAAACTCACATTATTAGCATTTAACACTGAATAAAGCACCTGAGGTGGACCTGAGGTGATCATTGTCAGTTTATCCTGTTGTTCAGCTGCAAGAA
This sequence comes from Danio kyathit, assembly GCA_903798195.1. Classification (NCBI taxonomy): domain Eukaryota; kingdom Metazoa; phylum Chordata; class Actinopteri; order Cypriniformes; family Danionidae; genus Danio; species Danio kyathit. Next base: position 54,614,822 of record LR812538.1, on the reverse strand, counting down.
ATAGAAGCCGTTTCTAAAAAATTATAAATATCAGGTGAGGGTTAGGACAAAAATTATATGGAAAATATTCTTTCTATCACGTGCCTTTGCTTTTAAACACGACTTAAATCAGCCTTTAGGCTCGATAGTCAGGCACACTTCTGTTGATGTCGTCAATCTGGCAACCTGCGCTCGCATGTGTTTTGAACCAGGCATGCAATACCTAGTTAAACCACTGGGTCTCAAACTTACAAACTGCACCTTTAAAGAGCCCCTATTATACATTAAATAGGGTCATATTTTGGTTGTAAGGGTCTCCAACAACAGGCTGATATGCATGCAAGGTCAAAAAACAATTTCATGGTCTTATAATATGCATTTATATTTACCTAATTATCCCAGCGACTCCCATATGAATCGTTCAGCGATTCATTTGTTCCCAAACCCCTCTTTAGCACGAAGCTAATCTGTGCTGATTGGACCGATGACAGCCTGTTGCGATTGGTCGACACTGACAGCCTTTAGCACGAGACAGATTAAAATGCCCAGCACAGCTTATCAACAATATAGTAGTTAGAGTGCATACACACTTCATATTAGTGGATTTTGGCTACCAGTGGGTGAATGTAAATACAGACAACTAACTATTTTTTTGAGCAAAAATTCCAAGAACTGGGGAGGAGATCGACACGAGTCTCCTAGCCCGTCACACTCTACCTGCTCACACACACACACACACACACACACACACACACACACACACACACACACACACACACACACACACACACACACACACACACACACACACACACACACACACCAAAATAAAAGTCCTTAACAGAAACATTCAAAAACAGAATACAAAAAATGTAGATTAAAGAAACAACTTCACATTAGTTACTAACACCATAGAACACAGTACCCGGTTCTCACCAGTGTTATCAGGGCCCGCGCGTCCATAGTGCGTTCCCCCCCACCCCCACCCCCCCCCAAGATGTTGGCAGGTATGTGTGTGCAGTTTTACTTTGAAACTTGACTGCTGCAAGTATGTAAGAACAGCTGACGATGGCCATAACAATGACAAACAGCAGAGGATCACAAACGCAATTAAATCCATAAACAAAGCGCCACGCGACGCGTTATTAACGTGGCTTTAGACGCGATATGAGAATATAAAGTTAACCTGATACAGTACAAGCGGTTACAAGTAACAAAACACAATTAAATACATAATTTGCAAGCTAGAAAAAGCAAGGAGGCAACCATTTTAATCACACTTAATTTCACTTGTGAAATGGAGGAAGAAACTGATCCACGATGCACTGCTACATGTTCTGACATAGTCCCTTACTTCAATAGTCTTTTCTGATCCTTCCTTTAACTAAAGGCCGATGAATTCTCCGTTGTAAGTGTGTAGATTCCAGAAGCACTCGAACAGCACAAGGCTGGGCTATAATGCTGAGGTTTTTGCGAGCGCAACAACTGGGCGAAGTTTCGTATCCACGTCACGACGAAACGGCTAAAGACTCGTTATCAAAACGATTCATTTAAAGTACTAGGAGTCGACTCTTTTATAAATGAATCAATATTTTTAAACACTGTCCACTTTTAGATTTAAGCCTAAGCTGGATATTTCACTTCACTTAGAGCTGTGTTACACACTACATAGAAGGTCATTCTCAAAAACCCATAATAGGGGCTCTTTAAGTTATTTCTTCATAACAAAGAAGAAATTGGACTGCTGGAAAGGGGGCGGTATATGACATAACAATTATTTTATCTTGATTAATGTTTTATTCATAATTGTTGGAAGCCAAAATTTAAACTGAATTTCGATTAATTGCACAGCCCTGTTACTAAGTATGCGATTTTGGACACACTCATTCTAGGATGTTGCCAGATTGTGTGTTTTTTAATATTTTTTATTTAAAGTCACTAGGTTGCCAGGTTGTTTTCACGGAGTTGCTGTTTTGCGCATGTGATCGCACCTGTAAAACACTAAACAAGCAGTCAGCATAACAAAACTGCAAACTCCCACTTTGCAATAAATCCATGTTTGGCGTATCCCGCGAAACGCATCCGTACGGGTCTCTGCGAACACAAACTGATTGAGTTTGCAGGAGTTTGGATTGAATTCGAAGGTGTTATTGCAAGACAGAGATTTGAATTTCCATCCGCTGCGAAAAATAGGAAATGAGACCAATAACCTTGACTGGCATTTGCTCCTGTGTGTGTGTGCGCGTGTGTTTTATATGCATGAGGATTCTTTCATTTGTGTTTTATTTGCGCTCTTCGGTTGGGGAGATAAAGCTATTAATATATATGGCGATGAGAGGAGAGAGGCTGTGGCATATGCCTGCGAGCAAGAATATTAAAACTAAGAGAACTATAGTGATACCCTGCCCAGGAGTACACACACACACACACGATTCATTTAGGAGACACGGACAATCTGGTGCTGGTTATTGTCGTGTGTAATCGATTTGCTCGGCCTTCTTAGATCTTAGGTCTGTTTATCCATGAGTCTTTCTCTCTCACAAGATTAAAGTAGCTTTATTGACATGATAAAAAAGCGATATTTATATTGGGAAGGTGATAAATGCTATTATATATACATTCATACACATCAAATCCTATTTATGTTGAACTATTTTCGTTATCTGTATAAATATTATTTATTAGATATGTTCTATATTTATAAATTGATTACGTTTCACTATTCAGATCATGAATGCCTGTTGGCCGATGTCTTTTTCTAATTATAAGGATATTGTTATTAATTAACCCTTGTGCACTGTTCAAATTTACTACCATTTTGTTATGTTCAGGATGAAAACATCCACTAAACTGCTGTAAACGTGCATCATAAATATATTTTTTTAATTTTTTTTTTGCATAAATCTGTTAATCAGCCTCATTCCTGATCAAAACTACTAAATTGTTTAGAAAATTACAGGAATTTAACTCTTTAATTGCCAAGTTCACAAATGATGTCACAGATTAGGTGAAAAAACACACACAAAATGAAATATTTTCAATATAAAAAGTAATTGTGGACTAGGCATGGGATAATAACTGGTTTCAAGGTATACCGCGGTTTGGAAAAGTCAAGGTTTTAAAACCACCAAAATTTTATGTTATACCGTTCCTAGGGTATGTGTAAGATTTCTTTTAATTTGTTTTTTAGGACAACAGTATCTCCAGCAGAAAATATACCCAAAGATGCCTTTTTCCAAGTTGTAAAGAAAGCTGTGTTTTTGAAACTAATTAAAACAGCAGAAGTCAATGATGTATTTTAATTTGTTAGTCTGACTTGTTTACTAATAATTTATTGTGTTCAAAGGGGAAAACGTTTTTTTTTTTTTATCCAAACATTAAAAAGAATATATTTTAGAGCAGTACACTGAAAAAAATAATTCAGAGATGATTCCTTGGATTTACTCAATTTTTTTACGTTAAGTGGCTGTAAACAATTTGGGCTGAATTTAAACAAACAAATTAAGTAGAATTTTATTAAATTTAATTTGTTTGTTTAAATTCAACACAAATAAATTGTTTGCAACAGTTTTGCAGACATCATTTTTTTCAGTGTAATCACAATACCGTGATACCGTGAAACAGTGATATTATTATCCAAGGTTATCATACCATCAGAATCTTACCGGCCCATGCCTATGGACTGATTTTTTTTTTTTTTTTAACCTTTTATCAAAGCCTTGGACATGTGAATGATTAGTAACAACTTTGGCTTCGATGCATTGTTAGATTTTTCTTTTTTCTCCATAATTTACTGTTGGTGGCTGTTTTTCCCCCATTAACTTTTATTATAACCACATTTGATGGTTAAATGCACCGTCTTTATTTTTATTTACTCCATGTAGTTCTGAGAGCTGAGATGCATATTTTAATTTTCTCAGACACATCAAGGTAAGTGCGCAAAGGTCACTCTCACACACTCGCAGACACACATACTGTACATACACTTTAATTTGCTGTTATACTCCATACAAAATTCAGAAATTATCTAAAGGGTTAATGGTGCCAACTGATGTTCAACAGTAAAAATTACAACTTTTACATCTTCCCAACAGGGAAAAACCATCAACAATCAAAAATACATGATTATATGGTGTCATGGTTTTGTAATAAAAAAATGTGGTTATAATGGAAGTCAATGAGGCAAACACAGCCACCAACAGGAAATTAGGGAGAACAAAATTAATCAAAACTAACCAAAAACAATGCATCAAAGGCAATTCTGTTTCACATGTCCAAGACTTTAAAAAGGTAAAAAAAAAAAGTCCACTAAATTTAACTGCTGTAAAAATGCATCAGATACATATTTTTTAACAGTTGTTTTTGCATAAATCTGTTAATCAACCTTAGTCCTGATCAAAACTAATAAAATGTTTAGAAAATCACAATTGTTTAGAACGCCAAATTCACAAATGATGTCACTAATTTGGTGAAAAAACACACACAAAATGACGTATTTTTAATATAAAAAGTAATTGTAGACTGGATTTTATTTAACCTTTTATCAGTCTTGGACATGTGAACAATTAGTAACAACATTGGCTTTGATGCATTGTTAGATTTTTCTTTTTTTTCTAATTTATTGTTGGTGGCTGTTTTTGCCCTTTTGACTTATAACCACATTTGATGGTGCATAAATACACAGTCTTTGTTTTTGTTTACTCCATGTAGTTCTGAGAGCTGAGATGCACATTTTAATTTTCAATTTCACATCAAGGTAAGTGTGTAAAGGTTACTTTCACAATCTCATGCACACTTTAATTTGCTGTTATACTTCATATAAAATCCAGAAACTAAGCTTTTTTGCACAGGCCTATCTAAAGGGTTAATGGTGCTAACTGATAATCAACAGTAAAAATTACACATTTCACCTCTTCCCAACAGGAAAAACTACCAACAATCAAAAATGCATGATTATATGGTGTCATGGTTTTGTAATCAAAAAAATGTGGTTATAATGGAAGTCAATGAGGCAAAAACAGCCACCAACAGGAAATTGGGGAGAACAAAATAAAAATCAATCAAAAACAATGCATCAAAGGCAATGCTGTTTCACATGTCCAAGACTTTGATAAAAAGAAAAATCAACTCCACAACTACTTTTTATATTGAAAATATGTAATTTTCTGTTTTTTTCACCAAATCAGTGACATCTTTTATGAATTTTGCAAATAGAGTTAAAACACTGTAATTTTTAAAGCAATGTAATAGTTTTGAATCAAAACTGACGTTGATTAACAGATTTATGCAAAAGAATTTGAAAAAATATTTATCTGATGCAATTTTACATCAGTTTAATTCAGTGGATGTTTTCATCCCGAACATAACAAAAGGGTAGTCAATTTGGCCAGAGTGTAGTGTTGAGTTCTTTAAAAATTCTCAAAATATGTGTCAAAATGCGATTTGTCACCAAAAATCATTCTGCTAGCTGAAACACAGAGAAAGTTGTGGCCAAATTAAGACTTAAAATCAAATCAAATCACTTTTATTGTCACATCATCAGCAGCACGTGTGCTATGATGAGTGAAAAGCTTAGGTGCTGGCTCCAGACAGTGCAAAATACAGAGTGTAAATACAACGACAGTGCGAAATACAGACAGTACAAAATACAGACAGTACAAAATACAGACAGTGCAAAATACAGACAGTACAAAATACAGACAGTGCAAAATACAGACAGTGCAAAATACAGACAGTGCAAAATACAGACAGTGCAAAATACAGACAGTGCAAAATACAGACAGTGCAGAATACAGACAGTGCAGAATACAGACAGTGCAGAATACAGACAGTGCAGAATACAGACAGTGCAATATACAACAACATACTCACAAAAAAAAACAAGACAATGTAAAATTGGCAATGTTGACAGCGATACGTAGGCAGTATTGTTTTAAGTATGGATTTGTGGATTTGTTAAAGTGCAGTGCATGCTACATCTTAATCACCCCAAATCACCCCAGAGTGGATGAAAACATCCCCAACACCATCCCCAACATAAGGGTTAATGTGCTTTTTTTAATGTGTGTGCATGCTAAGTGCATAAATGTAGAGTTTTAATAAATATATATTGTGTTTTTATTGTGTTTACTGTATTGTGATTTATAAATCAAATATTTTTACATTTGTCAATTTCTTTAAAATAATTTTTCTATTATACATTTTTGTATTATCATTGTTAGTATTGGTATTAATATTATCTGTACAATTTTTACATGGTGTCTTTTACTAATTATAAAGATATTTTATAAATAATAATAAATGTGTTTTCTGTGTCAGCTAAGTGCTAAAATAATGAAATAATTTTATTAAATATTTAAAAAATGTATAATACATATTTTGTATTATCATTATGAATATTATTAGTAATACATTCATGTAATAAAATACATTTTAAAAAGTAAATTTGAACTTAAATGCATGAATTGCATAATGCCATGGGCATAAATTGCTTTGGGGAATAAATTTAAATCATAAGTTAAAGTTAATTAATCAAATGAACTGCAATTAATAATTACAATAAAATAATTCAGATTTTGATCCTAAATTCACTTTTCCTACAGAAAGACTCTCAGAATTGATTTAATTATTGCACTTGTTTGTTCACTGAAATGTGTTTTGAATGGCTGTGTGTATTGTGATCTGATTGAGGTATATGCTTCTGTTAACATTCATAACTCACAGTGTGTGTGTGTGTGTGTGTGTGTGTGTGTGTGTGTGTGTGTGTGTGTGTGTGTGTGTGTGTGTGTGTGTGTGTGTGTGTGTGTCAGGAGAGCATGTGGTGTTATAGAGGGATTAGTGTTTTAATGAGGGGGTGTGGCCAGGGTGGGCGGGGTCAGTCACTGCCTCAGGCAAAGAGCAGAGGGTCACACACACACTCACACACACTAACACACACTCACTCACTCAGGGGGCCTCAATTAGGGGATGGAGGATAATTCCCCCCACCTGATACCTGCTGTCGTCCTGCGCTGTCCTTTTTCTGTCTGTCAGCCTCTCTCTTTCTTTTACCATCTTACTTTACCCCTGTTTACCCCCTTTTACTGCCTGCCTGTCTGTCTGTGTTCCTCTTCCTTGACTTGAGGAGTGCTATTATCGTCATGTAATTATATATATGCATGTATGCATGTATATTTATGTATGTATGTATGTATATATATATATTATACAATACAGTGTAATATAATGTAATATATAATATAATATAATATAATATAATATAATATAATATAATATAATTTATTTTTGGTGATGGGCCAATTATTGTTAATGACATTTTTGACCCAACTGTTTTGTAATTTCAAACCCATAATTTCTTTTACAGTGCATAGTTGTTGATAATGTTAATTTATTGATAAATTTTAATAAAAAATCTAAATGTTAAATTATTATTAATCATGTATTTTTAATAACAACGACAGTGATACTGATAATGAAGGTAAAAAATATATAAAAATAATTAATAAAAAACATAAATAGCTCAAATACTTTAGCAATTAGTTGTTATAATAATATAAACTTGTCAATTATGTCATTTATTAAGATTTTATAGTATTAATAATATTACATGCATTATTATATATTGAATATAATTTAATTTGCATAAATATAAAGTATTAAATATTCAAAGTGGACCCAATAGATATTTTAATTCCCAAATGTGTTTGAAGGCGTTTAGATATCTCTATATGAAGAGTTTAGATGCAAAACCTCTGAAGTTTTCCTCTCAAATGAGCATTTTTATCAGGCTTCTGTGTGTATGTTCAGTAATATCACTTTTATGGCAAAGAATAAGTCCTTTTCCTGGCCTTTAAAGTCAAATATCTCAACATAAACAAAGGAGGCTGAACAAAATGTTTATTTTTGATAGACATTTCAGATAACACTTAGAGGTTTTTGCATCTGAACTCTTCATATCTAGATGTACTTATCTTCTTCTCTACTTCTAGGATCTTTTCTCTTTACTAACTAAATGTTATTTTGTTAACATGTAATGAATTTAAGAAGAGAAAAAGATGTCATTAATTTGACAATTATAACCATTGGATTATCACAAGAACAAATTATGTTCAATGACCTTTTCTGTAACTTCTTATATTCATTGAGCTCAAATTAATATGATTTACATTATATTTTGTACGAAATCACATTTATTAATTAGACACTGAAAACTGCATATAAAGCCAAGTGTGTGTGTGTGTGTATGCATGTGTGTGTGTTTCCTGATTTGCATGTCTGTTATCTCAGGTTTCTTTGAATTGTTTCCGTCCCTCTGGAGTTTGTGTTTGAAAACCTCCCAGATTCTGTTCCTCTCCTTCCTTTCTTCTCTGCAACTCTTTCTCTTTCTCTCCCTCCTCCATCTTTTCCTCTCTCCCCTCGCTTTGCACCTGTTTCCCGCTCTGAACAGCTGCTAATTGGGTGAATCTAATTAGTGATTACCCATAATCCTCAGCGCTGTTTGATAAGTTTGTTCGCCGACCCGTAAAATAATCTATCATTGATATATATATATATATATATATATATATATATATATATATATATATATAATTTATATACATGTATTTGTTTGTTTGTTTGTTTGTTTGTTTATTGTGTGTGTGTATCTGTGAATTAAGAGAACATTTTTAAATGTTACAACATTACACACATTACCTTTACCTCATTTATTATTACTAGCAAAGTAGTTTAACTCTTTCTTTGATCCTTTTCTAATGGGGTCATTTAAAGTTCAAAGATCACAGAAAGGAAGTGCAGCGTATGACCTTCTCATGACCCTCATGCCAGACATTCCAAACTCCCAGAATAAGGTCACTTAGTGATTCACTTTTCACATTTTACAACAAAAGTGTTTTTTTTTAAGGGACTGATTCATATGGATTTATTAATCATTCTTACTTTTTTTTTTCTTTTCTTTTTTTAAACATTTATTTAAAGATTTAAAATCACAGAACAGTGGTATAGGTGTCTCATGTCATCATATACAATAATATAGCCATCTACTATACAATCGTCCATCGGCTAGTAATTCAAGTCTTTTGTGAAGGGTAAAATTAACAAAAAATAAATTAATTAAAGTAAAATAAAAGTAGTCTTTTAAGATACATTCTCCAAAAACTCCCACAGGGGATTCCAGATATGCCAGAAATCATCAGATTTCTGACGCAAGTCATAAGTCAGTTTTTCCAAGGGTAAGAAAATGGCAATCTGATCTATCCACATATTGACCGAGGGAATGTTAGGAGAGGACCACAACAGAAGAATACATTTTCTTGCTAGATATGTACAAAAGTGTAACACAGATTCTAGTCCATGACTAAGGTGTAGAGCAGTTTTACAATTGAGAAGATAAATAGCTGGAGATAGGGCAAAAGGTTTACCTATAATCTTCTGTACTAATTTGGGGATTTCTTTCCAGTATGTCTTAAACATGTCACAGTCCCAGAATACATGTATCACAGTACCAACATTGGATTTGCACTTAAAACAACTTTGAGAAACATTAAGAAATATCTTATTTAGACGAACTGGTGTTAAATAGGTTCTGTAAAAGAATAAAAAATTTGGCTCACGGTTTGATATTGTGGCACCTTTAAAATATACCAGAACAGACTGAAAGCCATTCTTCTTCACTAAAATTTGTTCCACAGTCTTTCTCCCATATAACTTTCAAGGAGGTAAGGGAGGAACACCCTACATTAGATACCACTGAGTTGAAAAAGATATCTTCCCTTTGAGGGAAAATGAAGAATACAATTGTTTTTCCATGTCAGAAAGATCAAGACGGATTCTGCCATCCTTAAGGAACAATTCTAGAAAATGTCATAGTTGCAGAAATTTGTAAAAGTCGTTATTTGGTAAATGAAATTCCTGTTTTAATATCTGAAATGATTTCAGGTTCCTGTTGTGAAATATCTGATCTAATTCCAAAATCCCCTTTAATCTCCATGATCGAAAACCAATGTTTTGAATAGCATTTACAACAAAAGTTTACATAAAACATAAAATCTATAAATATATATGTATATGATGCATAAATATTAGTGTTGGGCAAAGATTAATCGCATCCAAAATAAAAGTTTGTTTTGACATAATATATGTGTGTGTGTTTTATATATTTATTAAGTGTATGTGATGCAGACACATAAAGAGAAACAAAACTATTTTGTTACATATATTTACATTTATATATAATTTGTATCATATACATATATATTTTATATCTAAATGTAAAAAAAAATTCTCAAATATATATGTATAAATATGAAGAGTTCAGATGCAAAACCCTCTAAATCCACTTTTAAATCCCTCTAAATCAGACCTCTTGTCTTGTAAATAAGCATTTTCAGGCTCCTCTGATTAGGTTTAGTAGTTTCATTTTATATGTAATGAAAAGGTTATTCACTAGTAAATAAAATAACATTTTTTTTTTCAAAAATTTCACTTTGGACAATTCTTTGGTTTTTAACAAGGTAAATTTTCTTTTGCGTCAAAACCAGCTGAATCCACTTGTGCTTTTTATGCAAAACCCTCTAAATCCACCTATTGGGACAAGACAGTGTAACTAGTTGAAAATCACTAAAGATGTAATTATAAATTATTTTACCAAACATAAAACACATACACAAACCACCTGAAATGAAAAATATGGCGGTTCATTCCGCTGTGGTGACCCCTGATAAACCAGGGACAAAGCAGAAGGAAAATGAATGCATGAAATCTATCAAGTGGATTAATCAATAACATTAAATTTGACATTTTTAATTAAATCTTAACAATCTGTTGTCATTTCTGATATTCGGGATTTATATTTAATGTAAGTAGAGCAATGTAAACAAGCTTGATAGATTCAAATAATGTAGTGTAAAAACATTGTGAGACATCAATATCTGTGCATTGTCCATTACTAAAAAAAATGATAATTTATTGAAGTAATATAAATAATGTATAATTTTTTATACATTATATTTATCTTTTAAAACATAGCTTGCATTAGCAAATAAAACACAAGGTAGGCCTCATGTGCAAAAAGGGGATGCCTCTCAGGAGGTGTCATTTATTCATCCTTACTATACTCAAGATCTTGGTCTCTTTTTTGTCTCTTGTTCATCCTCATAGCATTCATGCGGGATAAAAGAACAGCATCTTAACTTTGTCTTTCACGAAATGGAGTTGCTGTTTAATGTAGCTATAGTAAATCTATAGTATAATATAGTAAATATAGACTCATTCAAAGTAGCGTCACTGCGCAAACAAACTGAATGCATGCTACACTTCCAACTGTACTTTGTGTTTTCTTTTTCTTATAATGCAGAGAGTTTTGGGTTAAGGGACGTTTTCATTTGCCATTCACTGACAGTCGGACAGGCTCATCCAGTTCATCAAACTTCATCTTTTAAAATGGAAATCTGAAGCGGAATAAAACCATCTCCTCATAAAAGCTGGCGGATCAGCGCGCTGTTATATTGAAAACATATGATTCGATTCGCGTCTTCTGATTGGTTCTCGGGATATTACGGCTTTTGCTGTCAAAGGCAAGTGGCGTTTAGCGGCTTTTGCCAACAAACTGATATTTCTGAATGTGCTGACACTGGGATTTGGATGATTTCAAGCAATTCTATTTGTTGATGGTGTACTATGTGCCTAAAACATTCACTCAATGTCATTATCTCAGTTTTGGTGGAAGTGGCTTTTAACGGCTTTTGCATCTGAACTCTTCATATATATAACTCTTCATATATATAACTCTTCATATATGTATATTTATATGTATATTTAATCGCAAAATTGTCTGCAAATTTCTGGCAATTACCGCCACAAAATCTGTCATTTTTATCACAAAAAAAATCCTAAAAAAACTAGAGGGTCTGGCTAATGACAGTGACCTTAAAACAGTTTAAAAAAAATTAAGAACTGCTTTTATTCAAGCCAAAATAAAACAAAGATTTTAAAAGACAGAGTTTGATGAACTGGATGAGCCTGTCCGACTGTCAGTGAATGGCAAATGAAAACGGATCTGATGGATTTAGAGGGTTTTGCATCTGAACTCTACATATATATATATATATATATATATATATATATATATATATATATATATATATATACTGTATAAAAAAAAAAAAAAAAAAAAATATATATATATATATATATATATATATATATATATATATATATATATATATATATATATATATATATATATATATATATATATATATATATATATATTATTTACCATATTAGGTAGCCTACTATGTTAGGTGTGCAATCTGAAACAATAACACAAATAAAAAAAATAAAGCTTCTTTATTTTGGTCTCTTGTCAAGACGAGATCTAAAATTGTAGGGATTTTGTCAAAGGAAGTTTGTATAACTCTTATTTTTATCCATGATATTACTTTCTCTCTGATTTCACTCCCCGGAGCATCTGAGATCATGTCACACAGGACATGCGTTAGGGCTTCCCCCACCGTAGTACACCTAAAACACGGATTGCAGGGAAAGAGTTAAACGAAATCATTTATTGATTTGACGCACATCATAATACCAGCCATACATTTAAAGCAATATAATGTCCTTCAGTTCGGTCGCGTCCAGCGGCCGCCATCCGTGAACCAATCTCTATCTGTCTGTTCCATTGCTCCAACTTTCTGTTGCAGTCTGAAGCGCCTCAAACGCCCAATTCGTGCCACAGGATGTCAATATCTCATCTTTGCTATGACTTCACATGTATCTGTGTCTGATTACTGCACAAGCTGAGAACTGCCCCCAGTCCCCCATTTCATGTAAAGTAATGTAATGATTGTGAGGGTGCAGGTTAGCCGTCATTTTTCGTGAAACATGTATGCAACGTCTATAAGTCATGTAAAACAATTTAATTGCAAACTGAAATAAATATAATTTGATTATATGGTTTGGAACTGGATGTTTTATGACATTATTTACATTTTTGCAATTTATTTTGCGTTTAAATTAAGAATTTTGCAGGATCGCAAAAATGTATGACTTTTTGGTGACTTTGTGTTGGATTCAGCAATTGCGGAATCGCGAAAAACTAGAGGGTCTGATTAACCCCTCTTAAGTTATATTTTTTCAAATGTCTACAGAACAAACCACTGTTACACAATGACCCCAATTACCCTAACCTGCCTTATTAACCTAGTTAAGCCTGTAAATGTTACTTTAAGCTGAATACTAGTATCTTGCAAAATATCTAGTCAAATATTATGTCCTGTCATCATGGCAAAGATAAAATAAATCAGTTATTAGAAATGAGTTATTAAAACTATTATGTTTAGAAATGTCTTGACAGAAATCTTCTTTCCGTTAAACAGAAATTGAGGGAAAAATATACATAATAATTCTGACTTAAACTGCAGTATCAAAATAAAAAGTATTTTTAAAAATGCAAAGCAGTAATAACCTCGGTTGCATGAGCATGAAAGAAAAAAAGGTTGTGAAATACAATCATTTAATCACTGTACACTCCTGTACTTTAATCGGTAACATTATGACATGATTAAACCTGCCGTCAAGCATTTCTGTGGCATGCAGCAAAGCATGATGGGACGGATGAGCCAGGGAACTATTAATCCAGAATGGCCCGAACGAGAGCGAGCGAGAGTTTTAAAGCGGGCTTTTGCTACAGGAAGCTGTCACAGACGTTTACTTTCGTGCCGTTTGCTGCAACAACTTTCTTCCATAAAGCCCCCGTGACCCCAGAGACAAACTCACTACGCCTCCATACCCTAAATAACTACAGATTAAAATTTTACACACTCTCTCCCTCTCATGTTCTGACAAAGAGCAGTGTTGGCCTGTCATCTCCCATCTCATCTGCTGAGGAGACATCGCTGCGCCATCGCTTCCCAGTAAACACAAACACACACACACACACACACACAAACACACACTTCTTCATTATTCTGTGCACATGCATCCTGCTCAACACATGTGCAGTCTCCAAAAACACTTTCGTTGAGATGGTAAATGCGGTTGGTTACTTTTTTTAGTGTGTGTTTTTAATTTTAAAAATAAAAGAAATAATATTGGAGTACATTTTACTTTTAACACTGTAAAAAAAAATGCTTTACACACTAGGCCTGACACAATAATCAATATATAGACTTATCGCACAGCACATGGACATGACCTCAATCATTTTTGGTGATGCAATATACAGTCACTGGCCACTTTATTAGGTACACCTTAGTAGTACCAGGATGGACCTTCTTTTGCCTTCAGAACTGCCTTAATCCTTCGTGGCATAGATTCAAAAAGATACTGGAAATATCGGCTGCACATCCATGATGCGAGTCTTCCATTCCACCACATCCCAATGGTGTTCTATTGGATTGAGATCTGGTGACTGTGGAGGCCATTTGAGTACAGTGAACTCATTCTCATGTTCAAGAAACCAGTCTTGAGAGGATTTGCACTTTATGACATGGTGCGTTATTCTACTGGAAGTAGCCATCAGAAGATGGCTGTGGTCATAAAGGGATGGACATGGTCAGCAACAATACTCAGGTAAGCTGTAGCATTAACATGATGCTCAATTGGTACTAATGGCCCCAAAGTGTGCCAAGAAAATATCCCCCACACCATTACACCACCATCAGCAGCCTGAACTGTTGATGGATCCATGCTTTCATGGTGTTGACACCAAATTCTGACCCTACCATCCAAATGTCGCAGCAGAATCAAGACTCATCAGACCAGGCAACGTTTTTCCAATCTTTTATTGTCCAATTTTGGTGAGCCTGTGTGAATTGTAGCCTCAGTTTCCTGTTCTTAGCTGACAGGAGTGGCACCCGGTGTGGTCTTCTGCTGCTGTAGCCCATCCGCCTTAAGGTTGGACGTGTTGTAAGTTCAGAGATGCTCTTCTGCAGACCTCAGTTGTAACGAGTGGTTATTTGAGTTACTTTTGCCTTCTATCAGCTCTAACCAGTCTGGCCATTCTCTTCTAACCTCTGGCATCAACAAGGCATTTGCTCCCACAGAACTGCCGCTCACTGGATATTTTCTCTTTTTCTCACCATTCTAGAGATGGTTGTGCGTGAAAATCCCAGTAGATCAGCAGTTTCTGAAATACCCATCTGGCATCAACAACCATGCCACGTTCAAAGTCAGTTAAATCACCTTTTTTCGAAATTTGCTTTAACAAGCAGTTGGACAGGTGTACCTAATAAAGTGGCCGGTGAATATATATAGCCCTATACATAAAAACCAAATCAAGCAACACTTTAGCTGATTGTGCAACATCTCTATCTCTATTAGAGGTGTCAGTGTCAATATGGTTAAAAAAACACTATAGTATTTACCATAAATTACTACAATATATTATCATGTGGGTTGTCTGACAACTGAAAATAGATCTGTTACTTTTTTCTAGTTCTTTTTACCTTAACATTTATTATTATTTATTTGTTTAGGATATACATTCTGATTTCCATACTTAATTATTAAATTCTTAAAATGACTAGAATTAAATGAAATATTCTTAAGAATAAAACGTGTTCTTTGGAAGAGCGTACTTGCATTATGATGCTTTTATAGTGTTGAAATGGCGTTAAAATGACAATAATATTGCTTATCGCAATAAGTTAAATGTTGGTGATGTATATAGTACCACAAAAAATAGATATCGTGACAGGCCTGCCACACAATTAATTTGCATCTGGACAACATGAAGGAATTAACGTACACATTTTTAACAGAAATGCAAGTAGGTTGAATATAAAACATTTAAGTTATCACAAAAAATGGTGTTGTTTCAGCTTATTTTAAATAAGTAGTTTGAACAAATAGGAAAAGTCATTGTTTTTGAGTGAAGTTAATACAATTTCAGGCTTTCTGCTTTAAGATTTAGTGTCGAACTCTTGCGTAAAGTGTTACTGAAGAAATATTCTACTAGAGTCATTTTATTATTACTCTGATTAATCTTGATTTTAGAGGTGACATGGTGGCTCAGTTGTTAGCAGTGTCGCCTCACAGCAAGAAGATCACTGGTTCGAGTCCCGGCTGGGCCCATTGGCATTTCTGTGTGGAGTTTGCGTGTTCTCCCTGTGTTGGTGTGGGTTTCCTCCGAGTGCTCCGGTTTCCCCCACAGTCCAAACACATGTGCTGTAGGTGAATTGGATTAATTAAATTGGCCGTAGTGTATGAGTGTGTGTGTGAATGTGAGAGTGTATGGGTGTTTCCCAGTACTGGGTTGCGGCTGGAAGGGCATCCTCTGCGTGATACATACTGTATGCTGGATAAGTTGGTGGTTCATTCCACTGTGGCGAGCCCTGATGAATAAAGGGACTAAGCCGAAGGAAAATGAGTGAATGAATAATCTTGATTTTGATCTTCTGCAAAGTAAATAAAAAGCTTTGGCTGTTTGTTGTTTTTAACTTATTTATATGTTTTTAAGCGCAAATTGACTAATTGTTTATTCACTTTGTGTACGAGGGGTGAATTAAGAGTGAGCTACATTAATAATTGAATAAATATAATACATTTAATAATCATAATAATTACACTGTAAAAATTGTCGAGTCTTGACAACAAATGCTTATACAGTATGTTAGTTTAGCTAATTTAATAAGTTAATCAGGTTTCAACAATTTATTTTTTCATTATACAAAGTTTAACATAATATATTTAGTCAGTTTGACTGATTTAATTTGAGATGATTAGAGCAGCTCATTTGATTCAGCTAAAATATTTAGGCAGAATTTTTAACAGTGTATATTTCACATATTGTATTAATATAAAAATTGCACAGAGGAAATAAAATGGCGTATGAAACAAATGTTACAGAGGGAAACTATTTTATTAAAGGTATGGAGTAGATTATGGGTAAATTATTTTATTTAATTATATTATTTTTATTTTGTTTCATTATGAAACATAATACACTGTAAAAAAAAAAAAAGTTGACTCAACTTAAAATTTTAAGGCAACAAACTTCAGGACATTTTTGAGTTGACTTTACAATTTCTGCACTTGACTCGATTTAAGCTGAGTAAACGCAAATGTCCTGAAGTTTGTTGCCTTCATTTTAAGTTGAGTCAACTTTTTTTTACAGTGTAAGGCAAATGCTATAAATTGTATATATTATAAAAACAGGTATAAAAACAATATTTATAAATTTTTATCCCATCAGTATTTGAAGATATATTACATTCAAAAACAAAACTTTTGTGTGTATAATTAAATGTATACTTATAAATTGTGATAAGCTTCTTAGATTTTTAATTTATTTTTAATTTTTAGTTTAGATTTTTTAAAATATATTTAAAAAAACCCCACCAATTTAGAAGAACATCATTTTAGTAAATGATTTTCATTATGTAATGAAATATAGCATTTTAAATCTACTAAATTTATATAATCTCACAAAAAACGTGTAGAAAAGCGTTTTTACAGAGAAAATGCTAGAAACTTGCTATTACTTTGTGTTCACTATAATTATATTGTAATTACTTTATAAAAAAGTTACATTTTTACATTTATGCACACTTTTTTTCTCCAGTGTAATACAGCATGTAATCTTGTTACTTCACAATAATTTATTTATTAATATTCTGTATTGTAGTTCACTATGCTTCTGCGATTCATGGCAACTGTAAACAGCCATAAAGTATTGTAGTGTGAATGAATAATTTTGATTTTTATTAATACTGCATTTCACATGGATGTGCAAAAAAAAGTACATGAAAAAATACAGAGAAATATTGTACAAAAATTGTACCGCTTAGTAGTTTGAGGATAAATTCTCACTGTTAACTAGTGACTTATTACCTGATTATTATTAAGATATTGGCTGTGTATTTGTACTTAATATATATATATATATTAAGTATATTTTATATAAAGTATATATTCATTATGACCTTAGTTTACAGCCCTAATCGTTCCTAGAACCTAATCATAACTAACCTAATAACTATTAATAAGCAGCAAATTAGGAGTTTATTGGGACAGAAATCATAGTTAGTGGTGAAAATTGTAATGTGTAATCTAAAAAAAAAGCTGAATACTAGTATCTTGAAAAATATCTAGTGAAATATTCTGTACTATCATCACGGCAAAGATAAAATAAATCAAGTATTGGAAATGAGTTATTAAAACTATTATGTTTAGAAATGTGTTGAAAAATCTTCTCTCCATTAAACAGTAATTGTGGAAAAAAATATATATAGAGGAGGCTAATAATTTTGACTTCAGCTGTATATATTACCACAAAGCTTTCTATTTACTTTTCACAGCCTCCTGTAGAATATTACATTATCATATTTATATTTGTGCATATAATTACTAGAGTTTGAAGGTCATTTACGTCAATATACATGCTTGTTTTGTTAACAAATCGACTGGAGTTGTGGCGAACGCTGTCATTGTCTATTCTAATGCGGACGTATAGATTTATAGATGAGGAGAGATCTTTATGTTTAATTTATCGCTTCTCTCTTCCTCCTTTTTTCCCTTGCTTTCAATGTCTATTTTTTTGTAATCATAAAGATGAAAGCGCTGATGATTTTTGCCCTTAAGTATAAACAGAACTGGCTGACGACATCAATATCCACAAATCTAAACAAACAGGAGGAGCAGCAAACTTCACAAAAGTGCCTCTTCAGCATGTGTGTGTGTGTGTGTAAAACTGACCAATTAGACTGCAAATTAGACCAAAATCAAGGTAACGAAGCTTGTATCTTGATCGATAGACTTTTTTTTTTTTTTTTAAACCCAGAGACGTTCAAAAATCTAGACATGAATCGGAGCTGATTTGAGAGTGAAACAAACATCCGAGCGTTTCAGACTCTCACACGCACAAATTCATCATGACGTTCGGATGAAATGGGCTCTGCTGGGACGCCTCGTCGTGGAAATAAACACACACGACGATAACAAACTCAATAAAACAGGAGTACAAGAGAAACAGATAAACATGAAAGACAGAGAAAGTGTTTTAGGGTGAGGGACACAAGCTAAACACAACACAACTCTTTCTCTGTGTGTGTGTACTGGTTTTGGTGATTTTTAAGGACACACATTTGTATAAGGACCTTGGTATTGCAATGATGAGGTGCACTATAAAAAAATGCACAATTCCTTCGTGTTGTCAGAACCAAAATCAATTAAATTAACTTTTTTTTTTTTCGGCAGGCTCATTGCGGATATGTACCCAGGTCTACGTTTCTGAGGACATCGAAATACATAACCAGAGGTACGTCTTCTCACAGTTTTTAGTTTTTGTTTTTGCAAATCCACCAGAGGCCACTGTGTACACTTTTTGATGATCTCAAATTTCTCTCGCGTGTCCTCTTATCATGTAAATCCACCAGAGGGCAATATACACTTCAGCAGACCAGGCCAGCTTGCTGTCGATTGAAACCCAGGCTCATTCTGAAAACATACCGCTATATACATTTCTGGAGAATCCAGAGGTTGCTGTGAACGATTTTTGAGATCTCAAATTTGTCTCGCAAATGCCATGTGCGCCTGCTGTTCTTGCATAAATCCATTAGAGGCCTCTGTCGACTTACTGACTGACTGACCAATCGACTGACCCACCCTCCTCCTTGCCTAAACCCAACCAATAGTGTTTTCAAAAGCACCTATTGACCCGGCCCACCACTTGCATAAACCCAACCAGCAGTTTTAAAAAGCAATGCCGAAAAACATGGCGAGCTACGTAACGTTAAGTGGTCAGCTGGTTGCCCGAAAAGAAACAGAAGCCGTCATCGGCATCATACCGCCCCGTAGAGTTCATTTTAAAGACGAAATGCAGCCAGACGTACCTCTACATCTACATAATAGCTTCATAATTCATTCTCTCCAGAAATGTAGACAGGGGTACATATCTACCTGTGTTGTTGTTGTTTTACACATTAAATTGGATTGAACACAAAACAATTAAGTTGTTCCAAAAAAAGCAACTTAAGAATTGTGTTGTTTCAACTCATTTTAAAAATAAGTAATTTAAACAAGCAGTGGAGGTCTTTTTTTGTGTGTGTGGTTTATGAGGACATTCCCTGTGTCCTCGTAATTCAAAATGCTTAAAAATCATACTTAATAGAGTTTTTTCACATTCAAAATTTGCTACATGTTTCAATGAGGGTTAGATTTTGGCTAGAGTTAGTGTAAGGCCATATAATAAGTGTTTTTTACAGTGTAAAATACATTAACCATAAAATATATATATATATTTAAGCATGTGTATAATTAAATGTATACTTATAAAATGTGATAAACTTGCTTTACTTCCTGTTTATATAAATATTTAGATTTAATTAACATTATTTTTACGTTTGTATCACATCAATATTCACAGATATACTACATCCAATAAAAAAATCGTATATTTTAATTGTGTATAATTAAATGTATACTTATTGTGATAAGCTTCTTGTTTATATATTTAGATTTTAATTTTTTTTTAATATATTTGGAAGAACATTATTTTAGTAAATTATTTTCATTGCATTAATATGTAATACAATATAGAATTTTACATCTTTACTTTAGTTTTACAATTTTAAGTGGATTGAACATAAAACAATTAAGTTGTCCCAAAAAAAAAACCCTTAAGAATTGCGATGTTTCAACTCATTTTAAATAAGTAGTTTGAACAAGCAGCAGAAGTCATTTTTTAAAATGTGGTTTATGAAGATATTTCATGTGTCTTTGTAATTCAAAATGCTTAAAAATAATACTTAAAGGAGTCTTTAAATCTTTAAAATTTGCTACATGTTTCCAATGAGGGTTGGATTTAGGGGTAAAGTTAATGTAAGGCCATATAATAAGCATTTTTTACAGTATAAAATGCATTACGTCTATGTTAAGTCCTCATATACCACCAAAACCAGCATGTGTGTGTGTTTGCGATTACAGAAATGGCTCTCTGCTAGTTTCAGGACATCGTGACGTCGCGCAATAACAATAAAACACAGATAAAAGTGTTGAGATAAAAAAGCGGCGTGTGCGGGAGGAACAGGCCATTCTCTTTATTTTTACTGTCGTTTGTCCATTCCTAGTTCATTGCTTTTTCTGTCAATGGCTTTAATTTTCCACTTCTCTGCCTTGACACACAGTGAAGGACCCGCACTGGGCTTCGCTGTCACTGCCTGTCTGCAAATACAAACATGCGGCTGGACATAAAATGTGAGTTTGGGGTTATTTAGAGATACAAAAATACGTCTAAAAAAATCGTCCTCAAATGACAGAGCTGTGGGGGAAAAAGATTAAGAGACTACTTGAAAATGAATAATTTCTCTAGATTTACTGGATTTATTAGTTTTTTTTTGTATAATGTGGTTATTTTTGTGTTATCCTATTAAAGTTTGATAACATTTCTTTCACAATTCTAATAGAAATATTGTAATTTACAGCATTTTTGGGCAATACTTTAAAGTAATGGATTGTTAATATTTACTGACATGAACAAACAGTGAATTAACTAATGTTAACAAGCTCAACTTTAGATTTTAGGATTTATTCATTCATTCATTTTCCTTCAGCTTAGTCCCTTATGCGGAATGAACCACCAACTATTCCAGCATATGTTTTACGCAGCGGATGCCCTTCCAGCCACAACCCAGTACTGGGAAACACCCATACACACTCATTCACACACATACACTACGGTCAATTTAGTTTATTCAATTCTCCACGTCTTTGGACTGTGGGGGAAACCGGAGCACCCGGAGGAAATCCACGCCAACACTGGGAGAACATGCAAACTCCACACAGAAATGCCAACTGGCCCAGCCGGGACTGGAACCAGCGACCTTCTTGCTGTGTGGAGACAGTGCTAACCACTGAGCCACCGTGCCGCCCATTAGATTTTAATAATGCATTAGTAAATGTTGAACTGTGATTAATATTATTATTGCACTCTAATATTATTATTGTATCAATATTATTGTACAAGATTGTTCATATTTAGTTCATGTTAGTAAATGCATAAACTAATATTAATTAGGATAAGTATTTTAAAATGTTACCCATTTTTCTTACCAGAAAATGAAAATTGGTCTTAATAACATGTTTTCATTTGGTAAAAGAAAAAAACTGAAAACCACTGTTATGCCACCAAATATTGTATTCTTAACTCTTCTGAAGTTAAAACATCAGTATTGTGTTGCCTAGAAAGGTCTGAAAACATGTTATTTGATATGATAATTAATATAAAATGCTCTAAATTGCACCATTTTTGTTTTAAATTTGGAATACATGTCATGAGTACTTCATTCATTCATTAATTTTTCCTCTGCTTAGTCCCTTTATTCATCAGGGGTCGCCACAGCGGAATGAACCGCCAATTTATCCAGCTTATGTTTTACACAGTGGATGCCCTTCCAGCTGCAACCCAGTACTGGAAAACATCCATACCCTCTCACACACACTCATACACTACGGGCAATTTAATTAATCCAATTCACCTATAGCTCATGGCTGCGTCCGAAACCGCCTACTACTCAGTAGGTACTGCATTTGAATTTAAACGTACTACTTGGCCGTTAGAAAAGTATGTTCTGTACAGTATGAATGTGAGCAGTATGAATGGAATTCGGACGTACTACATCCGCCATTTTGTCATGGTCACGTGACCTACCAGCGTCAGTTGCGTCGCTTCACGTCCATTCATAAATTCTCTCGCGGGGCATCATAGGATAGCGCAGCGTCCATGGGATGCGCACTTCAGAATCTCGCCGGAAGTAGTAAGTCATCCGGGTACTTCTCGCATACTGATTTTCGAATTCTAAGAATTCGGACATACTACTCTGCTCGCATACTGATTTAAGCGTACTGTATAGTATGGAAGTATGCGGTTTCGGACGCAGCCCATGTGTTTGGACTGTGGGGGAAACCGGAGCACCCGGAGGAAACCCACGCCAACATGGGGAGAACATGCAAACTCCACTCAGAAATGCCAACTGGCTCAGCCAGGACTCAATCCAGTGAACTTCTTGCTGTGAGGTTACAGTGGTAACCACTAAGTCACCGTGCCGCCATATTTAGGGTTTGTTTAGGGTCACTCCGTTGTCATTATAACTGGCTTTGAGAGAGTCTGGGGTTTGTTGTCACACAAGAAAGCTGCCGCATGGGGCTGTTTTAAGTCCAAAGTCAATACTTCAAATCCTTGTTTAATTCTGCCATTTTCTAGCATCTAGTTAAAAGCTTGAGTTAGAATTATGTTTTGTGAACTCAATGCACATGATCCCTCGGGAATCATTCTAATATGCTTATCTGCTGCTCGAGAAGCTTGACTTATTATCAGTGTTAAAAACAGAGGGGCTGCATTTTACTTTGATTCTTGAATGAACAGGAAGTTCAAAAGATAATAGATTGTTTTGTAGCATTATAAATCCCTTTACTCTCACTTCTGATCAATTTAATGCATTCTTGCTTAATAATAGCTATACATACAGTTAAAGTCAAAATTATTCACCCTCCTGTGATTTTTTTTTTTTTTTCTTCTTCTTTTTTAAATATTTCCCAAATAATGTTTGTCAGAGCAAGGAATTTATCATTGTATTTCCTATAATATTTTTTCTTTTGGAGAAAGTCTTATTTGCTTTATTTCGGCTAGAATAAAAGCAGTTTTAAATTTTTATAAAAAATTATAAAAAGCGGTATATTTTTTCGATTGTCTACTAAACAAACCATCGTTATACAATGACTTGCCTAATTAACCTAACTTGCCTAATTACCCTAGTTAAGCCTTTAAATGTCACTTTAAGCTGAATACTTGAAAAATATCTAGTCAAATATTATTTACTGTCATCATGGCAAAGATAAAAGAAATCAGTTATTAGAAATGAGTTATTAAAACTAATAAATATTTTGGAAAAATCTTCTCTTCGTTAAACAGATATTGGGGAAAAAAATATACAGGGGGGCTAATAATTCTGACTGTTCAGATTTATTAGCATATTTTCAGCTCTTTTAAATAAATTGTATATGTAATTTAGTTCTAAATATGTGTTGTTGGACAAATATTTTGATATTATTTTGTATGTTTTTTCAGTCCGAGTCATCTACCTGTTGATTTCGAGTCCCAATCCAATACTTGTGTTTTCCTGCAGTTTATATACAGTTGAAGACAAAATGATTAGCCCTCCTGTCAAATCTGAATTCTTTAAAAATGTTTCCCAGGTGCTGTTTAACGGAGAGATTTTTTAACACGTTTTTAAACATAATAGTTTAAATAACTACTTTCTTTTGTCTTTGCCATGTTGACTACATAATTTACTAGATATTTTTGCAAGATAGTAGTATTTACCTTATAGTGCGATAATTAATTAGGTTAAAGTTAGTTTAATTAGTGAAATACAATTAAATATAGGAAATACTGTGAACAATTATTTTCTCCATTTAACATCATTTGGGAAATATTCGAAAAATCATCCAAATTTTACAGGAAGACTAATAATTTTGGTATTTAACTCATTTTACCCTTCTGCAGTTTTATTCATGATAAACAGGCATGTAAACACTTAAATTGCAGTATTTACCAAAGTGGCGTTCACACAGCTTCATGAACACACTGAAGGCATCATTCTGCAGATTGGCTCTAGTTTTTCCAGTCATATTTTTGTTTTCATGAATCTTTCATGCATCATAACTCTTTTACTATTAGCAGTCTAACGTCAAGACTATTAGATCAGCACAGAAACTGACTTTCAGCTGAAATATCCACTCTGGCAAACATGACAAGCAAGCCGGCGCAGTTTCTCCTGCATATGTAAGTCTATATGAAGGTATGTCCTTATTATCCAGTGCTGTTTAACAGTTTTTTAAATAACTACTTTATTTTGTCTTTGCCATGTTGACAGTACATAATATTTTACTAGATATTTTTGCAAGATAGTAGTATTTACCTTATAGTGCGATAATTAATTAGGTTAAAGTTAGTTTAATTAGGCATACTCATTGGACAACAGTGGTTTGTCTGTAGCCAATTTTTAAACAAATTTAAGGGGCTAATAATATTGTCCTTAAACATTGTATAAAAAAATAAAAACAACTGCATTTATTCCAGCCAAACTAAAAGAAAGGTGTCAAAGGTGTATGAAGGTCCTCATAATCTGGTGCTGTTTGACAGAGATTTTTTTATAACTAATTTCTTTTGTCTTTGCCATGTTGACAGTACATAATATTTTACTAGATATTTAGCAAGATAGTACTATCCAGCTTCAAGTGCGATAATTAGGTTAAAGTTAGTTTAATTAGACAAGTCATTGGACAACAGTGATTTGTTCTGTATCCAGTTGAACAAAAAAACTTAAGGGTGCTAATAATATTTTACTTAAATTGTTTAAAAAAAATAAGAAAACAACTGCATTCATTCCAGCCAAACTTAAAGAAATTAGACTTTTTTTTTTTTTTTTTTGAAGAAGAAAAAAAAATATAGGAACTACTGTGAAAAATCATTTTCTCCATTGAACATCACTTATATTTCAAAAATCATCCAAATTTCACAGAATGACTAATAATTTTGTTTTCAACTCTGTGTACCAGTCATGTAAACACTTTAATTACAATATTACCACTCTTACCAAAGGGGTGTTCACACAGCTTCATGAACACACTGAAGGCATCATTCTGCAGATTGGCTCTAGTTTTTCCAGTCATATTTTTGTTTTCATGAATCTTTCATGCTTCGTAAGTCTTTTACTATTAGTAGTCTAATGTTTTAGATTGGCACAGAAACTGACTTCCAGCAGAAATGTCCGCTATGGCTAACATGACAAGCAAGCCGGCGCAGTTTCTCCTGCATATGTACAGTAAGTCTACAGTAATGTCCTCATTATCCAATGCTGGTTTTTTCAACACTTTTTTTAAACATAATATTTTTGATAACTAATTTCTTTTGTCTTTGCCATGTTGACAGTACATAATATTTTACTAGATATTTTCGCAACATAATAGTATTCACCTTATAGTGCGATAATTAGGTTAAAGTTAGTTTAATTAGGCAAGTCGTTGGACAACAGTGGTTTGTTCTGTAGACAATTGAATAAAAAACTTAAGAGTGCTAATAATATTGTACTTAAAAATTGTATAAAAAAGTAAAAACAACAGCGTTTATTCCAGCCAAACTAAAAGAAATGAGACTTTAAAAAAAAAAAAGGAAATATAGGAAATACTGTGAACAATTATTTTATATCACTTGTGAAACATTCGAAAAATAATTCAAATTTTACAGGACGACTAATAATTCATAATTCATAACTCATTGTACCATTCTGCAGTTTTATTCATGATAAACAGGCATATAAACACTTAAATTACAGTATTACTGACCAAACTGGTGTTCACACAGCTTCATGAACACACACAGGCATCATTCTGCAGATTGGCTCTAGTTTTCCCAGTCATATTTTTGTTTTCATGAATCTTTTATGCATCATAACTCTTTTACTATTAGTAGTCTAACGTTTTAGATTGGCACAAAAACTGACTTTCAGCAGAATTATCCGCTCTGGCAAACATGACAAGCAAGCCGGCGCAGTTTCTCCTGCATATGTACAGTAAGTCTACAGTAATGTCCTCATTATCCAGTGCTGTTTTTTTCAACACATTTTTAAACTTAAAATTTTTAATAACTACTTTTTTTTGTCTTTGCCATGTTGACAGTACATAATATTTTACTAGATATTTTTGCAAGATAGTAGTATTTACCGGCGGTTCATTCCACTCTGGCGACCCCGAATTAATAAAGGACTAAGCTGAAAAGAAAATGAACGAATGAATGAGTAGCAGGGCTCGAAATTGTGACCATTTTGGACGCATATGCGCCCGAAATTTAATCTATGCGACCTCATAATATATTTGGGAGCATTTGTGCGACTGCATTTAATGGTTGTAGTGCGATTTTTTTTTTTTTTTTTTTTTTTTTTTTTTTTTTTTTTTTTTTTTAATAACGTGCTGAATCGGTCTTCCCTGCCGCTATATTGGTTCATATTAGCTGTCAATCACTCAAGGCTTTCCGCTGTCAGATAACAGGGAGCTTATAAGGGCGCCAGCCGAGATCAATCGAGGGTTTTCGGAGAAGGTGCCCGAATCTCGATGTGTTGCATTCACTGCGTGTTCAGCGCAAATGTCCGCTAAATGTAAAATCTAACACTGTACACATCATCGCCAAAGAAGCTTGCCTTTACTAGTTTAAACTAAATCTGCGGCTCATAACAAAGAACGGTATTGCGCCGGTGGTCATCACGAGAACCCTGCTCTGCCCCGCTCATATATTGGGTCAGCTGACTCGCCTGCTTTTTTCCACAAACACAGAAAAATGAAAATCATCGCATAACAAGACCGAGCATTTAAAATGACACAAACCGAAACCAAAACTTTTAAAGAGTGGTAGGCTAGAAGTGAGACTTTTCTTACTTTCTTTGGTCCATTCTTTCTTGAGATGTATATTATTTTTCTATTTACTGATGACTGCTTTGCAGCTTTAAGCATTGGATTGAATGATTTATTATAATCTTACGTTTGTTTTGTAGCAGAAATATTATTTATTAAATTGACATGCGTATAAAAACAATAGTGCAAAATAAATATTTCTTACTACAACGCTTCATTTTTCATAAAGTAACAGCAGGACCTTTTAAAGTACATAACTCGCATTCAAGCACATTCATGGCAACATGATAATGAGAAATGTTATTCATTGTAAGTATTATTGACATCATCGTCATCATTAATAATATTTTATAATTATTAGACATTCATTTTGGAATTATTGCACAGATATCAACAAGTCTTCACAGCATTAGTTAGATAGTTGTTTCTGGTTTTTGTTAGTCCTGATTGATGTTGTTTTCAAATACTATAAATCCCTTAAGTTACAATTTGCAGTGGTGCTGATACATTTTTGGTGGGTGCTCCTAAATTTTTTTTGTTGCTCCTTAATTTTTTCTGGTGCTCCTAAATTTTTAAAGTTGGGAGCACTGGTGCTACCAAGTAAAAAAGTTAATTTCGAGCCCTGAGTAGTATTTACCTTATAGTGTGATAATTAGGTTAAAGTTAGTTTAATTAGGCAAGTCATTGGACATCAGTGGTTTGTTCTGTAGACAATGAATAAAAAACTTAAGGGGGCTAATAATATTGTCCTTAAATTGTTTAAAACAACTGCGTTTATTCCAGCCAAACTAAAAGAAATGAGGCTTTTTTTTATTTGAAGAAAAATAAATGAAATACTGTAAACAATTATTTTATATCACTTGCGAAACATTCGAAAAATAATCCAAATTTTACAGGACGACTAATAATTTTGTCTTTAACTTATTGTACCATTCTGCAGTTTTATCCATAATAAACAGGCATGTAAACACTTCAATTAAAGTATTACTGACCAAAGTGGCGTTCACACAGCTTCATGAACACACTGAAGGCATCATTCTGCAGATTGGCTCTAGTTTTCCCAGTCATATTTTTGTTTTCATGAATCTTTCATGCATCATAACTCTTTTACTATTAGCAGTCTAACGTCAAGACTATTAGATCAGCACAGAAACTGACTTTCAGCAGAAATATCCACTCTGGCAAACATGACAAGCAAGCCGGCGCAGTTTCTCCTGCATATGTAAGTCTACAGTAAGGTATGTCCTCATTATCCGGATGAGCGTGTTTGCATCGGATCAGGATGTCTGGAAAGACGTAGAAAGAAGAGCTGTCTTAAAGCAGTTATTGCACTTAAAAGAAGCGAAATGCAGGCAGACGGGTGTTAAAGCTAAAGAGCATGCCGATGAAACATGAGGTGAGACAGACGAGCAGGAAGACAGACAGAAATGCCCTCTCATCTATTCTGATAAACACACACACACACACACACTGCGACCTCTCCGGCTGTACAGAGAGAAAGAAAAGAGCCGCTCTCTTTTCTTCCCAACTTGTCACATCGCATCCGCACTGATGGGGGGGGAGGGGTCAGGGTTGGGGCGTCGCCTCAGGGCTCGTCGCCGAGCAACAAAAGACCACTCAGCTCGCGTTAGCCCTCCCGTCGGCCAATCAGGACTGACGGAGCCCGGGCGCGGTCCACTTCTAGCCTTCAAATGCTAAGTGCTTCATTAGCCACCTTTCATATCGCAGTCGCCCCCGGCAAACCCACTTTACACTCGCCATCCCTGGGAGCGCGGCAAAACTTCAGACCGCCGTCAGGCCACACACACACACACACATATACTGTCATCAGTGGATTTTGTGGTTTGCAGAAACGCTCACAGTCACACAATCGCAGCGCTGAATTCATCATGCACGCTCTTGACAGCAGAGTACAGCGTGAATTTGTTGTTATGAGTGTGTAATGTGGTTAGACATCACCGTGTGTGTGTGTGTATATGTGTGTGTGTGTGTGTGGCCTGAAGCTCAGCAGATGCCTGAAGCCTCTCCTGTCAGGATGGAGAGATCGGACGGAGAGGGAAACAGGAGAGAGCAGCTCCATCGGGGTACGGCTGTCTGTGTGTGTGTGTTTCCTGTTATCTTCCTCTCAATGTCCTCCTCTTCCTCCGTCTGTCATGCTGAAACCTTGAGTCAAACACACTCTCTTTCCTCGGGACTCAAATCTGGGAAAGCAGCAAGTACTTAGTGTAGCGCTAGCCAAAAACTAGCCTAGCGAGATGTGCTAGATGCGGACCGCAGTGATGCCATGGTGTTTCGTTTACTCAATTGTGTCGTGCATATACTGTTGTTTGTGAAAGGAAGTCAGTGATTTCAATGATGTGTGACAAAATAGTATAGGACCGCAGGATATTACAGAAATCTGATAATGCAATGTTTTATTTTTCTGAGATAAATATTACGATAGGGGCTCAATGTGGCTCAGTTGCCTCACAGCAAGAAGGTTGCTGGTTTGAGCCCTGGCTGGGTCAGTTGGCATTTCTGTGTGGAG
Source organism: Danio kyathit (assembly GCA_903798195.1). Classification (NCBI taxonomy): domain Eukaryota; kingdom Metazoa; phylum Chordata; class Actinopteri; order Cypriniformes; family Danionidae; genus Danio; species Danio kyathit. The sequence continues at coordinate 54,584,911 of LR812538.1, read as the reverse complement.
TTTGCATGTTCTCCCCGTGTTGGCGTGGGTTTCCTCCGGGTGCTTCGGTTTCCCTCACAGTCCAAACACATGCGCTATAGGTGAATTGAATAAACTAAATTGGCCGTAGTGTATGTGTGTGAATGAGAGTGTATGGGTGTTTCCCAGTGTTGGGTTGCAGCTGGAAGGGCTCCGCTGTGTAAAACATATGCTGGATAAGTTGGTGGTTCATTCCACTGTGGCGACCCCGGATTATTAAAGGGACTAAGCCGAAAAGAAAATGAATGAATTTAATATTGCGATATGAATGCTGTTTCACAAGGATGCTCTGACTGTATTCAGGTACAGATATTAAATAATCCCAATGCAATAAATGCTTCATTACTTTAGTGTTGTCACAATGCTGGAATTCAATACCAATCAATACTGAAATTTAAAAAACGTCCATTTCCCGCTGACATTTGAGCGCTGTTGAATGCGTTCTTAAACAGCGCTGATTTGCCATTGTGTTCACGTGCTCAACAGAAATAACTGTGATTGGCCATGAAGGTCATCAGTTGATCGAACTCATCGCTGTTTACTGAGTGTAACCACAGATTCAGGGACACTGGAGCGTTTTAAAGCCGCGAAGATCTGTTTATGAGCTGACATACGAGCGATCTGCTAATGAATCGACTGATCTTCACAGCTTTAAAACGCTCCAGTGTCCCTGTATCTGTGGTTACACTCAGTAAACAGTGATGAGTTCAGTCAACTGCTGATCTTCACGGCCAATCACAGTCATATCTGTTGAGCACATGAACACAATGACAAATCAGCGCTGTTTAAGAACGCGCTCAAATGTCAGTGGACGTTTTTAAAATTTCAGTATTGATTGGTATCGAATTCCAGTATCGTGACAACCTTACATTGCTTTGTCTTATTTTTAGTCCAAATATCTAAAAATTATTAGATCAAGTAAAAATATTGTTTTGTTTTTTACCTTCAGACGAAATAAGGTAAAAGTGAGTGAGTTTTTCCTTAAAGAGCACCTATTGTAAAAATCATCTATTTTAAGCTGTTTGGACAGAACTGCCTGTAGTTGTAGTGTGTCCACAGTAATATTGAGGTGATATAAAGATGAGTCTCTTTTTTTTTTATTTCCTGACGTTAAAATAGGATCCAAATCCCTCTCATTTTGAGGCCCATCGCAACTTGACATAGGAGTGTGATTTCCCCGCCCACCGAATTGATTGACAGCCGCGTATTAACATGTCTTTGTAGTAACGCATATAATCATATCAACAAGACAGCACGTGTGCAAAGCAACTGGGATTAAAAGATCTGTTCAGCTCTCTGTGATCATCAATCATCATCAAATGTGATCAAGAATGACTTTTACAAGTTTAAAACGTTTTTAAAACAGTGCATGTTTGTAATAAATACAGAGATTTTTACCGTCTTTATCACCACAGCCTCATGTCAGTACAATTATAAAAGAAGACGCTTCAATCCCGGTTTGTGGACGTTAAATCAGGTTTATTTTGTACATTAACATAACGGATATCCATACAGCAGTGGATATTAACATCTATCCTGTCATATGTGCTGTGCAAAAACAGTGCAAAGTTAAACGCTCACGCTGTATGTGTGTGTCCGCAGTGTGTGTCTGTGTGTGTGCGTGAACTTTGTAACGACATTGTGTGTGACTCATTATTGCAACTCCACAACAAATACATCAAATAATCATTGGGAAAGTTCTTACTGTAGTATTTCTCACAAACGTTATGTGAGATCTGCTTCCTTCATGTCTGTCACTGTGCTGTCTGTTATCTGACGCAGCCATGGGCGGAGATTGAGGCACACTCTGGCAGGCACGTGGGGAATGTGGGCGGGGAGGACTAGCATTAAAGGCACAGGCCACAAAAACAGCTACAAGATGCTCAGAGCTAAAAATTACAAACTTCTGAAAGGTCTAATAAATAATCTGATGGGTGATTTGAGCTGAATGTGAAACAGACACAGTCTGGAGACAAAAAGAAGACTTAAATCTGGAAAAAGGGGTAAAATATGTGCCCTTTAAAACAAGCTAAATCAGGGGTGACCAACCCTGCTCCTGGAGATCTACCTTCCTGCTGAATTCAGCTTCAACCCTGATCAAACACACCTGAACCAATTAATCAGGACCTGAAGAGCACTGGATAATTACAAGCAGGTGTGTTTGATACGGGCTGGAACTGAAATCTGCAGGACGGTAGATCTCCAGGAGCAGGGTTGGTCACCCCTGAGCTAAGTGTTCTGCCAATGGGGTAAGTAAAATAATATTGTTTTGAAATGTAGATATTTGGACTACACTGTGATGTAGGGTTCCACACAAAAAATGCTGGGTTCCACGCAAGTCCTTCATATTGTCCCAACACAAATCATTAGTTTTGAA
>LR812538.1:54542516-54577516 GCA_903798195.1 Danio kyathit | reverse complement strand
TATCAGGTTGTGTGTGCGTGTGTTTATGTCTGTGTGTATGTCAGGGTGTGTTTGCAAATCTGTCTGTATGTGTGTTTGTATGTCTCTCTCTGTGTGTGTGTTTGTATGTTTGTAATTCTGTTTGTTTGTTTGTTTGTGTGTGTGGGTGTGGGTATCAGTGCATGTGTGTGTTTATCAGTGTGTGTGTGGGTATCAGTGGATGTGTGTGTTTATCAGTGTGTGTGTGTGTGTGTGTGTGCGCGTTCGTGCGTGTGTTTATCAGTTTGTGTGAGTGTGTGTTTGTATGGCTGTGTGTATGTGAGGGTATGTTTGCAAATCTGTGTGTGTGTGTGTGTGTGTGTGTGTGTGTGTGTGTGTGGGTATAAGTGCATGTGTGTATTTATCAGTGTGTGTGCGTGCGTTCGTGTGTTTATCAGTTTGTGTGAGTGTGTGTTTGTATGGCTGTGTGTATGTGAGGGTATGTTTGCAAATCTGTGTGTGTGTGTGTGTGTGTGTGTGTGTGTGTGTGTGGGTATAAGTGCATGTGTGTATTTATCAGTGTGTGTGCGTGCGTTCGTGTGTTTATCAGTTTGTGTGAGTGTATGTTTGTATGTCTGTGTGTATCTGAGGGTGTTTTTGCAAATCTGTGTGTGTGTGTGTGTCTGTGTCTGTGTTGTATGTCTATGAGGGTGTGTGTTTGTATGTTTGTGTGTGTGAGTGTGTATATCAGTGCATGTGTGTGTTTGTCAGTGCATGTTTGTGTGTGATTATCTGAGTTTGTGTGTGTGTTTATCAGTGCGTGTGTGTGTTTGTATGTCTGTGTATGTGAGGGTGTGTTTGCAAATGTGTGTGTTTGTGTGTGTGTGTGTGTGTGTGTGGGTCTGTCTGTGTGTAGGGGGTTGCAAATGTGTGTGTGTTTGTGTGTGTGTTTATATGTGCGTCTGTGCGTGTGAGTGTGCGTGTGTGTGTGCGTGTGTGTGTGTGTGTTCCCCTGTGTTGGCCTGAGGGCACCTTCACTTCACAATTAATGGAGAGAGTCTCCAGGGATCTTCAGTCTCCCTCTTTTACATGAAGCCTTCCTCTCCTCTCTCCTGATCCCCCTCTTCTCTCCTTCTCTCGTCTCTTCTCTTCTCATTTCATCTCTTATGTCAACATTTCCTCATTCCTTCTGATTTAGTTTTGCCATCTCTCTGTCATCATCAGCTCGTCTCTTCTGTCTTTCCTTCTCTAATAGTTTTATTGTCTCTTCTTGACTCTTTTATTGTTTCTTTCGTGTTTTTCAGCTCATCTATTCTCTCCATTCTCTGCTCATTTTATTCATTCATTCATTTTCCTTCGGCTTAGTCTCTTATTTATCAGGGGTCGCCACAGCGGAATGAACCGCCAACTATTCCAGCATATATTTTACGCAGCGGATGCCCTTCCAGACGCAACCCAGTACTGGGAAACACCCATACACACTCATTCACACACATACACTACGGCCAATTTAAGTTTTTTCACCTATAGCTCATGTGTTTGGACTGTGGGGGAAACCGGAGCACCCGGAGGAAACCCACACCAACATGAGGAGAACATGCAAACTCCACACAGAAATGCCAAGTGGCCAAGCCAGGACTCAAACCAGGCACCTTTTTGCTGTGAGTCGACAGTGCTAACCACTGAGCCACCCTTACCCCCTCTGCTCATTTTATCTTTTCCTATTTTCGATTAGTTAAATTTTTCAATTCAGTGTGCATTATTCACATGACTAGTGTTGACAAAACATACAAACAAAACGAGTAATGACAAGAAAGCGATATTTCTAAAAGTATTTTCTAAACAAAGAGCTACTGTAACTAATCCAAAATCAAACAAAAAGGGCTCAGGGGTAGCTTACATGTGTCTGTGCTCTTTGGGTAAGGGATTCATCAGAATAGACAGCAAAAATCAGTCCAAGGCACTTAACAAATGTGTAAAGTAAAAAAATATAAGAAAGCCTTCATTGACATGGCTAATCCTTAAAGCTGCGACTATGCATTTTGGCCTACGCGTTTCGAAAAACGTAGGTGCGGTTTTAGGGAATTGTCATGCCAGTATTTTAATATTTTTTTAATGTTTCATCCACATTTTTCAAGTGCCTTGGACTGATTTTTGCTGTTTGTTCTAAGGAGCTAACTACTTCAGAAAAAGGCAAGGCAAGTTTATTTATATAGCACATTTCATTTACAATGGTAATTCAAAGTGCTTTACATAAACAGGAATAAAAGAGACAAGGATAAGAAAATAAAAATGATTAATAACAGATTCAAATGTGTTAAACAGGTTATAAAAGAATGAAAAAGAAAAGAAAGACATAATAATGTGATCTGTGGGACGTAGCAGAGAGCTCATTCAGTAAAGGCTCAGCTAAACAGATGTGTTTTCAGTCTTGATTTGAATAAGCCTAATGTTGGAGCACATCTGATCATTTCTGGAAGCTGATTCCAGCAGTAGGGGGCATACAGTAGTAGCTGAAGGCCGATTCACCCTGCTTTGACTGAATTCTTGGAATTTCTAATTTATTAGTGAGTGATCTGTTAGGTTTGTTTTCAGAGAGCATATATGTAATGTATTGAGGCAATTTAGTGATTATAGACAAGTAATAATACTTTAAAATCTATTCTAACTGGGAGCCAGTGTAAAGACCTGAGGACAGGTGTGATGTGCTCTGATTTTCTGGTCAGAATCCTGTCAGCAGCGTTCTGGATGAGCTGCAACTGTCTGACTGTCTTTTTGGGAAGGCCAGTGAGGAGTCCATTACAGTAATCCACCCTGCTGCTGATAAAAGCATGAACAAGTTTCTCGAAGTCCTCACTGAAAACAAAGCATCTAATTCTTGCAATCTTTTTGAGATGGTAGTATGCTGATTTACTAACTGCTTTGACATGACTACTGAAACTCATAGACAAAAGAAAGACACACGAAAAAACACATTTATTTATACTATACTATATTTCTTTATATAAAAAAATCAATACATGAGAAAATACTGTAATATTCTGTAAATACATAGTGTCTAATTATATTAAACTAGATGCACTTCAGTTTTTTTCTGTACATTTTACTTGTTTTTTTTATGTATAATTTATACAGTTGAAGTCAGAATTATGATTTTTTTTTTCTTTTTTAAATATTTCCCAAATTATGTTCAACAGAGCAAGGAAATTTTCACAGTATGTCTGATAATATTTTTTCTTCTGGAGAAAGTCTTATTTGTTTTATTTCAGCTAGAATAAAAGCAGTTTTTAATTTTTTAAAAGCCCTTTAAGCTATATATTTTTTCGATAGTCTACAGAATAAACCATCGTTATACAGTAACTTGCCTAATTACCCTAACCTGCCTAGTTAACCTAATTAACCTAGTTAAGCCTTTAAATGTCACTTTATGCTGTATAGAAGTGTCTTGAAAAATATCTAGTCAAATATTATTTACTGTCATCATGACAAAGATAAAATAAATCAGTTATTAGAAATGAGTTAAATCTATTATGTTTAGAAATGTGTTTAAAAAATCTGCTCTCCGTTAAACATAATTGAGGAAAAAAATAAACAGGGGGGCTAAAAATTCAAGGGGGCTAATAATTCTGACTTTAACTGTATATATATTATATATGGGTTTTTTCCAACCTCCGTAAAAAACATTTCTCATTAATTTGCAGTTGAAGTCAGAATTATTACCCCTTTTGAGTTATTAGCCCCGCTGTATATATTTTTCCGCAATTTCTGTTTAACAGAGAGAAGATTTTTTTTCAACACATTTCTAAATATAATAGTTTTAATAACTAATTTCTAGGAAACGCTCTGAAAGGAAACGCTCAAAGTACTAGGAGCTAGTAGAGAAGTGCTGGGAAGGGGGCTGGAAGACTCACTGTGAGCCAGTAGAGAGGGTTTGCAGGGTGTTCACTCTAAGAAGGTGTTCTATCAGGGTGTTCTATCAGCTAAGAAGAAGGCAATTAGGTCTGTTTGTGTAGCTGTAGAGAAAGCCACAAGATGGCTATGGATAAACACGGGTGATCTGTGGGTGATGGCTACTGGGACGCAAGCTGGGGTCTGATCAACCTCAGCTGGGTCACCTGGGTGAAGGTGTCTGATGTTGAAAGAATCGAAACACCCAGTGACCCCAAGATACATCTTTGACGATGCATCCCAGTTATTCTAGATGATGTATCTTGCACACTCTATTAGCTGATTTCTTTTGTCTTTGCCATGATGACAGTATGTAATATTTGACTAGATATTTTTCAGTATTCAGCTTAAAGTGACATTTAAAGGCTTAACTAGGTTAATCAGGCAAGTCATTGTATAACAGTGGTTTGTTCTGCAGGCAATCAAAAAAAACACACATATTGCTTAAGGGGGCTAATAATATTGACCTTAAAATGGCTTTTAAAACTGCTTTTACTCTAGCCAAAATAAAGCAAATAAGACTTTCTCCCGAAGAAAAAATATAGGAAATACTGTGAAAAATTCCTTGCTCTGTAAACATATTTGAGAAATATTTGAAAAAGAAAGAAATTCACAGAAGGTTGAATAATTATTTCTCCTCATCTTTAACATTCTCTGTTTTTTCTCTCATCGTCTTTTTATTTTACCTCAACTATTCTCATTTCACCTTTTCCTTTGTCTTTTGTCTCATTTCTGTCACGATTGCAGGTTTGTGCGCTATCTGGAGAGTCTGTTTGGTCACGTGGGTTTGTTTTGTTTTGTTCGTCCACGTGTTTTGTTATGGTTGATCACGTGTTTTGTGGTACTCAGCTGCTTGATTAGCTAGACAGCTGAGACTCATTTTCATGCCTATATCTGGGCAACACTTCTATGTTCCGTTGTCAGTTCGTTGTTTGTTAATGTGTCTCTGTCTGCACTTTAGGACTGTGAGGAGTGACTGCTCTGCTGGACCTCGTTCCGCCTGTCCGTTTCTCGTCCTCTCACACCCGTTTTCTTTGTGACTTTTCTCTACCCTGATAGTTTATTTGACTGCGTCTAATAAACTTTTTACTTGCATTTGGATCCTATCTCAGAATCTTATTCCAACGTAACACATTTCATCTTGTATCTCCTTTACTGTAGCTTCTCTTATAGGCACATTTCCTTTGATCTTGTCTTAAGTTCTTCACGTTTTCTTTTCATTCTCATTTCATTTTATCATTTTTCTTGTCTCTTCTCTTCTCGCTTCTCCATTTTTCCTATTTGCTCTCTTTTATTTTTTCTTACTAGTGTCATTATTACTCCAGTCATTATTGCTTTTATTACTATTACCATTGATGATGATAATAATAATAATAATAATAATAATAATAATAATAATAAAAACAATAATAATAATAATAAATAATATTAGAGTGATTTCTGAAAGATCATGTGACTGAAGACTGGCGTAATGAAGCTGAAAATTCATCATTAAAATCACTGGAATTAATGATTGAATAAATTATAAACTACTTTTGAACAATTATTTTATAATGCAATAACATTTCACAATTTTCGCAGCCTTGGTGAGCAGGAGAAGCTTATTTTAAAACAATTAAAAAATCCTACTGACCCCAAACCTTTGAGTAGTGTAGTGTATTTATTGTAAACTAATCTCTTTTTTTCACCTCTCATTTTAATCTCTTTGTTATTTTTACTTTTTCCACTTTATTATTATTTCATATATATATATATATATATATATATATATATATATATATATATATATATATATATATATATATATATATATATATATATATATATATTATTCTCATTTAGTCAGCTCACCTCTGTTGTTGTTGTTATTATTATTTTTAATATATTTTTTGTCTCTTTTTTTTGCTCATTTCGCCTCTTATTTTAATCTGTTATTTTATTCTGTTTAATTCTGTTATTTTAACTTATTCCATTTTACTATTATTTTACTATTACTGTCATATATATTTTATTATGATTTAGTCAGCTTACATCTATTGTTATTATTATATATTTTTGCTTGTTCTAAATTAATCTTTTTTGTCTTTGCTCATTTCGTCTCTTATTTGAATCTTTTTGTTTTTACCTTTTCCACTTTATTATTATTTCATACAGTATATGCATTTTATTTAGTCAGCTCACCTCTATTATTTATTTATTTTTTTTGCTTATTTTAAATGAATCTTTTTATTTTCTTTTTTTGCTCATTTAGCCTCTTATTTTAATGACTTTGTTATTCTACTTTTTCCACTTTATTATTATTATTTCATACAGTATATGCATTTTATATGCATAGTATGCAGTATATGCATTCTCATTTTTTTGTTTTTATTTATTTATTTATTTATTGCTTATTTTAAACTAATCTTTTTTGCTCATTTTGCCTATTTTGCCGTCATTTTTCCACTTTATTATTATTATTTCATATGTATTTTATTCTCATTTAGTAAGCTCACCTCTAAAATTATTATTATTATTATTATTATTATTAATCTATTTTTTGCTTATTCTAAATTACTCTTTTTTTGCTCATATCGCCTCCTCTTTTAATCTCTGTTATTTTAACTTTTTCTTCTTTATTATTATTATTATTATTATTATTATTATTTCATATATGCATTTATTCTCATTTAGTCAGCTCACCTCAACTATTATTATTATTATTATTATTATTATTATTATTATTATTATTGCTTATTCTAAATTTATGTTTACTTTTAAACCATTTGTTTATAGCATTTTGCTATTACCAGTTATAAAGTATTCTGAATGATTAAATATAATTGCTTATATTTAAGTATATTGGCTGTCTTTTTTCAAATACAGTTAATAAGGTAATTTTAAAAAAAATCCCCTCACAAAGACAAATAATACAATTTAATTAATCAATTTTTGGCTAACTCTTGTCACAATTTAAGCTATTAATTACTGGTTTATTACCTGTCTATTATTAAGATGTTAACTTCTTATTTGTACATTTAAAGTATAATCTTATTCTACATCCCTAATCCTACTCAAAACCTAAACCCAACTACTACCATACTAACTATAAGCCACTAATTAACTAATATTCAGCATGAATTGTGATTTAATGTGAAGTGTTGCCCTTTTTTTGTTATATATATTTGTTCTCATTTTTATAAATGAGAACATGAATCTCGTTTTATCATGTAAAACCCAATAAGTTAAGGCAACTTAAACTGTTTAAGGAAACCGATTGCTACAAACCATTTGAGTTAAAAAAATAATCTATACGAGTACTGTGAACTTACTTCACTTAAGTTGAAGTAATGAGGTTTTTAATTAACTCATTACCTTCAACACTGAGTTCAAAACTTTTCAAATGAGCAGAAATAACTTTTAGTCAATTTTGAGTTAACTACACTTATTTCATTTAATAAAGTTGACTCTTGGGTTTTACAGTGTACCTTTTCTCTCTTTTTTAGAAAAAGTTCACCCTAAAATTAAAAAGGTCCCAACATTTATTCACCCTCAAACACAATCTGAGTTATATTTAATTAATAATACCAAAAAACACATATATTTATCATAAAAGTAATTCATATTCCTCCAGTGGCTTAATGAACACCGTTTGAGGAGAAGTTTGGAGTTTCTTTGAGGAATGTGCCATATTTAACAGCTTTATGACTGGTTACTGGCAATTTACAAGAGTTATTATTTGTGTTGTGGTTATGATAGTATCAGATTTTGTTGTTACAATTAATTGTAAAGCTTTTATACGGCATTATTACAATGTTGACTGTTTTATATTCAATCCACTTAAATTTGTAAGTACTAATAAGTTAACTTAATTTCTTTATGTCGTCCTAACACAAATCGATTGTGTGGAACCCAGCATTTTTTTTACAGTACTTTTATTACTAATAAGTTTATTTCTATGTTAATGTTAGATAAAAAATACAACTGAATATTATTAGTCAATAAATAATTATTTCCGTTTAAAACAATTGCGACTTTTGATTTTAATGAGTAGGCATTGACTAAGAAATGAACATCACCTAAAATTAATAAATGCTTTTGCAGTTTTCATCATGAGGTTAGTTAATTTAACTGTTGTTAACAAACAATGGGTGTATATCTTGTCAATATCTTACGGATGCACTGAAAAACAATTCATTGAATTTACTACATTTTTTGTAAGGTAAGTTGTTGCAAACCATTTTTTATGGGCTGAATTTAAACAAATAAATTTAATTTAGTAATGTTCAACTTAATTTATTTGTTGAAATTCAGCCCAAATAAATTGGTTGCAACAACTTACCTTACAAAAAATGTAGTAAATCCAATGAATCATTTTTTTCAGTGTGCAAAAATGTAAATGTTTGAAAATATATCTTTGAACATTGACTATGAACACTATCTGAATATACTTTAAAGACACTGTACAAGTTTAAATAATAAATAATTGCTCATGGTATTTTTAAATGCCCACAATAATAATATCATACATCATCACAATATATTGTATTATGGTCACACTTATAAGAGCACAATAATGTTTCAATAATTCATGTAATTATTAATAATGAACAATACATGCACAGCATTTATTAATCATAATTCAACATTTACTAATGCATTATTAACATCCAAATTCATGCTTGTTTACATTAGTTAATGCACTGTGAGTTAACGAACTAACATATGACAACTGTATTTTCATAACTAACATGAACAAATACTGTAATGTTTTGTTCATTGTTTGTTCATGTTAGTAAATTCATTAAGTAACATTTAACTAATATAAATTATTGTTAATATAGTGTTACCATATTATTGAATATCTGCACATGTCTAGTTAAAAGCAAAACAAAATACTGCTCACGAAATCTGCAGTACAGCCAAAATAATTGACTGTGCCGATTTACTCCAGAGAAAGTCGTCAACTTATTTTGTGCCGTAACGTGAATCTCTCGTGAACGCATGCGGCAGTTGCCGAAAGCCACACTTTGTTGTTGGAACTCAACGTTGGGTCGAATATGGAGAAACCCAATAGCTGGGTTAAAAGTGCAATATAAATTTATATTGGCAAACTTGACTCAACATTGGGTTTGTCCATATTTGGCTCAACACTGGGTCACAACAACCCAGCATTTTTCTTGAGTGCCGTGCAGTGATTATTGTCCCTATCCCATTGCTATTGTTCATGTCCTATTATTGTTGTCTGCCCATTGCATTGCTTTGGAAGGTATTCGTTAACCAATTAACCGCCAGTTTGACTACATTCATGATAGATGGATGTGCTTTTCGGAGCTTCAAAAACTCCATTTACTGCCATTACAAAGCTAAGATTATTAATTAACATAACATTATACACTTCAAAAGGCCTGTTGGTGAATCAATTATTGGATCGTTTTAGTTTATAAACTATTACTTTTTAGATCTCGTCTTTTCATTGAACCTTTTCTTTATTCCTCTTCATCATCTTTTCTCTTCATATTTATTAATGTCTTGGTCAAATATTGGCAAACTCAACCACTGAGTTAAAATGTGTCACTTAAATCAAATAAAAAAAAACTTAACCCAATGGGTTTATCAATATTTGACCCAACATTGGGTTACAACAACCAAACTTGACACAGTTAACATGACATGGGTTAGTCAGTAATGGGATAACTATCATTTTTGGGTGAACTTTTACTCTTTAGATCTCGTCTTTTCATTTAACCTCTTACTTTATTTCTCTTCATATTGTCCAATATTGGAAACCCAATCACTGGGTTAAAAAGTGTCATTTAAATTGAATTGAAAAAACCCAATGTTGGGTCAAATATTGATAGCAACTTAACGTTATACACTTAAAATTGCATGTAGGTGAGTCAATTATAGGATAACTTGAATTTCTGGGTGAACTATTCCTTTAAAATTATCTTTTCATTTGACCTCTTCTTATTTTATTCTTCTTCATATTGTCGATTTTATCTGCTCATCTTTTCTCTTCATACTTATTAATCTCTTAATTTTCTGGCCTTTTTCACATGTCTTCTTCTCTCATCTCTTATGTTCTTCTCATCTTCATTTCTCCACTCATCTTCTTTCATTTCCTTTCATTTTTCTCCACTATTTACTCATTTCTTCTGCTAATTGATCTTCTTTTTTCATTGTGTCACATTAATCTTTAAAATAAGAGCACAATTTTTGTACTGGGTTGTTGTCACCCAACATTGGGTCAAGTATTGGCAAACCCAAGCATTTCATTTTTTTAATCCTCTCCATATTCTATTATTTTTATCAGCTCATCTTTTCTCGCTTTTTAATCTCTTATTTTTCTGGCTGTTTTCACACGTCGTCTTCTCTCATCTCTTATGTTCATCTCATCTTCATTTCTCCACTCATCTTCTGTTCATCTTTTCTCCACTATTTCACTTCTGCTAATTAACCTTCTTTCATTGTGTTGCATAAATCTTTAAAATAAGAGCACAATATTTGTACGGGGTTGTTGTAACCCAACATTGGGTCATATATTGGCAAACCCAACCATTTAATTTCTTTATTTCTCTCCATATTATTTTTATCAGCTCATCTTTTCTCTTCATACTCAATAATTTTTCTGGCCTTTTTTAGACATCTTTTCTCTCATCTCTTATGTTTAATCTTTATAATAAGAGCACAATATTTGAACTGGGTCATTGTAACCCAACATTAGGTCAAATATTGGCAAACCGAACCACTGTTTTAAAAAGTCTCATTTAAATTTTAAAAATGAACCCAACATTTAGTTTGTCAATATTTAACCCAACATTGGGTTACAACAACATAACTTTGCACACTTAAAATGCCATCTAGGTGAGTCAGTTATGGGATAACTATAATTTTTGGGGGAACTATTAATTTTTAGATCTCGCCTTTTCATTTCACCTCTTCTAACTTTATTCTTCTTCATATTGTCGATTTTATCTGCTCATCTTTTCTCGCTTTTTAATCTCTTATTTTTCTGGCTGTTTTCACACGTCGTCTTCTCTCATCTCTCATGTTCTTCTCATCTTTATTTCTTCACTCATCTTCTGTTCATCTTTTCTCTACTATTTACACATTTTTGCTAATTGATCTTCTTCTTTCATTGTGTCGCATTAATCTTTAAAATAAGAGCACAATATTTGTACTGGGTTGTTGTAACCCAACATTAGGTCAAATATTGGCAAACCCAACCATTTAATTTCTTTTTTCCTCTCCATATAATTTTTATCAGCTCATCTTTTCTCTTTATACTCAACAAAATTGCAAGTTTTCTGGCCTTTCTCACACGTCTTTTTCTCTCATATTTTATATTTAATATTTAAAATAAGAGCACAATATTTGAACTGGGTTGTTGTAACCCAACATTTGGTCAAATATTGGCAAACCGAACCACTGTTTTAAAAAGTCTCATTTAAATTTTAATCATATTGTCAATTTTATCTGCTCATCTTTTCTCTTCATGCTTTTTAATCTCTTAATTTTCTGGCCTTTTTCACATGTCTTCTTCTCTCATCTCTTATGTTCTTCTCATCTTCATTTCTCCACTCATCTTCTGTTTCTCCACTATTTGCTATTTGCTCATTTCTTCTGCTAATTGATCATCTAGTTTCATTGTGTCACATTAATCTTTAAAATAAGAGCACAGTATTTCTACTGGGTTGTTGTAACCCATCATTGAGTCAAGTATTGGCAAACCCAACTATTTAATTTCTTTATTCCTCTCCATATTCTATTATTTTATCTGCTCATCCTTTTCTCTTCATACTCAATATTTTTTTTTAATTTTCTGGCCTTTTTCATGTCTTCTTTCATCTCTCATGTTCTCCTCATCTTCATTTCTCCTCATCTTCTGTTCATCTTTTCTTCACTATTTACTCATTTCTTCAGCTATCTTATTTCATTGTGTCGCAAAATGTATTGTCAGAGGATGCTGGGCAACCAGCGAACTGAGCATTACAGTAATCCAGCCTAGAAGTCATAAAAGCATGAACTAGCTTTTCTGCATCTAAGATAGATAGCGTGCTTTAAAGCTTATTGATATTTAAGTTTGCTCTCATCTCTTATGTTCTTCTCATATTCATTTCTCCACTCATCTTCTCATTTAAAGACTAGACTTTCATCTTTTCTCCACTATTAACTCACTTCTGCTAAATGATCATCTAGTTTCATTGTTTTCATTGTTCATAGTTTCATTAATCTTTCAAATAAGAGCACAATATTTGGTCTGTGTTGTTGCGACCCAACATTGGGTCAAATATTGGCAAACCCAACCACTAAGTTAAAAAGTGTAATTTAAATTGAATTTTAAAAATGAACCCAACGTTTGGTTTGTCAAGAAGGCTATTCCAGAGTTTAGGAGCCATAAATGGGAAGGCTCGACCTCCTTTTGTAGACTTTGCTATTCTGTGTACTACCAGAAGCCCTAGGTTTTGAGATCTTAAAGAGCAGGGTGGATTGTAGCGAGACAGAAGGTTGGTTAGATAAACAGGAGCTAAATTGTTTAAGGCTTTATAGGTAAGAAGCAATATTTATAATCAATACGGGCAGGCAGTGTAAGGAGGATAAAATTGAGGTGATATGGTTTTATTTTCTAGACCTGGTAAGAACTCTGGCAGCTGCATTTTGCACTTACTGAAGTTTATTAATAGAGGATGCTGGGCAGCCAGCAAACAGAGCATTACAGTAATCCAGCCTAGAAGTCATAAAAGCATGAACTAGCTTTTCTGCATCTGAGATAGATAGCGTGTTTTATAGCTTATCGATATTTAAGTCTTGTCTCATCTCTTATGTTATTCTCATCTTCATTTTTCCACTAATCTTCTCTCCTTTCCTTTCATCTTTTCTCCACTATTTACTCACTTCTGCTAATTGATCATCTAGTTTCATTGTGTCGCATTAATCTTTCAAATAAGAGCACAATATTTGGACTGGGTTGTTGCAACCCAACATTGGGTCAAATATTGGCAAACCCAACCACTAAGTTAAAAAGTGTCATTTAAATTGAATTTTAAAAATAAACCCAACGTTTGGTTTGTCAGGAAGGCTATTCCATAGTTTAGGAGCCATAAATGAGAAGGCTTGACCTCCTTTAGTAGACTTTGCTATTCTGCGTACTACCAGAAGCACTGAGTTTTGAGATCATAATTTGCGGGTTGGATTGTAGCGAGACAGAAAGTTGTTTAGATAAACAGGAGTTATATTATTTAAGGCTTTATAGGTAAGAAGCAACATGTTATGATCCATACAAAACTTAACAGGCAGCCAGTGTAAGGAGGATAAAATTGGGGTGATATGATCATATTTTCTAGACCTGGTAAGAACTCTGGCAGCTGCATTTTGCACTAACTGAAGTTTATTAATAGAGGATGCTGGGCAGTATTACAGTCATCCAACCTAGAAGTCATAAAAGCATGAACTAGCTTTTCTCCATCTAAGATAGATAGCGTGTTTTATAGCTTATTTGTATTTTTTCTCTCATCTTTTATGTTCTTCTCATCTTCATTTCTCCACTAATCTTCTCTCCTTTCCTTTCTTCTTTTCTCCACTATTTACTCACTTCTGCTAATTGATCATCTAGATTCATTGTGTCCCATTAATCTTTAAAATAAGAGCACAATATTTTGGACTGGGTTGTTGCAACCCCACATTGGGTCAAATATTGGCAAACCCAACCACTAAGTTAAAAAGTGCCATTTAAATAGAATTTTAAAAATTAACCCAATGTTTGGTTTGTCAGGAAGGCTGTTGTTTAGGAACCATAAATGGGAAGGCTCGACCTCCTTTCGTAGACTTTGCTATTCTGGGTACTACCAGAGGCCCTGAGTTTTGACATCTAAATTCGCGGGTTGGATTGTGGCGAGTCAGAAGGTTGGTTAGATAGCCAGTGTAAGAAGGATAAAATTGGGGCAATATTATCATATTTTCTAGACCTGGTAAGAACTCTGGATATGAATCTTTAAAATAAGAGCACAATATTTGGACTGGGTTGTTGCAACCCAACATTGAGTCAAATATTGGCAAACCCAACCACTAAGTAAATAGAAGTTAAAATAAAGTTTTTAAACATTTGGTTTGTAAGGAAGGCTATTCCAGAGTTTAGGAGCCATATATGAGAAGGCTTGACCTCCTTTAGTAGACTTAACTATTCTGGTACTAGCAGAAGCTCTGAGTTTTGAGATCTTAATTCGCGGGTTGGATTGTAGCAAGACAGAAGTTTGGTTAGATAAACAGGAGCTAGATTGTTTAAGGCTTTATAGGTAAAAAACGATATTTTTATAATCAATACAGAACTTAACAGGCAGCCAGTGTAAGGAGGATAATAATGTTTAAAATAAGAGCACAGCATTTAAACTGGGTTGTTGTAACCCAACATTGGGTCAAGTATTGGAAAACCCAATCACTGGTTTAAAAAGTGTCATTTAATTGAATAAAAACATTGGGTATGTTCCTATTTATCCCAACGTTGAGTATCAACATAACTTTACACACTTAAAATGGCATCTGGTGTGTGCATTATGAGATTTTTTTTCACTTCATTCCTCTTCATAGTTTTATCTGCTCATCTTTTCTCTTCATACTTATTAATCTCTTAATTTTCTGGCTGTTTTCACACGTCGTCTTCTCTCATCTTTTATGTTCTTCTCATCTTCATTTCTCCACTCATCTCCTTTTCATCTTTTCTCCACTATTTACTCACGTCTTCAGCTAATTGATGTGCTTCTTTCATTGTGACTCTTTAATCTCTCAAATAAAAGCACAATATTTGAACTCTCCAGAAATATCACCACAAAAAAAATCCTATGTGCTCCAACAAAACACACAACAGGCCACATCACACATCCATACTCTTGCTCAATGCATAAAGAAACCCACACATTTCCAGCAAGCACAAGTATGTCTTCTCTCTGTAGGCCACCTGCGATTCTGGCGCACCATATTAAAGCACACGTGAAATCTTTTTTGGTTTATTTAGATAAAGACGTTCCCTGAAAGTGCACAGAACAGAATGCGTTTGATAATGCGAGGAACGAGAGCGACTCCTCCTCTTTAAATGATTGCATCACCTCGTCTTGCACCCGCTTCTCTTGAAATTTCTTTTTTTTTTTTCCTTCAAATCCGGAGAGAGAACTGAAGATTTCATTTCTTCCTCCATATGTAATCAACATCAAAACCGCTCAGCCTCACTCCCGACGACACTTTCGATCACCTCGCGCGGGTCTCACCTGTGTCGTCAATTAGACTGTCTCTCCGCACACAATGCATTATGGGAAGGAGTTCAGAGCTGTCAGGCATCATGAAGCGTTTTTCGTGCGAGCGCGCAGCAGGAGTAATGCGAGGCGTCTGCGGTGTCAACCGTTCTGTTTAATCTGATTTTTTTCCTCTCTAGTATGCCGCGTGTGTAGCTTTCCAGGCTGCTGTTTACCATGCTATAATACAACAAGTGTGTGTTTGAAGTGTGACTGCGCTGCGCTCTTGTTCGGGCAGGAGGGGACGGTACGTCATCCCTCATAAAACTCATTTCAGGTTTAAGCTGCATCTTGTTGAGCAAGGAGGAGGCATCATGTGTGTGTCTGAGAGTCTGTTTGACCCGGAGCAGGTTAGAATGACTGATTGATTTAGTAAATGATGAACTATGATTAATAAATACTCTACTAGTATTGTTCATACTTAACTAACATTAACAAATAAAGCCTTATTGTAAAGTGTGACCCTTAATAGCTCGTTTCTGATAACTAATTTCTTTTTTTATTGCCGTGATGGCAGTACATAATAATACAGACCAAATATTTTTTATCCAAATACACTCACCGGCCACTTTATTAGGTACATCTGTCCAACTGCTTGTTAACGCAAGTTTCTAATCAGCCAATCACATGGCAGCAACTCAATGCATTTAGGCATGTAGACATGGTCAAGACGATCTGCTGCAGTTCAAACCGAGCATCAGAAGAAAGGTGATTTAAGTGACTGAATGTGGCATGGTTGTTGGTGCCAGTCGGGCTGGTCTGGGTATTTCAGAAACTGCTGATCTACTGGGATTTTTATGCACAATCATCTCTAGTGTTTACAGAGAATGATCCGAAAAAGAGAAAATATCCAGTGAGCGGCAGTTCTGTGGGCGTAAATACCTTGTTGATGCCAGAGGTCAGAGAAGAATGGCCAGACTGGTTTCAGCTGATAGAAAGACAACAGTAACTCAAATAACCACTCGATACAACCGAGGTCTGCAGAAGAGCATCTCTGAACGCACAACACGTCCAACCTTGAGGCTACAATTCACACAGGCTCACCAAAATTGGACAATAGAAGATTGGGAAAGCGTTGCCTGGTCTGATGAGTCTCTATTTCTGCTGTGACATTCGGATGGTAGGGTGAGAATTTTGGCATCAACAACATGAAAGCATGGATCCATCCTGCCTTGCATCAACATTTCAGGCTAGTGGTGGTGGTGTAATGGTGTGGGGGATATTTTCTTGGCACACTTTGGGCCCATAGGTACCAATTGAGCATCGTTTCAGCACTACAGCCTACCTGAGTATTGATGCTGATCATGTCCATCTCTTTATGACCACAGTGTACCCATCTTCTGATGGCTACTTCCAGCCGGATAACGCGCCATGTCATAAAGCACAAATCATCTCAGACTGGTTTCGTGAACATGACCATGAGTTCACTGTACTCAAATGGCCTACACAGTCACCAGATCTCAATCCAATAGAGCACCTTTGGGATGTGGTGGAACGGGAGATTCGCATCATGAATGTCCAGCCGACAAATCTGCAGCAACTGCGTGATGCTATCATGTCAATATGGACCAAAATCTCTGAGGAATATTTCTAGTACCTTGTTGAATCTATGCCACGAAAGATTAAGGCAGGCCTGAAGGCAAAAGGGGGTCCAACCCAGTACTAGTAAGGTGTACCTAATAAAGTGTCCGGTGAGTATATATTATATAAATATACTAAAATATAGAAACTCCAACATTCTTCAGAAATATTGTTTGGTGGTCAACAGAACAACAACAAACCACTTGGATGTGTGTCAATGATGATTTTAGGTGAACTGTCTCTTTAAGAGGCAATCATGTTAAGGCAAAATTTGAATACAGAAGTAATATCTGACGTACTTCTCTAAACATAAAAGGAGCATAAATACATAGCAATATAACACACATAACCGGGTACAAATGAGGCTACATTAACAAAAAATACCATTTAGAGCAGACCTGGGCATTTTGTGACCCGCTGGACTTTTTTGATCGACCCACATGGTCCCTCAGAGGCCTTGCAATGAGCAGGTCTGATATTGCAAGTCGACAAAAGGGGACTTTCACATATAGCATCTTTTGCACGCTTGATTTCGTTATTTCAAATGGAGACACGCGGGTTCAGCGCACAAATAGGAAGAGATGCACATGTGGTATGTCACGCTCACGTTTTCCAGGCGCCGCCAGTTGAAAAAATCGAAACATTTCAGAGTGCCGCAAGCGAATCACAAGTCATGTGACCGGAATCAACCAGGCAGCATCACACCTTGTATGGAATTACACCGTAATAAAGGTAGAAATTACCTTGATTAATGATTTAACAAATCCAGATACAGATCCTCTCTCAGTGATAATCATTACATCACATATCCACCTCACATTTCACCTGACTTCAGTGCATTTGTTCAGCCCAACACAGGCTAGAATTCTCTCACTAAAAAAAAAAAAAATGAATGAATAAAATGAACTAAGGTGAAGCAATCAAACAAACAACCCTGTGGCGTTTATATGAAGTTGATATTGTGATGCTGGTCTTTAAAATACTTGTTGTGTAAAATTGATTCTTATTTAAACGTTTTTAATGAATGTTTATTGAATAGTTTCACAGAATGTTTTTTTTTTTTTTTTAAACAAATGAACTTTATAGAGTGGAGGAATATGACATCACCTTGTAGGCTAAGCGGCTGCTAGCATAAAACTGGTTCCCTTGATAAAATCCCTGTAGGATTTTCCCATAGGCTTTTGCAAATAATAAGCTCTGTGTTCAAACACAGTTCATTACACTTACACGTTTTGTCCAGCCGGATAATCCTCACACGAACATACAACTTTGAGCACTTTTGGATCTTAAATGCAAACGCAAGAATTGAAAAGCTAACATTAGGCTATAAACGGACTACAGTGCCTTCGGGGCGCTCGCCACCACCCTGCTACAGACTACTTTTCAAGCTTATTTTTTAGAAATAAGGTCCATGCTATAATCCACGCTATATATATTATAAACTAATAAATAAGCAAAAACACATAGACCTAGTTGCCTTTTGGATAGTGCTTTACATGGGAAATACATTTTGTTTTGCTTTACGATTGTTGTAAATGTTTTAAAACTGTATGTATAAATGTGCCTACATAGTATTATCATAAGACATTTAAATAAGTGTATCGCTCGCGTGCATACAACCCGCTTACCTTAGTAACAGACGACAAAAATGAGGTGTGAGGGACAAGTATATATGCCTGCAAGTTTCATCATGGACATTTTTTTTTTGTCACGAAGTACAGCGAAAAGCAGCCCATACAGTCACATCTGCAATACATTTTAAGGAGGAGTGTAAATATTGCAGTTATGACAGAGTTAAATGTGTTCAGATGAAGAAAAAGATCAACGAAAAATCTATTGATCACGTTAAAATGACAGCTAACGTGTGTGTATTTTTCATACATTTTTGCACACGTTTGCATTACTGAGAGTAGGAAAGAGACAGACTGCACTGGTAAGCAGTATCCCCATAATATCGTTTAATTAAAATAAGTGATCAACAAATTAATCTGTCTTGACAGTCTTTACAAGTGAAGGCATTATCTACACACAATATGAATTTCCAATTAGAAAAATACTACAAACTATAACATACTATTCATGAAAATACTTAAATAACAGACAACATCGCAATGCTTAGCGGGCTGCGCTCCAGACCAGTTCAGCTCGATGACATATAATGTCTCCGACACCGCCTGTAGTCCCATTTAACAACTTGACAGCAACTGTCTTATTAAAGAAGCGTAACCGATTAAAAAAAATCAAGAGTGTGATGTGTTTTATATCGTAGAATAAAACGTGAAAGTATCTTGAGTTTGTGTTAGCCACAGACCTTATTTAATCGATTTAACCAAAATCCCATTCAAAAAACCCATTGACTTTAGGACGAGGGAACAGGAACTGCTAAAATGCTAACTCACTTAGGGGTTTTTGCATACAAATTGACATCATAGTTCCTCCACTCTATTGGTCTGGCCCTCTAAAACCGCTCCAGAGTCTAATGTGGCCTCTTGGAAGAATTAATTGCCCACCCCTGATTTAGAGATTGAGTCAAGATCAAAGATCTAAGTTCATGCCTTTAGTAAGAGAGATTTTAATGTGTATAAATATAATAATCTTTCTGTTTTGCCCATCTGTCTGACACATTAGGGGAACTCATTGATCTTTTTGTCAGTCTCTGTCCAACTCTTCCAAACAGCTTGTTGTTGTTGTTGTTTGTAATGTCAGAGTAGAAAGAGAGCATTTCTTATAGTCTGTGTTAAGCAGAAGTGATGGATGTATTTCTTCTTGTATTATGATGTATATCTGAGTGGAACGGCTTCTTGTTTGAGAGCAAACTGGTGGGGTTTTGGTTTTATTCACGAGTAATTGATTGTATGGTTGTGGTTCGCAATTGGTGGATCTCATGATTGACAGGTTGTTCCTGTCCTCATTGCAGTAAGCACCAATCAGAGAGAAGTTGTTAAAGAGGGAGAGGAAATTGTTTTGATTAAATATTATGAGGGCAGCATATTCATTTTTGGGTGGCACTGTGGCTCAGTGGTTGTCGCCTCACAGCAAAAAGGTCGCTGGTTCGAGTCCCAACTGGGTCAGTTGGCATTTCTGTGTGGAGTTTGCATGTTCTCCCCGTGTTGGCGCGGGTTTCCTTCGGGTGCTCCGGTTTCCCCCACAGTCCAGTTGCATGCGTTATAGGTGAATTGTATAAACTAAATTGGCCATAGTGAACGTGTGAATGAGTGTGTATGGATGTTTCCCAATACTGTGTTGCAGCTGGAAGGGCATCCGGTGTAAAAAATATGCTGGATTAGTTGGTGGTTCTTTCCACTGTGGCAACCCCTGATGAATAAAGGGACTAAGCTGAAGGAAAATTAATGAATGAATGTTAATTTTTACAACAAAAAAGATGTACATGTATAAATCATTAATTAATACTGAAAGATTCTCTGAAAAAATATATTAAATGACAAGTTTCATTTTATGGTGGCTTTAGGAAATTAATAAATGGAGTTTAGATTATCCTTCCACAAGCTTCTCACAATAGTTTGCAGGAATTTTGGCCCATTCCTCCTGACAGAATTGGTGTAACTGAGTCAGATTTGTTGGCTGTCTTGCTCACACAAGCTTTTTCAACTCTGCCCACAAATTTTCTATAGCATTGAGCTCAGGGCTTTGTGATGGCCACTCCAAAACATTCACTCTGTTGTCCTTAAAGCACATTTTAACTAATTTGGCAGTATGCTTAGGGTCATGGTCTAACTTACCAGGAGACATGTCTGACTCAGTTACACCAATTCTATCAGGAGGAATGGGCCAAAATTCCTTCCAACTATTGTGAGAAGCTTGTGGAAGGATACCCAAAACATTTGACCAAAGTTATACAGTTTAAAAGCAAAGCTAAAAAAATACCAAGGAAATGTATGTAAACTTTTGACTGTCTAGAAATCAATTAAAAATTCCCCCCAAAAAAAAAAAAATCTCTTATTATTCGGGCATTTAGCAAATGTAAATCATTTAGATAATCCTATCGGACCTAAAATAGTAAACGTTTAGTATGATTTACCATCAGACATTTAAAAAAAAATGGGTTATGTTCCTTTTTTAGAGTGTATGCAAACTTCTGGTTTCAACTGTATATTGCTTAAGAGGGCTAATAATATTGACCTTAAAATAGGTTTCAAAATAATTAAACCTGCTTTTATTCTAGCCGAAATAAAACAAATAAGCCTTTCTCCAGAAGAAAAAATATTATAGGAAATACTGTGAAAAATTCCTGAATCTGTTAAACATCATTTGGAAAATTCATTCATTAATTTTCTTTTCGGCTTAGTCCCTTTTTTAATTCAGGGTCGCCACAGCGGAATGAACCGCCAACTTATTCAGCACATGTTTTACGCAGCAGATGCCCTTCCAGCTGCAACCCATCTCTGGGAAACATGCATACACACTTATTCACACTCATACACTACAGACAATTTAGCCTACCCAGTTCACCTGTAATGCATGTCTTTGGACTGTGGGGGGAAACCGGAGCACCCGGAGGAAACCCAGGCAAACGCAGGGAGAACATGCAAACTCCACACAGAAACACCAACTGACCCAGCCGAGGCTCGAACCAGCGACCTTCTTGCTGTGAGGCGACAGCACTACCTACTGCACCACTGCGTTGCATTTGGGAAATATTTATAATTTTAAAAAAATCACAGGAGGGCTAATAATTTTGACTTCAACAGTAATCATTTTGAATAATCGTGATTACAAATATGATCAAAATAATCATGATTATGATTTTTCTCATAATCGAGCAGCCCTACTGAATTGTACTGTACTTAACTGTACTGAACCTTACCACTCAGTAGAAACAAGACATTATAAATCACCAAGGATCACAGTTTCAGTCAAAAATGTCTGCTACTGAAGATAAAGTCACCTACATCTTAGATTGCCTGAGGGTGAACAAATTTTTTATTTTGTAGTGAACTGTCCCTTTAAATAGACAATCTCATAATGTAATACAAATAATCTAAAATATCATTATATAGCTGGACCTTTGATGCAGATACAAGTGTTTCTGACACATGATCCCTCTGGAGTTGTTGATTTGCTGTTAAAGAGACATTTTTTATTATCAATGTTAAACTGGCACACAGTATTTATACATAAACTGATGCAATTTTTACAGGATACTTTGATTAACTGATAGTCCATCATGTAGTCTCACTTTTGATGAATTTAATGGGATAGTGACCCAAATATTCTGCCATCATTCACTCGCTCTTGATTTGTTCCAAGCCAGTTTTTTTGTTGTTGTTGAAAACAAAAGAAGATACACTACCTGACAAATGTCTTGTCACCTATACAAGTTTTAGGAACAACTAATAATAACTAATGACTTCTAGTTGATCATTTGGTATCAGAAGTGGTTTATATGAAAGGCAAAGGCCTCTAGATTACACTTATTGTACCCAAATAAAATATGATCATGTCTTGATTTTTAATGATTTAAATAGGACAGTAAGGTCTGACTTTGTTTAGACAAAAGTCTTGTCACTGAACAGAAATAATGTCCAGTATAGAATATAAAGTCATGCTGCAGTGGAAAAAGAGTTAATATTGTGACTCCCATGAGCACTTAATTAATTAATAATAATTAATTAATTAAATAATTAATAAAGTCATCTGGAATGGCAAAGAATGCATTCTTGCAGGACTACCAGAGTTCATCAAGATTCTTTGGATTTATCTTCAGTGCCTCCTCCTCCTTCATCTTACCTCAGACATGCTCAATAATGTTCATGTCTGGTGACTGGGCTGGCCAATCCTGCAGCACCTTGACCTTCTTTGCTTTCAGGAACTGTGATGTGGAGGATGAAGTATGAGAAGGAGCGCTATCCTGCTGAAGAATTTGCCCTCTCCTGTGGTTTGTAATGTAATGGGCAGCACAAATCGTCACCTTGGAATTATAAGGTTCTATCTGCGTTCTGAA
The DNA here is from genome assembly GCA_903798195.1 of Danio kyathit. NCBI lineage: Eukaryota > Metazoa > Chordata > Actinopteri > Cypriniformes > Danionidae > Danio > Danio kyathit. Next base: position 54,554,803 of record LR812538.1, on the reverse strand, counting down.
TGATTTTGAGATATTGACCTTCAAAGTTTTTACATTCCATAGCAAACAATATGTGTGTAACATTTGTTTTTTTAAATAAAAAGTCTTAAAATGTAAACAACTTATAAAAAAAAACATCCCATAATGTAAATTAGTTGTCATTTAATAAGAATATCAGTAACTCAATTTTGACAAAAATGTCAGATAGAACCTTATAATTCTAAGGTGAAGAAATGTCTTGATACCTCAGGCTGTTGATGTTGCCGTCCACTTTGCAGATCTCTCGCACGCCCCCATACTGAATGTAACCCCAAACCATGATTTTTCCTTCACCAAACTTGACTGATTTCGGTGAGAATCTTGCATCCATGCGGGTTCCAGTAGGTCTTCTGCAGTATTTGTGATGATTGGGATGCAGTTCAACAGATGATTCATCAGAAAAATCTACCTTCTGCCACTTTTCCAAATGATCAACTAGAAGTTGTTAATATTTTTTGCTCTCACAACTGGGATCGACGACAAGACATTTGTCAGGTAGTGTACTTTGAAGAATGTAACTATTGACATCCACAATAGGAAAAGAAAATACAAATAAGGGAGGAAAAAAAAACAATAATAATGGAAGTCAATGGTTACCGGTTTCTAACATTCTTCAAACTATCTTCTTTTCTGTGTATCATAAAAAAACAAGTTTGGAACAAGTCGAGGATGAATAAATGCTGACATAATTTTCATTTTTGTGTGAACTATCCCTTTAAGGCATCTTTGATCAATAAAAGTAGCCATGTATTCTCTGACTGACCCCAAATGGGAATTATTTACCAATCTGACCTCAACATTGGATTTCCATGATAATAAGTTTGTACTGTTTCATATGCTTGAGAATTTTTATATCACCTTGTCAGCTTGTTACTACAGTAACATTGTCACAGCACTCAGTGTGTGTGTGTGTGTGTGTGTGTGTTTAAACTCAGGTTGACTGATAGAGGCTTCAGGGAATTTGCTCATGGCTTTTGCCTGTAACCTTTATATGAAACCAGGTTTTGATTTGAAGCGTCTCTCTAACACTGGTGACAGTGCATTTCAGGAACAGGTTTGCTGAGTGCTTCTGCGTCCCGTCAGACAGTTGTGTGTTTGGAGGGTCTGTGTGTGTGTGAGAATGTGATACTGTCTCTGTGGCGAATGGGAAGGTCTGCGGTGTGTAATTAGAATATATGGGCTCCTGTGTTGTGACTGGCTTCTTTGAGCACGCTCACCTGTGCGCTTCCTGCTTATTAGCATTCTCATGCATATTAATCAGGAGCAGAGGCGCAGCACGCCCTAGCTTGGCCGCAGGGCATCATGGGAGATTACTTGCATGAGTAAATCCCGCTGGCTGGAGTTGGTCCAGAACTCCACAGCTGTCCGTCAAAGCGCAGGCGGGCAGAAGGGCATCAGGGTGTGGCGGGGCAGGGCGGTAAAGGGCTAGCGTTTAGCATGGGCTTAGCATTAGCTCATCGGGGATGAAGTCCAGCTCCTGTTGCATCGTAATGAGATCGCTTACTGTTTTTTTTTTTTTTTAAGGCTGTTTTGCTAATTAGCTTCTGTTTAGTTCAGGATTCCAAACTTGACTTTTTTTCCAGCACACTTTTCTGAAGACCTGTTGATATGTCTGATTTATTAAAGCAAGACGAAACCCACATAGAAATCTGATATATGGCATACTATATGATGGCATATATACACTCACCGGCCACTTTATTAGGTACGCCTTACTAGTACTAGGTTGGACCCCCTTTTGCCTTTAGAACTGCATTAATCCTTCATGGGATCGATTCAACAAGGTACTGGAAATATTCCTCAGAGATTTTGCTCCATATTGACATGATAGCATCACGCAGTTGCTGCAGATTTGTCGGCTGCACATCCATGATGCGAATCTCCCATTCCACCACATCCCCAAAGGTGCTCTATTGGATTGAGATCTGGTGACTTTGGAGGCCATTTGAGTACAGTGAACTCATTGTCATGTTCAAGAAACCAGTCTGAGATGATTTGCGCTTTATGACATGGCGCGCTCTCCTGCTGGAAGTAGCCATCAGAAGATGGGTACACTGTGGTCATAAAGGGATGGACATGATCAGCAGCTCAGGTAGGCTGTGGCGTTGGCACGATGCTCAATTGGTACTAATGGACCCAAAGTGTGCCAAGAAAATATCCCCCACACCATTACACCACCAACAGAAGCCTGAACCGTTGATACAAGGCAGGATGGATCCATGCTTTCATGTTGTTGACGCCTAATTCTGACCCTACCATCCGAATGTCACAGCAGAAAAGGAGACTCATCAAACCAGGCAACGTTTTTCCAATCTTCTATTGTCCAATTTTGGTGAGCCTGTGCGAATTGTAGCCTCAGTTTCCTGTTCTTAGCTGACAGGAGTGGCACCTGTGTGGTTTTCTGCTGCTATAGCCCATCTGCCTCAAGGTTGGACGTGTTGTGTGTTCAGAGATGCTCTTCTGCATACCTTGGTTGTAACGAGTGGTAATTTGAGTTACTGTTGCCTTTTTATCAGCTCAAACCAGTCTGGCCATTCTCCTCTGACCTCTGGCATCAACAAGGCATTTGCGCCCACAGACCTGCCGCTCACTGGATATTTTCTCTTTCTCTTTCAGATCATTCTCTGTAAACCCTAGAGATGGTTGTGCGTGAAAATCCCCGTAGATCAGCAGTTTCTGAAATACTCAGACCAACCCGTCCGGCACCAACAACCACTCCATGTTCAAAGTCACTTAAGTGAAGTTTATTTATAAACTAATTTCGAGAGGAGCACGCGCTTATGATTGATAGCTGCTGGTCCTCATTAGCTAACGCAGTATTCACCAATCAGACGATTCCTGAATCACTATAAATAACCAGAGTATCTTATCTTAGCCATCTTCGTCTTGAAGAATCCCCCCTTCCACACCTACTCCTCCCATTTCCTTGTCAGGGCAACACGGAAGCCTAATGGTTAGCATCATTGCCTCACAGCAAGAATGGCTCAGATCTTACCAGGCCAAGTCGACATTTCTGTGTGGAGTTTGCATGTTCTCCCCGTGTTTGCGTGGGTTTTCCCCGGGCTCTCCGGTTTCCTCCCACAGACCAAAGACATGTGTCACAAGTCAATTGATAAAACTAAATTAACATCATAACAAGTGTTGAATCCAGTATTCACACACCATAGCTGATTTATAATCTACATCTACCATTATCAAGCAGGGAGAGTTCTCGAGACCTACCTGAACTCTGACTCCCCTCTCGCCCTGCAACGTGCCTAAATGCATTGAGTTTCTGCCATGTGATTGGCTGATTAGAAACTTGCGTTAACAAGCAGTTGGACAGGTGTACCTAATAAAGTGGCCGTTGAGTGTATGTAAGTGCCCATTTTTGTATGTCAAAAAACATATGTTGTGTATATAATATCTATTTTATAAATGTAAAATCCAAGCATGAACTTGTATCTCATTTAATTAATTTGCATACATATTCCATGTTAATTTTCCTATATGGGAATATATAGTACTGGGTGATAAAAACAAGTGATCAAATCAGTATATTTCAAATAGCATAGTTTAGCGCAGATTTTTATCCAAATATTTTGTCAAAATCTTTTTTTAAGATTGTTTTGAAGAAGGTAAGGTTTTTTTACATAACCTTAAATATTTAAGAGCAATTCCATGCAAATGTCAACCTTGCCATAAACAAAATGAAGTATTCGCCAAAATAGCAAAATAGTTTCTGCGTTATTTGTGTAGATTTGTATTTTACAGTGGTTTATAAATACTCAAAAATGTCTCTGACAGTGTTTTTAAACAATTATATTTGATTTACCAAAGTCACACAAGTGGCAATTTCACATCCGTCACATCCGTCACATAGAGATGTCACATCCATAACAAAGCTTTTTCCTCATAAATGCAAAAATGTCAAATCTAATAAAATCTGTCATGTTTGGTCTATAGTGATCCAACTCTTCTCCTTTTGATTAGCATTGTCTCTTTTGGGTTGTGCAGTTTAATTCACAGAATTTCTACAAAGTATGTTATATACTGTAAACTTGCAGACTTTTTTGTCACATCCATAACGCATGTTTATTTTCCTCATTTAAAATGTAAAAAATGTTTACAGATTGATATTTTTCTGCTCCCACAACTCTGTGGCTAGTTGTTTTGAAAAATATAAAGAGATTTCATTATGCTGTTAACATACACTTCCTTTGTCAATTTATGTTTTGAGATTTTACTGCAAATGTCACATCCATAACGCTGGAATTGCTCTTAAATAAAAGTAATTTTTCTTTCGTATTGAAAACAGACTTTTCAAAAGTAGATTATTTCAAAAGTAGATTATCTGTAGCGCCTTTTATTTCTCATAAAAGTATCACGAAAGTGGTCCTTATGACCCTCGCCGTGTATTACCATATCAGAGACATAGGAAATGATTCAGGCTGAACTCAGGACAGTCTTTTATTCTTATTTTGCATTATTTCTTTATATTATTATTATTATTGAAGGCTTTAGTTCACATTCTTTACAAATGCATGGAAAAGACTGTCCAGCACATTTGATGTTTTCTCCTTTTTTGTTCCATAGAAGAACATAAAGAAATCAAATTAACTAGTGTTGGGCAAGGAGTAATCGCATCCAAAATAAAACTTTGTTTTAATATAAGATTTGTGTGTGTTTGATATTTGATAATTATAAATACAGTATATACACTGGTCAAAAGTTTGGGGTCGTTTTTTTTTTCAAGGAAATTATTCTGTTCATCAAGGCGCCATTTATTAAATGTAAAAAAAAAATGTATTGTTAAATACTTATTTATTAAATATTTATTTATTACTTATTGAATGTATTTTCAAATGAATTTATTAGTCTAGTCATTATTGCTTTTATTACTTTTACCATTAATGGACCCTATTCACAAGCCTGTTAAGACGCCTTTAACGGTCATCAGCGTCTTAAGTCCTTTAAAGTTTTTAATATTTTTATTTTTTTTAAACGTATCAACATTTATGTATGTATTATATCATCTTTGCTTCAAATTAAAAAAAAACGAATTACCTTTTGTGCAAGGGGTTTCTAATGCAGCTAAATTATGGATAGGATATAAATTAAGATATTTATTTCTCTATCATCCATTATATATACGTGTGTGTGTGTGTGTGTGTGTGTGTGTGTGTGGTGTGTGTGTGTGTGTGTGTGTGTGTGTGTGTGTGTGTGTGTGTGTGTGTGTGTGTGTGTGTGTGTGTGTGTATTTTAAATATGAATGCCTAATTTTCTGAAAAATGCTTTAAAAATAAAGTGAGTTTTAAGTTTGTAATCATTGAAAAAAAAAATACAAGTAGTAAAGATAATCTTGTTCTCCTTTGAACTATTTTATGTTTCTGACCCCATCGGTCAGATATTTGTTCTTGTTTTAAACGCACTTTATTTAGATCCTTTTTCCTTTCAGAAATCAAGTTATTGTGCTTCTCAGGATAATCAATCAATCAATCAATCAATCAGTCAGTCAGTCAGTCAGTCAGTCAGTCTGTCTGTCTGTCTGTCTGTCTGTCTGTCTGTAAATCTATCTATCTATCTGTCTGTCTGTCTGTCTGTCTGTCTGTCTATCTGTCTGTCTGTCTGTCTATCTATCTATCTATCTATCTATCTATCTTATCTTCAAACTGTTTTAAACTATCTATCGATCGATCGACCGACCGTTTTTTTTTAGTTTGTACTAATTGTTTTGTACTAATTAGTTGAACTAATTCGTTTCAATTGTTTTGTACTAATTAGTTTGTACTAATTGTTTTGAAAAATGCATTAACTGACCGACCGACTGACATACACTCTAAAAAAAAAAAAAAAAAACATATCCATTTTTTAAAAACTGTAACTATTTTCAATAACTTTGGTCAAATGTTTTGGGTATCCTTCCACAAGCTTCTCACAATAGTTTGCAGGAATTTTGGCCCATTCCTCCTGACAGAATTGGTGTAACTGAGTCAGATTTGTTGGCTGTCTTGCTCGCACAAGCTTTTTCAACTCTGCCCACAAATTTTCTATAGCATTGAGCTCAGGGCTTTGTGATGGCCACTCCAAAACATTCACTCTGTTGTCCTTAAAGCACATTTTAACTAATTTGGCAGTATGCTTAGGGTCATGGTCTGTTTGGAAGACCCATTTGTGGCCATTTTTTAAAAACTGTCTGATGGTAAATCATACTAAATGTTTACTATTTTAAGTCCGTTAGGATTACATAAATGCCAGAATAATGATAAAAAAAAATTTATCAGATAATTTTTTATTAGTTTTTCTCAGTCACTTTGGTGCATTTCTCACAACACTATTTACATTTGCACAACAGTTAATGTATTTCTCAAAACAATTAGTACAAACTAAAAAAAACCTAGTGGATAACCTGCAAAAGCGTGTCACTTGCTCAAAATGGAGAGCTCATTCCTCAAAAGCAAATATTCTTGTCAATGAAAGTGTCAGTGCCATCAAGATGAAAAGTCTTGCCACCATTGTTTATGAACAAGATAGTCAAATGGCTTTGCCATGTTTTCATTATGACACTTTACTCTGTGCATGTTTCCAATGCAAAAAAGTCAGATTTTGTTGACACTTCCTGAAAATGCTCAAGACAGCACTGTATACTATTTGCACAGCCATTTGAAAACTACAGTAAAGTTAGACATCACTGCATTTAGTGAGGTATCTGAGTAAAAGACACTGAATATTTGTTTCACTTTTTTACTGCATTTGCTCTTTACAATTCTAATTTATTCACAGCATTGTGCAAAAGAATAAATACACCCTTATTTACAACAAACCTAAACTTCCTTTGGAGTTTTTTTTATTTATCAAATTTGCTTGACAAATTTTGACAACTAGTTCAACATTTGTGTATGTAATGACTCAAGTAATGAAATGAGGACTATTAGATTTATATGGAATGACTATTCAGCATCCACAAGTTTAGTTCATTTTGACTGACATGACATAAGCAAATGATAATGTTATAAAACAGCAGAGAGTTGTCCAAAAGCATTCGCAATTTGTTGGAAGGAATGAGAAACTGCTACTATGATGTGCACAAATGACTGATTGTTTTGAGAAATGCATTAACTGTTGTGCAAATGTAAATAGTGTTGTGAGAAATGCAGCAAAGCCACTGAGAAAAACTGTAGTTTCTAGAGAGTCAAAAGTTTACATACATTTCCTTGGTATTTTTTAGCTTTGCTTTTAAACTGTATAACTTTGGTCAAATGTTTTGGGTATCCTTCCACAAGCTTCTCACAATAGTTTGCAGGAATTTTGGCCCATTCCTCCTGACAGAATTGGTGTAACTTGAGCCAGATTTGTAGGCTGTCTTGCTCACACAAGCTTTTTAAACTCTGCCCACAAATTTTCTATAGGATTGAGTTCAGGGCTTTGTGATGGCCACTCAAAAACATTCACTCTGTTGTCCTTAAAGCACATTTTAACTAATTTGACAGTATGCTTAGGGTCATGGTCTGTTTGAAAGACCCATTTGTGGCCAAGTTTTAATTTCCTGGCTGATGTCTTGAGATGTTGCTTTAGTATTTCTACATAATGTTCTTTCTTCATGATGCCATCTATGCTGTGAAGTGGACCAGTCCCTCCTGCAGAAAAACAGCCCCACAACATGATGCTGCCAACCCCATACTTCACAGTTGGGATGGTGTTCCTAGGCTTGTAAGCTTTCCCCTTTGTCCTCTAAATGTAACACTGGTCATTATGGCCAAACAGTTCAATCTTAGCTCCGTCAGACCACAGGGCATGTCTCCAAAACTTATTCTTTTTCCCAGTGTAATTTAGCAAATTGTAATTTGGCTTTTTTTGTTGATTCTGGCTTGTTGATTTTCCCATGTTGTCACACAAGGTAGCAGTGTGTTTGAGGTTTTCCTTAAATACTATACTACAGTTGTGCCTCCAATTAACTCAAATGTTGTCAATTAGCCAATCGGAAACTTCCAAAACCTTGACACCATCATCTGAGCTTTCAGAGATTCAGAGGCATAAAAATCTTATTGTATGTAAACTTGACTTTCAAGACTTTTGACTTTTTTTGAAACAATTTTCAAAAAATCTCTCTCTCATTTTTCTGCTTTTAAGCATTACAGAAGGAAATTTGATAATCCAAACTTACCTAAAAGAGAAAAAGTTTAGTCACATTAACATCTGACTTTTTTAAAAATGGTTATGTGCCTTTTATACAGTGTATGTAAACTTCTGGTTTCAACTGTGTGTGTGTACATATATATATATATATATATATATATATATATATATATATATATATATATATATATATATATATATATATATATAGAGATAGATAGATAGATATATTGATATATATTGATATGGAGCTGTATAGGGGTGGCGCAGTGGGTAGCAGGATCACCTCACAGCAAGAAGGTCGCTGGTTCGAGACCTCAGCTGGGTCAGTTGGCATTTCTGTGTGAAGTTTGCATGTTCTCCCAGTGTTGGCGTGGGTTTCCTCCGGGTGCTCCGATTTCCCCCACAGTCTAAACACATGCGCTATAGGTGAATTGGGTAAGCTAAATTGTCTGTATGTATGTGTGTGAATGAGTGTGTATGGATGTTTCCCAGTGATGGGTTGCAGATGGAAGGGAATCCGCTGCATAAAACATATGCTGGAAAAGAAGTTGGTGGTTCATTCCACTGTGGCGACCCCTGATTAATAAAGGGACTTTATATATATATATATATATATATATATATATATATATATATATATATATATATATATATATATACAGAATATATATATACACACACACACACACAAACACACACTACCGGCCAAAGGTTTGTGGTCAGTAGGATTTTTAAATGTTTTAAAATAAGCTTCTCCTGCTCACCAAGGCTACATTTATTAAATCAAAAATACAGTAAAAATTGTGAAATGTTATTGCATTATAAAATAACTGTTCAAAAGTAAATTTATAATATACTTTAATCATTTATTCAAGTGATTTTAATGATGAATTTTCAGCTTCATTACTCCTGTCTTCAGAGTCACATGATCCTTCAGAAATCACTCTAATATTAATTATTATTATTAATATTATAATAGTTATGAAAGCAATAATGACTGGAGTAATAATTGCATTTGAAACTAAATACAATAAGAAAGCAGTTATTTAAATTTTAATAAATATTTAACAATATATAAAAAAAAATTACATTTAATAAATGCCGCCTTGATGAACAATAATTTTCTTTAAAAAAAAAACCGACCCCAACCTTTTGACTGGTAGTGTGTATATATATATATATATATATATATAATATTACTCATTTTTATTTCGTTTCAATTTTAACAATGCAAATTTAAAAAAAGAAATAAAAAGTTGAGATATTGTACATATTCAGGTCATATCTAAATTATATACTGTGTAATAGACACATTATACCATCATATGTACAGTATGAAATAAATGTGTTTAATCGCTTAACGAGTCTAACAGCATTCATGCACAGTATCTGAATAATAAAAATAATTCAATGGTACAATTTCTTTAGCCTGAATGCTTTTAAAGTCATCACAGGCCTCAAAAACACTTGCAAATAATACTTTTTAATACAAACTCAACATGGCATATTCTGCAATGTGACTATTGCGATTGATCACCTTGCGATATCCATGCTGAAACGGTATATTGTGCAACCCTAGTGGATAGTGTTTTCAGCATGTACCATTTAATTGAGCACACTACAAAGTCTGTGTTTTAAGTGTTTATTTATGAGTGTTCATCAGTATCCTCATATGACGGAAATTAACTGTTAGAAATAGTGCTGCAGAAAAGCACTATTGATCAGTCCTGCTTCAGCATTAGTATTTCCACATCATCAAACATATGAAAGTGTATTCCATGTATATGTGTGTGTGAGAGAGAGAGATAGAGAAGGGTAGGGAGCACAGTGGGGTCCACATACTGTGTGAATACTAATTGAGCTCTCTTGGCAGGTCAGGGTCCCTCTCCTCTCGACATTTACCCATCTGCACCGCAGCACACACTCGCACGCAGCTCCTGTGGATTACCTAGGCCGCAGGACAGAGCCGTTTCTATGGAAACCTCATAGCAGGCCGCATGAGTTAACCATACACCTAAAGTCTCTGTGAGTGTGTGTGTGTGTGTGTGAAGCTTGTATTCCTAACATTGTGGGCACCAAATGTCCCCACAAGTATAGTAATCCCAGTTTTGACCTTTTTTTGTCCCCATGAGAAAAACGGCTCATCAGTCAGACAGAATGGAGTGTTTTGAGAATGTAAAAGTGCAGATTCTTTACTGTGAGGGTTGGTTTAGGGGTAGGATTGGAGAATATACGGTCTGTACATCATGTTCATGAAAAGTCCCCATTAAGATAGCTGTACAAGTGTGTGTGTTAGAGAGAGAGAGCACAAACTGTACACCGACCTGTCATGCAGTTAATTATTGTATTCTTTAATGAAGGACAGTTTTTTTGAGTAAAGCTGTTCAGATTTGTCTGCAAAAAACACCTCTAAGAAACACCGAAACTTAAGTTACAGATTGGTAAATAATATCCATTTGGGGTCAATCTGATTATGTCAGCATTTACTCAACCTTTACTTGCTGCTCCAAACCTGTTTGAGTTTCTTTCCTCTGTTGAACACAGAAGAAGATATTTTGAAGAATGCTGAAAGTAGTCTTTAATTTTTATAGTATTTTATTTTTTATTGCTACAGATTTCATTGACTTTCCAGCAGAACGTATGGACTGACTTGAGGGTGAGGATTTTTGAGGGAACTGTCCCTTTCAGCTGTCATATGGGAGAATAGTTCGATTACATTTACTAACGTCAAGTTATTTAATCAACGTACAGTTGAAGTCAAAATTATTAGCCTTCCTGTGAATATTTCCCCCCCCAAATGATGTTTATCAGAGCAAGGAATTTTTTACTGTATTTCCTATAATATTTTTTCTTCTGGAGAAAGTCTTATTTATTTTATTTTGGCTAAAATAAAAGCAGTTTTTAATTTTTTTAAACCATTTTAAGGTCAATTCAAATTGTCTATAGCATAGGTCTCAAACTCAATTCCTGGAGGGCCATAGCTCTGCACATTTTTGCTCCACCCTATCAAACACAGCTGATCCAAATAATCGAGGTGTTCAAAAGAGTCATGAACACCTTCATTAGTTGGATCAGCTGTGTTTGATCAGAATTGGAGCAAAACTGTGCAGAGCTGTGGCCCTCCAGGAATCCAGTTTGAGACCTATGGCCTACAGAACAAACCACTGTTATACAATGACTTGCCTAATTTCGCTAACTTGTCTAATTAACCTAGTTAAGCCTTTAAATGTCACTTTAAGCTGAGTACTGGTGTCTTGAAAAATATCTAGTCAAAAATTATGTACTGTCATCATGGCAAAGCGAGTTATTAGAAATGAGTGATTAAAACTATTAAGTTTAGAAATGTGTTGAAAACATCTTCTCTGTTAAACAGAAATTGGGGGAAAAATAAACAGGGGGGCTAATAATTCAGGAGGACTAATGATTCTGACTTCAACTGTATATTAAACATTGTGAAATGTTATTGACATGTAAAATGTCTGTTTGAATATATTGGAATATCTGTAAAATTGACTTTCAGCACCATTACTGTATAGTCTTTAGTGCCACACAGTCCTTCAGAAACCATATCCGGATCTACTCTGTTGACATTTTGTATTAATATCAATGTTAAAAATAGTTGTGGTGCATCAAAATTAAAATGATGATGAAGGAACACACTAAACATTTTGCATTTATTCATTTAGCAGATGCTTTTGTATAAAGTGACTTACAATTGAGGAGGCATTCAGCGATTCAACAAGAAGAAGCAATAATACACACAACAAGTGCTAATTATACAAAGGAACTCAGAGAAATTAGTGCTAGATTATGTGTGCTAGAGTTTGTGTTTTGTTTTTTTGAGAGAGAGAGAGAGAGAGAGAGAGAAGAGTGTGTTTTCTACAGGTGGTTTGTCAAGCCCACTTACTCGTGTGAAGCACACTCAGCATTTATAGTATTTTGGGTTGGTGTGTGGTGAGGTGGGGGAGAGAAGAAGGGTCTTGATTTTATTCAAACCAAGATCCCAACAAAACACAATTCACTTAAGATTAATCTGATGCTTCTTTGCACAATAAAAGCATTCATTTAATTTAAAAAACCGTTAGTGAAGCCTAACTTAAACAGTCGTGTATACTATTACCATACTATAATACCATACTATAATATATATA
>LR812538.1:54462516-54537516 GCA_903798195.1 Danio kyathit | reverse complement strand
TTTCTGTGTGGAGTCTGCATGTTCTCCCCGTGTTGGTGTGGGTTCTTTCGGGTGCTCTGGTTTCCCCCACAGCCCAAACAGATGCACTTTAGGTGAATTGAATAAACTAAATTGGCCGTAGTGTATAAGTGTGTGTGTGAATGGGTGTGTATGGATGTTTCTCAGTACTGGGTTGCAGCTGGAAGGGCATCCGCTGTTTAAAAACATATGATGGATAAGATGGCGGTTCATTCCGCTGTGGAAAATGAATGAATGAATTTTGTATATATGTAGGTTTTTAAAAAATTGACACTTGTGACTAGTTTTGTGGTCTGGGGTCACATATATATGATACACATATATTCATTATACGAATCAGGCAGTGGAAAAACGTACAATTATGCATATTGTTATTATAAACAAAGTTCAATCAAGTGGATTACAAAATATATCACAACACACAATCACACATTTAATTACAGAGTTCAGTATAGCGTTATACTGCAAAACCCAACAGGTAAAACCAAACCAAGACCATGTTTATGTTTAAGTTCATGCCAATAATGAGATCTTGATAAGACGCACAGTGTCATTCCAAGTCATTCTCTGCTATACCAGGCGTTTGTGTGTTTGTTAATGTCATAATATCTGTACGAGACGTGATGTATTACAGGGTATCTGACATTGAGTGTGTGCTGGTGTGTGTGTAGGTTACCGTTTGATTGACAGGTGAGCAGAGTCTCAGTGCTCTGGGCTTCATAATCAGCAGCTTTATTCCGAGCACAAAGGATTGTGGGAAGAGAGGGATGAGAGAAGCCGAGAAGTGCAGAATAGTAAAATTCCCGGAGGAGAGGAGGGGTTGCCTTCTCTCCTTTGTTTATTTCTTTGCTTTCCTTTGAACAGGTTCTCAGTGTGTGTGTTTTCGGGAGTGCAGGTAGTGTATTTGGTGTATTTTTGAGTATGTGCGCTGCTCTGCGTGTGTGTTTTTGAAAGCAGTGTTGCTCTCATTATGACTGATAGATCAAAAGCGTGATTAATTTCTGAGCACGTCTGCAGTGGTGCTGTTGCTCCAGCTGTTCAGTGCCGATAAAACGGACGCTTTGATTGGATGAGCTCGCAGTCAGTCAATCAGATGGGTGGGTGTGTCCAGGTGCCGGGGGCTTGGTCATATTTTCATATAAGAGATGTTCATTTCTGTCATTTCTTTTGTTTTTTTACACTCAAGAGAATAATGTTTGCTGTTTGTTCAGATTACTTATTTAAAATGAGCTAAAACAACACAATTCTTGAAACAATTCTTTAGTTTTTGGGGGGGGACAACTTAATTATTTTATGTTCAATCCACTTAAATTTGTAAAAACTAACAATCTAATGTAATTCCTTCATGCACAATTTTGTGCAGTGTATAACAGCACTTGCTCATGGATATATGCATGCTAAAACATGCTAGGTTGTTTAATTTATAATGTAAATAAAATTGAAAAAAACATTAAATTATTATTTTTTATTTATAAATTAAAACCACTGATTCGATTTACGCTTGTTTTCCTGAATTTGTATTGAAACAACACTGTAAAAATTGTTGGATACCACACAACCCCTTCATGTCTACCCAACGCAAATCAATACAGTAACTTAAATGTTTTTACAAATTTAAGTGGGTTGAACACAAAACAATTAAGTTGTCCCCCAAAACTCAAGAATTGTGTTGATTCAGCTCATTTTATATAAGTAGTTTGCAAATATTATGACAATTAATTCTCATTTGAGTATTAGTGGTAGGGATGCTCTGATTAGTCAGCCGAAGATCGCTATCGTTTGATAATCACATTTCATGACTTGATCGGTACTCGCCAATTTGGGGTGCGTTTCCCAAACAACGACATAACTCGCGGCTGAATTATCATAGTAAGATGTACCATTTGGGAAAAGAACGATGTAGCGACGAGTGTTTCCCAAAACCCATAGTTTCTCTGTCGCAGATCCATCGTTTGAACCACGTTAGTTATCACTAGGCCCACACGGAATCTGCGCACGGAGAATTCTGCAGATTTTTAGCCCATCATTAATTCTGTTTATTTACTTGAGTAAATGTGTGTAAATCTAAATTTATTTAGTTTTTAAACTAATTACAGTAATATTAATGACTAATATGAAAATGTTCATCTGATTTATGCACAATGCCGTTTGTAAAGTAATATTTTCTGTCTTTTAGTAGATATATTATATGAGAGACTTGCTTTGTTTACCAAATAAAGTCAATCTAATTGAATTTGCATTTTAAATATTGAATAAAAGTTAAAAAGGTATTATTTTTTATTTCACATATTAAAGTTTTAGTTATGATACTCCCAAAATAATTTCGCAGAAATCCGCAGATTTTTACCAAAATTCTCAGCAGAAATAGCAAAAAATGTCCGCAGATTCCGTCTGGCCCTAGTTATCACTTACAAAAGCTAACACCTATTCTAATATCATATATAAATCATAGAAATAAATAAATAATGAGGCTATATATTATGAAATAAAATTTTATATTTATTATTTAATAGGAAATGAAGAAAATTCTACTTTAATGATAACATTAATAATATTAATGATCATTCATTCATTTTCTTTTCGGCTTAGTCTCTTTATTAATTTGGGGTCGCCACAGCGGAATGAACCGCCAACTTATCCAGCATATGTTTTACGCAGCGGATGCCCTTCCAGCCGCAACCCATCCCTGAGAAACATCCACACACTCTCATTCACACACATACACTACGGACAATTTTAGCTTACCCAATTCACCTGTACCGCATGTCTTTGGACTGTGGGGGAAACCGGAGCACCCGGAGGAAACCCACACGAACGCGGGGAGAACATGCAAACTCCCGTGATTATTATTATTAAATAGGATATGGTTTATTTATTTATTTTTTGAAAAGTCTACTTTTACAATTTTACACATGTAAACCACTGCAGAAATGTTCTAACCAACAAGGCCACGTCATATACAGTACAGATACTTAATAAATAACCCACTATAAATTAAAAGCATTAATGTATGCTATGTTTTTTGTTTTCACGGGCTTTGGAGACGTATCGTAAATTCCGCTTTTAAATAATAGGTCACCTATAGCTTTCGTCATGAGCCACGGCTGTGTTCAAAATGACATCAATGTTTTCAAAGTGCACTGCAAAGGGAGCGCAATTGTAAACATGAAGATCGCTAAAACTGAACTGTAAAAATACTTTGAAAGCAAATTACACCTAAGAGAGATGAAGTTAAGGCTTTTTTTTTTTATATATAATTCCAAGTTTAAATATCAGAATGTTCTAAAGGAAATAGGGCATAGTGGGAATAACTGGGAATAGAACACATCCAGGAACTATGTTTCTAACTACAGCTCCAGAGGTGTCGTTGCAAGCATACAAGTTTGCGACGCAGTTTGCGAATGTTTGTTGGAACGATGGAAATCAGCGAACTATGTTTGTAACAACGGAACTTGCGACCTTAGTTGGCTAACGATGGTTTTCGGAAACGCACCCCTAGCCGATCTCATGATCTCGCAGGGGTTTGTTTATGAGTTTACAAGCAGAGGTATAGACGCACATGCGCTTCCTTATATTATGCATAGCCTAGAGTAGCCACAACAGGAGGTGCATGATGCATAGGGGCATGAGGGCTCGCGTAACAGCAGCTAAAATACACACAGATGCGGTGCGACCTCTGTTTACAGTACATTGTACAGATGTATTAGATTTTCTAGATGTGCATTTTAAATTGTTATGCATCAAATATGCGCTCCAAACTTTTTCTTCATTGAGTCATGTTGAATTCTTCTTTCATCATTTGCAATGTTTCCAAATTGCTCATTTTTCTCACCATTTTTTTTATCTGTGTCATATTATTTTCTGTGGCGGTTCATTCCACTGTGGCGACCCCGGACAAATAAGGAAATAAGCAGAAGTAAAATTAATGAATGAATTGTTTTTTGTAAAGCTGCTTCTGGCCATGACATGTTCACACCTAAATGGTTATAAGAGACATGTTTAAGGTATTATATGCAGCATCCTTCAATTTATTGTCTTAGGTAAGGCAAGATCTTTTTTTAAGATTCATACTTAGAGGGAAAATGTGCTTAATGCATTATAAAGCTTGAAGCATCAGAATCGGTACTCTGTATCGGCTGATCCTCATGACAAGGAATCGGTACTCAGTATCAGCTGCAAAAATCCTAATCAAAGCATCCATAATTAGTAGACAGTCTGCTTAATCTGCTGATACAGCACCTTCAACAGACATTTAACTGACCATAAGAAACTACAATTACATTACAACTTGCACTAACCCTAAACCCATTCTAACGGTCTACTTATAATCTAATGAGAATTAGTTGTAATGTAGATGCAGTGTAACTTAAATTCAACAAAATGCGTTAAAGCAGGGCTGCCCAGTAGCATGCGAGCTACTTATAAAATGACCAAGTCAAAATGATCTACCTAATATAAAAATGCAAAACATACTGTATACTTATTTATAAACATATTAAAAATTCTGCATTTATACAATATAAAATTGTACAAAACTAGTTTTGCAGCTCTTAGCGAAGTTGGTGGGGTTTTATGCGCATGCTGGGTTACCCATACGTCAGAAAAGGTCAGATATCAGACTGGCTGCCCTGTATGTCAATCAAGCGACGAATTTCAGTAAGGATGGATGATAGGCTGACATCGTTTTTTTTTTTAATGCCATGTGATCTACCCGTGCTACCTTTGCAATCGACTGGTAGATCGCGATCGACGTATTGGGCACCCCTGTGTTAAAGTGACCATCAAAATAAAGTAATACCATTTTTTTTTTACATTTAAAATATATATATATATATATATAGTATATTTTTATTTTAACTAAAGTTAGCCATAATACACTGTAAAACTGTAATAAAAAATATTTGATTAAACTAAAACATTTTGAGGACATTCTACTTTCAATTAATTTTAAAAATTTAAAAAAAAAATTTAATGTCACATTTAATTCATTAAAGTAAGTCGAATTTCGTACATTTTTGTGATATTTACTAGCAGTTTATAAGTGAAATTAGATTTCAAACCAATATTTTTTAAGTGTGTACCAAAAATACATGCTCTTTTTTTATTTTATGTTTATTGTTTACACTCAATTAAGTACAATCATACAACATTTTAAGGTGCATTTGAATCTCAGAATGTGACCATAAATGACATACAATTTACATACATTATTGTCAGGTGTACTAACTATACATAGTACTCAAATGTTGCAAATTATAAAAAGAAAAATAGAATAAAAAACAAAAGAAAATATTAATAATCAAAATTAAAACACCATTTACATTAAGGGTGTGCATAATACATATTCAAAGTTGTAAATAAAAGAAGAGTGATTGAAAAAAATCTTTCGACTAGTAAAGTTCATGTTTAACTCAATATTTCTTTGTGAAATTTTAAAAGGGAAAATGGGCGGCACGGTGGCTCAGTGGTTAGCATTGTCACCTCACAGCAAGAAGGTCTCTGGTTCGAGTCCCAGCTGGGCCAGCTGGCATTTCTGTGTGGAGTTTGCATGTTCTCCCCGTGTTGGCGTAGGTTTCCTCCGGGTGCTCCGGTTTCCCCCACAGTCCAAACACATGCGCTATAGGTGACTTGAATAAACTAAATTGACTGTACTGTGTGTATGTGTGAATGAGTGTGTATGTGTGTTTACCAGTACTGGGTTGCATCCGGAAGGGCATTCACTGCGTAAAACATATGCCGAAATAGTTGTCCGTTCATTCCGCTGTGGTGACCCCTGATAAATACGGGACTAAGCTGAAGAAAAATGAATGAATTTCTGAGTGAAAAGGTAACTTGTAATGTAAATGTTACAGCTAATGACACAGAACACTGAATCAAACATAAGTTTAACATTTAAAGACTGATGTAATACTTCCTTGTAAAACATAACCCAAAAATCTTTGATCTTTGAACGCCAGTTAAACACCAGTTTTACATTTCTCTACCATTGTTTCTTATAACTTTAAACTGTGCATTTAAATTCTGAATAAATTAATAATAAAACTACATTTACATAAAAACGGGTTAGGGTTATTTGCTTGTAACCATGTATCATTTATTATTATTATTTTTATCTCTTAATATAACATTCATTACCATACAAAATGCATACAAATTCTTCACAGTTTAGAAAATTATAAAACAATAATTAGAAAAACAGTAATAAATGCATAAAGATAATATTAGAGAGCACAACAGGGTAGACACGTTCATCGTTTAAGCAACACGGGCTCATTGTGGAAATGTACCCTCTACATTTCTGGAGAGCGCGAATTATGTAGCCAGAGCTTTGTATAGCTGCATTTCATCTTTAAAATGAACGCTACGGGGCGGTATGATGCTACCCGCGACTTCTGTTTGTTTTCGTACAACTAACTGACCACTTAATTCCTTTTGGGCAGCTTTTCCACTGTTACCAGTTTGCCCAGTAGCTCACCACGTACGTTGGCGGACTTAAGGCACAGAGAGGAGTTGACCATGACGACAGGATTCGAGTCCGTTGAAGAAACGTTCCAGAAAGTAGGTAAAACAAATAGCAAAAATAAAATAAACAAGTAAATAACAGTGTGAGAACAATTGTTGAGAGTCAATTGTTGCTTTTGAAAACACTATTGGTTGGGTTTAGGGAAGGAGGTGATCGGGTCAATCGGTGCTTTTGAAAACACTATCGGTTGAGTTTAGCGAAGGAGGTGATCGGGTCAATCGGTGCTTTTGAAAACACCATCGGTTGGGTTTAGGGAAGGGGGTGATCGGGTCAATCGGTGCTTTTGAAAACACTATTGGTTGGGTTTAGGGAAGGGGGTGATCGGGTCAATCAGTGCTTTTGAAAACACCATCGGTTGGGTTTAGGGAAGGAGGTGATCGGGTCAATCTGTGCTTTTGTAAACAATATCGGTTGAGTTTAGCGAAGGAGGTGATCGGGTCAATCAGTGCTTTTGAAAACATTATCGATTGGGTTTAGGGAAGGGGGTGATCGGGTCAATCGGTGCTTTTGAAAACACTATCGGTTGGGTTTAGGGAGGGAGGTGATCGGGTCAATCAGTGCTTTTGAAAACACTATCGGTTGGGTTTAGGGAAGGAGGTGATCAGGTCAATCGGTGCTTTTGAAAACACTATCGGTTAGGTTTAGGGAAGGGGGTGATCGGGTCAATCGGTGCTTTTGAAAACACCATCGGTTGGGTTTAGGGAAGGGGGTGAGCGGGTCAATCAGTGCTTTTGAAAACACTATCGGTTGGGTTTAGGGAAGGAGGTGATCGGGTCAATCTGTGCTTTTGTAAACACCATCGGTTGGGTTTAGGGAAGGGGGTGAGCGGGTCAATCTGTGCTTTTGAAAACACCATCGGTTAGGTTTAAGGAAGGGGTTGATCGGGTCAATCTGTGCTTTTGAAAACACCATCGGTTGGGTTTAGGGAAGGGGGTGATCGGGTCAATCGGTGCTTTTGAAAACCCCATCGGTTGGGTTTAGGGAAGGGGGTGATCGGGTCAATCGGTGCTTTTGAAAACCCCATCGGTTGGGTTTAGGGAAGGGGGTGATCGGGTCAATCGGTGCTTTTGAAAACACCATCGGTTTGGTTTAGGCAAGGAGGTGATCGGGTCAATCGGTGCTTTTGAAAACACCATCGGTTTGGTTTAGGCAAGGGGGTGATCGGGTCAATCGGTGCTTTTGAAAACACCATCGGTTGGGTTTAGGGAAGGGGGTGATCGGGTCAATCGGTGCTTTTGAAAACACCATCGGTTGGGTTTAGGGAAGGGGGTGATCGGGTCAATCTGTGCTTTTGAAAACACCATCGGTTGGGTTTAGGGAAGGGGGTGAGCGGGTCAATCGGTGCTTTTGAAAACACCATCGGTTGGGTTTAGGGAAGGGGGTGATCGGGTCAATCTGTGCTTTTGAAAACACCATCGGTTGGGTTTAGGGAAGGAGGTGATCGGGTCAATCGGTGCTTTTGAAAACACTATCGGTTGGGTTTAGGGAAGGGGGTGATCGGGTCAATCTGTGCTTTTGAAAACACCATCGGTTGGGTTTAGGGAAGGGGGTGATCACGTCAATCAGTGCTTTTGAAAACACTATCGGTTGGGTTTATGGAAGGAGGTGATCGGGTCAATCTGTGCTTTTGTAAACACCATCGGTTGGGTTTAGGGAAGGGGGTGAGCGGGTCAATCTGTGCTTTTGAAAACACCATCGGTTGGGTTTAGGGAAGGAGGTGATCGGGTCAATCTGTGCTTTTGTAAACACCATCGGTTGGGTTTAGGGAAGGGGGTGATCGGGTCAATCTGTGCTTTTGAAAACACCATCGGTTGGGATTAGGGAAGGGGGTGATCGGGTCAATCGGTGCTTTTGAAAACCCCATCGGTGGGGTTAGGGAAGGGGGTGATCGGGTCAATCGGTGCTTTTGAAAACACCATCGGTTGGGTTTAGGGAAGGGGGTGATCGGGTCAATCTGTGCTTTTGAAAACACCATCGGTTGGGTTTAGGGAAGGGGGTGATCGGGTCAATCGGTGCTTTTGAAAACACCATCGGTTGGGTTTAGGGAAGGGGGTGATCGGGTCAATCTGTGCTTTTGAAAACACCATCGGTTGGGTTTAGGGAAGGAGGTGATCGGGTCAATCGGTGCTTTTGAAAACACTATCGGTTGGGTTTAGGGAAGGGGGTGATCGGGTCAATCTGTGCTTTTGAAAACACCATCGGTTGGGTTTAGGGAAGGGGGTAATCACGTCAATCAGTGCTTTTGAAAACACTATCGGTTGGGTTTAGGGAAGGAGGTGATCGGGTCAATCTGTGCTTTTGTAAACACCATCGGTTGGGTTTAGGGAAGGGGGTGAGCGGGTCAATCTGTGCTTTTGAAAACACCATCGGTTGGGTTTAGGGAAGGGGGTGATCGGGTCAATCGGTGCTTTTGAAAACCCCATCGGTTGGGTTTAGGGAAGGGGGTGATCGGGTCAATCGGTGCTTTTGAAAACACCATCGGTTTGGTTTAGGGAAGGGGGTGATCGGGTCAATCGGTGCTTTTGAAAACACCATCGGTTGGGTTTAGGGAAGGGGGTGATCGGGTCAATCGGTGCTTTTGAAAACACCATCGGTTGGGTTTAGGGAAGGGGGTGATCGGGTCAATCTGTGCTTTTGAAAACACCATCGGTTGGGTTTAGGGAAGGGGGTGATCGGGTCAATCGGTGCTTTTGAAAACACCATCGGTTGGGTTTAGGGAAGGGGGTGATCGGGTCAATCTGTGCTTTTGAAAACACCATCGGTTGGGTTTAGGGAAGGGGGTGATCGGGTCAATCGGTGCTTTTGAAAACACCATCGGTTGGGTTTAGGGAAGGGGGTGATCGGGTCAATCTGTGCTTTTGAAAACACCATCGGTTGGGTTTATGGAAGGGGGTGATCGGGTCAATCGGTGCTTTTGAAAACACCATCGGTTGGGTTTAGGGAAGGGGTGATCGGGTCAATCGGTGCTTTTGAAAACACCATCGGTTGGGTTTAGGGAAGGGGGTGATCGGGTCAATCGGTGCTTTTGAAAACACCATCGGTTGGGTTTAGGGAAGGGGTGATCGGGTCAATCGGTGCTTTTAAAAACACCATCGGTTGGGTTTAGGGAAGGGGGTGATCGGGTCAATCGGTGCTTTTGAAAACACCATCGGTTGGGTTTAGGGAAGGGGGTGATCGGGTCAATCGGTGCTTTTGAAAACACTATCGGTTGGGTTTAGGGAAGGGGGTGATCGGGTTCGGTGCTTTTGAAAACACTATCAGTTGGGTTTAGGGAAGGGGGTGAGCGGGTCAATCGGTGCTTTTGAAAACACCATCGGTTGGGTTTAGGGAAGGGGGTAAGCGGGTCAATCAGTGCTTTTGAAAACACTGTCGGTTGGGTGAAATTTACGTTCTCATTTACGTGAGAACAGCAGGCGCGAACGACACTCGCGAAAGAAATTTGAGATCTGTACACAGCTGCCTCCGGTGGATTTGCGAAAACAAAAACTGCAAAAAAACGTAGCTTTTGGCACATGATTTGCTCTGTATATAGGGGTACATGTCAATAATGAGCCTGGGTTGAGTTTAAATGAATAGATAAAATTCTCCCATATATCAACTTCCTTATGATCGTCATTCATTTTGGCTAACATGACACATTATCAATCATAAATGCCATCCATAATTATAGTGTAAGGCATTGAATATCTTTCCGAAAATGTATTGTTATTATTAAAGTAAGTGTGTGAATTATTTATATCAAGGACATTTCTTTCCAATTATCTCTATTTCTAAGTTTTGGAAAATTATATTGAAGTGCACATGTAATTTCAGCACTGCTCTGTTAGTTGATGCTACTGCGACTCAAACTTTCCATCCTCTTTGGGCAGCTGCGTTTCTTTCCAGAGGAGGTTTTTATTCAAGCCGGCATTTCTCAGAACTGCTGCTGAAACTCATTTACTTCAGCCGCAGGAAGTCAATAGCATCACTCCTCTTTCCTCTGTGCCTTTCCTTTTCTCTCTTTCGTCAGATCTACTTAGTATGTTCAAAACAATCCTCGCCCGTCAGTCTTTTCATTGCATCTCTCTTTCCGCTCCTGTCTGTCTGTCCATGTTTCAGCAAATAAACACCAGCTTTGTGTGACCGCTGGTAACCAAGTTGTTGTTTTGAGATGCCAAATTTACCAATATTTACAATATCCATGGCTGTCCGTCTTCTCCTCGATGTGCTACGGTTTTTGTTCAGTTGTGTAAAAGTGATTTTCTCTTGTTTTTGGCTGCTGATTAAGCTCATATCCATAAACAAAACGACCTCGTTTAACAGATTACAAAGGAATTACGCGATCAAAGAGCAAAAGTCAGGATGTCTAAGAGAGTGGGAGAGAGAGAGAGTGTGTGTGAGACGGAAAGAAAAAGAGAGATAGACCTCTTGCCCTGCTCTATCTGATATCGGAATCCATTTTGTGCTGAATGAACGTAACAGCTAATCCCGCCCTCTGGTACAGGCCTGAGGGTCTCTGACAGTCACTCTCACACACACACACACACACACTGAACATTTACATGCACTCAGAACCATCATTGTATTGCATGTTTTCAGAAATACACACTGTTTTTGTGAATGACTTGTGATGTATCTGTGAATGTGCAATGCAGTATTCACAAAGTCTGCCAGTTTCTTTCAATGAAGTAGGTGTTGTTTACTGTTAAAAAGAAACTCCTCCACTGCCATTCAGAGCTTCAGTGTTGCTGTATGTATTGTCACAACAGACGCAAATTTGATCATACTATACATTAAAACATTGGTTCTTAATAGGGCTGCATGATATTGGAAAAAACTGACATAGCGATATTCAGTGTTGGGGGTAATCCATTACAAGTAACGCGAGTTACGAAATAATAATAACGAGTAAAGTAGCGCATTACTTTTAAAAAATAAGTATTAATATTTGAGTTACTTAATGTAAATGTAACACGAGTTACATTTTACTTTAATTAATTAGCTAAATTTTTAAAAAATAAATTGCTGAATTCAAATTAAATTAGTCACAATGAATCACGCAGTTAATGAGAGAATGTGTTCATTATTTTGAACACATCGAAGGAAGGGAAAAGGTGATTATATTCTCAATGGACAGTGATTTTACTTAAGACAAATAGCACATGTAGCAAAACACATTGCTTTAAACTTTCAATAATCTGTATATATGGCATGTAGAGCTTCTCAGATAACATTATCCTAAAATATAATTTTTTGATGTTTTTTTTTTTTTAAAGGTACATGAAGGTTATACACTGTTAATTGCAGCGCTCCTCTATTAAAAAAGAAAGAAAAAACAAGTTCTGAAAGCAAAGGTAATAAAAAGTAACACAAACGTAACTTAAAAATAACTCATTACTTACCATAAAAAGTAACTTAAGTAACTCAATTAGTTCGATTTTTAGGGAGTAACTCAATATTGCAATGCATTACTTTCTAATGTAACTTTTCCCAACACTTGCGATATTTTATTTTTATGCGATACATATTGCGATATTGTACACGATTTCACTAGATGAAATGAATGGCTCTATTTTATGATGATTTTGTAGAGTGCATATGCATTAAATATAATAAACCAATCAAAGGTAACAGTACAGCAAAGATATAAAAGATAAAAACAACAACAGATGTTTGTTTGTATTTCTGGGGAGTCTAACAGGTACAAATCGAGTAATCAAATGTAAAATAAGAAGGTTTTAGTTTTCGTTGTTTTTATATATATATATATATATATATATATATATATATATATATATATATATATATATATATATATATATATATATATATATATATATATATATATATATACATACAGTGCTCAGCATAATTGAGTACACCCCAATTTGAAAATTAGTTTTTTTATCCATTTCTCAGTGAATATAGGCAATGTATTTTGGTGCATTTAAACAAAACGGATTTATTAAACAGATATATTTATTTAAATAATATTTTAGTCATCAAACATCTTTAGAAATTGAAAGATAATACAATTAAAATATTGAAAAAAATGACAACCTACAAAATTTCAACTAAATTTTTCCATTATTTTGCTTCTCTTGATTTTTCCTCTTTTTTAAATTTGTATTTAATATTTATTTATAACATATAAATTTGGGTGTACTAGTTTTTGGACCATTATCGTAAGTTATTTTGTTAGTTTAGCTCCTGATTTGGCTTCAGTACTGACTAATCTAATGTATATGCACAAATATAATATTGTATAGCATCCTATTACAAATATGAATTTAAAAGATAGATTTTGTATTTCACAATTAATCTTTCTTAAAGTTAAAGACAGTAGTATTTCTTGTGCGTGAATGCTTTAAATGCCTTAAACACAATCAACTGTGGCTGCTGGTTAACTATAATCTTGATTTGACATTGCAGATCCTGCGTTGTGTCTATTGTAGATGCGCACATTGCGATATCCATGCTGAAACGATATATTGGGCAGCCCTAGTTCTTAACTTGTTTGTTTAGGGGACCCAGATTTTTATCTGTTCGTTGACTATCATTGTATCATCGTTGGGTCTATTTATTGACTTGTGTAAATGCATTTTTAAATTAATTTCAGTAGCATTATTGACTAATATGAAAGTGTTCATTTGATTTATTTACAATACAGTTTGTAAAGTAATATGTTCTGTCTTTTAGTAAGTATAGTATATGGGATGAGAAGTTTTGAATCACAAACTCAAAGTGGTCTTGCTACCCACCAGTTGTAAATCATTAACACTTGTTGATTACCCTTTCTTTATGTTGTTGGCTGTTTTTGCCCCATTGACTTCCATTATAATGACATTTTTGATTGCAAAGCTATGACACCAAATAATCATGCATTCTTGATTGTTGGTGTTTTTCTCTGTTGGGAAGAGGGCAGACTTTCAATTTTAACTGTTGATCATCAATTGGCATCATTAAGCCATTAGATAGGCCTATGCAAAAAAAAGTTTCTGGTTTTTATATGGAGTTCTATGGAGTAAAAAGAGCAAATTATAGTGTTCGTGCATAAATACGCTTACTATGTTCTGAAGGCTTAGCTGATTATTTTTTATTTTCTCAAACATATCAAGATAAGTGTGCAAAGGTCTCTCTCACACTCGCACATGCCCACACACACTATACTTACATTTTATCCAGAAACTAAGCTTTTTTTGCACTGTAGCTGATGATCAACAGTAAAATTTAGATTTGCAATCCAAAAATGTCATTATAATGGAAGTCAATGGGGTAAAAACAGCCATGAACATAACAAAAGGGTCGTAAACTTGCCCCGTTTATTGTTACATTTTTGAAAATTTTCAAAACAATTTCCCAATATATGTGTCAAAATAAGATTTGTCACCAAAAATCATTTTATTTGCTGAAACGCAGAGAAAGCCGTGGCCAAATTAAGACTCAAAAATCACCCCAGAGTGGATGAAAACAACCCAACAGCACATAAGGGTTAAGGAATGTAATATACACTCTTAAACCGAGTTTGCACAGTGATGCTTAGCCATTTTAGTTTGCAGAAAATCACTTCATACAGGATTCAATGAACCAATTATTTGATTTATTTACGTTTACATTACCATTACTTACATATTTGAACCACTATTTCAATTTCCAAAACTAAAATCCTAAAATAAATAAATAAACTATTTCCTCCAATATTTTGTGTAATTAAACTTTTCTAAATCTGGACAACCAATTTCCAATATACATCTCTTTGTGGCATGGACATATCTCATGTTTTTAAAGGAACTATAGATGCCAATGAAGGAACTTTCTTGTTAAGAGTGTAGTAGATTTTACCACCTGATGTGGCATGTTGTTGATGCTGGTCTACAGTCTGAACATTTTGGCTATCAAGTGGTTAATTGGTTGTAATTAGTGTTAAACCCCAACTGTAGAGTGGATTATAACTTCAAGAATCCCACTATAAACCACAACTAACTGTTTAATAGATGGTTTTTGTTATCTAGAATAATCTCCTGCTTAGGTCAACTAGATATCTAATGGCAGTTAATCTAGATTAATAGATGAAATAGGATTAAATGGGATCTGGATTAAAGTGTTCAGTCACTGAATGCTCATTCAACCTGAAAACAGGCTGTTAATTTAATGTCTGAGTTTCAGCATCGTGTAGCTCAGCCTCTGGTGAGCATAATAGAGTATTGATCCCTTTCCATGCCCAAAATGGACTTTAATGTGACTTTTGCAGCCCAATTCCACAAGCTGTTGGGGTGTTTTTGATTTTGGGATGAATCCCATTTTAGCACATACATGAAGATGTAGAGCTTTGAGAAGTTTTATGGCTAATGTTTAGTGTTGGAATGATGATAAAGCATTTCATTGCTCTAAAATCCGACCGGAGCGTCGCTTGCAGAAGTTTGGGGAGTTCACCGGACCGTAACGCTCTGTCTGTAACGGGCATTTGACTCGGAACTAATGAAGAAATGAGACGGAAACAAATTATGACAGAAGTTAAAGACTGTGTCAATGAGCAGATGCTCGTCTGTAGAATTTATAACTATATCAGAAATCATAAGCTCCGTGAAAAGTAAATGCTTTGAGATTTGTGTTAATATTAGAAGCATATATGTATTTGTTTTTAGCAAACTAGCCATATTTTCTGTTATAATTTATAGGATGTAAATGTGGAGGCCTTCTTTACGCTGTTGTGACTTTTTGTTGTGTGTGTGCGTGTGTGTGTGCCCGCGTTAGTGTGTCAGCGCTCTTCCGTTATTTTGGCAGATTGCTCTTTTAATTAACGCTCATTTTGCGCGCATCTGGCACGTGTCTAGATTTAAATTAATTTTTAAGATTCAGTTTAGTTCAGTCAAGGAAAAATAATACTCGAGTGGTGTTTGTTTACTTGCTGAAATGAATTTGCAGTTGGTCATTTGTCAAGACGCCACATTTGGCTCATATTGTGACAGATTTGAGGCACTGGAGGAAATCTGTTACAGCTATTAGTAGTGGTTAAATCCTGTCGTTCGTTTTTGATCAGCAGTTTACTGTATGATTGCACTCGTTCGCTATTGATTCTGATTCTTATTTAACGATAAGGACCGAACAAGCCTGAGGCTTCATCCTGGATTTTTTTGTGTATAATAATTTACACCTAACTTGTCATGGCATAATCTGTATGATTTACATTGAAATATTCGTTAAACACCTAATGAATTTTATTTGGTTAAATATTTCGCCTGGTTCTGACACAGAGAAAATTAATTTAGTGCACTTCATTAAATCCACCAAATACACCACGCGCTGAAACTGACGCTGCGCCCCTCCCCCTCCAAATCTATTAGCATATAAAACTGTGTGTGTGTGTGTGTGGTAAATGTAGGTCACATCGATGAGGACTGCATATACTTTTTAATTATAATTATCTCATAAACACCTTATTTGGTGTTTTACAGTGTATAAAGCTAGAGAGCCGTTATCTAACGGACGCAGACACCATATTGAGCAACCCTCACATCCACGACTGATGAACTTCATTTGACTGTGTTTTTGACAAGTGGTCAGTCTGAGACAAACATCCTTGTCGACATAGAGCTTAAATTAAAATAAGACGTTTCTTTGCCTATATATATATATATATATATATATATATATATATATATATATATATATATTAATATATATATATATATATATATATATATATATATATTCCAGATTAATATGGCAGTTTGGGATGCTGATAGATTACTGCAGTGCCAACTTAATATTTTTAGAGGGAGAAGCAACAAATTGAGCAACTTTTTGTTAATATTTTTGATATTTTTTGTTTGTTTTTATAAAGTAGCCAGATTTTTTTTAACAACAGAGCTAATAAACGTAGCTTAATATCAACGATTTTATTAAATAATAATCGTTTTATGTAATTACAGATTAAGACCTAGCTATCTGAACTTCTCATAAATTAATAAGTTGGATAAGTTCACTATTTACACATTGATATTAGGATTTGTGATATTTCTATCATGTTTAAAACTATAACTCAAGTCTTTTTATGTCTGAATGTCGACCAAAACGATTCGATCTTGCATGTTTACGCGGTTACAAGTCAACTGAGTCTTTTAAGAGTCACCAGAATATTTGTCTTGGCTTCTGATTGTTGCTGCTCCAAATGACAGATCTTATGATCCGGTGGCGGCCAGCTGCTAGTCACAGTTTGCGACGCTTTTAATCCAATGTTAAATCAATTACAGTTAACTCTGGGCCAAACTGGGATGGACACCTCCTCTAAAAAGTTTCATTTTGCATCTGTTATTTTTATTTCTAATTTTGCGTGGATTGGCGGCGGATTTACGTATTGTGGAACCATCTCGAGGAGCATCCAGACCGAACAGATGGACTCGAGCCCTGACCGGTACAGCGTGCATATGTGCATCCGCTGCTGTGCGCGTTAAGCCCTATTAAGACCGTCTACCGTGCAACTGGTGCTTCGCTCAATCCCGCGAGCACTCGCAGACTACACAAGCGAAAGCTTCTAATCCCTCACGTGAGAGGACGGGTTCTCTCGCGCTCACATCGTGTAATTTACAGTCTGCCTGGAGGCCTTAGATATATATCTGAAACCAGACCGTGTTATTTCATAAGAGCCTCCTGCTGGGCGATTCATTTCCTATGTCACCCCCAGACCTTTAAAGTGCATTTGACACAACAACCTGCTCGTTTTATTGAATTATTTACATTTTAAGTATATTTTACCAACCATTCGTTTAATATTACTGTTATAAACAATTTCAATTTGTCAGTGTCATTGGCCTGTGAACATTTCCTGCTTGTTAAACTATTTCCTAACTGTAACAAGAGGCAACTCAATCATAACTTGACATTAAAATGTCTGTCATAACATTATTTATCAATATGTGATCTTTTTGGATTCTCTGAAGCTATGGAAATTAAAAATGTAAATTAGGAAATGCGTTAGGACCATTATTATTGTTTACGTCCCTCAAATTGGTCTATAACTACGGTTTCACGTGAGTGAATTAATGTTGTCCTAACCCAAACTGATTAGGATAAAGGGATAGTTCACCCAAAATTAAAATGTACTCACTCTTTGTTCATCCTCGAGTAGTTCAAAACCTTAATAGGTTTATTTCTTCTGCTGAACACAACAGAAAATATTTTTAAGGAAGCTGAAAGCCTGTAACCATTGACTTTCATAGTAGGAAAAACAAAAACTATGAAAGTCAATGGTTACAGGTTTGCAGATTTCTACTAAATATATTATTTTGTGCTCAACCGAAGGTTAATAAAAGTAATTTAGCCTTGGATCAAGAAAATGAGGGAAAACTAGGCCAATGTTTTACATTAATTGTTTTTTAAAAAGTGGATTGAACATAAAATAATTAAGTTGTGCCAAAAAAATCTCAAGAATTATTTTAAACAATACTTTAAACAAGCAGCAAAAGTCCTTTTTTAATGTATCTTGTGTCATGTTAATCTGAATTCGTCCTGGTGTTCGGAAATCACACATTTCCTTTCTGTTTTGTTTGCCAGAGAAAAGAGAGAGAGAGAGAGAGCCAATGATGTAGGCCTCCTCAATAATGTCTACTTAAAACAACATCAGCCGTTTTAGCTCGCCCATTAAATGAAAATAAAATGAGGCTTCCCTTCTCTCACGTTGTTTTGCGAGTAAAACATTTATGAAGCGGAATACGTCAGTATATGTGTATGTTTGTGTGAGAGGATCCTCCCTTTGCGCGAGACACCGGGCGCTTGAGGCGTCTCCGTCCGCCCTTCTCATGCACGAGGGCGCGAGCCCGCGGTAATGGCGGTAATTTGGGTTAAATAAGGAGCATCAGCTTTTTAAACGCTTAAAATTTGCCAAACCTCTCGCAGACACACACACACAAAAACTTGACTCTGGTATTTTGCTTCTGGGGAGGGAGGAGACTTTCAGAAACGGTGAGAACGAGGCAAATGACTGGTACTCACTTAAACACACACACACACACTCACATTTGTACATCAGCTAAAAGTCTTTCCCGTTAAACGTCATGACTCATTTGATATTTTTTTTTACCTAGTTAAATATTCATATTAGGAAGTTTATCGCAGACTGTGGGTCTTTTCATGCACCTGTGTGTCTCTTAAAACGTAAATTTGACCGACAGGTTGATTTGAGCGATGACCCCCCATGCACGCGCGCCCCACTCATCATCCTAAACGTGCACAAAACACTTCCAGCGTGGGTCAGACCGTCACTGTCCCGGTTCCGTTAGCCGTGAACAGAACACAAACAATACATGTTGAATGGAATGGCTGCGGTGTGATTAAATTGGACATAAAGTGTGTACAAAGCACGGATGTTGTCAAAAAAATGCATTGCTTAACTAATAAATCAAAGTATCAAAATACTACATAAAAATAGCGTCAATTAATGTACACAACCGATGATAAAGGGGTAAAAATAGACTATTTATATACTATAGCTTTGAAACTGTATTTAAATAATTCGTACAGTGTATGTTTTCGTTCGACATTATCTCTAAATTAAGTTTTCGATTAATATGATAAAGAAAATGCATGATTATGGTTAAAAGTGTTCGTAATTCGTTCTACCATTATTTGCAATTGATATTGCATTCATGCAAACGCTTCTCTCGTAAATCGAAATTAAAAATAATTGATCAAACAAATCGAGACCACATTAGGATTAAGTGAAATTTAGAAAACAAAATGTTTAATCGTGCAAAATTACAGCGATACAAAATACACCAAGTTAAACTTACGTGCTGTTGGGAAAAAAAATCCAAAAAGCAGGTAAATGGTAAAGCCGCGAGGAAAACAGAGACAAATAAAACTGGCCCTGCTAAAGAAAGCACAAACGACCTTAAAGAAATGTCCACAAAAATCATCAAAAATGTTGAAAGCGCACTTGGTTCCTTATTAGGCGAAGATACAATATTTATTCCGTGTCTCCAGGGATGAGGCTGCTCTCTCTATTGTCCTCCCTTTCCTCAATGCTGATGCTTAATTTTCAAAACTTCTATATTACCAAGGGACCTACGACATCAGCCGGAGAAATACCCAGCAAGTACAAAATCCGAGCCAGGGAGCGCTTTGTGCAGAGGGGAGGCATTTCAGCCGCTTTTACCGACAGCGCGAGGCGACATTTCATTTTCACGCGCTATTTTGGGGATTTTTTTTCTTTCATTCGTCCAACAGCGCGAGGAAATCGGGTTATTGGATCGCGAGAATGTCAGCCACATTTCCGGGACTGGTGCACGATGCGGAGGTATTTAAATTCATTTCTTACCACTTCACAAAAATCGTCTAATTTCATTTAATTTAGCGTAGCGTCGGATGGAGGGGAATTTGTGATTGCTTAGCACAGCGGAATGGAAGTTAATACTTGTGAAGGGAGTTTGCTGCAAAGGCGAGGATAAATATTCAGTTCTGCTGAAAATACCTATTGCTATATTTGTTGTTTTTTTCTCTCATTGATAAATATTGCTCTCGATGGTTTATGTAAATACAAGCTCTCCGCCGTGATTTGGACTATATTTGCTCATTCTTTATTTCATAATAACAATAATAATAATTATCCCAGTAACAGCAGTAGTGCAGACCCTCATGTCTTGTGCTTACCTGCGGTGAAACGGGCGTAGATTGTTGGAACTAAAAGGCTTTTAATAGCGATTGCACGGACGTAGTAATAATAATATAGTCAAATAACAGACTCCGTGGCAAATGATAGACAAGTGAGGGAGGAAAAAACGCTGTGAGCTCGTGGAGCAGTTTGCAGTGTGTTTCACGCACTCCCTCCCAGGCACGGGGAGATGACATCGCCGTCAGGTACTTTTCTAAAGACACTTTGAGCTGCTGTGTGTGTTTGTGTGTTTGGGGAAGGTTTGAGTTTCCGCCGCGTGAGAAATGCGCGCGGATCGCTGCGAGCGCGTGTAAATGACATCCCTCATATTTTTCTCTTTTTTCCCCGCACAGATACGTCACGACGGATCAAACAGCTACCGTTTGATGCAACTCGGATGCTTGGAATCTGTGGCCAACTCGTCTGTCGCTTACTCTTCATCGTCTCCGCTTACATACCCAGCTACCGGAACCGAATTTGCCTCCCCGTATTTTCCCACGAACCACCAGTACACGCCCTTACACCACCAGTCGTTCCACTACGAGTTCCAGCACAGCCACCCGGCCGTGAACCCGGACGCGTACTCGTTAAACTCTCTGCATCACTCGCAGCAGTATTACCAGCAGCTCCATCACGGCGAACCGGCGGACTTCATCAACCTTCACAACGCCCGGGCGCTTAAGTCTTCGTGCCTGGACGAGCAGCGAAGGGAACTGGGCTGCCTGGACGCGTACCGCAGGCATGACCTGTCAATCATGAGCCACGGCTCTCAGTACGGCATGCACCCCGAGCAAAGACTGCTGCCCGGGGCGGGTCTGGGGCTGCCGCCACCGGGGGCCGATGACCTACAGGTACACCTCACCGGCATTCTACCGTTCAAGCACAAAACACACACACACACACTCAACGGTGTCGTCTACAGAAAAGTCGACGCCTTCAGGGATGTTGTATAGTCACTTTCACTGCCCGAACAGAAGAAATGATTGCCCGAGGGCTCGAAAAAAAAACATCCGGAATAAAAGAAGGCCGTGCGATCACTTTTTTGCGGCCTTGACGATTTCGCACGACTAATAAATTGATCGAATAACGAACAATAGTAAGCTATTCTTTCTAAATAAATTGCGTACAAACGAAAAAAAAAACATAGCGAAAAAACAACAGTCGCTGCGTGAGAAACGCGTGAATTACCGACGCGTGAAATAAAGACTTTTTAAAGCTGTATTTGGAAACGTTTGGATGCACCGCATTTGAGTTGATTTAACCAGCGGATTTTACATATTTAATATAGTGAATATTGAGAAGTCTGCGCGTATGTCGGGCCTCGCTTCTGTAAAGCCGCTGTTTCTTTTTCCTCTGTTAAAAGGCGGATTAAGGGCTTGAAAAAGTGCGAACAAAAGGCAAATCCTCCGCTGTAGAGCACCGTAGTTTATCCAATTTAGGACTTAATGTCAATCAACTGGTTATTTATGCACAGACATCTGAAACAGCTCAAGTTTAACCGGTAAGTCAAAAATATGTTAAGATTAAAATAATTACCCAGACCTTTTAAAACGCAATGCGACGACAAATTTAAATAGATATATTTGATGTATTTGAAATAAATTATTTGAGATTGCTGTTTTTGCAAATTTTATTTCACTGCATTGAAATTATTATAATTGTATACTAAATTATGGATTTGAACGATAACATTGATGTAATCTGAATTAAAGGATTAAAATTATTATACAAATTATACTACAAGATAGAATTAAATGTACATACTCTTGTTTTAATTTTTTGATTAATATTTATTTGTTACATAATTTTTGTTCTGTGCATGTTTTACAGCGCATGTGCAAATAATATACACATTTGCAAAATATAATAGTACAATAGTAAACATATAATATAATAGTAATATAAGAACATACTAATATGTTTTGCAAATAATAGAACAAACTTAATAGTATTATAATAAACATTTGCAAAATAAGCACTGTTTTCTAGTAAAATATTAATTATATTTGGGGGTCGAAATTGGGTTATTATTATAGCAATGTTATTGCATGTACTCTAACCTATGCTGTAGTACTCCAATGTTTATATATATATATATATATATATATATATATATATATATATATATATATATATATATATGTTTATATACATTTATATACACAATGCAGTACTATAGCATAGCATAGATTGTCCTAAACCATCCGTACTAAACTGTATTGATATTTTGTTGTAACAATGCAATTTTGCAATGTGCTGTTTTTATTTTTTTTATTGTTTTTTCTTAACGCTTTTTGCAAAACAGCCGTAGAAGTTTAAGCATGTTGAAAAAAAAACGCAAGATTCTTTAGTATTGCTGTCGCGTGTTAAGGAACATTCTGCACACGCACACAAAAAGGCCCACAGGAGAGCAGACACAAAAACACAGAAAGCAACACATACGTCATGTGAAAAGCTTTTTGGACCTTTCTTTGGTGCTGAATGAAACCGTGCGCTCGGTGAAGGCCGCAGAACAGATGCGGGCAGTCTCGTGCGCACAAGCGCATCTTTGAGCCGCTAAACAGATTTGGCACGCGGAACAATAGAAGCTGCCGCACCTTTAACACGCACACGCGTAATTTATGCCTGATCCGACGGGTTTGTATATTGATTTTATAATCACTTTAACTGCGGGGAAAAGAAAAATAGAGCAGGAGTTTGTTAAAGGGTTACAAGAGCACGCCAGTATGGTGTCAATATGGATGTGAGTGTGTGGGTGAAATATGTGTGCTTTTCTTTTTTTTTCTTTGAGAGAGTGTGTGTGTGTGTGTCTGACTTGGCCTCCAGACTGGTCGTGGCTCGTGAGACGGATTAACTCTTTTCTTTTGATGCAATCCAATGTTCCTTCGGCTGATGACATCACTGATAAGAGAAAGTAAAATAATAATCTGTTGGTTTGACATCATAATGTAACAGGTGCCGTAACTTCTGAAACAACCTGTTAGCACGTGCTCTGTGTAAAGTGTCACACTGATCACAATATTTAAGAATGGTTTATTGTGGATTATGAAGTTCATATTTATATGTTTGTGTGTTTAGGGATCTGTAGACGCGCAATGCGGACTCGTGTTAAATGGCCAAGGTGGTGTGATCCGGAGAGGTAAGGTCACGAGCACACACGCAAATAGAAAACTACTAATTTTTATTTTATTTTATTATATTTGTTTTACGTTCTAATTGTATTTCCATTAACCTGCCTGCTAGATATAGTTTTTAAATATTTCAAATTATATATAAATAGATTTTAAAAATCGCCATTTTATTGCTAACATTTTATAGGCTACTGCTTTCCAGTGACGAGATAAATATAAACATTTAGCGCATTTTCATTTAATCTCTTTAAAGAAAAACAAACGTTAATATTTTAATGAAGATGAAAGCAGGTATTTTTAGTATTCTTTACGTCAGTCAACAGGCATGTTTTACATTTTTGTATTTAATGCGGCTGTTATTGTAAAACACGTACAAGTACAAATAAAATAATAATAATAATAATAATAATAATAATAATAATAATAATAATAATAACCTGCAACAAAGAAGCAAAAAGCATTTCAATACCGGCTTTGCATTTGGGATTAATTTGGCCAAATGCAGAATGTAATTGCATAATTGTATGCATCAGGGTTTTTTTATTTACTCATGCTCAATATACCAATTTGTAAACATTATTTTTCAATATTTGTTTTGTTTTACTTGTATTGAAATAAACGTTTTCTTTTGTCTCTAAACATGTTTAGCATTACAGTATCTTTCCAGCTAACGCAGTTCAGAGAAAATGCATTAATTACTCAGAGAATCCATAATTAAGGCACTGGGCCTATATATATATATATATATATTTCAGAAGTTGAAACCACCATAAAACATACATTTCTCAAGGTCATTCTCCAGTGAGAGGTGTTCTCAGAAGAGTTTCTGTCTGCCGCTGTGTTTTGTAAAATCGTGAGTCTTGTGTGGATGAATCGAATCGTGTTCCACGTTTCGTAATATTTTCATAATATCAGTCGCATCTTTGTCTGTGTCTTCAAAGCAGCAGTGGATCGACACACATGTGGAGTTTGCCATAAAGCGAACGGTGTCTTGGGCGCTTAATTTTTAATAAACTCTGTCTAGGTGTTGGGCTCGCCATCACTTCCAGTTAATGGTGTGCAGGATTTAGCCGCGAGCTCCGCCGCTCCAACCATCACAACCAATAATCATTGCTTTACCTCGCGCTCCGGTATCGATAGCTTCTCGCGCCTCGGGCGCACGCTTTGATATGTTAATGCCGCGCGGCTCCAAATTCAGTGGAGATCATATTAATGTTGTTCACACTGACTGCAGCTTTGGCTTCGTTGAATATTCAGATAACCTTTTTCAAAAGAAATCACTCAAGAAACGAGGATCCTACTTAGAAAAGTCGTCTGTGTTTTAATCATGATTATCCCTCTTAGCTTTCAGGAATTTGATCAAGCTTCACCCCGCCTTTACACACGCGCACGCACACATACACACTCTGAATGTGTGACTGCATCTTTCTCTCACTGTGCGCGCTCTCGTTCGCTCATGCGCGCGCGTGTGTGTGTGTGTTTGGGCGCTGGTGATGAGCGCGAGGCGCGCGCCGTAAACACGCACCATCACTACAGTTGAAATAGAAACAGAATGACATTTGGCCTATGTCTTTTTTTCTTTAATTTTTGTGGCAAACTCGCAAAAAGCGCTTGATTCGCTTTGTGATCGCTCGCGCGCTGCCTCGGGCTACTCTCCCTCGCGCTTAAATACCCGCTATCGCCTCTGGGCCCGGCGCGCGCGACCAGACTACCGGCAATAGCTCTTTTTCAATTGCCCTTGGCAACATAAAATACAAACTACTTTGAATCAAAACATTTTGGGTGGAATTAATGTGAAGTGAACTTGCATGCTAGCAGAGATCTTGGGTTTGTCAGAGCGCTTTAGGGTGACTGATGAGGAGCAGGTTAGAGGCCCACTAGCCAAAAAAACTCCTTCAGGAACACACACGTTCACACTGGAACACAAACACACATACACACACTGCTAAATAAACCAGCTGACCCATTCATTGCAATGCAATCTGGATATGTCACATTTACAACCTAAACATATTTCTATATTTCTGCATATGGATTTGACACACAATTCTTAATAAACACACATTTTATATGAAATTGAATGTGAAAAAATGCACTTCTCTACCGGTAGCTGAGATGAAATACTTTTTGAGGTTAGAGTTTTAGTAGCATTTGATTTATTTACTTATTGAACTATATAATGAACACATGGATCCGCATGACTTATTAAAATCATATAGAAGCAATTCACCTTAAAATTACCTACAATACACTCTTAAAAAAACTGGCACCAGACATTTCATAAACACCTTTTTACACACATTTCATACCATAAAAATATTTTCAGTGGCAGATGTTCCTTTAGATTATTAAAATGTTCTTCACACCAAGAAAAAAAAATGTTGCATTAAGAGCTTTAAGGTTCTTTGTAAAACCTAAAACGGTTCTTCTTTTGGAAACTTTATTTTTATACGATTACACATTAATTTTTTAAAATTGTGAATTTTCGCTTCAACCACACAAATTCAACAGCGCAGTTTCAACCCATGTTTTAAAAAGCACGATTGACTTTGAATTATTGTCCAATGGATCCTGTATAAGACTTCTAAAGACGTTTAAAAATTGCTGTTGTATGCATCTGGGTGATTTTTGTCATTCACATCCTCAAACAGAACAGACAAGCCAAATGTCTGACTGAAGGTGTTGTGTGTTGGCTCTGTGTACAGGTGGCACATGTGTAGTGAATCCTACAGACCTGTTCTGCTCCGTACCAGGAAGACTTTCTCTTCTCAGCTCTACCTCAAAGTACAAAGTGACCATTGCTGAAGTCAAACGCCGCCTGTCTCCTCCAGAGTGTCTCAACGCTTCACTACTCGGTGGAATATTAAGAAGGTAAAAGAAAAGAACAGCTGGAAATCAGTCCCAATTTGAAATGACAGAATACTACATTTAAAACAACTGAATCTTTGTTTTTTGATGGTTTCAAACGAACATTTTAATTGCTCTAAAGGTTCTTCACAGTGGAAAGGATTTTATTTATTTGTATTTTTTTAATGAAAACTAATTTGTTTAAGAACTGTTCTTTAGAAAAGCAACATGCTTCTTCCATGGCATTGCTGCAAAGCCCTATGTAAGAGTGCATTACAGCTGTGAGTCCTGAGAAGAGCGAGTGTTTGCTGGCACACATTTGCCTGTCAATTTAATAAAGATCTCCATGCATGTTGCATGACATTCTTCAATCCTAAAGAGATTTAGGAGGATTAAAACAAGACACTGAAATATAATTAATGGAATTGAATGACATCCCTGCTATATTTCAATTTTTAATTGGCAAAACAAAGCAAGAAAGAGGATAAAGAGATGGGACATGCAGTCCAGGACAGTAAATCCAGAGATAAAGGCTGGATGTGTGTATGTGTGAGAGAGAGATCGAGAGAGAGAGATGGAGAGGGAATGAGAACAGTGAAGCTGAGGCTCCATTATTGATGAGGGACACAGACTGGAGAGCAGAAATGAGGCCAGTGACGAGAAGAGAAGAGAAACACACACACACACTTACACACACACTCGTTTTAAACACACAGGACAACTCATACTGCTGATGCACAGGTTCATTAACACAAGCACCAGAAAAACTCTCAAATTCAGTTCTGATTAAAGGAAATTGGGATATTGATTGTTAATTAAACATTTTAGATTATAAACCTAAAATTAATATAAGCATTGTGATTTTCCACATTATTAAAGGGGTAGTTCACCCAAAAATGAACATTTCTCACTATTTAAATCACACTCAAGTGGTTCCAAACGTTTATGACTTTCTTTCTTCTGTTGGACACAAAAGAAGATATTTTGAAGAAAGCTGCAAACCTGTAACCATTGACTTTCATAGTAGGACAAACAAATACTATGGAAGTCAATGGTTACATGTTTCCAGCTTTTTTTAAAACATCTTCTCTTGCATTTAAACAGAAGAACGAAACCCATAAATGTTTGAAACAAGGTAAAATGGTGACACAATGTTCATTTTGGGATGAACTATCCCTTTAAATCTAATCTTAAAAAAAGTGTAAAGAGTTCACACAGAAATGTAGGTTTGTAGAGTGTTTGGGCTGAATAATGTAGAAGTGCTTTGGAAAAAAAAGGCATGTTGGGCAGCAAACGCTCTTCTGGGGATGTGAATGACACACATGCGAAGAGTGTTGCTGATGGACTTTTCTCCATCTGTGTGTTCAGGGCCAAGTCAAAGAACGGTGGCCGGTGCCTCAGGGAGAAACTGGACAGACTGGGACTCAATCTCCCAGCAGGCCGCAGGAAAGCAGCCAACGTCACACTCCTGACCTCTTTAGTGGAAGGTATGGACTCATTTGTGCGCCTCTTGTTTTTTCAGATGCATTGCTATAGCTGATGATTGGACAGACTGATGAATTTAATCAATGGTTGGTTGATTGCAGCGCAGTAAATAGTGGAATTACATTGCAGTAATGTCATATTTAAAGGGATAGTTCACGCAAAAATGAAATAGGTTGCAAACCTTTATGAGTTTCTTTTTTTTATGTTGAACACTAAAGAAGGTACTTTGAAGAATGCTGGAAACCTGTAACCATTGACTTTTATAGTAGGTACGAAAACAATTACAATGGAAGTCAATGGTTACAGGATTTTTTCTTTAGTGTTCAACAGAAAAAAGAAACAGGTTTGGAACAAGTGAAGGATGCATAAATTAATGTTTGGTTTTGGGTGAACCATCCTTAAGGGTCTTGAGAAAATGTTTAACGCAAGAAAATGGCTCTCACCATGGTCATAAAAATAATCTCGTTTTTTGTGTTGAATTTACTTATTTTTCTGATCCCTGGAGCAGCTTTTTTTTCTTGTTTCAGATTAAATTGACCTAATTTGAATACATTTTCCAGAAAATAAAACGTAGTTATTTTGCTTCTTAAGTAAATGTATATGGATTTAAGTATATGTTCAGATATTTATAGTGGAAAACAAGACTTTTTCAAATGTAATAATGATTATAATATTAAATTATGGCGACGCAGTAGGTAGTGCTGTCGCCTCACAGCAAGAAGGTCGCTGGTTCGAGCCTCGGCTGGGTCAGTTGGCATTTCTGTGTGGAGTTTGCATGTTCTCCCTGCGTTCACGTGGGTTTCCTCCGCGCGCTCCGGTTTCCCCCACAGTCCAAAGACATGCGGTACAGGTGAATAGGGTAGGCTAAA
This sequence comes from Danio kyathit, assembly GCA_903798195.1. NCBI lineage: Eukaryota > Metazoa > Chordata > Actinopteri > Cypriniformes > Danionidae > Danio > Danio kyathit. Next base: position 54,509,016 of record LR812538.1, on the reverse strand, counting down.
TTGTCCGTGGTGTATGAGTGTGAATGAGAGTGTGTGGATGTTTCCCAGAGATGGGTTGCGGCTGGAAGGGCATCCGCTGCGTAAAACATGTGCTGGATAAGTCAGCGGTTCATTCCGCTGTGGTGACCGCGGATTAATAAAGGGACTAAGCCGAAACGAAAATGAATGAATGAATATTAAATTATAATAAGAAATGCACAAATTAGCTAGACTATTTTTTTATTGAACGTTTAAGTTGTTTAAAAAAAAAAGCAGTTTTACTTTAAAAATAGATTATTAATGTGTTCTAATTCATTTGTTTTATTACAGGGTTTCTGCAGGTTTCACCAAGTTAAATTTAACACTTTTAAGACATTTTTAAGACCATCATGAATGAAATTTTAGACTTAAACAGGGTTAAATGCTGATTTTCTCCCCCGAATATCCCAGTTAGAAAAGATTTTCACTTACCCAATCAAAAATTATAAAAATGTAATACATTTAATAATAAAGTAATACAAATTTTTGTTTGAATTTTTTTTTTTTTTCAAATATATCCATTCACAAATTCTATAACACCAACCAAGAATAGAACAAAACATTGCTGTCAATTACTTCAGTATACAATAGTAATAGTTTAATAATAAAGAATATAGGTCAAGTCAGTATCCTTAGCAGTACATTAATGGAGAACATTTAAGCAAGTGTTACTGTGAGGGAAGTAATTAAATGCTATTTTTAAATAAAAAGTAGGGATGCTCCGATTAGGATTTTTGCAGCCGATACAGAGTACCGATTCCTTGTCATGAGGATCATGTACGTATTAATCTTAACAGAAGATCTTGCCTTACCTCAGACAATACATTAAGGATGCTGCATATAATACCTTAAACGCATCTCTTATAACCATTTGGGTGTGAACTTGTCATGGCCAGAAGCAGCTTTACAGAAAATAATTCATTCATTGATTTTACTTTGGCTTATATATATATATATATATATATATATATAATATTTGCAAATGCTTGTGTGTCTTCCTCTGCTTGTAAACTCATAAACAAACACCTGAGATCGATTCATGAGATCGGCCAGATTGGCGAGTACCAATCGAGTCCTGAAATGTGGTCATCGCCCGATACCGATCTTCAGCCGATCAATCGGAGCATCCCTAGTTAAAAGTTTTATTAAGATGGATTGTTCGTGATTGTATGGGTGTTAATGGCCAGATTGGGTAGCTATACATAAACAAAGGAAAATTAAGACCTATTAAAAGAAGATTTAAGACCTACAACACAACATTTAAGTAGATTTAAGTATTTTTAAGACATAAAATTTGGCTTTTGAGATTTAAGACATTGTAAGACTTTTTAAGACCCTGCAGATACCCTGTATTAATAATTATCTTTAATAACCCTTTAACTGCCTGCTCTACCAAATGGTTGACCATATTTTGACTGCTTTAAATAATGACTGAAAATCATTTAAAGAATGGCTGTTTTCAATAATGGTTTACACACACAGCATTGTTGGTTTACAAAAACAAACAAAAAAAAATCAAGCAAACATAATCCTGTCGCACTACACTTGATTTTGGTTTACATGTTAAATGAGAATCTGAAATATTTTATGGCATACTTCAAAAAATAAAGATGACTTAGTATTCATTAATGTTTTATTTTGATTATATTTTAAAATAAATTGGTCTTACACTTCATATATTTTTTTTATTTTTCATAGTATATGCATTTATTCTGCCACTTTTACCATAAACCGACATATAAACCATTTGGTAGAGGCTGATATTTTAGAAATTATGGGATGTGTTGAAAAAATGCATTGAATATGTTAACTAGTGACATTAGGAGTTAAGAAATGCAATCCTCACATTAATTTCTTGATGGAGTAAAGGGTTAATCAGTTTTAAGATTAATAAACCTGCACAATATATTACGGCAATGAGTTTATAATATCATTGTTATATTGCTCTGTAGATTTTAAGAATTGAATGCAGTTTTGCTCTTTAGCCTGTATTATTTTAATATTTATTTAGCAAGTATTGTATTTATTTATTAATAAATAATAATGCTTTGATGTTAAGTTGAATGTTAAAGGTGAAACTCGGCTTTTATAATTTGAGTTTTCGTTAGCTATAATTGACACCTGAGCGCATACGGCAGGATATTATTAACGCGTCTGGTTTAGTTTCCTCATATTTGCTGAGGATGATATCATTAAGATTAAATCGCACACATCTGTTCCACCATAAAAGAAAAAGTGGAATATTTTTAGTCTACAGACATAATCTTTATTACTCTAGGGACGAGTTTGAGCATAAGAATGGTATGAGACAGATTGATGCAACATCTATGCAATTGCATTAAGCAGTATTTAGAGAAAGTAGTGATTTCCCTCTTCTCTGCTCTCTGTGGATGCAGGAGAAGCGTTACACCTGGCTCGAGATTTTGGTTACACCTGTGAGACTGAGTTTCCCACTAAAGCGGTCGGGGAGCATCTGGCCCGCCAGCACACAGAACCAAAGGAACAGAACGCACGGAAGAAAATGGTGCTGGCCACCAAGTAAGACTGCACTTCTTCTTTCTGTCAGATGTACTGGATATACAGTATAACTCGTGAAATGATACAATGCTAAATGAAGCCTTCATTTACACCCAAAGGCTTTCACTCTGTTTACATTCATAAAAATAAAGATTCCAAAAGGAGGTTTTTGCAATGGAAAACCCTTTTTGGCTTCCCTAAAATAATTTAGTTTCTTTTTTTATGATTCATATTTCTTATTTTCTTCAATAATTTAAGATAAATAATATAAACTCGATAAATAAAAAAGCACACACACAGAAAATAATAATAGTAAAAACATTATGATTAAAAACACAATAATAATGCATAAATAAGATAATCACACTTTTACCATGCGTCTCACCACACTGACATCATCCAAAAATGCCACATCATTTCCCCCTCTTTCTGATAAACATCCAATTTATCAAGTAATCTATATGTCGTTTTCTCATATGCTGCCACCTTCCCTAATTCTGTAACCCATTCTTGAAATGATGGTGGCCCTGCTGAACGCCATCCCCTTATAATGTTTTGTCTTGCCATCATAATACTTATTTGAATCCACTCAGACATCCTCCCACCAGACCCCAACACGAACAGGTCTCCCAGTACATATATGTTAGGACAAAACGAAAAGCAGCATCCAGAAACATCCTGAATGTAACTGCACTTTAATCCAGAATTCCTGTATTTTAGAATAGGACCACAGGACATGCATCAAGTCTCCTTTTTCACACTCACATCTCCATCTTTCAGCAAAGTCCTTCAACTCAAGCCTGAAAAGCCGACTCAAATAGTCCAATAAAAACGATTCAAAATTTTAAGTTGTATTAGGGGTACTCCTAAATTTCTTGCCCATTTTGGCAAAATTTCCTCCAATGTTCATCGCTAAATGTACAATTTAAGTCTTTACTCCAAACAGCTTTATGCACAGAAAGGAAACTACAACTTTCCATTAACAAATTATAATACACTGAAACTTCATGCCCTTTCCCATATGCTCTAAGAATTACTGATAAATTATTACCCGTCTTCAAAGTACTATTTAATAGATGTCTAATCTGTAAATATCTCCAAGACTGATTTTTGTTTAGGCCAAAATGTTTACTGATTAAATGATTTAAAAGGACTCGGGATGTCCAGATCCAATCACATGATTGGAAATCAGGCCTGATCACGCAGTTTCAGACTCAATCGGAATCAGATGTTACCTCTCGATCAGGACTGGAATATATATGTTAAATGCTGGCAAACTAGAACACGGAAGCAGCTTGAAGCGGAAAGCGCAAGTATGTCTTCGGTCTGGAGGTGTTGTAAAGTTGATGACAACATTGCCATAGCAAACTGTGAGATGTGTAAACTTGGGATTGCCTGTCGGGTATTTTAAGTTGAGGTGCTATTTGGTTTTATATTAGATTTACTGTTGCACTAAAGTCCAAAAGTGAAGAATTGATGTTATTTATTACTTGATTGTTCAAGCTACCTCACAGAAGTGCAAACAGAGTTGTTCAATGTTAAAATAAGGTGAATTAAATAAAAAATAAGGAACATCCTGGATCTGTTTCTTCGATCTTCTTAAATTTTTTTGATTTATTATGGAAGTATCGGATCGGGTTTCGGTAGCAGTAGTTACTCAAAATCAAATGACTCTGACTCGAGGGCAAAGAAATCTGATCAGGACATCCCTAAAAAAAATCCAGAATATTTTTTCCATTACATAGAACATGTTCCAAATGGAATGTTCAAGGATCTTCAAAGAACCATGAATGCCATTTAATTTCACTTTTTTTAAAGAGTGAACATTCAAACTCATGTTTCACAACACATAATAACCTTTATTTAACCAGGTAAGTCAATTGAGAACCAGTTCTCATTTACAATGACGACCTGGCCAAGCGGCAACATCAAAAGCAGATACGAAGCAGCAGAGACACAATACAAAACAATTTCACAGATGCAGATAACAACATATAAAACCAAGGAAAAACTAAAAACTAGCACAGTGATCTTGTACTATTAACTGGATTAAAATTTTAAAGGATGAAAGTGTTGAGCTTTAAGGTTTGCTGCAGATGAGTCCAAGCATCAGCAGCAGAAAACTGAAAAGAGTAGCGACCAAATGAAGTGAACAATTTGGGTATGCAAAGGTTAATAAAACTACTAGAGCACTGATTTCGATGTGTATCCTGAATGTTAAGAAGTGACTGTATATATAGTTGAGTTTTCCCAATAAGAGGCGTGCAAAAAAACAGAAACCAATGAAATTGTTGACGTGTTTCAATGCCAAGATTGAAATGGCGCACCAGTAACAAAACCAATTGCTGCATGGTAAATTACATCCAGTTTGTGAAGGAGAGTTTTTAAAGCTGTTCTGTAAATTAAATCCCCATAGTCCAAAATTGGAATACTGTTATTTGACCAAATGCTGCTTTGAAGAGTGCGTAAAGAAAGGGTTGGTAAACCAATACGGGCTTTAACCTTTTTGAGGAATTCATTTATGTGAGTTTCAAATGACAGTTTACCATCTAACCAAGATATCTGTAGCCAACATAATCAATCTCAGTACCCTCTAATGAGGAAATTTTATGAGCAAACTCAACTAAATTTCTAATGAAAACCATACATTTTGTTTTATTAGTATTTAAAACTAAATGAAGATTGGTAAAATCTCGTTGGATGCTTAAAAAACTGGCTTCAGTGAAGAAAGTGCTGTAGTCAGAGAGGAACTAGATGCATAGACCATTTCATAGTGGTCATGTCATTGGCCTATGAACATTTCCTGCTTGTTATCAAACTATTTCATCATTGTAACAAGAGGCAATTCAATCATATCCTTACGTTAAAACAGCTATCATAACATTAGCAATATGTGGCTCTTTTTGGATTCTCTGAAGCTATAGAAATTAAAAATGTAAAACAGGAAATACAGTAGGACCATTGTTATGGTTTACATCCCTCAAAATGGTCTATAAGTGATGGTATCCTCAGCATGTAGATGTATGGAAGAATCATCTGCAGCAGAAGCAATATCTTCACCTTTGAAAATACTGAGAATAAGAAATGGTGGAATTTCTGATAATTGGGTGAAAGGGTGCGTGTTTGCATGTATGAGCTCTCATTAAATCTCCTTTATACATTAATTATAAGAATGCTGCTTTTGTTTTTCTCCGAGATGTTTAACTGTTTGTGTGGCTGTTTCTGCAGGCAGATCTGTAAGGAGTTTCAGGATTTGTTAAGTCAGGATCGATCTCCGCTCGGTTCCTCTAGACCAACACCTATTCTAGACTTGGACATTCAGAGACATCTAACACACTTCAGGTAAAGAGCTGAAACCTGCCTGCAAAAATAGCACAAGTTCATTGTTTTGCAATGTGGAAGTATTTCAATATAGCTGCTATAACACTGAAAAAAAGACTAGTGTGTTTGTGCTGACAATAATCAGGGTTTCTACAGCTCTCATAAAGTCAAATCTAAGACCATTAAGAATTCAATTTTAGACTTCTACAGGATTAATTCTACCATCATGAAGAATCGTTTAATTGTTTTTAGCTTTCTTTCCCTGATTAGGGAATTTAATTTAAAGGAATTTGCGGTAAAAATGTCTAACAGCTGCTGTGAATTGTTTCTCTTTGCAACATAAAACTTTAATATATAAAACTTAAGGTTTTATTGAGATGTATTGTTGGTCACTGGATGGGTGTCGGCCCAAATTGAGCAGCTTTACTAAGACCTGTTTAAAACAATTTAAGACCTACAACACAATGTGTCAATGAATTTTAGACCTTTTACGCCCTAAAATTGAACAAATAATAATAACAAATATTATAACAAATACCAGTTTGCAACATGAACAGTTTTTAAAAGCTGAAGTCACTGAAATTAAATTAGCTGGATGAACTAAGTCAAGGATTGTTATTGACAACTGTTTTCTATGATCTTTTGCAGTCTGATCACGCATGGATTTGGTACGCCGGCGATTTGCGCAGCTCTTAGCACCTTTCAAACGATTCTCAGCGAAATGCTCAATTACCTGGAGAAACACTCAGCAAATAAGAGCACAGGAACGCCGGACACCAATCAGATCAACTCCAACTCGGACAAAACACTGCGCAAAACCGAGGCACCAATAAAAGACGGTAAAATCGAGAAGACGGAATGACTCTGAATGACACAGGAGTGGCCGCTGTCCTGACTGAGCCCTGATGGGCGGGACTTGTTCAGGGTGTGGCTACTAGGGGTGGGGTTACTGGGTTTTTATTCCATATGCATTTATTTCTAAAACTGGCATACCTTCCTACGACCTCAGCTTTCCCTGTATGAGAGTCTGTCTGTATGTACAAACCACTCACCATTCTCACTGCCCGCAAAAAAACGCAAACCATTTCATTATTTTCTAAGTTATTGAAGAAGTTATTTTGCTTAAAGTTGGTCTGTAATTAGTTTAAATAACGATTTTAAAAATGCAATATCTTTTATTAAATAAAAAAAGACTCACATTCCATTTCTGGCGAGGCCTCGTTTGAGGTCAGTTTGAGACTGTAAAAATATTACAGGTAACGTTCCCTGTTAATTACTGTATAATGTGCATGTTAAACTTTGTACACCATCTGAAACGGAAATCCCCCACTGTTGTACCAGAACACAAAACTCTTTGACTGCATTTGTAAAAAAGTTATATATAAATATATAAATTCAATCTTTTCTTGTAGGCTTTGAACTACATATATGAAATAACCCTACATGCAAACTACTGGTGTTCAATAAAGCATATTGCTCAAAGTCTTATATTAGCTCACCTGTCTGGACTGGAATTCTTGTGATGCTGCTTGAATATGAATCATATTTGATGTGCATTTGATATGGATTTGCCACAGACAACACCTTATTGATTAATCAATCACATATTTCAGCTTACCAACCTGCTTCAGCCAAATTTCTCACTCACCTGCTGCTGTTTTACAAATTTAGGATCGTTTTTACTCAGACCACAGGCCTTTTTATATCTGCATTTGGAAATCTGACAAGTTACCTTCTAACTGAAGGCCATAATTATCCCAAGATTGATCCAAATGTATATAAACATACCTTTAAACATAGCGAAAACTATTTATTGTAATTATAATCTTTCATAATTAAACCTACAATGCAGTAAAACTCGAGTCTAAATGCGTTTTAATTATGACGGAATCCATATTAAACGTGAATAAACATGGTTGATGTGGCGCTAATAAGCACTCACACACAGCAGAGATCATTAAGAGCAGAGAGAAAGACCGGAATGATGTTGCACCAGAAGGCTTTACAAAGTCAATAACTGACTGACAGATCGATGCGAAGGTTTTCAACAAGATAAAAGCGCTTCATATTCATATATTTGGTAGGAAACCGCTGTCTGATCTTAGTACGTTTCGATAATCAGCGGCTATAACATCCAAAACAACAACACAATCTTGAGGAAAACCCAAACAGTCCTGACGCGTAATTAGCGCATTTATTGATCACGAGATGCGTTTTATCAGTTCGGGCAGTTCTAGATGCATGTGTGACGTTCAATAAATAAAGTTTCGCTTCAGTTTAATGCACCAGAAGATGAAATCCACTCGACCTAGTTTACTCGGAAAGTAATTATCTCAAAAGTTCAAAAGATAAAATGCAAATAAAAGTCCTCTTGAGAAAACGCAGAAGAAACTCACAACAAAAACAACCAGATATTAATCATTTTAAACTAACATTTAGTGTTTAAACCCCTTGGGAAATTTGACCACTGATTTATCATATAAATAAGACAAAAACACGGCTTTTGTTGTTACAAATTAACCATGGTTTGATACATTAGCCATACTTCAACCATGATATTTGTTGTAACTGTGGTTAGAAATGGTAATGAAAATGCCATACTTGTTTTAATAATAATATATTAATAATAAAATATTAGTAATGTATTAATCATAAAAATAATGATGTTAACTATGAGAAAATGTCTTAAGAGTTTTTTTTATTTTTACTAAATGTCTAAGTGTAGCCTAAATTATCTCTCAATTGATCAAATGAGATCTTTAAAACGAACATAATATTCATAAATAATATATAGACAAAAACGATGATTAAAATATGTTCAAACACATATGCGACAACCTATACACCATTTTGAGGGATGTAAACAAAAACAATGGTCTCAACGTGTTTCCAGTTATTAATTTCTATAGCTTCCGACAATCCAAAAATACTGTTAAATAATGTTATGATAGCTGTTTTAACATTAAATTATGATTGAATTACTTCTTGTTACAGTTATTGAATAGTTTTATAACAAGCAGGAAATGTTCATGGGCCAATAACATGATTGGAATTGTCTATAATATCTTCAGCATTTCTGGAAATGAACCCGACCGCTAGGGCTGCACGACATTGGAAAAATATGACATTGCGATATTTAGTTTTTCAGCGATATATATTGCGATACACTTTGTTATACGTGGAAATAATTTTGATCACTTTATTTTAAGTTTCAGTTCTCGATTTTAGCAAACCATTTTGCCTTTTGCTTCAATAAACTCCTCGTTTGCTCCTTATTAAGGTAGTTTAGGTATTGGGTATACGAATGTAAAATAAGATTTTACAGAGCATATGCTTTCTCAATAACTCAATATCTCAATAACATCCCAGCAAACAATTTTGTATTTAATAGTCATCTAATAGACATCTAGACAGCTTGGCTAAAACAAGGATAAATTTGGGCTGTCAGTGAAAATCTAATATACATCTATTAGACAGAATTATACAGACAGATTAGACAGAGTTTATACGTGTAGTCATTCATTTCTGTTTATTTGTTGACTAGTCTAGTTTTGGCCTATTCTTAGACGTCTATTAAATTTTCACTGAAGTTTTCCCTTGTTTTAGCCGAGACGATCATGTTTAGACGTCTATTAGACATCTATTTAACATCTTAAAAAAAAAAACGCTTGCTGGGATGCATGCTAATAAGCAAGATAATAGTAAGAATTGGTACCTAAAGTGTTACCGAATGTATTCATTTTGATTGGGATGATTCTGAATCATGCATGTAATAAACAAACTACAACACTGAAAAAAATGATGTCTGCAAAACTGTTGCAAACTATTTATTTGTGTTGAATTTAAACAAAAAAAATAAGTTTAATAAAATTTTACTTAATTTGTTTGTTTAAATTCAGCCCAAATAAATTGTTTACAGCCACTTAACGTAAAAATATTGAGTAAATCCAAGGAATCATCACTGAATGATTTTTTTCAGTGAAGTAGCCTATAGACAAATGCAACAAAGCAAAGATAAAAGTGAAATAAACAGTGCATGCATTATGGTTTTGCATGGGTAAATTTAAAAATTACAATGCAAAGTCAACTCAACACTGCATGTTCGCGATGTGACTATTGCGGATGCATACATTGCAATATCGATGCTGAAACAATATATTGCGCAGCCCTACCGACCACACACACACATTTGAGGAAATACCATTGATTTTTCCTATTGTGTTATTTAAAAAAGCCAATTAATAACAAAATAACCGTAAATAAGCAAACCACAATATAATATAGTTTACATTCTGTTATAAATAGGGTTTTTACGAGTGACAAAATCTCCGGATGCCAACAACACTAAAATAATACTGGTTGCCTTATATTTGTAAACTGAATGAAATTAATCTTGAGTCCATTAAACCTATATTATGTTAAACTGACTTAAAACAGCTTGCGTAACTTATTAAACTAAGTAAATCATGTTCTAACTTAGTTTAATAAGTTACAATGACCTAAAACATATGCTAATTGATGATATAATTTTTTACAGTGAAAATATCGTTTACCTTCCTCAGAATTTGCTATATAAATCCTTATAATCGCGTTTATGACTATTATTTTTCATTATTTTATACATCAGCATGTTTCTTAGAGAATGTATACATTTTACTTGGGTTTATTATTGTGTGTTTATCATAGTTGGAGAGTTTCTGCCCATTTCTGTAGGGTTTCGACATGAACTTGATCTCTCAATCGTGTTGCGCGCGCGACATCTTGCGGCCAGTTCGTGTAATGGCAGAGAATTGTGGACCACGCCAGACGCAAGTGTAATAACTTCTGACTTTATTATAGGATAATTCTTACACATGCTCCGTGTATAAAACGTAATGGCCCAGTTTCACAAACAGGGCTTAGCTTAAGCCAGGACTAGGCCTTAGTTAAATTAGGCTATTTAAGCCACATTTATAAAAATGGCCTTAGAAAAGTATATTACTGGTGTGCACCTGGAGACAAAAAATGACACTGATGTATTTTAAGACATCTCACTGCAAGTTGTTTTGAGTTGAGACAGCTCAAACATGCAATTTAATCTTGACTAGCCTTAAACCTTGTTTGTGAAACCGGGGGAATATGTTACAGTTTTAAGCCTATATTAGCTACTTTTATTTAATATTTTAACATGAATATTAATTTTATACATTTAATATATATATATATATATATATATATATATATATATATATTATATATATATATATATATATATATATATTTTTTTTTTTTTTTTTTTTTTTTTGACATTACATTAGTCAGTAATGAAGCCAAGGCGTCACGGTGGAGCAGTGGGTAGCACAATCGCCTCCCAGCAAGAAGGTTGCTGGTCCGAGCCCCGGCTGGGTGGAGTTTGCATGTTCTCCTCGTGTTGGTGTGGGTTTCCTCCGGGTGCTTTGGTTTCCCCCACAGTCCAAACACATGCGCTATAGGTGAACTGAATAAGCTAAATTGTCCGTAGTGTATGTGTGTGAATGAGAGTGTATGGGTGTTTCCCAGTGAAGGGTTGCTGCTGGAAGGGCATCCGCTGCGTAAAACATATGCTGGATAAGTTGGCGATTCATTACGCTGTGGCGACCCCTGATTAATAATGGGACTAAGCCGAAAAGAAAATGAATGAATGAATGAATACTGAAGCCAAATCTGGAGCTTATCTAACAAAATAACTTATGATAACAGTCCAAAATGTAATTATAAAATATTAAATAAAAATGTCACAGATGTAAAACCTATTCAGGATCAATCATGCTTATTTTTCATTAGCTAAAATGTTTCTGGAAAGCAGTACAGGACTTCACAGCCAAAGCTTTACTCACTCCATTTGACAACACTTCAACACTATACCTTTTTGGTACAGAATTGAACAAGACACTTGATCCTACTTCTTTTTTGCTCAACTGGAACCAACAAAGGCCTCCAACATTTAAACTGTTCATACCACTCTTGAATGAAACAATGCTCTTGGAACAATATACATACTACTTAGAAACAAAGAAACAAAGGGGATGACTTTCAAAAAATATGGATGCCTCTAATGAACCTCTGACTCTCTGACCACCTCAGATGTATTTCCATAGTGTGACTTTACTCAATCACAGCAGAACTTTATTCATTTATTATGATCTTTGTATTCTGTTTGCATGGTGACGCGGTGGCGCAGTAGGCAGTGCTGTCGCCTCACAGCAAGAAGGTCGCTGGTTCGAGCCTCGGCTGGGTCAGTTGGTGTTTCTGTGTGGAGTTTGCATGTTCTCCCCACATTCGTGTGGGTTTCCTCCGGGTGCTCCAGTTTCCCCCACAGTCCAAAGACATGTGGTACAGGTGAATTGGGTAGGCTAAATTGTCAGTAGTGTATGAGTGTGAATGAGTGTGTATGGATGTTTCCCAGAGATGGGTTGCAGCCGGAAGGGCATCCACTGCGTTAAACATGTGCTGGATAAGTTGGCGGTTCATTCCGCTGTGGCGACCCCAAATTAATAGAGACTAAGCTGAAAAGTAACTGAATGAATGAATATATATAAATAGATTTTTTTTATGACTTTTGCTGCTATACTTGTGTCTACTGGTATCCTTGTCTTTGTCCTTTTTGTTTTTGTTTCTATGTTCATTAAAAAAAAAACAAAGAATTAAAAAAAAGAGCAAAATTCAAGAGAAACAAAAAATGTATATTGTTTTTCTTTTTTTAATTGGAAATATTGTTTTTTCCAATATTTCTCATGAATTTAAATGTCATATCCGTCTATTTCTAAAGATGTCCAGCGACTAAAATATTAATTTAATAAATATATAAATTTAATAAATCTGTTTTGTTCAAATGCACCAAAATATGACCAACATTCACTGAGAAATGGATAAAAATATTCATTTTCAAAATGGGCTGTACTCAATTAAGCTGAACACATTCCTTACAAATGACCCGAGTAACACATTGTTACTTTTTTTTTTTTAAGTGACTTAGGACTGTTACATATAACTTTTTTCCCAACAATGCATATTGATGCTACATTGTTACACTCTAAAATATGCTGTGTTGTATTAGTTTAGTTTAGTTTATTTGTTTACAGGGTCAATGCACATTAATAAACATGTGCCAGAATTAGCCAAGAATGGCTATTTTTTATCTGTAGACCCCTTACAGAACGTTAAAAAGTCACACCTAAAATACAAGCACAGCATAATAACAAAATACACTATCAAATATAAAATACAGTTAAAAAAGCAAAAAAACAAAAACAGATTGATGGCAGCAGAAAAGGACAACAACAAAAAAAAAGCCAAAGACAAACAGTACAAATAAGTGTCAAGAATACAGTACTAATGCTGACAATGCTGATTTGCCAATAACCAATTTTTAACATGAATCTGAAAAGAACGAAAAGTAAGTGATCTTCTTATTGTTGATGGGATGGTGTTCCATTCCCTAGCGGCTTTAACTGAAAATACAGACTGGCTGAATTTACTTTTTTTGAGAGGAATAATACAGTCCCCTCTTTCACCACCTCTAGTAGTTCGATGAGCAGTCGATCTAACTTTCACAAACTGATTTAGTGGTGAAGTCGGGTTATGTATGGTCTTATACATTAAACAAATATGTACATATTTAATTAAATTTTCCCAACTAAGCAGGTTATGTTTCTTTAATATTAAACAATGGTGAAATTGAACTGATTTCTTATCAAGGGTTTTTAAGGATTGTTTGTATAATGATTCAAGTGCAAGTTAAAGGGCACCTATTTTACCCCTTTTTCAAGATTTAAGATAAGTCTTTTGTGTCTCCAGAATGTGTCTGTAAAGTTTCAGCTCAAAACACCCATCAGATTATTTATTATAGCTTTCAGAAGTCTGTCATTTTCAGCTCTGAGCATCTTGTAGCTGGTTTTGTTGCCTGTGCCTTTAATGCTAGTTCTCCCCACCCACTGTTCCCAGAGTCAGAGTGTACCTTAATCTCCGGCTGCATCAGATAAACAGCAGAGTGACAGACATGAAGGAAGCAGATCTCATGAAACGTTTGTGAGAAATACCACAGTAAGAACTTTCCCAATGATTATTTGATGTATTTGTTGTGGAGTTAATTCAAGCCTTTCTGCAACGATGAGTCACACACAATGTCGTTACAAAGTTTGCGCACACACAGCACGTGCGTTTAACTTTGCGCTGTTTTTGTATGGCAAATATGACAAGATACACGTTAATATCCACTGCTGTATGGATATCCGTTATGTTAATGTACAAAATAATCTTAATTTAACGTCCACAAACCAGGATTGAAGCATCAACTTTTATAATTGTACTGACACTGTACATTGTACATTGTACTGATAATTGTACTGACTATAGCGATAAAGACGTTTAAAAATAAATAAATAAATTAAAAAAAAAAAAAAAAAAAAAAAAAAAAAAAAATCGCTGTAATTCATTACAAACATGCACTGATTTAAAAATGTTTTAAGCTTGTAAAACTAACTCTTGATCACATTTGATGATGATTGATGATCACAGAGCGCTGAACAGATCTTTTAATCCCAGTTGCTTTGCGCATGTCCTGTTGATATAATTGATATGATTATACGCGTTACAATGTTAATACACGGCTGTCAATCATAACGGTGGGCGGGAAAACCGCACTCCTACATCACGTTGTGGTCGGCCTCAAAATGGGAGGTATTTGGATCCTATTTTAACGTCAGGAAATTTAAAAAAAAGAGACTTATTGTGTTTATATCACCACAATATGTGGGCACACTATATCTACACACAGTTCTGTCCAAACATTTTTATCATAGGTGCCCTTTAAATCAGTGAAAAATTGACAAAACCAAGATTGTGAGCAAACTCTGGATTAAAACAACCCAGCAGTTTGATATTTTAACTTTAACAAAAGCATGTTTTTGTGACAACATAAATGTGATATGTGTGTGTGTGTTGGATGATCTGCATGTGTTTTGGTGTTCTGCGAGAATGTTAATGTGTGTTTATGTTGAATCGAAATCAAAGTGTGTGCAGAATGAGCCTACTTTCTGTCAGACTGTTGGACATCTGTCATGGCCTCTAGACATGCCTAGAGTGAGTGTGTGGCTCTGGCTCTTTCTCTGTGGCAGCGGGACTGATGAAACATTCATCGCAGATTATTTTCACTCATCCATACGTCGAGCAGCATCTTAATGACCAGCGCAACAGATCTGAAACTGAGATGAAACTGGGTCAGGATCAGTGAGACTCAGAATATTATAAACAGAAACACTTGACGTTTAGTTTCTTAAAGTCATTCTGTTATAATGTTAGGAGTTGAATTGTTGACAAGGCAATTGAATTGTCAGTAACGACATGTGTAACCTAGTGACCTCTTGTGCACGAATAAGGAATTGTTCATTCTCTACATGGAGAAACGCACAGTGATTAGTAGTCTATTACACTGCTGTATCTTATATGTAAATATTTACAAGGATCTTTCTATTTACATATGAAGGGTTCAGATGCAAAAACCTGTAAATGCTATCTGAAATTGTCTTCTACAATTAGCATTTTTCTCAGGCTCCTGTCTTGATTCAGTAATTTAACTTTTATGGCAAAGAATAGGTTATTTTTATCACTTTTAACTTGAAATAACTGAACATGAGCATTTTTCTCAAATGTTTATTATAAAAGAACATTCCAGATGGCACTTAGAGGTTCTTGCATCTGGACTTTTTTAATATCTTATATTTACAAGGATGAATATAATGAAAATGTCAATTGCTTGTGTTGAATTTCTAATCAAACCAATAATTATAGAACTGAAATTGTTGACCTAAAATTAAACAATTGAAATTTGTTTTCTTGAAATTTGGTGTTTCTGTTTGTATATACTATTCATTCATTTTCTTTTCAGCTTAGTCCGTTTATTAATCAGGGGTCGCCACAGCGGAATGAACATGCTGGATAAGTTGGCAATGTTTTATGCAGCGAATGCCCTTCTAGCTGCAACCCAACACTGGGAAACATATACACACTCTTGCATTCACACACATTGTATATGCAATGTCTGTTAGCAATTACAGTATATGTTTTGTTGGTTACCTTATATATTATATATTAATAATATTTATTATATACTCCTGAACTAGTTTTTGTTGCTTAGTTTACAAACAAACAGTGTTTTGATGGTGGTCTGCCTTTGTGACAACTTTTGCCTATTCCTGCTTCTGGGGCATGTTGCCTTAAAAAAAAAAAAAAAAAAAATATCTATATCTATATCTATATTTATTTATCTATCTATCTATCTATCTATCTATCTATCTATCTATCTATCTATCTATCTATCTATCTATATCTATATATATATATATATATATATATATATATATATATATATATATAATACAGCTAAATTAACCAGAAATAATTCAATAGAAAATAAATAAACTTGACTTGCCAATAGTTTTTACTATTTTATTCAATTATTTTATTTTATTATTAACATTTTAATATATTTATTCTTTTATTTTGTCTTATATTATTATTTATTTTATTATATATTATTATTATTTTATCAGATTTGTTGTATTTTATTATATTATATTTTTTATTTATTATATTATTTTATATTATTATTTTATTAATTATTTTATTTTATTATATATTATTATTATATTATATTTATTATTTTATTTTATTATAAAAAATTTTATTATTATTTTTATTTTATTAGATTTTTTTATATTATTTTATTCTATTTATTATTTTATTTTATTATACCATTTAATTTTTTTATTATTATTATTTTATAAGATTTATTATTTTATTTTATATTTTATTACTCCTAGAAAGACTAACTAGAGTGGAAAAATGCCCTGCTTGCTCCATCTTGAGCATCGATATCGCGTGCATCTGCAGTAGTCACATCGCAAGCTTAGATTATTTATTAAAGATGTAAAAGATAAATATATTATTACATTTTTTTATGATTTATACAATGATGACCGTGCTCTTTTACATTTGACTTCTGTACTTGAATACCGTTCGACTCCCCAGAAAACCTTAAGCAGTTTATTTATTTACTTTCGCTTGTAATTTATTATAATTTCACTTCATAGAAATAGTCTTGAGCATTTCAGTCGATCTAAATTAATAAAATCTTTTCAAATAAAGCTATTTAAATCATCTGATAAAATTATATTCAGAACTTTAATTCCATTAAAGACTTTAGTTTAGAGCATGGGTGCCCAAACTTTTTCTTATGAAGAGACAAAAACCAAACTTGATTGAGGTCCGTGAGCCAAAGGTAAATATATCAAACTGTATTACAAAATTGCCATAAAAAACTTCCTTGTTTACTTCAAAATAAATAGAAAACATTACTTTAATTACATTAACTAATGCCTAATATATATATATATTACATTTTATAATGAACCTATCACAATGAAAACACAAGAATTCAATTTATAACACAATGAGTTTCATCCCAAGCTGCACCTGCCTATTCCTTGATTTGCTCACCGATCATGATTTCTGAATTGTGCTCTTTCCGTTGAGCAACAGTATGCTCTTAAAAAATCTCATTCATTTAATTGAAATGTGCTTTTTTGTAGCTTAACAATAAATCAAACAAACGAAAGTGACAAACATTGTTAAATTGGCAATGTGTATTAAAGGCATCACCCCCAACATTCTGCCTCTCAGAGGGGTTGGAGGGCTGAATCAAAGTTTATCATGGGCCAACTTTGGTTTGGGCCCTAGTTTGGGCATCTCTGGTTTATAGAGACTTTTGTGCGTCATATTCAGGTAAGCATTTCCTCATTTAACGTGAGCAGGATGCGTGTTTTTGCAGGTTTAAATGCAGCTTTGCACTAATTATCTATCGTTGTTGCCATGCCAAGTTATACGTTTTATTTTTCATGTATAAAATCTTAAAATAAACACGTTATAGATTTAAGTATGTGTGTTTTCATTCCCAAACTGAATAAAAACTCCGTTTGCTTCAGGTGAGTCCATGTTTATTTGTTTGTTTTCAGTTCGTTATTCCTATCGTTGAAAAAAGCGTATCGTTGTGAAACTTTCGCTTCTTTGGGCCTTAGTTTAGTTACAGTGAGAAGTGTTTGCCTCAATTCTGGTTTGCATAAAACATTCACCAGGAAAATTATGTCAAAGTTCATTTTAAACCTCGTGAGAATTCAAATTTTCGAATGGATTCGAATTTTTCCGCCTAATATGAATAATTTCCAATGGAACTTACTTTGAACCTTGTTAGCAACAGTAACCAAGGGGCGGTGCTTAGCGAGGGGTCAATTCAGGCAGGTGGTTTACAGCAGGACTGGGAGTAGCTAAACTCAACAGGAGCTCGGACAAACACGCGGTTCTTGTGGATATCAGATCATTTAAAAACAGTGAGTATCATTGAGACAAAGTTTAAGAGTAAATCTTAATCACCGAGCCTCGAAAAAAGACGAAAATGCAGTATTTCCAGTCAAAGTCTCAACCTAAACCTTCTTTCCAGCGTACAAGTGAATTTGGCAGTGACCAGCAGGTGGCGCAGTGGACTGTCGCTTTAACTGAAGCGCCTTTGGATTTCTGACCTGGCTTCTATCAGGTAATGTTTGCTTACAGCTCTGATAGAGATCTGATACTCGCTGAAAAAAAGTCCTCTCGTTTCACATTTTCGGTGAATAACAAGTAGATTAGTTAAAGTATACCCATATTTACCAACCTATCAATGCCTTTTAGATGTTTATTTTGTATTTTATATAGGTTTAAAACGTGCATGGTGTCTTATAAAAATATATATAATCACAACTATCAACTATTTAATATATTTCCTTCAAATCCAACGTTGTCTCGTGCCTGTAAAATGGCAGTCAGCGTTAGTTAAACGTTCAGTTCATCTGCTGTTGATGATGGAGCGGAGTCTCGGCGAATCCCCCCCGCAGCAGGTTTACATACAACCCAAAGTCAACACACTTAACATTAGACATTCACTGTATCAACGCCGTTACAGCACACACGCAGACAAACACAGCAAAAGGGGATTTTCTGTGAGCTTTACGTTTTCGGCGAGTGAGTGAGAGAGTGAGAGAGAGAGAGCAACGGAGAGAGAGAGTTGAGATCTTCACTCTTCACATGAATGCACTCGTTATACAGGGATCAGCGCGCGAACATGCTGTGGAAACTGGTGGAAAATGTCAAGTATGAAGATATATACGAGGTAATGAGAAGACTGTATCTGCATCTATTTTATACTTTGTTTTATAACGGGAAAATTCTGCAATCGGCCGTGCATTATTTTTTACTTTAGTATATCTGTCTCGTTTATTGATGTGGGGTTTCTACTGCTTATTCCAATAGGATAAATCAAATAATGAACGTTTGATTTAAAATAGAATGCATGTTCGAATAAATCGATTTTGTTCCATACATTGTAAGCAATGTTCTATTTAACAATGAAGTCATTTTTAGAATGTTGCATTAATTTAAACGTATATTTATCAAATTTTCAGTGCAGATTTTATTATATTTAATATTTTGTATAATATATTATAATAATTTAATAAGGTGTAATTTAGATAAAGATAATAAAGATAATTTAATAATGATTATCACTGTACACTAATTATTTTAAGGCATATTATGTGTATATTTATAACGATTTTATTCATGCAAGTCCAAATAAGATTTTTTTTTATCTAAAAGATCTAGCATGACAGCTGACAAAATAAATGGTAAGTCTATTCAATCATAAAATGCACTGGAAAAACTTCTACCATTTTCTTGAAACCCATGCATTAGAGTTATTCATAAGAGAATCGCATCCAGAGATGGAAGGAGGACGCAAGAGTCACGCGTGGGAGTCCCGTGGATTCCCTCTGAATGAGCTCGAGCTCGTGGGAGAGACTCGTGGTGGTTTTTGGAAAAGCCTCGCGGGATGCCGACCCAGAGAGTCACACATGGCTTTTCTCTCACAGTCACCGTCACGCGTGTAATTAAACACTTCGACCCCAGTCCGTGAAATCGACCATTATATGAGCTGTTTAATGGGGCACCATTAGTGGAGGACTTTAAACTGTCACCCAGCGCAGACGCCACAAAATTACCTTACAAAAACTAAAGCTATTATTTTTAGCTTGAAACATTTTCAGGGAAAGTGTAAACCACGCTGATGCATCGAGGTTGCTTTATCGTATTAGAGTTATGTGCATGGTTGTGTATGTCAAAGAGCTAGGCCTGCTTAAACACATGGTATGATGTGAAACTAGGGTGAACATAGCATTGTTATTGAGCATAATTTGTGTATTGATTGTGAATGGTAACACAATAGTGTGTAAAATGAAGTGGTACTTGACAAACTGAATGAAGTTTCTAACTTTAGTGATGGAATCTGTTTGGTAGCGTGAGCATAGAATAGCAAGAGTCTGATTATTAATATTTGTTGTGGTTTAGTGGTTATAATGGATATTAAAGTATGCGAGTAGTGATTCTGATTCTGAATGAGGCCTCTGTCCATCTGCCCTGCTCAAAGCAGCTGATTCCGGCGATTCGTTTGTTCTGTCTGGAGATAAATGGACTCTGCGCACACAACAATAACATAAAAGACAACAATAGCAAAAGAAAGAGGTCCAGAGCAGTGCATGCCGGACCTCAAACAGAGAGGGGAATAAAACAGGGCACGAGTGTTTCCTCCTCCTGAATGAACGTCACTTACAGCAGCAGCGCCTTCACGCTCCGCTGCTCCCCACTGCTTTAAGTATTCCCGCAATATTAGAGGAGTCATGAATAACAATTATTCTGAGGAGGTGTAGCGAGGCGAACGGACGAAGTGCCGCACTCTGGATCAGAACGCCGGATCGGGAAGAACAAAACCGAGACCTGGAGGAGCAGGTTTCTGTAGGAAAAAGTCATTTGAGCTGAAAAAACAAGTTTTTGCACCGTGTGGTCATGAGGAGTTGAAAAGGGAGCGCGTTTCTTCAGGCGAGCGTCTGTCGTGCTGTCGCGAGTCACTTTGCTTTACGCGTTTTTTCCGCCCAGATGTTAGTGCACGCATATTCCTCCACGGTGAGTTTGAGAATAACCAGAAAAGTACTTAATTGTAGTTGAGTAAATGCACTGTGCAAAAAGGTGGTGTGTGGGTTTTGCTTATGCGAGCTTAGTAACCTAAAACTTGTTTTACTATGTGTAATTATACCCTTAGACATGTTTTAAACAATATAATCGAATCAGTTTTATAAATAAAAGCATTTGGAATATTTATAGGATTGCTGTATATGTTGACCGCTTTCTTTTTGGATATTCATGGGTCCATTCCAGTACAGCCAAACATAAAAAAAAAAGTTTATTCTAATTTTAGAGCACTAAATAAATAAATGTTTGTTTCTAATAGTCTTCATATTCTTTTCTCGTTTGAAGGACCGCCACGATGGGGTACCGAGTCACAGTTCCAGACTGTCCCAGCTGGGTTCGGTCTCTCAGGGACCGTACTCCAGCGCCCCGCCGCTCTCTCACACACCTTCCTCGGACTTCCAACCACCGTACTTTCCGCCGCCGTACCAGCCTCTGCCGTATCACCAGAGTCAGGATCCGTACTCACATGTCAGTGACCCGTACTCTCTGAACGCTCTTCACCAGCCCCAGCAGCACCCGTGGGGTTCCAGGCAGCGGCAGGACTTGCAGGGCACGGAAAGCGGAGGTTTACTGCCCCAGCCCCGAGCCTCTTTACCGCAGCTCTCGGGTCTGGACCCCCGGCGGGACTACTCGGCCGTGCGCCGGCCGGACGTGCTGCTCCACTCCACACATCATGGGCTCGAGGCGGGTATGGGAGACGGTCTGTCCCTTCATGGACTGGCGCACGGCATGGATGATGTGCAGGTTAGTTTTTATTCTTAATTTACAGCTTGGATTTTAATCTCGTTTTTTTTTGTTAAATCTTAAAACAAAATTTTCTTGTGCATTTATTATTTTTTTTATTGACGAATTTATTTTGTTTTGCTGAATTTGAAATAATGAATTGCTCTGTATTATGGCATGGCTCTGCAAATTTTCAGGAAGTTTTCTGACCAGTTCACAATTTATGTGATGCATTAAAAAACATTTAAACGGACTCAATTATTTTCTAAACAATATTATTAAAGGAGACCAAACTCTCTTTAGCACACGTACACCTAAGAGTTTAATATTTAAAAAACCTCAAAGGCTTGCTAATTATCTGAAATAATTATTTGCTTTCGTGGCAATCATTTTTGTTGTTTTTGAGACTATTTTACACCATAACAATAATATAAATAGCCTTACGGTGTTCATGTGTTAAAGAAAACTGATGTTGTATCATGTTGCAATAGCTCAAATGAACTACAAACAGCAAATCTTTTTAGGGTATCGTCTGCTCGGTTCACATTTCTAGCCATCTGTTTTTTGATCGATATAGCCTATCTCTGCTCACATCATGTCTAATTTCGTCAATTGATATGTTTACCCGTGATGTACATTTTAGAATAAGGTCTGTCCTCGTTCAGTTGAATGGACAAAGATTGTCTGCCTCTCTTCTAAAAATGATTATAAAGAGTAACTGACTTCTGTCGCGGATTTGGAAGATTTATTTTTCTATTTATTTAAATAAATGGATGTTTTGATTAAAATTGATTGTTTTGATTAAGTTAAATTCAGATTAGTTTACGTTTTAATATATTAGGAAATAGCCTACAAGAAAACTAATTCTGAGAATTTTAATGGACTTTTTAGTGATCACAATGGCATCAAATAAAAACTTATTAAAAGGCTTTTTTTCAATTGCTAAAGCTTTTATTTTTCTCTGTAAATCCATATATTTTTTTTAAATTATTTATTTTTTGACAATGCATCTGGTCAAATCCATTTTAATTCGTATAGGGCCAATGTTCTGAACATATCAAAACTAGATAATTGTATGTAGCTTTTGTTATGCTGTTTTTAGGCTGTGGAGGACCTCAATGGCGCGATGAATATTCTGGATCAGTCCGTCATTAAAAAAGGTAAATATGAAAATGGCTGGAGGAATTATGCCAGTAACTGTAGCTACGTCAAAGTGAAAATGTAATACTTTAATATAAACTATCGCTGAGTCTCGGACAATGAATTAATCGTTGTTTATGGATTCAGGGCAAAAAGTCATTTCAGGTGAATACACCTTAGCACACCTTTTTACGCATGCGCTGAATCATATCTGGTATTCAAATGATGTCACCTGCCTACTCTCTTAACCTTGAAAACAAAGCGAGTGAAAGTGGAGATTTTTATTTTTATATATAACAGCCCCTCTCTTCTGTTCTAACTTTATCACAAAAAAAATAGATTTGTGTCTTTATAATAAATTCTTAAAGTCCGTTTCCTTTTATTCAATATAACAGCAGCACAAATTCCCGATTTATGTATGCCTATGTGCATTTTCTTGGACAAAAAAATAACTGTTTTGTTGATATAATTTCTCCACGGAGATTTTGACATATTTACTCTCAGATTAGGGCTTCATGCAGTCAGTAACAGCTCCAGCAACACTCCCAGGGCTCGTGTTAATATTTGTCCGTTATGAGGGACGTTTGCCGGTAATTTAGTTAACGGAACACGGGCCTCCCAGAAGAGACGGCCTTTAAGTGGCCGCTGTGATGGATGGTTTTCTGAGCGCAGATCTCGTGAGCTCGTTTAGAGCTCGTTTTCTCTATTATCCCCTGTAGAGATCTCCGCGGGCTCGAGCTCTCGTTACCCCATTAGCGCTTAAGTTAGTAGACGTCGTTTGACGGTCAGCATGTGAGTGTGTGTGTGTGTGTGTGATTTGAAAAATAGGTGGTTAATGTTATTAGCACGTGTTCGTCATCAATCAATAATATAATAAATGAGCACAGTAAAGAGTGTTGAAATGTCAAAGTGAAAACAAGGGCTTACTGGAAAGTGTGACTGAATTGGAAAAAAAGAAAGGACTAAATCCCAGTGCCTAACAAGATTTGAAAGCGTAATGCCACCGTTTTAATCACGTTGGAAACAAAAAAAAAAACGTTCCCGTTAAAAATAGTCCATCACTCCATTTTTAGAATGTAACATACACTGTTGATGATCATTTTGGCAATATGATAACCTCATTAATAGGATTGCAAGCTTTTGCATTGTTTGGATGTATGGACAGCTCTGGATTGCTTTCAATTGTACGTGGGATTAACGTATAAAAACAGGAGCATGCACGCGCTGGCAGCTCCGGGCGCGTGCGGGGTGACCCGGGCCAGCCGAGGGCTTGAGCTCACGGCGCTTTTATGTGCCAAGATTTGACATTACATAATATTCTCACAGGCCTGAACTGTCTGTAACAAGTCTTAGATATTATTTTAAAATAGTATTTCTTCGTTTTATCAATAGCATCATGTGGTTACGCACAAGGGTGCAATTCTGGTCTAAGAGGTGGGGGGGACCAAATCTGAGTAATGGTGATACTGTAGTTGTGGAATGTTGGTGATTCTTGTGATGCGAACTTAATTTTGCATACACATCGTGAGTTAAAAAATAACTTTTTTTCAACTCTCGAGGGGACATTAAAGCATGAAGTAAAGGCCTATCTAAAAAAAAAAGTGAGGGGGACATGTCCCCCCTGTCCCCCCCGGGAATTGCGCCACTGGTTACGCAGCTACAAATCATTTCAAGTTTCAATACCTATCGGACGTAGCTAAATTTTATGTGTTTTTTTCCACGCACAGTTCCAGTTCCTCACAAAAGCGTCGCTTCTCTGATGATGAACAAAGACGGATTAATCGGAGGGATCTCGGTGAACGTCAACGAGGTCTTCTGCTCGGTGCCCGGCCGCCTGTCTCTTCTTAGCTCCACATCCAAATATAAAGTGACTGTTGGAGAGGTCCAGCGGCGCCTCTCTCCGCCGGAGTGCCTGAACGCGTCTCTGCTTGGCGGGGTTCTGCGAAGGTGAGACCATTTTATCCGCCGAGATGTACATTATAATACAGCAGAGGTCAATGGATTAAAGACAAAAGAGGCACAAGTTCAATTTGAAACGTATAAACCTCAGGATAATGGCATCTGATATTCGCATTTTCTGATATAGAGCATTTTGAGGGATGCAAACAAAAATAATGGTCTCAGTGTATTTCCTGTTTAACATTTTTAATTTCTATCGCTTCCAAGAATACCAAAAGAATTACATATTGATAAATAATGTTATGATAGCGGATTTAACATTACGTTCTGATTGATATGACCATTGAAATGGTCTATAGCGGACGTTTAAGAAAACGCCCGCGTTTTTGTTTTCCCTCTAAGTTAAGTCCTGATAATAACACATGATTTAGATTGTTCACATTTCAAGGTGTATATCTGCTGTCAATCCGTCATTAGACACGTAACTAATTATCCATTTTCTGATCAGAGCGAAGTCGAAAAATGGCGGTAGATCACTGAGGGAAAAGCTGGAGAAAATCGGCTTGAATTTGCCCGCGGGGAGACGCAAAGCAGCGAATGTCACTTTACTGACGTCTCTAGTAGAAGGTAAATCAGCACATCTGATTTTTATTTCCCTGTTCACTGATTCTTTTCTCCGTAACCTCGATTGTTTACTGTTATGTCTTTTAGAGGTTAGGCCTTTCAAGCAAGGAGGAGGAAAATAGGCAGTTCAGACATTTCACAATTTAATAGCAATGCTGTTGTTTTATCTAGAGTTATTTACCATTTAAATCTCAAACGAAAATTTGGACTTACAAATAAACCAAGTGCATAAATTAAAATGTATTGCCTTGGGAGTTTCTCTAATCTGATTTTTTTTCTTACCATCCCTTAGGCGGTGCAAATAGTTAACAGATGCAGCACGAAAACGATATTTTAACCACAACAGCTAATTTCATATAATTATTGTTGTGACTGTCTGATTGCTTTTACACTGCGGTCCTTCATTTTGTTTAAAAGGCTATCTCCCCTCCAGTTCATTCGAGCTGCAGCCACAGCTGTAATTTAGCACAGAAATGTTTTATGCGAAAATGTGGAGTAATTCCGTTTCACTATATTGTGTTTATTTTTCATTTTCCAGGAGAAGCTGTTCATTTGGCTCGGGACTTCGGCTACATTTGTGAAACTGAGTTTCCCACGAAAGCCGTGTCTGAATATCTGAACAGACAGCACACAGATCCAAACGAACTGCACTCGCGAAAGAACATGCTGCTCGCCACAAAGTACGTGCACAATGTGTTTACTGCATGATTTTTGCTTTTCATTGGAAGCCAGTACCCGCTTGCCGCCCTCGTCTGAACAAATGTGTAGTCACATTTCCAAGTGAATGTTGAATCCATCACGGATTGCAGGGGAGTGTGTCGTTTTGATGGCTGTCCGCTTAGTGCCTGGTGCGTTTTGACACGTTTAGCTGGTTTCTAATGAGGCAGTTCAGGTCCACCAGAAACACGCGTCTCTTATCCATCTCAGCCTGGCACCGAGCTAGAAACTCATTATATTTAAGTGAAATGTTTCAAGTCTTAAAGTGCCAGCTTTCCCCTTGAAGTTCTGCCTAAGGTCATCCCCCCTCCCTCGCCTCTCCTTTCACAGTCTGTCTGTCAAAGTCCCGTCACTCAGCCCGCGCCCGCGCCCCCGCCCCTGCACGCGCCTCGGGCACTCGCGTTCTGTCGCTCTGGAATGAGCGAGCGAGCGAGAGAGAGAGGCGCGCTGCGCACTCCCGACTGGACAACAAGACTGTTTGTGGTTCTGAGACGCGAAAGCGAATGTGGGTCAAAATCTGACAAGCCCAGACAACTGCAGATGCCGCAGCAGGGCTCTGCAACACTGCCAGTTGGAGGCATTTGAACTGTTTGTCACAAATGACCTTTTAGAGATTGAAGTATGATCGTTTGCTCAGATTTTTATTTCAGATTACATTGCACCTCAAAGCACTCTTATTATAAGCCTGATACAAGTAGTTTTTGGGTTCATGCTGCTAAAATAATTTAATATGAATTCATATTTTTTAAATCTGAAAATGTTATTTTAAGGTCTAAATTAATTAAAATATTAAGTAAAGATCATGTTCCATGAAGGTATTTTGTAAATGTTGTACATTAAATATATCAAAAGATTTTTGATTAGTAATGTGCATTGCTAAGCACTACATTTAGACAGCTTTAAATGTGTTTTTCTCAATATTTAGATTTGTTTTTAGATTTCAAATAGTCGTATCAAACTACTCTAAAGTTGCAGGTTTTAAATTTAGTTATTTTTTTCCCCTCTATCAATGCTGAATTAATGATGATTGTTGAGTCGACCTTGTGTTCAATATATTATACAAGTATTGTTTAGATATTCTAATGAGTCATGGAGCATAGCATTCAAAAGAATCACTGTTACCCTGATGAAGGCAGTTCTTTGCCAAAACACATAGGCAGAGTTTTTTTAGGATTAGCCATGTGAATAAAGGCTTTTTAATATTTTTTCCACATTTTTCGAGTGCCTTGGACTAATTTTTGCTGTCTATTCTGATGAATCCCTTACCCAAAGAGCACCAACACATTATTTAAGCTACCCCTGAGTACTTTTTGTTTGATTTTGGCAGAAAATAATTTTACTTTGGTCACAAAACCCATTTAATACACACTATAAATGTTGAACTAACCCAGTCATTTGGTTTATTTTTTCAATCAAATTTAAATAGCAATTTTAACTCGTTGGTTGGGTTTAAGCCAACATTGGTTACAACAACCCAGCATTTTTTAGAGTGTACACATCCAAATTGTTAAGGAATTCAATTCAATTCATGTTTATTTATTTATTTAGCGATTTTACAATATAGATTGTGTCAAAGCCGCTTAACATAGAAGTTCTAGTAAATAAGTGTGACCATTTCAGAAACAGCAGAGGTCAATAGAATAAACTACATTTAGACAGCTTTAAAGGTGTTTTTCTCAATAATCAGATTTTTTACATTTCAAATAGTCGTATCAAACTACTCTATTTGCAGGTTTTAAATGGCAGAATATAATTATTTTTCCCCCTCTATCAATGCTGAATTAATGATGATTGTTAAGTCAACCTTGTGTTGATTATATTATATAAGCATTGTTTAGATATTCTAATGAGTCATGAGACTGTAGCATTCAAAATAAACTCCAGACACACCTGATCACTGTTACCCTGATGAAGGCAGTTCTTTGCCAAAGGCACAGTTTTTTTTAGGATTAGCCATGTGAATAAAGGCTTTTAAATATTTTTTCCACATTTTTCGTGTGCCTTGGACTGATTTTTGCTGTCTACTTTGATGAATCCCTTACCCAAAGAGCACCGACACATTATTTAAGCTACCCCTGAGCACTTTTTGTTTGACTTTGGCAGAAAATAATTTTACTTTGGTCACAAAACCCCTTTAATACACACTAAAAATGTTGGACTAAGACAGTCATTGGGTTTATTTTTGAAATTAAATTTTGGTTGGGTTTAAGCCAACATTGGTTACAACAACCCAGCATTTTTTAGAGCGTACACATCTAAATTGTTAAGGAGTTCAATTCAATTCAATTCATGTTTATTTATATAGCGCTTTTACAATGTAGATTGTGTCAAAGCCGCTTAACATAGAAGTTCAAATAATAATAAGTGTGACCATTTCAGAAACACAGCAGAGGTCAATGGAATAAATATGGAAAAAGGCTTTGGTTTAATTTGAAACATAGCCTAAACATCAGGATAATGGCATCTGCTGTTCACATTTCTGATACAGTTTTCCATCATTTTTGTTTTCCCTATAAATTAGCCTAGCCCTGAAAATAACATCTGTTTTCGACTGTTCACATTTCAAGGTATATCTGCTGTCAATCCGTCATTAGACACGTAGCTAAGTATCCATTTTCTGATCAGAGCAAAGTCGATTTTAACTCATTGGCTGGGTTTAAGCCAACATTGCTTACAACAACGCAGCATTTCTTTAGAGCATACACATCCAAATTGATAAGGAATAAGTGGACCATTTCAGAAACACATGGAGGTCAAATGTTGAAAGGTCATTAGTATGTCAGGCCATCTGGGCATATGGCCCAAAGTTCTGCCTTTATTTCTTCCTATACGATTCCCCAAAGCAAGAAAAGCATGAATATTGAAAGCAGCACCTCTTTCAGGATGTAAAACATGCTGAGAACGGATAATTCTCCTGTAATGACAGATAAAGACATTCTCCCAGTAGACTGAAAGTTAAATTGATGGCTTTATTCTAATTGATGGGCTTTGCTCTCCAAGCAGAAATATGCAGACTTTGCTTTGAGGATTTGAAGTTCTCTATCTCTTTTATGGGCAGTTAAAGCTGGAGAGTTTCATTTAAAGTAGATGTTAGGCTTTAAGAAATTGAAATAATATTTTGGGAGACTTTGGGGTTATTGCAGGATGAGAAACATGCCTTTTACCCATGATTCCAATGGATGCTGCACAGCTACTGAGCATCATAGCCAAGTCTAAACCTGTCAGAGCACCTATTTTAAAGATTTTATTTATTACTTGTAATATATATATATATATAAGATAATTAAGAGCATTCACACATATGTGACCCTGGACCACAAAAGCACTCTTAAGCTGCACTGGAATATTAGATACACCAAAAATATGGGTCAAAATTATATATTTACATTTTATAATGCCAAAAATTATTAAAATATTACATAAAAATCTTGTTCAATGTAGATATTTTGTAAATGTCATACCATAAATATATCAAAACATTATTTTTGAGTAACGTGCATTGCTAAGCATCACATTTAGCTAGTTTTAAAAGCGATTTTCTAAATGTTTTGATTTTTTTATGCACCCTCATATTGCAAATTTCAAATAGTCATATATTGACTAAATACTGCTGTACCCTAACAAACCAAACACCAATGGAAATCATATTTATTCAGCATTCATGTGATCTATAAATGTCAATTTCAAATAATTGACATGACTGGTTTTGTGGTCGCATATAAGACACTGACATGCACAAATATGGATCTGATATATAGTGTTATCTTTTAGTTTTACATTCTGAACTGTGAAAGTTTGACATATTGGAATATATATTTTTTTATCTGATCCATTTCATCATAAAATCCCAAATGGAGAAGTCACAGAGTTGATCATTCATGAATGAGAGTTGCTGTACAGAAGCTTTGATATTATGTATGAATTCTCCTTCTATAATCAATATTTCACAGCAAGTTAAAAGAATATGTAGATTTATAAAGAAATAAGTTAGATTATCCGTGACACCAAGTTGACTTCTTTTCAGCTTCTGTTGTGAGCTTTATAAATGGAAATTGATCTCTGTTCCATTTCACTGTTTAATTCAACTCATGACTTAAATTCATTTCTTGAAAAATGCATGTGGTAATCCATGAGCGAGCAGGTCACTTTTCTTTTCACTGATAGAGAAGATCAAGCTCGTACCTGATATGTTCTGATAAATGCGAATGAAGAATTTGTCATGCTCGATGTGCCTGGAAAAATATGTCATGACATTCACTGATTGGATCACAGCGGTGTAGATGTTAAAGGAATTGGATAGGAGACAGTTAGTATTGGTGACTGATCCTAGAACCCACCAGACTAGTCTTGCCAAAGACAGAACATGTCTAGACCACGCCGCGCCATTAGCAGAATGCTGTGTCACATTAAGTCAAGGTTGTTTTCCTATAAAATATAAAGCTTGTAATGACCTTGTGCAGACACTCAACATAAGAAAAGGATCAATTAGTACAACAACATATAGGATATATTTAAAAAAAAAAAAATTTATATTTATTTATATATTTAATATTAATATTTATTATTTAATTCATATTTGTGGACATTACAATAATTTAAATAACTACTTTTGTAATGTTAAGGCTCCATATGTACAGTATATGGATAGTTCACCCAAAAATATAAATTCTGCCATCATTTACTTACCCTTTACTATACCCGTTCCAAACCAGCTTCAGCTTTGTAGTTCTGTTTAACAAACAGGAGATATTTTGAAAAATGTTTAAAACATTTAACCATTGACTTCCATAGTATGGTTACAGGTTTCTAACATATCTTCTTTTGTGTTTAACACACACACACACACTAGGGCCTGTGCGATTAATCAGAATCGAAAGAGGCTGCGATATGAAATATATTTGTATTATTTAATTTCCCCTGCCTACAGCAAATGCGTGACTGTCATCTGTGTGTGATAGTCTTACTAGCCAACTGAGTGAGCACAATTGAGTGATGAGTGTCTTGCTAAAAAGTCAACTGAAAGTATTGCAAGTGACACTCAATCTAGTAGCAAGCAACAGCACCGTACAATTTCAGAGTTGTTTCAGCCATGTTAGTTTGCTGAGTGTTCTGTATTTTTATAATTATTTATTTTTTGTTTTTATAATAAGGTACACTAATGCCTCATTCACACTAGCAGCGACTTCATAGCTGCCTGTCGCCCTGGGTTGCAAATGCAGGTTTGTGTAGGTCTACAGCAGAACTGGTGCTCCTATTGGCTGTCGCTCAAGAAAGTCGCTCTTCATTTGCATAAAGTTAAAGGATTCTCAACTTTGTCGCGTCACTCACGTAGACGGAGGTTGCCGGAAGTAGCTCGCTCTCCATTGAAATGGGTTGCTGCCAGATCAGATATTGTTGCGGCCAGAAGTTAATGAGAATTATTTATATTATTTATTAAATTTCCCAATTATTGTATTTCATTAACGTCTACCCCCACCCCAACCCTAAACCCAACCCGTCACAGTAATGTAAAAACAGTAGTTGTTCCGAGTATTATTCATGCTATCTATTAAATTACACAATAAATTGTATATTTTAACGCCTACCCCCAAGCTGAAGTTTGACTACCACATTTAGTCACTAATCAAATGGAAATCACAATATCTGTCAAAAAAAAAAAAAAAAAATAAAAATAAGCAATTAGATATTTTCCCCAAATCGCACAGCCCCTAACACACACACAAAACTCAAACTTTGGAATGAGTCATGGCAGAATTTTCATTTTTGGGTGACCTATCCCTTTAAATGGGCTTGAGTGGTTCCATGAAGAACCTTTAACACCTCAACAAAAGGTTCTAACACCCCACTCTGTAAAATAGAAAAAAGCTCTTTAGATTATTAACATGTTCTTCATAATAAGAAATAAGAAGTTCTGTTAAAAACATCGGACTGAAATTTACAATGTTATCAGATGGTATTATGTTTTTAGACTAAATCTGAAACTTAGCGCATTATTAGATTCTAAAAATAAAGTTTTTTTTTTGCATAATTGGTTCCATAATAAGTTCAAAGAACCATTTTTTCCCTAAAGGGTGAAGAAAATTTCACAGAGAAATGGAAAAGCACTAATTTTAAAATTAAATTAAATTCTTTTAAGAACTATTACCTAAAACGTTCTTTAGGGAACCAAAAATTCTTATTCGATGATACTACTGCAAACCTCCCCCTTTATTGAACCTTTTTATTATGCTTTAAGTAACATTATAACTTATCCTTACACAAAGGTAGACATACAATAGAAGACATTTCTCCCCATGAGGTGTAGGAATACATTTACCATCAAATTCTCCATTAAATTTCTGCACTCTCCAATAAACATCACTGATAGCTGAGGCTGCCACCTCCGGCAATAGTTTCTTGTTATTAAATATAAATTGTAGATTGTCTGTGATAATGGGAACTAACAAAATCTCTGGCGCTCTTGAGCACATATACATGCTACAAGAAAGTCTCATGATATAGTTACAGTCCAGTTAATCTCATTACACCTAATTATAGTTTTTATAAAATTTTCAATGCAGCTGTGATATTAAGTGCATTCCAAACATCTTTCATAAGTACATATACTGTACAGTAAAACAGTGCTGATAAAAAAATACATTGACAGTGCAGTGAGAAATCTGCTCTGAAATATATGATAAAAAGACAAAATAGTGAAATGTTTGGGTTATTTGCAAGTGGTACATTGAAATTAAGCATTTGGTTGCCAAAGCATGCTAATTACAGCCCAGTCCATAATATATTTTATATCCATTGTGTTTTATGGTAAAGATCGACCAAAGTCTACTCAATTAAATCAAAGAAATCTACTAGAAATTAGGTTTTCAGTCTGATTAGTCACAGAAAGGTTGCAACCCAAAGTCTTTGGTATTGCTGCAAACGTGTTTTAAAGAATGTTAAATCCAAAGAAGCATTTTGTTTCCCCAAAAATCCTTTCAATGAACATTTCTTAACCATTATTTTGTAAGTGTAAGTGGATAGCAAAAGTTCATGATGGAACTTTATTTTTTGCAGCAGCGCCATAAAAACACATTGCGGAGTTGTGTGGAACCCAGCATTTTTACAGTGAAGAGTTAAACATTCAACAGTTTGTCAACAAAACATGATCTTAAAAATAAAAGCTTTCAAACAGATGTTTTGCAGTGATGCCGTTTTCACTAAAAGAGTCTTTGGGGGATGTAAAAATAGTTCTTCTTAAAAAAAAAAAAAAAAAAAAACACTTTAATGACATTTTTACATTATAAAGAACCTTTTTGTGGAAGCTAAAAGTTCTTCACAGAATCACCATCGCCAAAAAGCACCTTTATTTTTGATATAAAAAAGAGAAACAAGCCATTTTCTCAAGATAGATTTTTGAGTTTATTGCCATATCAGCTTCTCTGGCTATGTCATGGCAAAAATAAAAAAACAGATTAAGTTTTTATTTAATAAATATATCACTTTTCTGTAATTATAAAAACATTAACAATAAAAAGTCATCAACATCAATAAATAAAACACAAATAATAAGAAGATAAAAAAAAATTAAATAAAACGGTTTTTAAGGTTTACTTTTGATAAAAATTGCACAATTCTGGAAGGATTCACATTTAAAAATATTTCATTTAAAGTCTCTCCAGATAAAAATCTTTGTCTGATAACATTAAAAATAGGCCATTTCACAAGTATATGTTTAACAGTTTGGTTTTCATTGCAATATTGACATTAAGGGTTTTTTTTCTCCTTTGAGTAAATGTTCATGTGTAAGTCTCATGAGACATACGACATGTCTCATGACAACAATCTCATCATGTCTTGAGTTAAAAAAAAAAGTAAAAAGTAAAAAAAAAAGTTCTGGCTGGATTTTAAAAAGTTTGCAATTTTCTCAAAAGCTTTTAAGCCTCATGAAAAGGGTCTTTGGGGAATTAAAAAATGGTTCTTTAAAACATTTTAATGACATTTTTACTTCATAAAGAACCTTTTGTGGAGGCTAAAAGTTCTTTACAGAATCATCAATGCCAAAAAGCACCTTTCATTTTTAGATTAACATGAAGAAAAAAGAGAAACATGCAATTTTCTCAAGATAGATTTTTGAGTTTATTGCCATATCAGCTTCTCTGGCTATGTCATGGCAAAAAAAAAAAAAAAAATCATAAATTTTATAAATATCACTTTTCTATAATTATAGAAATATTTTAACAATAAAAAGGCATCAACATCAATAAATAAAGCATAAATAATATACAAGATAAAAAAAACAGTTTAAGATTTTTAAAAAATAAATTTAAAAAAATTGCACAATTCTGGAAAGATTCACATTTAAAAATATTTTGATTAAAGTCTCTACAGATAAAAATTGTTGTCTGATAACATTAAAAATAGGCCATTTCACAAGTATATGTTTAACAGTTTGTTTTTTGCTGCAATATTGACATTTTCTCCTTTGAGTAATGTTCATATGTGAGTCTCGTGTCTTATACGACATCTTCATGTCTTGAGTTAAAAAAAAAAGTTTGATTTTCTTCCTGTTTCTGGCTGGATTTCAAAAAGTTAGCAATTTTCTCAAAAGCTTAAGCAAATGTTTTGCAGTTATGCCGTTTTCACGAAACGAGTCTTTGTGGGAAGGAAAAAAATGGTTCCTCAAAAAATTATATGACATCTTTCCATTAAAGAACCTTTTGCGGGAGCTAAAAAGTTCTTTACAGAATCACCTTTGCCAATAAAGAACATTTATTTTTTATATAAAAAAGAGAAACAATCAATTTTCTCAAGATAGATTTTTGAGTTTGTTGCCACATCAGCCTCTTTGGCTAAAAGAAGTATCATAAATTTTATTAATATCACTTCTATAATTATAGAAATTATTTAACAATAAAACGTCGTCAACATCAATAAATAATGCATAAGATAAAATAGATAAAAATAATATATAAGATAAAAGTAAACCTTAAAAAGCTGTTTTAGTTTTTATATATATATATATATATATATATATATATATATATATATATATATATATATATATATATATATATATATATATATATATAAAAATTGCACAATTCTGGAAAGATTAACATTTAAAAATATTTTATTTAAAGTCTCCAGATAAAACTCCTTGTCTGATAACATTAAAAATAGGCCATTTCACAAGTATATGTTTAACAGTTTGGTTTTCGTTGCAATATTGACATTTTGGGGGTTCTTCTCATTTGAGTAAATGTTCATGTGTGAGTCTCGTGTGTGTCCAATACGACATCTTCATCAGGTCTTGAGTTAAAAAAATATCGTTTGATTTTCTTCCTATTTCTGGCTGGATTTCAAAAAGTTTGCAATGTTTTCAAAAGCTTTTAAGCAAATACAGTATTATGCCATTTTCATGAAAATTGTCTTAGGGGAACGAAAAAATGGTTCCTCAAAACATTTTATTGACATTTTTCCATTATAAAGAACCTTTTGTTGAAGCTAAAAGTTCTTTACAAAATCACCAATGCTAATAAAGAACATATTTTTGATACAAGAAAGAGAAACAAGCTATTTTCAATATTTTGGTTGCATTTCCTTGGATTGTCTAATGCAGTCATTCCCAAAACTGGGGTTGCGAGACATTAAGGGTGGGAGGGTCGCTTGGTGATTTCCAAAAATCAAATTCATTTTATTAAACTATTACAATAACCATAATTTATCTATAACATATTGAAGAAAAAGATTGTAGGTAATAGTTACATAAAAAAACAACATGCAAATAAAAAGATTTTTTTTTGCAACTCTTAGGGTGATTATATTATATTAAAGACACCGCAATAGCGTCAGATGCAGCACATTGATTGTATGGCACCAGGTTAAACTTTGACACCTTTACAGCACTCACGTTTAAGCAATGAATATACTTGGGCCTATTGTGTACGCGGTTTATACATTTATAACCACCTCTGAGGATATTGGGGGTTGCGAGTCACTGGCATTGTTATTTTGGGGGTCACGGGATGTAAAGTTTGGGAACCCCTAGTCTAATAAAAACAAAGCTAATCTCTGATTGTTTTTTTTTCTTCTCAGGCAGTTGTGTAAGGAGTTCACAGACCTGTTGGCTCAGGATCGCACTCCTTTAGGGAACTCTCGGCCTTCGCCAATCCTGGAGCCAGGAATTCAGAGCTGCCTGTCACACTTTAGCTTCATCACGCACGGTTTTGGTTCTCCAGCCATCTGCGCCGCCCTCACGGCTTTGCAGAATTACCTGACTGAAGCCCTTAAAGGCCTCGACAAGATGTTCCTGAACAACCCCACTCCCAACCGACACACACCTGCAGACGGCTCCAAAGGCGGAGAGAAAGAGGAAAAACACAGGAAATGAACTGTGGAAATACGATATCAAGGAAGCAGAGATGTTCAGAGATTCTATAAACTCTAGTTTTATGACATTGCGTTTTACATTCTGGGTGGAGAGCGGATCATGGGAAAACTAAAGGAACGATACGATACGATACAATAAAGACTGGAGGACACGAGTCTGCTGTGACACCATCTTCATCTCATTCGTGCGAGAGTCTGAAAACATTTGAGGAGAGAGTGCGTGTGTGTGTGTTTTTGTGTATAAAAGTATGACATTTTACACAATGTTAGACGCAGGCTGTCCTTTACACACACGCTCATAAATCTAATATTTGAGTGTAATGGCCAGCGCTTTGGAGGACAGGTTTGCTTGGAATATTGGTGGAGACACTTTTTAACTACTCTATTTAATTATACTTATTATTATTATTATTACACAAAACTATTTGGTGCACAGTTCTGCGATATTTAAGTACATTCAAGTTCTGCCAAAAATACAGCTGCAGTAAAAAACAAATTCACACAATCATCTTCAGATCATAATGGTTGTTAAGAGAAGCTATGCTCTGAAAGGGAGATACAGTATTCAGTATACAGAGATTTTATTGCATTTATTAATATATGCGGATGATTGAAATGGAGTGGTTGCCAAAAAGAGGATGTAGATGTGCAACAAGGCATCGTCCATATATGAAATATTGTGACAAATATTCACCATAGCCTGGTATTCCCATTAAATAGACACACATACTCCACAGAATCATTGAAATTAATTAGTATTTAAGTCTTA
Source organism: Danio kyathit (assembly GCA_903798195.1). Lineage (NCBI taxonomy): Eukaryota > Metazoa > Chordata > Actinopteri > Cypriniformes > Danionidae > Danio > Danio kyathit. The sequence continues at coordinate 54,471,794 of LR812538.1, read as the reverse complement.
TTCATATACAGCCAAATTTTAAAACTCTGAAATTTACAATTATCCTCAAACTATCTCTGGCAATATCCAGATTATCTTGTCCACAAAAATGCAAGAGTTAAACTTTGTATGTTTTGGTTGCATTTCATTTTAAACTGCTAATGCTTGTGCTGTCTTGGCCATTTGGATATTTTCAGTACGTTTCTTTTAACATGGTAATCAGCTCAATGCAATCACGACTGATATTTCATCTATTGCTTATGTATTGGTTTTTCAAATATATACACTAGCATTTACACCGAACTAAACCAACAGAGACAAAGCTTAAATAGCGTTTATTTGTTTGACATCCCTGCATCAGCTGGATTGAAGCTTGCTTGGACCGTGGTGTTGAAAAAAAAATGGACATAAAAATGGGATTTATGCGTTTGCTTATAGGCTGCACAGGTGACCGCGCGTGCTGGAACACGGCCACGCGCAGCCTTTCCGCGCTCACCTCAGCCGGAGCGAGGGTGCGCGCTCTCTCAAGAAGCTGGATTATAGCCTGTCTGTCAAAGTTAATATTTGGTTACCTGTGTGCGGAAGGTTCTTTTATTTATGTTTGTATATATTTATTTATGCTTAATTTAATGGGCGTTTGTACATAGGAATAGACTGGGTCGTCTATCTGTGACTGTCTCTGTGCGTGGGTGAACGCTTGTTTTAGATAGCATCTTGTATTTTTTATTTTCATTTTTTTGTTTCATAGATACGGTGTTATGTGGTGAAGGCTAGAAGTTGGTTCTTGTCTGGTGATTTTCATTTACCTCGAATTAAGAATAAATCGTGTTTTATTGTAGTTGTTGATGTGTGTTTAACCCTTCATCTTGTTTCATATATAAATGTTAAGGTAATATTTCCAAAACGGTGCATACATTTCCAAAGAGCGTAATTAAACGCGCCTAAATTGAGAATAATTAAAATATCAAATAAATGTGCTGCCATTAATCCCTCTAATTATTTCATTTGCAAGTAATTCTTTTAGACGCAATCGTAAAATCCGGCAGACCAGATAATACTTTTTAAAACACTGCATGGTTTGCATTGATATTTTATTTTAGGCTATTTAAAAAAATAGGTTATTAACAAATAAAAAAATAAATAAAAATCTCTGACGTTAGAAAACTAAAATTTCAACAAGCCTACACAAAAGGCATATTTCCCCTAAAGCCAAAGCCAGTGCTCAGCATATACGAGTACACCCATTTTGAAAATGATTATTTTTATCCATTTCTCAGTGAATGGGTAATATAGATTGGTGCATTTGAACAAAACAGATTTATTAAACAGATATATTTATTAAAATAATATTTTAGTCACCGTACATCTTTAGAAATTGGAAAAAAAAAATACATTTAAATTCATGCAAAATATTGCAAAAACAATTACAAACTACAACATTTGAATAAAATGTTATGTTTTTTTTGTTTTTGATATTTGCTTTTTTTTAAATGTTATTTAATATTTTTCCCTAACATAAATTTGGGCTACAAATTATTTAACGATTATTGTAAGTTATTTTGTTAGATTAGCTCTAAGCTTTTCACTCATCATAGCACACGTGCTGCTGATGATGTGACAATAAAAGTGATTTGATTTGAGATTTGGCTTCAGTATTGACTAAACTAATGCATATGCACAAATATAATAAAGCATCCTATAGAAAATATTAACTTAAATGAGAGATTTGTGGAGGTGTAATCATATATGCTGAGCACTGTAATAATGTAATTTACTTGCATTGTTAGCTGTAATTGAATCAGCAAGAGTATAAATAAAATGAATAAATTTTAATTATATAATGTTGATGTTTTTGCAATAATACCATAATAAATGGCACAATAACTACACCTACAATGCATTAATTACAGCGTTATTTATTATCATCAATGCGGATTAGCTAAAGATTGAAGCTAATATCAGAATCTTTCATGCATTTACTTCATTCTGAACATTAACATCTCGTCATGTTTTCATTATCACACGGACTTATAATGCAATCAGATGAAATAAAAAGCTCGGAAATTAAAAACGGAAATGAGATTTCTGATTCTGCATCTTCCTGTCTAGTTTTAAGGCAAACAAGGAATGCCAAAATGTATCGAAAAGCATCGCTTAAAGGCGTGTGTCCGCAGTGGCGGCAGTAAAGTGAACTCATATCCCGGCCGCAGGTCAGACCCCCGCGAGTCCCCGCGCGCATCAGCCCGCGCTGGTGTATTTAATGCGGAGGAGCGCGTGGCCTGCGGGTTCCGTCGCGTGACTCCTCATGCGTGAAGTATTGTGACCCAGGTGCAGCACCCGCATGTCCGCGAGCGACGTGGATCTCTACGAGATTCAGAGATTTCTCTTCAGCAGAAAAAAAGACTAGCCTCACTCTTACCCACGGGACCTGAAACAACACAAGCCGGGATCTTTCATCCTTCTCTCGAACTCGGTTCTCATTACCTCTAAAAGAAAAAAAATACAACAAAACCCCAGAAGACCAAACCCATATCTAATGTCCTTGTTTTTTTATACTCAATAATAATTATTTACTTTAAACCATATGTTTTTAATGATAAACATATAAAAGAATGTGTTTTTTTTCCTCCAAAGCATAAAAATAGAATGAGCAACAACAAAATGCCCTATGGGCTATACTACTAATTAGTCCTGATTTTATCAGACTAGTCCCATAAAACCATTTCGAGTTCTTTTATCACAAGATGAAACCAAACATCCATGGTTGGTTAGGAGTACCGGTCATTAAAAATCTATTTTATTCTTTTAATGTATGATCAAAGAAAGTAAAGGAAAAACAAACAAATACAAAAAAAAAAAACATTAAAATGCATTACTAATATAAAAAATCGTACTTAGTTTTTAAATAAAATAAAGTAAAATATATTTTGCCGTATAAGTGTCTTTCCCATAATAATATGCTATAAATATTTTTCCAGAGATGAGAGGACGGAGAGGAGCTTTGTCTGCGCGCAGGTCCCTGTGCTCGCTTTCACGCAATGGACTGTAAAAATGGTTTATCCAGACACGCGCCGGGCGCGCGCGTAATTCCTGCTCGAGGCAGGATGACCGCAGGCAGCACGAGCCTAACTGATCAACCTGGATATTTCATTATTCATTAATTTACTGTTTAACAAATCCCGCTCATTATCGCGGGAGCGGCTGGCAGGATACGACCGTTCGGCGGCAGTTGGTGTCAGGCGTGGAAAATTGGCCCATTTGATCCTGAGCTGTTTTTTCTCTCTCTGTGTATTATTATTATAGGCTATTCAACATCCCGAAACAGCTCGAGATCGTCATGAATAATAAGTAGCGCGCGAGCTTGTCAAGCCCGTTGAGCGTGACACAGCCCGTGGAAAAAAATCGAGGCGTTTTTAATATAACCCCCGCTTCAGTCACTATTTGGAAAAGACAAAACAACACGCTGATAAACAAACGGAAATATGCGATTACTACGGCAATGACACGCGTCCACGGTGGACGAGGAGGACATCAAAAGCAAAGTGTCTCAGTTCTGTAAGAGATTATTTCGGAATAGGATACCCAAAGTCTCTCTATACCTGAGAGATACCAGAAATAAGTGGTCTGAGATATCACACCTGCCTCGGTAAAAGCCCTGGGCCCAGTAAACAACATGAACTCTGAAGCAGCCATCTTTTGTTGCCGATCAGAAAACTTGAGCCAATAACTAACGCAAATTGCTAGTCCATTATTTTCGTGCGATTTCATTTGCATTAACGATGTCCAAACGTATTTTTTCGAGAAGGCATATGCGGTTAAAGTGATACACAGCAAGCCCGTAGCCAGGGGGGGTTCGGAAGACCCACCCCTCACTGACAAAGGTCCAGAACTTGTTCCATACATGAGCTCATTTGTCTTATTTTGATTGCTATGCCATCATGGTGAAAACAAATCGTTGAGAAAAGCTTTAAGACCAAGCAGAATCCTCTGTCGCTTTTGGTGTGACTTCAGCTAATCAGTTTTGTCCAATGCTAACAATTTTTTTTTCATGAGCCCAACATCCAGCTGTTCTCTTACAATCTGAGGTAAGATAAGTCATCTTTGACTACTGTATTGTTGAGAAAACATTTTACAAGTAACTTTTATTTTAAATCTTTAACCTTGAAACAAAAAAATGACCAATAAAAAGCAGTGAAGCACCAAAAGCGGTCCATATTAAAACTGATTTGAATACTATTTTAGCTGTAGTCAAAAATTGTGGTTATGATGGCCATTTGACAAGCTAATTCAGAATAGTGCTTAAAATGTCACTAAAATTCAGTATTTAAATGTCATAATTAAATAGAAATTGAGGCGAATAACTGCAAAAAAGTCCACAAAAAGAACCACCCCTTTGACCAGGCTGGCTACGGGCCTTTAAGTACTTTAATTTGAGTGAATCAGGGTAGATAATACTATTTCACACTCTTAAAAATAAAAGTTCTTTACTGGCATCAATGGTTCCTTAAAGAAAATTTAACATCCATGAAATATTTTCATTCCACAATAAATTTAGATTCTGAAAATGTTCTTCACATAATAAAAAAATGGAGCTTTGAAGAACTTCTAACTAAAAATGAGTTAAAATACTTGGGTTAAAAATAACCCAACATATAACCCAACTATAGGTTATTATAGCACCTTCCCAACTATGGGTTATTTTAACCCAATGCATTGGGTTATAAAATTAATTAAGTTATTTTGATTAAATGTATTTTTTTCCATTCTGGTTTTACTATTATTACTAGTACTACTAATAGTTTTAGAATTATGGCTGTGTAAATAAATAATATGGAGTTTTCAAAAATATTGAAAATGCTTTATTTCCATTACATTTTAAGTTCCAGACACTTAAGCATTTTTATCTGTTTAATATAGATCTGCTATGAAGTGCGCATTTGTATCATCAACAATTAAGAGGGCTGGTGAAACAGATATATAACACACGACACGGAGAGGATAAAAAAAATAACATTATTGCGTTAGAGCTTAAATAAACTTTATAGCGCAAAAACAACATAACGTTCGGACAATAATACAGCTGTTCTGTGTCAGTTAAATCAGTTGACTGTTGAAATTCAAAATTTTTAACCCAACTGGTTGAAGTTATTAAATAAATAACCCAATAAAAGTAAAAAATAACCCAACAAAGCATCAAATATTTAACCCAACTGGTTGAGTTATTAATAAATAACCCAATAAAGGTTAAAAATAACCCAACAAAGCACCAAATATTTTTAACTCAACCATTGGGTTAAATAAATAACTCAACGTTTTTTAGAGTGAAGGTTAACAGAGTATACAACATTTACAATAGTAAAACAACAATCAAGTGAGTCATTGAAATGAAATCAATGTAAAAAAAAAAAAAAAAAAAAAGAAAAAGAAAAAAAAAAAATCTATGAAAATCAGCCATTCCCCCTCCAACTGTTTCTCTTTGGCCTGGTTTTTACCTTAAACATGGTGAATTTAAGATATAGCACATCTCAACAAACTGAAAGTATTAATTCGTTGCATGCAATCATCTGGATATTGTTGATATAATTATCATATGATGAAATAATCAAAATACAATTTAAATATCTTTGTTTAAACGTAAGTGAGATCAGTCTAGTCAGTGTTTCTCAACCACGTTCCTGGAAGACCACCAACACTGCATGCTTTGTCTTCTTTGTCCGTCACACCCATTACAGGTCTTTCAGTCTCTGCAATTTAGCTTATGAAATCATATATCCCATGTCACAAAAACTGCTTTCTTTCATCTGAGCAATATCGCCAAGTTACGAAGTATGCTATCCATCTCAGATGCAGAAAAGTTAGTTCATGCTTTTATGACTTCTAGGTTGGACTACTGTAATGCTCTGTTTGCTGGCTGCCCAGCAATCCTCTATTAACAAACTTCAGCTAGTATAAAATGCAGCTGCCAGAGTTCTTACCAGGTCTAGAAAATATGATCATATCACCCCAATTTTATCCTCCTTACACTGGCTGCCTGTTGTTTCGTATTGACTTTAAAATATTACTTCTTACCTATAAAGCTTTAAATAATCTAGCTCCTGTTTATCTAACCAGCCTTCTGTCTCGCTACAATCCAACCCGCTCTTTAAGATCTCAAAACTCAAGGCTTCTGGTAGTACCTAGAATAGCAAAGTCGAGTAAAGGAGGTCGAGCCTTCTCATTTATGGCTCCTAAACTCTGGAATAGCCTTCTAGATAATGTCCAGGGCTCAGACACACTCTCGCAGTTCAGAACTAAATTAAAGACCTATCTTTTTAGTATAGCATACACTCAATGCATCACATAGCGGTATGATGCATGAATGTGCTCCATGCATCTCGTTTATAACCACTATGAACAGCAGCTACACTAATTATTCTCTGTATTCTCTATTTCCACCCTGGGATACTCATCCCGAGGCCCCCAGAGATTATGCAGTGCCACTGATGCGATCGAAGACCTGTGAAGAAATGATCCCATGGTTTCCATAATCCCGGACCAGGCCGTATACTGAGCAGCTGCTATGGTGGTCATGGAGGAGTAGAGAGCATGCAACTGATTCCTGTGACACTCCAGGGACAGCAGAGTCTTCGCTTGATGGTCAAGCGTTCTCCAGCCTCTGGCGCCTAGACTGCAGCTCTGCACAAGACGTTTGGCCATAGGAGAAATGGTCGTACCCAACTGAACCTGGTTTCTCTCGAGGTTTTTATCCTTCACTTTCGCCAATTGGTGAAGTTTTTTTCCTCACTGCTGTTGCCACTGGCTTGCATGGTTCAAGACTTGTAGAGCTGCGCATCGATGGATTTGCTCTTCGGTGTTTGGACTCTCAGCAGTGAATATTAAACCACACTGACCTGAACTGAACTACTCTGAAAACTGGACTGACACTGTTTCAATTCACTATAATCTTCTATGTGAAGCTGCTTTGACACAATCCACATTGTAAAAGCGCTATACAAATAAAGATGAATTGCTAATGAGTTGATGATCTGAATAAGGTGTGTTTGGTTATAGAGACATGCAAAATGTGCAGTGCTGGTGGGCCTCCAGGAACGTGGTTGAGAAACACTGGTCTAGTGTACTAAAACTTTCAGCAAATTATTTATTTTATGACCAAACTACTAAAAGTCCATTCAGAGTCTTTAGGAAATGGCTACACATAACCAAAAAACAAGCACTTTATTTGAAGAAACTTTTATCCTTGTACTTTTACATCTGCACTGCTTTGAAATTAGATACTATTCCTGGCTCCTGCATATGATAAATTGCTTGTGAGTTTCCTAATTTGTAAGTCGCTTTGGATAACAGCATCTACTAAATGATTAAATGTAAACGCAGGCCTCTATACAGTAGTGAATGGTTAATCATTGTCATCTTTCATTAACCAAGCACGATGTCGTTAATGGTTGTATAGCGAACGCTCTCTGCATGCATAACTTCAGTTCTGTTTAATGCTTCATTGGATCAAAACACCTCTGATGACCTCCTCTTTCAACAGTGAGGTTTCAAAGCAAAGAACATGAAGACATTGAGGCGCTCACTCCAGGTAATGCGTTTGATTTGAGATTCTTCCAGGGTTATTTGTCTTCATTTTTTATTCATCTTGCATTGAAGTTTAGAAAGAGAGGGTGTAAATGTTTGCTTTTTTTGTAATTTTCCAATGGATTTACGATTTCAGCACTTCTCCAGGTAGCAAACACAAACTCGTAAAACACACACAGGGTAATAATGCCTTCCAAGGCAGGGCTGGTTTTATTTGATGTGTGTTTGTGGTTTTGCCTCATTGAGTTTGTGCGAGTAAATGATTGATTATGTTTGGCTTTGATGCTTCCTCTAACACACACACACACATTTATAAACAAGTCTTTCTCTTCAAACTTGCTCTGATTCTTTTTGTTCACTTGTCATCCTATTTAGCATCCCGACTGATATCAGAGTCAACAAATGTTCTTCTCTTCTATGTCATAAATATTTTGAATTATTACATGAAATGGGAGCACCAATGCCTTAGAAGAACCATTGTTTTGTGCCCAGAGAACCTTTCAGTGAACAGTTTCTTTAATAAATAAATAAAAATCCAAGTATGAGGAACATTTGAATAACCTAAAAAACATTTCTCCACTGTAAACAATCATTTGTGGAATGGAAAAGATGGATATTTGTGGTTCATTGTGGAATCATTAATGTAATAAATACCAAAGGCCTTGGGTTGATTTTGAAATATTGCACACTGAATTAAGATGTCTTGAAAAATACTTGATGATTAAAGTTTAGCATTCTTCCTTTAATAGATGACTGAAACATTACCAAATTTGTTAGTAATGCAGATTCCATTGGTAAAAGTTAGAGGTGTGAACCTACACTGGTCTCACGGTTCGGTTCGGTTCGGTTACGATTATCATGCCATTGATTCGGTTCAATTCGATATCTCGGTGCATCACGGTGCATTGACGATTCTTTCCATACACAGTTTTATATTTTCTTCACAGCACAGCAATTCTTGTATTAAAATGTATGAATATATTTATATTTATATACTATTTGTAATACAATTTTGTCCTTTAATGTAAACAGTCAGATATATGAACTGTACCTTTAAAAACTCAAGTACATGCACAGAACAACCCGAGCATTTATAGCAAATAAACAAATATAAATATGCTGCTCGCTTTCTGAGCCTTGTCTGGCGATTTTTCTTTCTTACACCCCTTTGATTGGTCACACGCTCAACATAAAGATCTGCGATTGGCTCTTACGCGCTGGTGCTCTGCACCGATGATAAACACAGATACACGGCAGCGGCGATCACAGCTGATCCACGGCTATGGATCCATGATAGACGCGGTGGGGGAAACTCTGCAGACACTCGCTCGAATCTGTATCCAGAAGTAACACTGTAACAGCCGAGAGGAGATGAAAAGTCACGCCAGCAGGTCAAATGGGCCACAGCGAGAGAGAGAAAAGGAGTACTTTCATTTTCTCAATCGCAGTGAAATAGGGGCTTCTGCTGTAAGTGTCAGTGAAAGACTGTTCAGTAAACACACACGCAGTGAAATTGTGCACATTTTCTGATTTTTTTAAGTAGTTGAAGTGTTTTAAATACTCGCGCTCACCACACTCGCCATAGTAAGCTACGGAGACATAGCGGATATGAGATAAATGACGTCAGTACATAATAACCGGTTTTGATTATTACTAAACCGATACCGAATTGCCCGCGTCTGCATCGCGGTGCACTGAAGAAACAATTAATTTTGACACCC
>LR812538.1:54427516-54457516 GCA_903798195.1 Danio kyathit | reverse complement strand
TGTTTCATAGGGTGAATTAATCCTTTAAATGTAACAAGAGTTATTTATTATTTTTATGTTTCATGACTTACTGGTGCTTCAATTGTCTCTCATCTGTACTTCATTTCCCAGACTGCACCACTGGACTCTCTTCACCTCTGAAACACATACATATGTGTGTATTATATTGTGTGTGTGTGTGCGTATGAGAGTGCCTTCAGGTCCAACCAGCTAATGCATTGCTGAAATCTCTCTCTATAATGTCCTGCGCAAACACACTTTCTGTTCAGGATTTAATGGCCTCTGTGGGTGGTGGGAGGGAAATAAAAATCAACGTTCACAATATGATGTTTTTGAATAAGTAAAATATAATCCTTGTGCTCACGATGAGCTTTATAGTGTTTGTCTGGAACAGTCTGCTGAACATACAATCACAATTATAAACTCTGATGAGATGAGCAAACCTCTCTCTCTCTCTCTCTCTCTCTCTCTCTCTCTCTCTCTCTCTCTCTCGCTTTCTTTCTTTCTTTTGGCTTTGCTGCTGTGACCTTGTATGCGGACTAAATCCATGCCCTCGGCTACTGTTATTTACACATGGGCGAACACACACCAAGGCACTTTTTGGAACTCTGGCTGCTTGAATATGTGAGGTTATGTGGATATGTGAAATTCGTGTAGGTAAAATTAAGACTTTTTTGGGACCAGTATAGGAAATATAACTGATAATTTGAAATGTATATATATTTTCTTATACTTGTCTATTTTATTCCTGTTTATGTAAAGCACTTTGAATTGCCACTGTGTATGAAACGTGCTATATAAATAAACTTGCCTTGCCTAAAATGTACATTTATGACCCTGGACCAAAAAAAACATAAAACACAACCAAGTCAGAAGTGTCAATATTTGGAAACTTATTAGTGTTGTCAAAAGATTAACCATGACTAATTGCATTCAAAAAAAGCTTTTATATTTACATTATATCATAATATATATGTTTACTGTGCATATTTATTGTACAGTGCATACATGTGTAAACATGCATGTATATATTTGAGAAAATGTTTACTTGTAAATTAAAAAATATATATCTAATACAAATTATGAATACAAAGAAATATACATGTAAATATTTAGGTTTTACATTTTATTTATTTTTATTTATATACACACAATAATTATACACATACATTATATAAACAAACATTTATTTGGGATGCATTTAAATCACGCTTAATCGTTTGACAGCACTAAAACTTATAAATACATCATCTGAAAGTTGAATAAGTATTGTTTATTAAATCATATTATCATCCTAAAAGGATATATAATATCCATTGGTGTATGTATGTGTTTGTTACAACATCTGGCAGAGATGCAACTATTTGAAAAGCTGGAATCTGAGGATTCAACAAAATGTAACTACTGAGAAAATTGACATTTTCATTTTTGGATAAACCATCTATTTACTCACTCACAGGTCATCCATGTAGGTGTAGGATTTAAATTCTGACGTGACCCATTTAAAGTCTTAAAATAAAGATGATAGACTTTAAGAAACTCAATGTATGGGTGTCTTAAGATGTGAGCTCTGTACATAAAACCAACAAGTTAATTGAATCTATCTAAACCTTACTTTTGGGTTCTTAATTAAAATAAATAAAAATACAAAACTTTTGTAGAGTTTGGATTTTGGTTTAGACTCATTATAATTTGTAATCATTATAGTTTTAAAAATACAACAACAAAATGTTTATTATAAAAGTTCAGCTTAATTATCTATACAAAACTTGCCCCAAAAATGTGTTATATTTGACAAAAAATTCCTTTGGGATTAATTTTACATGAACTATAAATATAACAGGATAATTGAATTTAATTTCATCAAAAGTGACAGTAAAGGCATTTATAATTATAAATATTTAAAATTCAGTATATGCTGATATTTTGAACATTCCCTGCATTAAAGAGTCATGCAAAAACTAGCTGTTTTCAAATAATATAAATAAGAATATTAATAATAATAAGAAGAAGAAGAAGAAGAAATCATTATGATATATTTGGTAAAGGGTCATGTGACAACACTAGGGCTGCACGATGATGGAAAAATCTAACCTTATGATATTTTTACATCCTGCGATATACATTGCTTTAGGAATACTATACTATATTAATAATTTTAGATTGATTGGAATGATTCTGTAGGGGAGTGGGAAAAAAAAAATTATATATAATATATATTATAAGTATACAGTATAAGCATATAAATATATAAGAAACAATCTACAGGCATAAATAAAATCAATAAAGAAGATACAAATTAAATAAACAGTGTTTTATTGTTTTCAGAAAAGTCGAACTGTATTCAGGTATAAAGTAATTTAATTATCAAATGCAAAAAATAATGAAGAACTGCCCAGTTTAAATCAATGGCTGTTTGCAGTCTGCAACATAATCCCACTTGAGGCTTTTTCCACGGCTATGAAGAACAAACCTTTTCTATTTTATCGGACCTGGGACCCTTTCTTTGATTATCTAGGAACCTCTAAGTCTCAGACTAAAAGCTTACAAAGACTCAGCCTGGACAAAAGAAATTTAATATGCCTTTTCGTAATATAATTTTGTATTTTATGTCATTATTTTTTTAAATTAATATTTTCTTTTATTTTTTAATTTAATTAGAATTTTGTTTTATTTACTATTATTCTATTTTTTTTTTCATGTGGGGGTCAGAATTCAAATTACATGTTTGATATATATTATCTTTTTACTCAATGTAATTTTCTGACATGTTTTTGCACTAAAAATGTTTAATAAAAATATATTTGAAAAACAAAATGCAAAAAATAATTCATTTTATAAGCAATTCCATAAAATCAATCGTTATTAACTTGTCAAAATTACAACCGGTACAATTTCTTACGCTGAATGCTTTTAAAACCCTCACACAAGCCCCTTAAAAAACACAAAATGATAAAGTATAATCCACACTCCACATTACATATCAACACAGACTTATAGTGAGTAATAATGCTAAAATTCAGCTTTGAATCGCAGGAATAAATTACATTTGAAAACATTACAGTAAAAATTACTAATAAAAATTGCAATTTTACAGTTTTGTTACTGTATTTTTAATCAAACAAATGAATAAAACTCCTTTCAAAAACATTAACACGTTTAAAATATGCAGGAACATGAGATTATGACTCTACTGTAACGTGTGTGTGTGTGTGTGTGTGTGTGTGTCTGGTTCTCAGCAGTGCTGATGTCCAGCAGATGTATATCTTTGGCGACGGCAGTCCTGAACACTGATAGGTTGAGACATCGCTTCATGGAACGAGATGCTCAGCAGTGTGGACAGCGTATATGCGTGTATGTGTGTGTGTGTAAAGTGTTTGAGAAAGTCTTTCTCCCCCTGCGTGTGTGTAAGACGAGGATGTCTTGTGAAAGGCCCATCTGCCCTGGTGTCTGCCCACCAGTCACACTGCCAGCGCAGGCATCGCAGCGGACGCCTAAACTCTCTGTGACAAGGACCCCTAGAGTGCAGAGTGCCACCCAACATAAACAACACTGGCACTGCTCTCACATATGACAGCCTGCGTGTGCGACTCACTGCGTCTTTTTACCTCTTCAATGATTTTCAGTTTTTTTTAATAATCATGTATTTAATGCAAATAGTTTTAAGTTCACATTGAACTAATTCTTATGAATTATCCGTGCAAATAAACATGCTTTTTTACTTAACGTGCACACGTGATAATGCAAATAACTACCCCTCTATCTAAAAAACATCTCTTCTCTGATTGGTGTTTACTGGTGCGAGGGTGGGATCAACCTGTCACTCACATAAGATCCGTCAATAGCAAACCACAACCATCTAATTAATTTTTTACAATTTCTACAATAAATCTTTACAGCTTTAAAATGCTCCAGTGTCCCTGTATCTGTGTTTACACTCAGTAAACAGAGGTGAGTTCGGTCAACTGAAGACCTTCACGGCCAATCACAGTCATTTCTGTTGAGCACGTGAACACAATGGCCAATCAGCGTTGTTTAAGAACGCACTCAACAATGTTAGCGGGAAATAGACGTTTTTAAAATTTCAGTATCGATTGGTATTGAATTCCAGTATCGTGACAACACTATGTGCATCTGTATAAAATCTAATAAACAAACTAAAAGCACAGATAAACACAATAAAGAAAAAGTTACAATTGAAATTAAAAGTGTTTTATAATTTTCCACATCTAACAGTATTCAGGTACAGTAATTGCATAACAAAAATGATTCGAAAACATTAATCGTCATTAACGTTACTAACGGTTCAATTTCTGATGCTTGCCTAAATGCTTTTAAACTCATCATACAGTCACAGGCCTCAAAATCACATGCAAATTATAATCCAGACTCAACATCACATATCCTGCGATATGACTATGATTACATTATTGATATTAGTGATATTGACGCTGAAACGATATATTGTGCAGCCCTAAATTGGCCCCATTCATTTCCATTGCAAGTTTGACTTCGTAAACTCCTTTGTTTTTTTATTTTGTTGCTTTTTTAAAGAAAGCAGAGTACAAAAAGTCAATGTGCTTATTTCCCTATGTACACCCTACTCAAAGTGACCCCTGAACAAACGTCATCCATAATGTTCAATATATGTTTTACAGCTTCTGTAATATTTTTTATATATCAATATATACAATTCAGTTTGTTAATATACCATACATCACAGTATCCACAGTGACACAAAATAAAAGGACAATAAAGAACTTACTTTCACATGAGTTGTTTATAGCATCTGTCCCAATGGAACCTAAAAACGATAAAAAAAAAAAAGAAAAATAAGAGATAAGCAGCATATTTTAATATTACTGACACTTTAAGCATTCAAGAAGAGTTTTCAGGAGAACAGCTTTTATCAAACAGGACTGTGCAATATATGAAACGTGGAAGTGGAACATGAGATTTACAATGGTTTGCAATAAATACACATACACATTTTTGTGCGATTCGATCATTATAGCACACCCTCTGGAAGACTTTGAGCACATCAACATAGAACTGGGCCGTTAAACGATATTATATCGAATCGCGATCAAATTTATGTCAATGTCAGCAGAAATGGGCAACAATGGGAATCTAAAAGTGTGTTAATATTAGAGATGTATCGAATTTTCGGCCACTGAAAATTTATCAGCCGAAAATGTTATGCCATTTAATGGACCCTCAAATTTTTGTGGTTTCAGTCATTGTTTGGGTACTTTTTTAAAATCTGGAAGCATTAACAACTTATATGGAAATATACATCATTATCGGTCAATATGGAAAATAATTATCGAGATTACGTTTTTCCAACGCAATCTCACAGCAATTCGTAACTTTTTGACTTAGTGGCTAATTCGTATGAATTCGTACGATCTAATTCGTACAATTTAGTACGATTTGCTCATCACCCAATGACGGTTGGGGTTAGGTGCCACGCCTCCTTTTTAAAATCGTACATTTTCGTATGACTGAACTCGTACGAATTTGTACGAATTAGCCACTAAACTGACAAAACGTAAAATACTTGCGTTTCCTCGTGAGATCAGGCTGGTTTTTCCCATATCGCCCAGCCCTACATCAACGTAAATCTATCAAACCAAGCACAGTGGACATGCTTGTTTTCCTGCCCATAAATCTGTAATAATTTGAGTATGGATGCTGATATAGGATTAAGCAATCAAGTAACTGTGCTTTTATGATTGAGCTTAATAAAACTATAG
The DNA here is from genome assembly GCA_903798195.1 of Danio kyathit. Lineage (NCBI taxonomy): Eukaryota > Metazoa > Chordata > Actinopteri > Cypriniformes > Danionidae > Danio > Danio kyathit. The sequence goes on along the minus strand of LR812538.1, from coordinate 54,451,760 downwards.
TGGAGCAAAATGGTGATATTTATTTATTTTTTGACTGTTTACATAGTTAAAAATGTCTGATTTGTTTAATGTGACAGTAAATCAGGGCTGATCACTTTCAGAAGTCGATGTTTTCTTTCTCCTGAAATTATTTGAAACATATGTTGGATATGACATGCTTTAAAATATCGCATATCCTATTTTTAAAATACATAATAATCACATTTTTCTACAATATTGCACAGACTATACTGTGTATCAAAATTCAGTAAACTGGAATGTGATTTTGTCCTTTTTTTTTCTCCTCGTCTTTATGTGTGTGTGCGTGTGATTTGCACATTCAGGTCATTCTCTGTCAGTCTCTGTCTGAACTCTGATTGACAGCTGCAGTCATGATCCCTCGGGGCAGCTTACTTGCTCCTACATGCATCTCTCTCTCTTTCTCTCCATCAGTCCATCCTTTCCTCATTTCCCTCATTCCCTAACTTCCTCTCTATCTCTCCGACTCAAACTCGGTTTCTCATGTCAGACAGTGATTGATATATTCCTGTATTTACAGCAATCAGCTCTACATTTGTGCCATCGTGAAACACACGTTCTTAAACATTTTACTCAAGTCCCACTGGGGAAATTCGTCATTATAATTAAAAAACCAAGGGACTTGTAAAACTAAGGCAAGCTAATTGTATTAAGATATCAATTAAAACTGGCCCAATAATTAAATGCATTGTTTTGCATGTCACAATCATGCATGGCAATGGAGTGATATCTTTGTGCGTTAAAAATAAAAATGTTAATTTTAAGAAATAGCAGTAGAACAATTTACCACCAAGTGAAATACAGCATAGGTATGTATGAGAGCCAAACTTTGGAACCCTCAAAATGGTCTAGATATATTTTATAATTTGTGGGATATAAACAATAACAACGGTCCCAATTAATTTCCTGTTTTACATTTTTAATTTCTATAGCTTTCGAGAATCAAAAAAGGTCCACATATTAATAAATAATAATGTTATGATAGCCGTTTTAATATTGATATGATTGAATTGCCTCTTGTTACAGTTATGAAATAGTTTGATTACAAGCAGGAAATGTTCATGGGCCAATGACATGACCACACTGAAATAGTCTATATAACACAAGACACACAGACACGCATACATACATCCTGTAGGCCTACATTGTACTTTAAACTTGGGGTCCATTCAATTTGTTAATATTTTGAAGTCTCCTAAGCTTAAAAATACGAGTGTAATTAATGAATTTATGCAATTTATTTGATAAAAAAAATCTTTAAAAAATTAAAAAAAAAAGTTATATGAGTGTAGGTTTATATTATAAATGTTAGAACTTATATTCCTGTGGTGCAAATATAAATTTAGTCTTTAGTGTCACATGAACCATCAGAATTCATTCTAATACGCTGATTTGCAACTTATATCTTTGTAATATTAGTAATACGGGTTTGTTGTTATTTCATGAGTTCAAACAAGTAGCATTAAGCATCCTAACATAAAGTCGATAAATATTTATTTTTAAGAAAGTCGTTCTTACATAAAAGTAATAATTTCTTTAAAAAATAAACATTACAGACCACCAAATTTGTTTAGAAATTGGCACTAACTGAAATAAACACTTTACGTTACAAAGTTAGCAAGTTAGCATATGTGCACATTTCTAGGCCTAACTTTATATGTATTCGCGAACCAGCGTCTTACCTGCAGCTCTCAATCTCAAGGTGTTTCCGAACGTACTCTGCAGATTTGCTTTCTAATTCAGCTCACTGGTAAATAAAAATTCACTTCGTCTAAATGTTATATTGTCCGTCTTGGAACTTAAAAGCCTGAACGTATCCGTTTACGGTGTGGGAATGCAATCCAGCGATTCAGTGGGTGAATGAACTACCCAAGTGATTCATCATGAAACGTGAACCGATTCAGACCGTTATGATAACACATTTAAACCCATAGATATATACACTAGATGTCGCCTACCCTACTGTTGTCTATTAGAAGGAACGCGTCAATAGAGCCGCCATTTTAGTACAGGGTAGCGCTCCTTTGAAATGAATACAGGACCAAGGTGAAGTGGAGGACTGTGGCCATCCAAAGCCAGAGAAATGCACATATACACATATATCTATGATCGGGAATTTTCCCCGGTGGTCAGTATGCAAATATTTGTTTAAATTACGAAATATTATAATTTTACATCACTTTTCTACATTGATGGATGTGACCGCACGCGCATTCCTGACAAAGAGCGTGTGTTTGTGTGCATGGAAATGCATTACCCTCCTTCCCTGTTTAATTTGATCTAATCCGTGTCCTGAAACACACCCCCTCACCTGCTTTCACTTCTCATTAGGTGCGTTCGACTTAATGCAGCGCTGCGCAGATCGATCGAAATCTGTCTTAAAGCGGTGCATGCTGGTTAGAAATGTTGTCCGGATTGATGCTGCGCTGACGCCATGTGACTAGGCTCGTTTGAGGTGGCCAAAATCTGCGCAGAATCGATCACCGGTGATCACCGCAAGATGCATGCCGGTTAGAAATGTGTCCGAGTTGCGTCCGCCTGGCTCTGATGTCACGCTGACGTGCGCCAAAAAACTCTCGCGATCGCGAGGCGGGTACCTCGGATTGAGCAGTCGGCAGCAGTTGCTCTCAAAAGACTGCGCCCACTAAAAGCATGATGGGAAACGGCTGGCTGACGACACAGCTGAATGCTCATTGGATGAGACTGACAAACTACACGTTATTCCCTATGTTGTTTTTACTAAGATTTGTCCTGGCTTTGTTGTATACCTTTTTTGTATTTTCGTTGATAATGAAAAAAAAGTCATAAAGAGCATCACATATGTTTATTTATTTAGATTTACACGCAAACAAAAACAAAACACACCTTTGTAAAAACATAATGTGACCTATCTAACATAACTAAATGTTACATATAAATAATTAGGATGTGCATGTGCTGTATTTTATTTCTCCCTCAGTTTAAAGTCCTGTTTGTTGTCATTTTCACTTTTTTGTATGTTTGTGTGAGTTTTGTATTGTAATTTTTATGCAAAGTTATTCCATGAAAGTCAATCCAAAACATGCATATATGCATACATGAGGTAATCAGACTGTTTTGCCATTATGCATCATCTTTGTGTGGTTTCATAAGAGAAAGGGCTGTAGTAAAGAAAACAAACACACACACACATGTATGTGAAGTCAAAAGTTCTGTTTAATAGATCAAGAGCATGTTCCCAGTATTTCCTATAGCCTATAGTTTTTATTCTGGAGAAAGTCTTAGGCTGTTCATTTTAGTCTGGCTGGAGTAAAAGCTGTTTATAGGCCTAATAAACATGTCAATATATTTAGCCCCTTTATAATTTATTTATGTTTGCAGAACAAACCACTGTTGTCCAATGGCTTCCCTCATTTTTCTTTAACATAATTAATCTATAGTGAACTCTTTAAATTGCACTTTAGGCTGAATACTAGTATCTTGCAAAAAAATCTCTATGTAAAATATATAATATAATACTGTCATCATGGCAAACACTAGACAAAAGAGTTAGTAGAAATTAGTTTATAAAACTGTTGAAAACAAAATCTGTTAAACAGCACTTTTACATATTTGATGCAATACCATTTTTTAAACTTCACAAGAGGGCTTATAATTTTGTCTTTAGTTGTATTTCCCTTTATACCTTCTAATGCCCTCTATAAAGTCTGAAATGACTATAGAAATGGATCACTTGTTCAATAAAATGCCAAATTCTAGGGACATTCCTAGCGAAACAAATAAATAAACAAACATTTGTCATGACCTGTTACTCAAAAGCATCTTGCTATAGTTACTTAATTTATAATATAGCCAAATGAGATTTCTTGAAAGCTTTCTTGCTGTATAAGCTGTTTATTTTGACATTCTTTTAACATTTACCACTGTTGAATATACAGATTTATATTTTAAATAAACCTTTTTAAGTAATGAGCTGTTCATCTTCTGTGATTGTGACCCTCTTTTTGTAAAAACAGTGATATTTTAATTGCATCCACTCCCACATATAAAAATACTACAGTAATTTAGAGGAATACTATAGTGTTTTTGAACCATATTATAAAAATAGCCTATTTAAATTCTATAGTTGCTCTGGTATCACAACAACTAAACATAACCCAATACTGAAAAAACATGTTCAAAAACACTATAATATTTACTATAAATCACCATAGTATTTTTTCATGAGGTCATTCGTCCGCGATAGAAAACGTGAACGCGATCTCCACCACAGGTGACGTTTCCAGGTGGCAAAACGGCGAGATTCGGGAGGTGTCCGACTTCTGATGTATTTTTTGAGCCCTCCTCTTACTGCAGCTGCCTGCTCTCGTCTACAATGCAGTCAAGGCGAGGCGCACCTCAAACGAGCCTAGTGTCACATGTGGCATCAAAGTACCGCGACAGCGCTCCGAGATCAGACGATTGAGTCAGACCGCGCAGCACCTGAAGAGCTCCTAGGTGCGTTCGACATTAAGCACAGCTGCAGCCGGTGATCAACGAGATTAGCCGAGCGCAGGCGGGGGCGGAGTTGAAAACGGAGCCGTCAAGCCGGCCACTTCGGGGACTCAAGTTGCTGCAGTCATGATTACCAATCACATGGCATGATCATTTATTTATTTATTTATTTATTTATTGAAATAACAACAAAAGATATAAAGTACAAATAAAATCAAAATACAGTCTCTACAAACTTCATTTTAAACACTAAGGGAATTATGAATTAAAATTAAGTAGCCTACATACAAATGCATCAGAAATAAGGGGGAAAATAAGGGCACATAAAAATGAAATAAATATCCACGAATAGGATTATTTTGAATAATGAAGGCATTTTTAAAAAAGCCCTTTAATCCAAAAAGATTGAACAAAATGACCAAAATAAATGAGCTACACTTTCAGTAGAAATTTCCCAGAAAGAGCAGGTACATCAATGACACTTTTAACTTTTATTTCTGCGTAATATGGTTTGACAGAAAATAAAATATTTTAGAATCATATTTTTATATTACATATTTTTATATAACTTAATTTGCTAAGAAATCGTCAGGATCAATGATGATAATTATTGTATTACAAGTCTGTAAGACTTATTTGAGTTAATATTTAAGTTATTTACTAAAATATATCATTTATATCGTTTATGGAGCTAAATACAGTAGTCTGTATAAAAAAGGCAGAATAAACCTGTGCAAACAATCTAGTCAGTATGAACAAATTATTTAACAAAAGATGATGGTGCAGTAAAATATTTATAGTCTTTTAATAAGCATGATGTGTACAAGATAGAGAGGGTTTGAACAACAGTTAATTGTTTGTTTTGAAATTTGTGAGAAGGATGTTGTCCAATAATAAACCTGAATCACACGTGGTTGTTGTCATGCGGTGAACTTGGCCAATCGTATTATATTGGTGTCGTCATCAGAGTTCATGCAGGCGCTCTTCAGTTGCTGCGCGGGCTGAGTCAGTCGTCTGATCTCGAAGCGCTGTCGCGGTACTTGATGCCACATGTGACAGTCACATGCCGTCGGCGCAGCATCAATCCGGCCAAAATTTCTAACCAGCATGCACCGCTTTAAGACAGACTTCGATCGATCTGCGCAGCGCTGCATGAAGTCGAACGCACCTCCTGCTGGAACTGCAATGACGACACTGATGTTACACCATTGGCCGAGTTCACAGCATGACAACAACCACGTGTGATTCAGGTTTATTACTGGACAAATTCCGATTCACAAATTTCAAAACAAACAATTAACTGTTCATACCCTCTCTATCTTGTACACATCATGCTTATTAAAAGACTACAAATATTTTACTGCAGTATCATCTTTTGTTAAATAATTTGTTCATAATGTCTAGATTGTTTGAACAGGTTTATTCTGCCTTTTTTATACACACTACTGTATTATACAGTTTAGTGAATGACCAAATATAAACTCAAATAACTCTTACAGACTTATAATAAAATAACTATCATCATTGATCCTGACACCCCTATGATGATTTCTTAACAAATTAAGTAAAAAATATTTTATTAAATATAAAAATATATGATTATAAACTATTTTATTTCCTGTTAAGCCATTTATGCAGAAATGTTAAAAATAACAGTGATGTTCCTGCTCTTTCTGGGTATTTTCTATTTAGTGTAGCTCATTTATTGTGGTCCTTTTGTTCAATGGATTAAAGTGTTTTTTTTAAAATGCTTTTATTATTCAAAATAATCATTGTTTAACACTTAATCAAAACACCTTGTTTTGGGTTTTACACTAATATATATTGGAAAGTTTTATATCTTTAAATGTAAATAAATGTAAACCCTTTTTAGCATATTCAAACAAGCACTGGAACAGTATTGACATACCATTCAACATCTAGTAGCCCAAAGTCTGATGCTTATTGTTTTGTTTCATCGGCCTATTTGTGGATATTTATTTCTTTATGTGCTCTCTCGTTTTCCACTTATTTCTCATGTGTTTGTTATATAAGCTACTTTTAATTCATAATTCCCTTGTTTAAAAATGAACTATAGTTTGTAGAGACTGTATTCTGTTTTATGTGTACTGTAAATCTTTTGTTGTTATTGCAATAAATAAACAAATAAATAAATGATCCTGCCATGTGATCGGTCATCATGACAGCAGCAACTTCGAGCCCCGTAGTGTCCGGCTTGACGGCTCCGTTTTCAACTTTGCCCCCGCCTGCGCTCGGCTAATCTCGTTGATCACCGGCTGCAGCTGTGCTTCATGTCGAACGCACCTATTCTGACGGAGGGAGCGATTCGTTTGTGAATGAATCTCTGTTATGAACGACTCGTTCACTTAGCTAACAATAACACAAGTTTCTGGCACCGCAGCGTCTTCTTGTCATATTTCATAACATTGTTTGCTTATTTTATTCAACAAAACGAGCATAAGCTTAGAATTTAGTGCGAGTTGATGCTACTTTGCCTTATGGTGAATCCAGAAGTGTCTGTATTATCATCAATAACATTACTTGTTGAGCACAAAAGTTCATAACATACAAAAACATAAAAAACTAAATCTTACCTATGAAATGTGATGACTTTGTGCTTTGTTTTCTTTGTTTGCTCGTTACTACACCCGTACACAGCGCTAAAGTCCAGCATCTTCACATTGTCACACTGTCTTGACTAGTGCGGTTGAATGACGTTTGTACTAGGAGCACTGTACCAATGTGGCGGCGCTATTGACGCATGCTCAGGGTCCCTATGCGATATCTAGTGTATATATGTATGGTTTAAACCAAACGCGTCATGGAAAGAATCGAATCAAACTGACTGAACTGATTCGTTTATTGTTGACGTTACTTTTGTTGTTTTAACTGTCCAAATGAACCGATTTAGAACCAACTCAAAATGACGATTCTTTAATCAGGATTCTTTGATTGACAATTTTAATTATGATTAGACGACAGAAATTCACGATATATAAATTATGAACTAAAATATGAAGTATAGTGAGGGAAAATATCCTCAGGAGAATGGCAATCTTTCTCCCTTTTTCATGTAGCGCTAGTTGCCAATTTTTTTTATCCTGATGCCCTATAACCGATTCAGACCATTAACAGTTTAACGGTAATTCTGATTATGAACAGTAAAGTCACACGACTATAAAGACTGATGATATACCGTAAGGGGAAATTATACTCAGGTCAGTAAATGCCAATGTTTCTCATTTAACAAGAAATCGTCAGTAAAATTTACTATTCCAAAGGCTTATGATGTTTTTTGGCATGTTCTTATAAGTTACTAAAGTGTTTTTCGTCTGTGTTATTTTCTTTCAGTGAACTAACTTATCCAAATGATTCATCCTGACTCACAAACCGATTCAGACAGTTATGCTTGTGTTTCATCAGGATTCTTTTATGGCTATTAATTCAGATTATGCACAGCAGACAGAAATACAAGGAATTCGGCATTAGTTTTTCAATAGGTTACAGTCATCAGGGCGTTGCTATGTGGTTTCTAAGAGATTCTTGGATCTTTTAATAATCTAGCTAACATTAATGTCCAAATCATTCATTATGACTCCCAAACGCATTCAAACTATTATGCCAACTGTTTGTAGTATCCATGAAAAAGAACAGTGATTTATTAATCATGATTATTTTATTTTTCCTTTACAGAGGACATAAAAAAACAAGACATACAACAACAGGGCTGGTGAAATATTATGAAGAGAAATTGTCCACAGTTCAGTAAATAACAATCTTTCTCATTTTTACAAGTAACTTTCAGTAAATTTTAGGAAGGCCTCTGAGCTTTTGTAGCATCTTGCAGTTGTCAGTGAACTGCCCAAATGATTAACAAACTGTATTAAACTGTTATGATAAACCTTTAGACCAACCCATGAAAATTAATCTACTTAAAAATAGTTATTTATTATTTACAATTTATTTATTTATTATTATTATTTTTTTCATACTTTTATTTTAGTGTGGTTTATTTATAAACTAATTTCCAGAGGATCACGTGCTTATGATCAACACGGCTGGCACCTTATCAGCTCCGTAATCTGCCCTATTAGATGATTACGGACACACTATAAATAACCAGAGATTTCACTCCAGTTATCTTCGTCTCGAAGTCCCCACCCCCCCCCTCCACCCTTTCATATAGGGCGACACGGCGGCCCAGTGACTAGTTCTGTTGCCTCACAGCAAGAACGCCGCCGGTTCAACCTCCCATTGAGCCGGTTGGCGTTTCTGTGCGGAGTTTTCATGTTCTCCCTGTGTTCGCGTGGGTTTCCCCCGGGTCCCCCGGTTTCCTCCCACCATCCAAAAACATACACCATAGCCAATCGACTAAACAAAATTATTACCTAAGACAACCTTAGTTTACACTTTTCACACGGCGATAAGTGGGGGGAGTTCTCGAGACCTTCCTGAGCTCGAACTCCTCTCTCGCCCTTCTAACGGGAGGGAGCCCCAGGCTCGAGGATATACGAGCTCAGGGCTCTCTCCCGGGACAGCATGCCAATTACGCTTTATTGATCATCAGCTAAGTGTGAACTCTTGAAAGGTTTTTTTAAAGTACAACAGAAAAAAAACAAAACAAACAAACAAACAATATTGTGTCAGAGTATACACATTTTGCAGGTAAATATATGAATTGCCATACATGTGGGTTCAGCTGTTGGGGATACAAAATGTAGTGTTACACAGTAAATGGACATCAAAAAGTCCTATAAGGTAGCGTGCCAGTCAGTTTTCACGAGGGGTGCTGGATTTGGATAGAGCACGTTTCAGGTCGAAGTATCCAAGAAAGGGTTCCCAGGTAGCAAAGAATTTTTCGGTAGAATTGGACCTGATAAAGCTGAGCCTTTCCAAGTGGATAACGGAGGCCATATCCATTAACCAGGTTCGAAAAGAAGGAGGTAAAGGAGATTTCCAGTTTTTTAGTATTAGCCGCTTGGGCACAGTCATGCCTAGAGTAAGGGCTTGTTGGAGATGTTTTGGAAGGGTGAGGGAGTGTTCTGAGACACCAAAAATAGCAAGCTCTGTGTCCGGTTGGAGGGAAATATTATAGGCCTTGGAGTATAAATCAAAAATGTTTGTCTAAAAATTGAACAAAATAGGGCAAAACCAAAATGCATGAGCTGTGGTGTCCTCCGTAATTTGACACTTGTCACACATAGGTAAAATAGAAGGGAAAATTTTGTGTAATTTGGTTTTGGTATAGTGCAGGCGATGCAAAACTTTGAACTGTATTAACTGGTGCATACTGTTTACCGAACAGGACCGTACTGTAGTCAGACACTTATCCCATAGTTCCTCTGATATCTCAGTTCCAAGTTCACCCTCCCAAGCCAGTTTAAATTTCTCATTAGAAGTTGAGGCAAAGGTTTCAAACAACCCAACAAAATTTAAAATAAGATGAATGGATTGGGGAGGGTTCAAGAAGACATCAAAAACACATGTTTATCAGGGATACATTCAAAATTACAAATTTTAGATTTCACATAGTGCCTTACTTGCAAGTAACGAAAAAAATGTGAATGGGGTAAATTAAACTTTTCTCTCAACTGACTGAATCATGCAAATCTCTCTTCAACATAGAAGTCCTTTATGGAACATAAACCCTTCTCCTTCCAAACAAAAAATGTTCTATCAAATTGTGGGGGTAAAAAAGAATGATTATCGCATATTGGTGTGTACACAAAGGTCTCTGGTAGGGACAAGACTTTCCTCACTTGGTTTAAAATTCTAATCGAGTTTTTCAGTACTATACTTAATTTTTTTGAGACTATGGGCTTGTCTGGGTTTGCAAATAGCAGGGCTGGCAGTGCGATTCCAGCAGCCAGACCTGTCTCGATCCGATCCCATAAGGGAACCTCGAGGGTCAGGCCACTGGAAGCCCCCTGTTCCCAGTACATTAGAGCCCTGATGTTAGCAGCCCAATAGTAATGTCTAAATATTGGTAAACCCAGACCGCCCATGGACTTGGGTTTCTGTAAATGAACTTTAGATATCCAATGTGCTTTGTAATTCCAAACATATGGTAAGATTATTGAGTCCAACTCCTTAAAGAATGCAGAAGTGAGAAAAATTGGGAGATTTTGACAGATGTATAGGAACCTAGGGAGAGTGACCATTTTTATAGAATTTATACGTCCAATCAAAGGCAGGATTTTCCAGTTCTCTATGTTGTTTTTTAGTTTTGTAAGAAACGCTGCAAAATTCAGCTTAAATAAATGTTTTTGATCTATAGGAATTGTCAGACCTAAATATGTGAAGTGGCCCCTAGTTATTTTAAATGGAATGTTTTCCAGAAAACCGGCTCTAAAATTGGTGGAAAGTGGAACAAAAATGCTCTTTGAGAGGTTGATTGTATATCCATACAGCTTCCCAAAAGAAGTAATTAAATCTAATAGGGCGGGAACAGATCTTCCAGAGTTCCTCAAATACAATATCACATCGTCTGCATATAAGCTGATGAGAGCTTCACTCCCCCCTACTTCAAGACCTGTGATGTCATTATGATGTCTTATCGATATGGCAAGGGGCTCTATGGCGATAGCAAAAAGAGCAGGCGAAAGGGGGCAGCCCTGCTGCACTGAACGATGTAAAGGAAACTTGGATGATCTGTCAGTATTTGTTAAAATTGAACACATTGGTCTGGCATAAATTAACTTGACCCATGATATGAAAGTCTTGCCAAAGCCAAACTTCTGTAGCGATCCAAACATATAGGGCCATTCAACCTGATCAAAGGCCTTTTGTGCATCCAGAGACAGAATCGCCTGTTCAGTAACTTTGGAGTGATTAGCATATATAGTTGCAATCAGAATTATTAAACCCCCTGAATTATTAGCCTTGTTTTACAGCTCCCTGTTTATTTTTTTCCCCAATTTCTGTCTAAAGGAGAAAAGATTTTTTCAACACATTTCTAAACACAATAGTTTTAATAACTCATTTCTAATGACTGATTTATTTTATCTTTGCCATGATGACAGTAAATAATATTTTATTTGATATTTTTCAAGACACTTCTATACAGCTCAAAGTGACATTTAAAGGCTTAACTAGGTTAATTAGGTTAACTAGGCAGGTTAGGGTAATTAGGCAAGTTATTGTATAACGATGGTTTGTTCTGTAGACTGTCGAAAAAAAATTTAGCTTAAAGGGGCTAATAATAATGACCTTAAAATGGTTTTTAAAAAATTAAAAACTGCTTTTATTCTAGCCGAAATAAAACAAACTTTCTCTAGAAGAAAAAATATTATCATTATTACTGTGAAAATGTCCTTGCTCTGTTAAACATCATTTGGGAAATATTAAAAAAAATTCAAAAGGGGTTTAATAATTCTGATCGCAACTGTAATATATTAAGGAGACGACGTACATTGAAAAAAGAAAATCTGCCCGGAATAAATCCTGTCTGATCAGAATGAATTATGGAAGATATATATTTATTGAGTCGATTAGCTAATGTTTTAGTAAGGACTTTTCTATTATTTACAATTTATTTATCGCTATTTCTGTTTATGAACAGAGGATGGGAATGAAAACATGCCACAGTTTTATATGGCTGCGATATGTCAAAAATCTCCTATCACGATACAAGTCATCTCATAGATAACAGTACATATTACCATATACTATTTCTCTAAATTCAATCAATTAGGTGTTTATATATATATATATACACACAATGTTAGGGTAATGCATTACAAGTAACGCGATTTCAAAATTAAGCAATAATATTTGAGTTACTTTTTTAAAAATGTATTGCGAGGTACTTTTTAGTATAGTCAATTCGCTTTTAAAAAATAAATTGCTGAATTAAAATGATCGTAGTCACATTGAATCGCACACGCAATAGGAGAATGCAGGAACAGGCAGAAAGGAAAATGGCGGAGCCTTACATTTCTGCAATGGAAAAATTCTCTCTATTTTGAACTCATGGAAGAAAAGGAAAAGAGAATTATCTGAATGGACAATGATTTTACTTTTTAATAAGACAAAAAGTACAAAAGTAGCAAATGCATTACTTTAAACTTTCATTAATCTGTATATATACGCCATGTATAGCTCTGGGATCAGGAAGTTATTTGAAGATAACATTGTCCTACATTAATTGCAAAGCTCTTCTATTAAACAAGAAGAAAAAATACCCTCAAGTTCTGAAAGAGATAAGCCTTAGCCAGGTCAGAAAAAGTAACGCAAAAGTAACGTAACGTAACGCATTACTTACCATAAAAAGTAACTAAATAAGTAATCCAACTAGTTATGTTGTCAATATATTGTCAAACTAGTCAATATTGTAATGCATTACTATATATATAAACATAAGAAGGACCATTTCTTACATTTTAAAGTATCGATATAAAATTTATTCATTAATATGTGATCGTATTTCTCACTTTATTTAGAATTTCTAGGCAAATGTTTAATAAAAATTGTACAAATTTGAAATAAATATTAATAAAATATAAATCACTTTTCAAAAACAACTGATTATTACAAGTCCAACATAAAAATAAAAATTGCTAAGTAAAATGCTAAATGTAAACATTTCCAGCTTACAACTTTCTCATGATGCTGTTATTTATGGTTCTGTCTGCATCCCCATAATGGCGTGTAATATTGCACTCATAAAAATTAAGAAACAAGTATTACCTTAATCAATGTATTTTGCTACACCATGATAAACGATAGAGTATAATATCAAACAACAGACTTTTTATTTTGTCAATATGATATACAGTGAGGGAAATAAGTATTGAACATGTCACTATTTTTCTCAGAAAACATATTTCTAAAGGTGCCGTTGACTTGAATCTTTCCCCAGATATTGGTAACAAGCAAAGAAATCCATATATGCAAAGAAAACAAATTTAATTAATTTACAAATGAAGTTCTGTGTAACAAAAAGAAATGACGCAGGGAAAAAAAGTAATGAACACATGAAGAAAGGGAGGTGTAGAAATGCAGTGAAAGCCCAGCTGAAATCTCTCAGTAGTTCTTCAGCAACTCTCTGCCCTTCCTCAGTGTAAATGAATATCAGCTGCTTCAGTCCAACATCTACATTAGCAGGAGGATGAAGATGAAACCAGGGTGGACATTTCAGCAAGACAATGATCCAAAACACAGCCAAGGATACTCTCAAATGCTTTCAGAGAAAGAAAATCAAGCTGTAGAATGGCCCAGCCAATCACCTGACTTAAATTCAATAGGAAATACAAAATAAAGCTCAGATTTGATAGACGAGACCCACAGAACTATCAAGATTTTGACACTCTGTTGAAGTCTGTGAAAAACTCACACCTGAGCAATGGATGTGACTTCATTCTCCATATGAGAGGCGTCTTTAAGCTGCCGTCACCAAAGAAGCCAGTACTTCCAGTACTTTCTCGTGTCATTTCATTGTTGTTACACATAACAGTTTATTCAGATTTTTTTTTGTTATGTTTGTATTGTTTGGGTTTTTACCAAAATCTGTTTCAATTCCATGTCAACAGCTCCTTTAAAAATATTATTCCCAAGAAAATACATGGTGTTTTTAATACTTATTTCCCCCACTGTATATAATGTCCTATTGCACAGCCCTAGTTGCTAAGGTTCTTTTATGTGTGTGGTTTTTTTATTGGCTGTCTTGCAGTTGCCAGGCATAAGTTAAGGCATTTTGATCAGCCTTACTAAGTTACTACTGTGTGCAGTTGCCAGGGCATTGCTTCACCTTTTTTATTGTCATTTCCCCCCCACATCCGTTTATGGTTAGCCCAAAATGCTAATCTAATCACTTGGAAAAGTTGTACGCTTACTTTAATGCTGAGGATTATAAGTTTGTTAAAATCCCTAACCCAGAGTATCAGCAAAAACGACAGTGATACTTACCTTAGCAAACACTTCTTACAAGTGTGTATGTTTAAGAGGAGTGCTGAATGTGTGGATGATCGGGCTAGTGTGTGTGTGTGTATTTGAGTATGTGTGTCTAATGTCTTAATAAGAGCTCCTTCACGCTGCTCTCTGTTGTTTGTGATGTGTAATTGTCTCGCTGTGCTCAGGGTGAGAGTCCGATCTGAATCCGGAGCGTTACGAGAGCCGTAGTCAATTCTGCTGTTAAATCCGTTAAGAGCCGAAAATTAATTACCTCACCAGAGCAGGAATGAATCCAAAAAGCAGGAGCCCGTGTGAGGAGACGCGGAGACGGCGAACAGAAGGAGGTGAAGGAACGCTACGAGTCACCAGACTTCACGTTAAGCTTGACTGACTAATTATTGCTTATAATTTGCGTTTGGATTAATTAACTAATTAGCTGGGAATGTCTGAAGGCGTAGTGCAGTCTGTGCATGTCAGGCTGAAGACTTTAATTATTGTGATATTTTTAATTAGAATCTGCAGCTGAGTGAGACACACGTATACACTCAAATCACGCATATACGCACAAACTAACACTTATGTTACGCACACACACACATACACACACTTGTACATGAATAATAATAAAGTAAAATAAGCAACAAACACACAGATGCACAAAAAATATTAACAATATTATGCATGCAATAGACCACTGTACTTGCAAGAGCAAGGTTGTGGGTTTGAGAGAATAAAATTCACAGTAAACAAAGTAACATTCATTCATTTTCCTTCGGCTTAGTCCCTTATATGTCAGGGGTCGCAACAGCGGAATGAACCACCAACTATTCTGGCATATGTTTTATGCAGCGGATGCCCTTCCAGCCACAACCCATTACTGGGAAACACCCATACACTCACATTCACACATGCACTCATACACTACAGCCAATTTAGTTTATTCAATTCACCAGCCAGGACTCGAACCAGTGATCTTCTTGCTGTGAGGCAACAGTGCTAACCACTAAGCCACCATGCCGTAGAACAAAGTAACACTATTTTCTAGTTATACTACAGATTGTATATCCTAACTATTTACAGTGGAAAACTGTGAACTTTCACCATAAAAAAATGTGCTTTTAACATTCATTTATTTTCCTTCGGCTTAGTCCCTTTATTAATCAGGCATCGCCACAGCGGAATGAACTGCCAACTTATCCAGCATATGTTTTAAGCAGCGGATGCCCTTCCAGCTGCAACCCAACACTGGGAAACACCCATACACTCTCATTTACACACATACACTATGCCAATTTAGCTTACCCAATTCACCTATACCACATGTCTTTGAGCTTGTGGGGGAAACCGGAGCACCCAAAACCCAAGTGAACACGGGGAGAACATGCAAACTCCACACAGAAATGCCAACTGACCCAGCCAAGGCCTAAACCAGAGACCTTCTTGCTGTGAGGCGACAGTGCTACTCACTGCGCCATCATGCTGCTCTTTGCTTTTGACATTTACTGATAAAAAAAAAAAAATCAAACACAGAGCTGTTCTGAGTATGCTAATTAAGTTAAAAAAGAAAAAAAACTACAAACCCCATGATACTTTACAGAAAATTCCACCTTATATATGTATTAAACTCCTCCCATTCACATGAAGCACCATTGATGATGTAATAGAGTCCATAATTTCAACCAACAATTTTAAAGAAATACTTCACACAAAATGTAAAATCCTCTCATCATTTGCTCACTCTTCACTTGTCACAAATTTGTTTGAGTATCTTTGTGAAGTTTATTTATAAACTAATTTCGAGAGGATCACGTGCTTATGATTGCTTGCAGCCGGCCCCGCATTATTCAATTTATGATACACCAATCAGACGATTCCTAAGCCACTATAATTACCCCAAGTTCCATATAACAGCCATCTTAGTTTTGAAGAACCCCCCCTTCCCCCTTCCCCTTCCCCCCCTACTCCTCCTCCTTTCCTAGATGGGTGGCACGGTGGCCCAGTGGTTAGCACCGTTGCCTCACAGTAAGAACGTCACTGGTTCTAGTCCTTACCAAGCCAGCCGACGTTTCTGTGCAGAGTTTACACGTTCTCCCCGTGCTCACGTGGGTTTCCCCTGGGTTCCCCGGTTTCCTCCCACAGTCCAAAAACATGCAACTTAAGATAATTGACTAATCCAAATCGACACCATAGACATGCTCCTAGTAAGTAGTTATCTCTTAAGAGCAATTACTGTCTGTTCGTTAGCTACTACAGCAGGGGAGTTCTCGAGATCTACCTGAGCTCAAACTTCCCTCTTGCCTTGTAAACGAGGGGGAGCCCTGGGCTCGAGGATCTTATGAGCTCAGGGCTCTCTCAGGGACAGCATGCCAAACAAGCTTTATAATCAATCATCAGCTAAGTGTGAACTCTTGAACTTATCTTAAAGACACTAAAAAAGTTATTTTGAAAAATGTTTAAAACTGGTAATCATTGACTTCCATTTTTCCATCTATGGAAATCAATTCTTACAGATAAGATATTCAAAATATTTTCTTTTGTGTTCAGTGGAAAAAGGAATATATAAAGGTTTGGAAGCACTTGAGGATAATGAGTAAAATTTCATTTTTAGGTGAACTAACCCTTTAAGAAATGTCCTTGTGACTGCCTAATTGACCTTTTGTAGGAAAATTTTCATTCATTCATTCATTTTCCTATGGCTTAGTCTCTATTTCAGAGGTCGCCACAGTGAAATGAACTGCTAACTGCTCCGTCATATGTTTTACGCAGCGGATGCCCTTCCAGCTGCAACCCAGTAATGGGAAACACTCATACACTCTCGCATGTTTGGGCTGTGGGGGAAACCGGAGCACCCGGAGGAAACACACACCAACACGGGGAGAACATGCAAAATCCACACAGAAATGGCAACTGGCCCAGCCGGGTCTCAAACCAGCAGCCTTCTTGCTGTGATGCGACAGTCCTAACCACTGAGCCACGTGCCGCCAGGTTGTTAATCGATTACATAAAAAAGAAAGAAAACCTATAAACATGATTAACCATGATGCTTTACAGAACATTCCACCAATCAGAGAGCCACAGTGAGCAAAGTGCCCCAATATAATTAAATCCACCCATTCACATGAAGCACCATTAATGATGTAATATAGTCCTTCATTTCAACCAACGTTTTTAAAGGATAGCAAACAAACTTGAAAATTCTGTCTTCATCAAACCTGTGAGAGTATCTTTCTTATGTTGAACACACAAAAAAGTTATTTTGAAAAATGTTAGAACCATTGACTTCCATTTTTCCATCTTTGAAAATCGATTTCCAACATTCTTCAAAATATCTTCTTTTGTCTTCAATGGAAAAAGGAATCTCCTAAATGTTTAGAAACCACTTGAGGATAAGTAAATAATAAGTCAAATTTCATTTTTGAGTGAACTTTAACCCTTTAAAAAATGACATTGTGACAGCCTAATTGACCTTTTGTCCATAAAATAAAAAACTATAACAATTTAAAGGAATAACTAGGTTAATTAGGCAGGTTAGGGTAATTAGGCAAGTTCTTGTATAATGATGGTTTGTTCTGTAGACTATCGAAAAAAATATAGCTTAAAGGGGCTAATCATTTTGACCTTAAGTGAAGTTTAATTTTAAACTAATTTCGAGAGGAGCATGTGCTCATGATTGACCCAGCTGGCCCACATTAGCTAATCATGATCTTCCAATCAAAGCACCCCAAGTCACTATATATATATATCCTTATTTCCTCTCTACATCTATCTTCATTTGGAAGAAACCCCCCTCCTCCCCTTCTTCCACCTTTATCCAGAATGGGCGGCACGGTGGCCCAGTGACTAGCACTGTTGCCTCACAGCAAGAATACCAATGGCATCAGATCCTTGCTGGGTCATCTGGTATTTCTGTGCGGAGTTTGCATATTCTCCCTGTGTCCGCGTGGGTTTCCCCCGGGTTCCCCGGTTTCCTCCCACCGGCCAAATATGCTCTATAATAAGCCTAAATTTTTTTTCTAATGTCTTACTCTCAAGAAGTTCACCTTGGCCTCAGCAGCGGGGGAGTTTGAGATCGACCTGAGCTCAATTTCCCCTCGCCATGTGAAAGGGGGGAGCCCTGGGCCCGAGGATCCCTTGAGCTCAGGGCTCTCTCCCGGGACAGCATGCCAAACAAGCTATGTGATAAATCATGAGCTAAGTGTGAACTCTTGAAATGGCTTTTAAAAAATTTAAAACTGATTTAAAACAGCCGAAATAAAACAAATAAGACTTTCTCCAGAAGAAAAAAATATTATCAGACATACTGTAAAAATTTCCTATAATTTGGGAATTTGGGAAATATTTAAAAAAGACAAAAAATTCAAAAGGGGGCTAATAATTATGACTTCAACTGTATATATTTAAAATATAAAAAATATTTATTCATTCATTCATTTTTTTTCCGGCTAAGTCCCTTTATTAATCAGGGGTCGCCACAGTGGAATGAACCGCCAATTATCCAGCATATTTTTTATGCAGCGGATGCTCTTCCAGCTGCAACCCATCACTGGGAAGCATTCATACACACTCATTCACACACATACACTATCAACAATTTTTGCATACCCAGTCGGGGCTCGAACCAGCAACCTTCTTGCTGTGAGGCGAACGTGCTACCCACTGCGCCACAAAAATATTTATAAAATATATATATTTTTTAAAGCTAAATATTTGCTTCGAGTGATGTCATGAACACAAGCAAGCAAGGAACTTGTCAAAAAATTAATAATATTATATATATATATAAAACATTTATTTTAAAATAATTATTTAAAAATGTATCATTTAAATAAAATATTTATTTCATTATCATTTTACTCTTGAGCTAACAGAACAATATAATTTTGTAGTAAAATACAAATACTGTTATACAGTTAGTATAAGGAAAAAAACACTAGGGCTGCACAATATTGGAAAAATCATTGCAAAATTTTATTTTTCTGCGATATATATATATATATATATATATATATATATATATATATATATATATATATATATATATATATATATATATATATATATATATATATATATATATATATATATATTGCGATATGAATACAATTTCGGCAAATGACTTGAATAGCACTATTTGGGATAAAATTATTCATTTATATTGACTGGAATAATTGAAAGTATAAAAAGATGGAGCAAAAATAAAAGTGAAATAAGTTGTCAGATTTTCAGGTACAGTAATACGACACAATGCAATATGATAATAATATAATATTTTGCCTCCGGTAATAATAGGTCACGATAGCTGCAATATACCACAAGAAAACCATCCACAATATATCATGATATCTGTAAATGATGGGGAAAAATGCATTAAAAAGTTATAAGATGTATTTCTTTTTTTTAAAGCACATATATTTGATAGAATTGCATCATCGATATGTTTTCGATCATCCATTACAAGAAGCGTCACCTGATGTACTGCGATAGATGATAACGGTGCAAGGCTGATTAATTAATTCAGATCTTTTGTACCTTTAAATATCAATACTTTGCTATATCGATAACGTATCGCGAGTAGAATTATTACAACAAATCAGTATATCGATATTTTGTCCCACCCCTATTATTGAATAATCAAATGTAATGTAAAAAAACACTGTACATTCTTCATTGCTGTTCAACCATAATCACAACTCCACATTGCAGATCCTGCGATGTGACTATTGCGAATGCACACCTTGCGATATTGATGCTGAAACGACATATTGTGCATCCCTAAAAAACACGTCATCTTATAATTTACAGTGAAAATGTAAATAATCTTTTTTAAATGTACATTTTTTTGCTGCTTTCTTTCTAGAAGACAAATTAAGCTGCTATTTTTACCAAAAATTTCATCGATTTTTGTTTCTTTTTACAGTAAATTCCAAAGAAGCACTCCCCTACAATCTTTAGAATTCATTATAATGCATGCATTATGTGCCAGATCATAATAAACAAGCAGTCCCATATGCTCACACCATTCTGATTTGTGCATCCTTTATCTCACAGTTTGTTGGTTTATTTTGCATATACGGATACCAGTGTGTCCCAGTGCTGGAGTATGACACTGATAGCAGCAGATAATGAGCACACGCTGGCGCTGAGGTAAATTCGGACACTGCAAGATGTCTCCAGCATCCTCCTTCCTCCCTCCCTCTTTCTGAAAAAGAGAGAAATGTGCATCGTCGACAGGATTCGGCTGTGCATCTGACTATTTTCCATCACAAGGGGCCAAGTTTAGTAAACAGGCAAAACTAATGAGGCACTTTGAGCTGCGGAGCGGAGCTTCAGCCCGGGGCCCGAGAGCCCGCTCGCACCTGATGGAGCCGAGAGACATCAAAGCAGAGGATTACAGCAGCGCCAGGGGCCACATTCACAGACTTATTATACGCCTCGTTCCTAATCCGGTTATCTGCAGAATATGGCTGTGTTTAGGAGGCCTTGGCCTCACACACACACACACACACTCACTCACACACAACATGCAAGTACAGAGTTGCATACAGAATGCAAAAAGCACACACACACACACAAACAGACAACCGCATGGCCACAAACAACCTCATATTCATAACTAGAAAGCTTTCCAAACGCTTTATGTAATATTCATCCACTGCTGCTCATACATGATGCTTGAATCCTTCATAAGGTCACGTTACTCTCCGACAGCAGGAATCCATCTGTCAAAGCGCGTCCCATATGTGTGTGTGCCTTCTGAAGGACTCAGTGCCCTGGGCGCTTTCGGATGTGTTTCTGTTGGTCAACTTGGTGCTGTTGGTCAGATTTGAAGAGAAGAAAGGACACGCGGTGAAATGAAAGACAAATGTTTATGGGTGAAAACACAGCCTAGTCACATTTCACCCTGAAGAAAGCATGTTTCGCATGAAGAAAATGAAGTAGATTTTACAACCTGCTTGGCGACGTTATTTTGTTTAGCGTTAAGCACTTTTTACCCCCAAATTCTCATTGCTTTAATGTTTGAGCTTATAGTCTTTATATTTCCCATCATTCTCACAGGGGATTCTCATTAGATTCTCATTACAGTAATACAATATTTTCACATTTAAATCAGCATCAATTAAAGGCAGCACTGCAAATACTACAGCCATGTATAAATACTTTGCAATTTAAATGAGATGTTAGGTTTTTTTGCATTAAAGTAATGAGAATGATTTCTTTTTTGCATTAAGGTAATGCAGATTGGGATGGGAATTTTTTCATGCAAAAATGAATTTTCTGTTATTATTTTTCACCCTCATATCTTTCCCAACCCTTACGACTTTCTTGGAGGAGGAGGATGAGAACTTAATGGAATGTCAGCGATAATGTTTGAGCTGCTCTTTCTGCAAAACCAAAATAAATAATGTCCACAATTAGTACAAAATGTAATTTTATTAAAAACAAATCTATATTTTATGTAATATCTTACAATTTGGCACCTGTATATATTTTGTTTCTCATGCTTTTATTATGCTTTCATATTTTCTGGATAAAACTTTTTTAATTTTAGCAGACATTTGGTAGTCATCTAAAACAAATATTTTAGTTTTGGAGTGATGTGAGTTTTTAAATGATCATTTAAATAATTTCCAAACTTTTTATTAACAACAAATTACTTATTTATGTAGCCATATACAGTTGAAGTCAGAATTATTAGCACCCATTTATTTTTTCCCCAATTTCTGTTTAACAGAGAAACGATTTTAGAACACATTTCTAAACATAATAGTTTTATTAACTCATTTCTAATAACTGATTTATTTTATCTTTGCCATGATGACAGTAAATAATATTTTACTAAATATTTTTCAAGACACTTCTATACAGCTTAAAGTGACATTTAAAGGCTTAATTAGGTTAACTAGGCAGGTTAGGGTAATTAGGCAAGTTAATGTATAATGATGGTTTGTTCTGTAGACTATTGAAAAAAAAATTTGCTTAAAGGGGCTAATAATATTGTCCCTAAAATGTTTTATAAAAAAATAAAAACTGCTTTTATTCTAGCCGAAATTAAACAAATAAGACTTTATACAGAAGAAAAAATATTATCAGACATACTGTGAACATTTCCTTGCTCTGTTAAACATAATTTGGGAAATATTTAAAAAAGAAAAAAGAAATTAAAGGGGGGCTAATAATTCAGACTTCAACTGTATAAAAATGGCTACAATATGGCATCTGTATATATTTTGTTTCTCATGCTTTTATAATGCTTTCATATTTTTTGGATGGAATTTTATTAACTTTAGCAGACATTTGGTAGCCATCTAAAAAAAATATTTTAGTTTTGGAGTGACGTGAGTTTTAAATGATCATATAAATAATTTTCAAACTCTTTATAAGCAGCAAATCATTTATTGTCTCATTATTATTATTATTTTGTGGTGAAATATGTGTTGGGCGTCATGGTGGCACAGTGGGTAGCACGATTGTCCCACAGCAAGAAGGTTGCTGGTTCGAGCCCCGGCTGGATCAGTTGGCATTTCTGTGTGAAGTTTGCATGTTCTCCCTGTGTTAATCCACCCCACAGATGAATTAAATAAGCTAAATTGGCCGTAGTCTATGTGTGTGAATGCAAGAGTGTATGGGTGTTTCCCAGTTTTAGGTTGTGGCTGGAAGAGCATCCGCTGCGTAAAACATATGCTGGATAAGTTGGTGGTTCATTCCGCTGTGGCGACCCCTGATTAATAAAGGGACTAAGCCGAAAAGAAAATGAATGAATGAAATATGTGTTAATAGCTTTCGTGAGATTCACATGAGGAGTATAATTTAAAAGCAAACAGAGAAGACAACCTAAAGTATGTAAAGGAAGAACAGATAAAGGAAAAGAGAGTATGAGGAGAACGAGAAGGAAATTCTGACACACACTGATTCAAACAGCATGTGTGTATGTGTGCAGCTCGCCTGCATGTGTTAAAGTGTGTGTTTAGCTGCGAGGAAGGTCAGGTTCTGGCAGAGTTTAATCCTTGGATTGGCGGTTCTGCCCTCTGGTCAGTGCTGATTATCTCCCATAATGCAATGCTGCTCTCTGATAATGATTCTATGGACTGTTTGGAGACTGTAATAATTTTGTATAAATATATATATATTTTTTTTTTTTTTTTTTTTTTTTGTGATGATATATTTGATAAAAATTTAACTTTTAAATAGTAATTTTAGTATATTTTAGTATCTATATATTCATAATATATTTGTAATATGAAAATGAAATCTAGCTTACTATTCAGTGCAATTATTATGCATAATTATTCATCAAGTGACACTTTTTAAATTGTATTTTTAATTATTCTGCATTATATAGGCAAATTTAGAAGGATGCATACATAAAATTAGCATACTCTGAACAGTATGCACACTATATACTGCAGAAATATGTAGTAGTTTATGCTATTTCAAACACAGTCATTTTGTGATTATATATTTGATAAAAATTTAACTTTCAAATAGTAATTTTAGTCCAATATATCTATCTATATATCTATAATCTTTTTATTATATGAAAATGAAATCTAGCTTACTGTTCAGCGCAAATATTATGCATATTTACGTATTCATCAAGTGGCACTTTTTAATTGTATTTTTAATTATTCTGCATTATATAGGCAAATTCAGTAGGATGCATACATAAAATTAACATACTCTAAACAGTATGCATGCTATTTGCTGCAGAAATATGTAGTAGTTTATGCTATTTCAAAAACAGTCATTTTGTAATTATATTTTTGATAAAAATTTAACTTTCAAATAGTCATTTTTAGTCCTCTATATCTATCTATATTTCTATAATCTTTTTATTATATGAAAATGAAATCTAGCTTACTGT
>LR812538.1:54280016-54422516 GCA_903798195.1 Danio kyathit | reverse complement strand
GGTTTAACGTCTCATCCGAAAGACGGCACTCACTGAGCAGTAAAGAGTCCCCGTCACTATACTGGGGCATTAGGACCCACACAGACCGCAGGTTGAGTGCCCCCTGCGGGCCTTACTAACACCACTTCCGGCAGCAACCTAGCTTTCCCATGTGGTCTCCCATCCTGGTACTGACCAGGCTCAGCCCTGCTTAGCTTCAGTGGGCGACCATGTGAGAGCTAGCTGCCAACTTTAGAGCTAGTGTTTGAATGATTCTCTAGCATAATGTCTAAAAAGATGACAAAACAGGTGATTTTGCTTACATTTTAAGATTATAAGGCTGAACGGCATGAAATGCCATCAGTCTACAGAGATTTCGCAGTATTTCTCTGTTGTAATTGGGAGATCATAATAATTAACCCCGAAATATCCAGAGCAAAACAAATTCTACCAGATTACTCTGGTATAAATACAGCACTACAACATACAAAGGACTAGGATGTCACTTACGTGTTCTATAAGGATTTGTTCAGCTGTAGTTGTAAGCGTACACTGAAAAAAATGCTGTTTTTCTCCCCTAAGAACGTATTATGCATTCTCTGTCGCCATCTTGGGGCAGAACATCAGCTGCCATTGCTCTGCTCAGTATGACAGGCTGATGGCCCCCAATGCGCTGAATCTCCAAAATTATGAATATTTAAAATAGGCACTATCCTTATAAATAAACTGATAGCTGCAATCTAAACACTTACATTCTCGCCTTAAAAAGCCTCAAAAGTACATTATGTTGTCCAACAGCAGGAATATTTGTCAAACTGTAGTCCTCTACTTGCCACTCGTGTGGGCGGAGTAATACACAAAGGTGAAGAGGCTGTACGAGTGCTGATATTACTTTAATATCTCACTGCTATCAGCCAATCAGATTCGAGAACCAGACAGAACTGTTGTATAAATATATAAATGTAAACTATTAATTGACATAAATGGTACTATATTGTGATATTGTTATCAGGATATGACATTTTTGTAATATCGCCCAGCTCTAATATTACAGATCTGAACAAATCTCTAAATATGAAGCTTCTGCATGTCAAACAACTTTAGATTTGTATATAAGGAGAGACGGACCAATATAACAACGAGACTTGAGAGTACTCTGAAGAGCATCATAGCAACCCCTTAGGAACCCGCAACAACACCTTAAACTGCATAGCAACAAGATAAAAAAAAAAACACACCAAATAAACTATCCCTGGTAACCCAATTAGCAACACCCTAGCAACTACATAGCAGCAATCAAAAAAACAGGTCCCTGGCAACCACAACAACATATTAGGAACTCCATACAACTGCAAACAATGGCAAACAAGACTTGGGCAAGATGTCAAGTGTAGTATTTGGCCCAGATGTTAAAAATGTATATGTGGGCCACGTAAGTTTGGCCCATCTTGACCCACATTATATTATTTTTGAATAAAGAAAAAAAATTCTACAAATCAGGTCGCTTCGAGAAAAAAGCATGTCTAAAGCCCAATGCTTGATGGGTTTATCAATTTAACTGCAGTCATGATACCTACATTTCTGGCCCAGATCTGGGTTGCTAACTTGGCTCAGACTTGGCCCAGATATGGTCCATGTTTGGCCCTTGTATAGAAGCCAGACTTGGTCCAGTCATGTACCATAATTCACTGCGACTTGTGGGCCAAGCAAAACTGACTGTGTGGGCCAGATCTGGGCCAGGGAAATTTTGCTATTTCAAAAGGGGGTCCAACCCGGTACAAGTAAGGTGTACCTAATAAAGTGGCCGGTGAGTGTATTTTAAAGAGTATTTTATGTAAATGATGATGGCGATGTTTGGTGAGTTGGGATTAATGGGGATGTTGTGTTTGGATTTTCTGTTTGTGTTTTAACTTGTTGGTTTAGAACTAAACTCACACACTCCTGAAGTTTATGGATGAAACAAGAACACAGCCTTTCAGCGTAAGATGGTTTTATGTACTTAGACAAGTTTAAACCAACTTAGACCAGCATCCTCAGACCAGTTTCTTTCTGGTTTTAAACTAACACAATGTCAACGTTGTTCTTTTTTTTTTGCACATCTTGCTTCAAAAACTTCCAGCATTAATAATTTGCGGCACAAACAAATTAATGCTGTTCTAATTACACATTTGTGGTCATTTCGAACATACACGTAAACAGCGAAAATCTGATTACAAGTGCGAGATTATTTTTCTTCTCATTACAACACGAGCAACACGCAATATGAGCAATGGAGAAACCTCCAAGCTACACATTAACACACATACACACAGACACACACACGCAATAACGAATGCAATAACAGCAACAAACAACAATAACAATAATAAAACCTTTGGAAAACGTTTCATAAATGATCAGTGTGTAATTAGTGTAATCTATGATGCGGCCTCCTTATGGAGAACTATTTGCGCTTTGCTCGCCTGTGTGTGTGTGTGTGTGTGTTCTCACGTGCCCTGCAGGGCCGACCTTCCAATCATTATCTGTCTGTCTTATTACCCCGCCAACCCAAGCCCACTTTTAAATAAAATATGCAAAGGTTTCTTAAATGATGACCCCGGGCGACGTGGATCTCCTTTGCTGCTGTACAGGCTGTTAATCTGAGAAATGCAAATTCTCTTCATCTTCCTCCGCTGCTTTATTAACTTTTTTGAATTTAAAATTCCACGAACAATGAGTTCTGTCAGCTTCTGGAATTATATTTTCCTCTTTTCTTTTCATGTGCTCGCAGAAGCGCGTTTCACCAGGGGAAATAAGACGGTTTCATCTCCTTCTCTCCATTTAATTGGCTGCTTTGCAATTATTAGTTTTTGCTGCTAAAGTCTTTTTTTTTTATTTCTCTTCCTGTTTTCTTAAAGCGATAGATGTCAACACTAGTTTGTTGATCTGGGAAAGGAGAGGAGCGGTCAGAAATCCTTCTGTTTGGCTGTATTCCCTCTCCTCTTGCACTCTTCTGTCATTGATGTCTGGAGGAGAGCTGCTCATTGCTCATGAATGCTACAGAATTACTCATGCAGATGTTTCTTAGGTCTAAAATCTCTGATGGCTCATGCGTATTTTTAGATAGACAAAAGGATTTTTTCTTTTAGAAAATGAGACGGATTCAACTGGAACTTGAGCAGATTCTACTAGAACTTATCCTGACAAAAAACTGTGTCTATAGACAAGCTGCTGTCAATATTTTGAAGTATATATGATGTTTTTATTTTAATAATTATTATAATTTATTTATTTTTTTGTGTGTATACATACAGTGCTCAGCATAATTGAGTACTGCCCATTTTGAAATGTAATATATTTATCCATTTCCCAGTGAATATAGGCAATATATTTTGGTGCATTTAAACAAAACAGATTTATTAAACAGATTTATTTATAAAAATAAAATTTTATTCACCAAACAATTTTAGAAGTGGAAAGATAATACAATTAAATTTAAGCAAAAGATTGCAAAAAAAAAATTTTAAAATTATAACCTACAAAATTTTAACTAAATTTTTCAATTATTTTGCTTCTCTCCTCTTTTTAAAATTTGTATTTATTATTTTTTTATAACATAAATTTGGGTGTACTAGTTTTTGGACTGTTATCATAAGTAATTTTGTTAGATTAGCTCCAGATTTGGCTTCAGTACTGACTAATGTATATGCACAGATATTGTATAGCTTCCTAATAAAAATATGAATTTGAAAGATAGATTTGTGAGGGGTGGACATATATATGCTGAGCACTGTATATATATATATATTCATTCATTTACTTTTCGGCTTAGTCCCTTTATTTTTTAGTCCCCAATTTAGCTTTTATTTAATTCACCTATAGCGCATGTGTTTGGACTGTCGGGGAAACCGGAGCACCCGGAGGAAACCCACGCCAACACGGGGAGAACATGCAAACTCCACACAGAAATGCCAACTGACCCAGCGACCTTCTTGCTGTGAGGCCACAGTGCTAACCACTGAGCCACCATGCCGCCCATATTTATTATAATATAGAATAAATATATGTAATAAATAGCACAATGAGAAACCTAATGGGAAATGCTTAACAATACACTATAATAATATATTAAGAATATAATACGTTCTCTGTTTAGAAAGAAACACAATCATAGTCATACATTCATTCATAAAGTAATCGCATATTTATATCCAATCAGATCACAGCGTTGGCTTTGATAAGCCTATGATTGGCTGGCAGAGAAAGTGTGTCTGCTGTACTCTCCCAGAATGCACCTCAGCAGGGCTTCATTAAAAGGTGGCTTCAGGGTGGAACGAGCAGTGACCACAGGTGGTTTGAATGTGTGCTGTCCTGAGGGGTGTGTGTGTGTGTGTGTGTGTGTGTGTGTGTGTGTGTGTGTGTGTGTGTGTGTGTGTGTAAGTCAGATCTGAGCTCCTGTTTAAACTCTGGGGATTTAGATCTGAACCGTCTTTCCCCAAAAACATTCCACATTCATGAGAGCGAGACACACACATACACACAGTGCTCAGCATACAGTTGAAGTCAGAATTATTAGCCCCCTTCTTGATTTTTTTTTTCTTTTTTAAATATTTCCCAAATTATATTTAACAGAGCAGGGAAATTTTCACAGTATGTCTGATTATGTTTTTTCTTCTGAAGAAAATCTTATTTGTTTTAATTCGGCAAGAATAAAAGCAGTTTTTAATTTTTTAAAAGCCATTTTAAGGTCAAAATTATTAGCCCCTTTAAGCTAATTTTTTTCTCTCGATAGTCTACAGAACAAACCATCAATATACAATAACTTGCCTTATTACCCTTACCTGCCTAGTTAACCTAATTAACCTAGTTAAGCCTTTAAATGTCACTTTAAGCTGTATAGAAGTTAGAAGTGTCTTGAAAAATATCTAGTCAAATATTATTTACTGTCAATATGACAAAGATAAAATAAATCAGTTATTAAAGATGAGTTATTAAAACTATTATGATTAAAAATGTGTTGAGAAAATCTCTCTGTTAAACAGAAATTGGGGAAAAAAATAAACAGGGTGCTAATAATTCAGGGGGGCTAATAATTCTGACTTCAACTGTATGTGTGTACAGTGCTTAGCAATTTGTGCCTAGATCGTTAAAATAGAGGTCTGTAAATATTTGATTCACTAATAAGAACAGTTTTATAAGAGTTATTTGTTCATGAACCACACTACAATGGTAATTCTGTATGTTTTTGATTGACGAAAAGTCATTTATTTGCTGTGCTTTTTTGTAAATTTTAAGCTTCACTAAAAAGAATCAGCTTATATGATTCATTTATTTCGTAATCAAAATTTTTGATTCACAAAAAAGGGTGTTAAAACTATATTATCAACAAATTTATGGTATAGCTGGCAGCTAGCTCTCTGCAAATCTCACATGGTCGCCCACTGTCTCCTAGGTTGCTGCCGGAAGTGGTGTTAGTGAGGGCAGCAGGGGGTGCTCAACCTGTGGCCTGTGTGGCTCCTAATGCTCCAATATAGTGAAGGGGACTCTATAATTCTCAGTGAGTGCCGTCTTTCGGATGAGAGGTTAAATCGAGGTCCTGACTCTCTGTGGTCGTTAAAAATGTCCTTCGAAAAGAGTAGGGGTTTAACCCCGGCATCCTGGCAAAATTTGCCCACTGGCCACCTAACCATCCCCACATGTGTGTGTGTGTGTGTGTGTGTGTGTGTGTATGTGTGTGTGCGTACGTGCGTGCGTGCGTGCGTGCGTGTGTGTGTGTGTGTGTGTCTGTGTGTGTGTATGTGTGTGTGTGTGTGTGTGTGTGTGTGTGTGTGTGAATAAGAGTTTCCAGCACTGGTGGTTCATGAGTTAGTGTACTCTCAGTGCTGGACTGCAGCTTAATCCACTGAATAAAACATGTGCCAGAGTAATTGGCAGTTCATTCCACTGTGTAGCCCCTTTTAAATCATAGACTAAGCTGAAGGAAACTGAGTGAGTGAACTTTTATTTGGGATTATAGCAAACATCTAAAGTCAATGTGCGTCCAAGACAATATGTAACCACTCCTGAGGCGATGCTCTGAACTAAGTACATGCATTCATCAAATGCAGAACACGTTTTGGTTGTTGATTATAAATATTTTTAGGGGACACATTTGATTTTAATAGAGATTAATTGAAAAATCCTGACAAAAAAAAAGCAGAGAAGCACAAAAAGAACCAATGTGTTTTATGAATCTACAGCAGGATTTATGGACAGCACATTTAGGAGAATATATAAAGGCTTTCTTTTGAAATGATTAAATGATTCTCATGTAATTTCCCAGCTGAAAAAGGTTTGCATGCCTGTCATCAAGTCGGCCTGCTTTAATGATAAAGACGAGTGTTTTTAAATTACAAATACGTCAAATCGCTCAGATTTTCTCCTTTCTCCAGGTTCGCACAAGTTCAGGTTGTTCAGAGGTTTTCCTCCAGGCGTACAGAAGAAGAAAGTGACACTTTTAATTAATCATAATGATTCAAGCGGGTAATGATTAATAAGTGTGATTGCCATCCACATGTTTTAAAAAGCCTGCCAAAGATCATCGCTGGCAGCTCTTTAGAGACGATTAGCATACATATACTGAAATATAGCAGTCACGGATTACTAGTTCAGTATGTTCAGCTGTTGAAAATGAGTCAAAATGATGGTTTCTGGTCAAACCTCAGTCAAACGACCCACTGCTTTAAAATGAGAAACAAACGCAGAGAAAGAAAGTAGGTGTAGAAACAACTTCCACTCGGAAACTGCTGGTAATTTCACAAATAATTACATAATTCAAAGCACTTTATTGTCCACAAGGGGCAATTACAAGATCACATAAAGTATCTTAAAACCATAAGAATGTTTTTTTAGGTTCATTTAAATCATAATATTCATTCGTTTCTTCACAGAGGAATGAACCGCCAACTGT
This sequence comes from Danio kyathit, assembly GCA_903798195.1. NCBI lineage: Eukaryota > Metazoa > Chordata > Actinopteri > Cypriniformes > Danionidae > Danio > Danio kyathit. Next base: position 54,415,609 of record LR812538.1, on the reverse strand, counting down.
TCCAGCATATGTTTTACGCAGCGTAATTCTTCTGTAGTTAAAAGTTGTTATTATTCATTTATTCATTCATTTTCTTTTCGGCTTAGTCCCTTTATTAATCCGGGGTCGCCACAACGGAATGAACCGCCAACTTATGGCACGTTTTTACGCAGCGAATGCCCTTCCAGCCGCAACCCATCTCTGGGAAACATCCACACACACTCATTCACACTCATACACTACGGACAATTAAGCCAACCCAATTCACCTGTACCACATGTCTTTGGACTGTGGGGGAAACTAGAGCACCCGGAGGAAACCCATGCGAATGCAGGGAGAACATGCAAACTTCACACAGAAACGCCAACTGACCCAGGCTCGAACCAGCAACCTTCTTGCTGTGAGGCGACAGTACTACCTACTGCGCCACTGCGTCGCAGTTGTTATTGTGTTGTCAGTAATTGTAACGTTATCAGTAGATTGCAGAACAAAACAAACATTACATTTTTCTAAGTTCTCAGTGTAAATATACACTCACCGGCCATTTTATTAGGTACACCTGTCCAACCACTTGTTAACGCAAATTTCTAATCAGCCAATCACATGGCAGCAACTCAATGCATTTAGGCATGTAGACATCAGACACCGAGCATCACAATGGGGAAGAAAGGTGATTTAAGTGACTTTGAATGTAGCATGGTTGTTGGTGCCAGACGGGCTGATCTGAGTATTTCAGAAACTGCTGATCTACTGGGATTTTCACGCACAACCATCTCTAGGGTTCAGATGAATGTTGCCTCATAAAGGCCAATTTTAGCAACCTTTTGAGCACTAATTAAAATAAATAAAAGCTATTTTGATCATCAAAATAAATGTTGTTGATTAATAACGACTACGTATCCTCGTTCAGTTGTTTTAATTAAACTTGATAATTAAATTTTCCATATTTTTCATATTGGAGATTATCCAAGGAGGACAACATATGAGATTTGTGCTGTGTGTGAAGAAAAAGGTACTTGAGTAGGGCTGCAGGCAACGTTATGGCACAGTAGGTAGTGCTGTTGCCTCACAGCAAGAAGGTTGCTGGTTCGAGCCTCGGCTGGGTCAGTTGGCACTTCTGTGTGTAGTTTACATGTTCTTCCCGCGTTCGCGTAGGTTTCCTCCGGGTGCTCCGGTTTTCCCCACAGTCCAAAGACATGCGGTACAGGGGAATTGGGTAGGCTAAATTGGGCATCCGCTGCATAAAACATATGCTGAATAAGTTGGTGGTTCATTCCACTGTGGCAACCCCTGATTATTAAAGGGACTAAGCCGAAAAGAAATTAAATGAATGAATGAGTAGGGCTGCACGATTCTGGCTAAATTGAGAATCACGATTTCTTTTTTTTTTTTTTTTTTTTTTTTTGCTTAAAACCAAGATCACGATTTTCTCACAATTCTGTAGATGTAAAATAAAGGTTAATATGAGTAGGCTATTACTATTGTTATTCTCAAACATATGGTAAAACTATAGTAATATTATTAGGCCTATGTGTAGGTCTACTATTGGTAAATGCTAAATTTTGTACATAATTTGAATAGTGGACTTGAACAGACTTTAAATTTAGCCTGTTTGTTAATTCACAGTAAAGTGATGGCATCAGAATACATTCATTCATAACCCAACATTTTGGCCTCAACAAAAATCAGTTTTGGAGATATTTACAGATTAGGCATCTATTAAACAGTACTTTTAAGACGGGTGGTCGAGCTCCAGAGGAGGACTGCAATTTATCAGTAATTCTTAGAGTATATGGCAGAGGGCATGAAGTTTCAGAGTATTATAAATGGTTAGTTGAAAAGACGGGGTGTAGTTTCTATTCTGCTCTTAAAACTGTTTGGAGTAAAGAGCTAAATTGTATATTTAGCGATGAACATTGGAAAAAAAATTGCCAAAACTGTAAAGTAATGTCAAGAAATTTGGGAGTACGCTTAATACAATTTAAAATTTTGAATCGCTTTTATTGGACTCCGAGTAGGCTTTTCAGGCTTGGGTTGAAGGACTCTGCTGATTGCTGGAGATGTGAAAGCGAAGAAGGAGACTTGATGCATGCTCTGTGGTCCTGTTCTAAAATACAGGAATTCTGGGTCAAAGTGCATAAATACATTCAGGATGTTTCTGGATGCTGTTTTTCATTTTGTTCTAACATATATGTACTGGAAGACCCGTTCGTGTTGGGATCTGGTGTGAAGATGTTTGAGTGGATTCAAATAAGTATTATGTTTGGAAGACAAATCATTATGAGGGGATGGCGTTCAGCAGGTCCACCATCATTTCAAGAATGGGTTACAGAACTGGGGAAGGTGGCACCATATGAAAAAATGACATATAGATTACTAGATAAATTGGATGTTTATGAGAGAAGATGGGGAAATTATTTGGCGTTTTTGGAGAATGAATAAGGTCTTTGTGGTGAGACGCACCGTAAAAGTGTAATTATCTTATTTGATTTAAGTGTTATTATTATTGTTTAGATAGTGTATTTGTTATTTTTTTATTTATTTTTACTATTATTATGTTCTGTATGTGTTTTTTTTTTTTTTTTTTTTTTTTTTTTTTTAGTTATTTTTTATTGAGTCTTATATTATTTATCTGTAATTTCTGGATTTATGATAGCAACATCTAATTACAGCCACTGCCACTGTTGGGGAGGGGAGGGAAAAGGGTATGTTAAAAGGAGGTTAAAATTTGTAAACTGATTGTACTGTTAAATTACTGAAGAAAATAAAAAAATTTAATCATAAAAAAGAATACATTCATTCATTCATTTTCTTGTCGGCTTAGTCCCTTTATTAATCTGGGTTCACCAACTTATCCAGCACATGTTTTACGCAGTAGATGCCCTTCCAGCCGCAACCCATCACTGGGAAACATCCATACACACTCATTCACACACATGCACTACAGACAATTTTAGCTTACCCAATTCACCTGTACCGCATGTCTTTGGATTTGTGGGGGAAACTGGAGCACCCGGAGAAAACCCACGCGAATGTGGGGAGAACATGCAAACTCCACACAGAAATGACCCAGCCGAGGCTCGAACCAGCGACCTTCTTGCTGTGAGGCGACAGCATTACCTACTGCGCCACCGTGTCACCCAGCATCAGAATACAACTATTCATAATTCTAAAGTTGAATTATTATGTTTGAGACATATGCTTGTAATTTGTCATTGACAACATTATGGGACCATTTTGTTCACTGGTAAAATGAGACATTTGTCATTATCAGATTCTCTCCTTCATTATATTCAACATTATAGGCTAGAGTAGTTATACTAAACCAGTGAACATTTATTTTTATGCACAACACTGTGTTTGCTATGAAAGAAAAAAAAAACATCAAATGCTTGTCTAAATCATATGCATAATCAATTATGAGGAAAAAAACATACATGCAAATCATACTTTCCGCGTGGCTCCCAAATGATCGCTCTGTGCTCTGAATGTTATTTACAACTTTATTACCTGTTATTCACAGCCTATGCAGGCTATGTTCACTAAAGTAGACTTCATTCGCGGCTGCGCGCTCGCCCTCTCAGTAGTAAACAAACAGCTCATGTGTGATTTTGCGGCCGCGAATACATCATTACATAAAGACAGAAATGACATTTTTGGGTGAATTACACCTTATGAATACAGTATGTGATACTTTTAACATCATTCGGAAGTGTCCATGTTGCTGAGCAACGTATATAATACAACGTGACGACTTATGCTTCTCCCGAACTTGAAAATATAATTGGCTGAATTATAGAAATGCTGGATTAAAATCATGTGGGGGGTCGAATTGAGATTGCGTTTTTTTTTTTTTTATTAATTGTGCAGCCCAAATACTTTAAATTAGGTGGAAATGGCTGCAGTGTATGCACTGAACTATTAAAATACTTCCACTAAAACTTTTAATAGTTTACCCAAAGATACAATGTATCTCACAATTACTTCTAACCTCCGTTTATGAGCAATGTGCTTGTTCTCTGATTATGACTGAGGCCAGTTACTCTTGTTGTGCGGTATTTACACAGTCAAGTTCAACATATACAGTAGAAAACATTATTGAAAGCTGAAATTTGTAAGTAAGTAATGTGTATTTATATTATATAGCGCATTTATAGTGTATGGCCATACACCAAAAGCGCTTCAGAATCATGACAGGGGGGTCTCCACCACCAGTGTGCAGCATCCACTGGGATGATGCGACGGCAGCCACAGGACAACAGCGCCAGTGCGCTTACCACACACCAGCTATAGGAGGAGTGGAGAGACAGTGATAGAGCCAATTCGGTGGATGAGGATGACTGGGAGGCCATGATGGGTAAGGGCTGAGGAAATTTTTTGCCAGGACATCGGGGTTACACGCCTACTCTTTATGAGAAGTGCCATGGGACTTTTAATGACCACAGAGAGTCAGGACCTCTGTTTTACATCTCATCTGAAAGACGATGCTCACTAAGAGTATGGCGTCCCCTTCACTATACTGGGGCATTAGGACTCACACAGACCACAGGTTGAGCGCCCCCTGCTGGCCTCACTAACACCACTTCCAACAGCAGCCTAGTTTTTCCATGTGGTATCCTTTAAGAGCTGTATGTGTGTTAACATACAGTATATTGCAGAAAAACAAAATATCGCAATGTCAGATTTGTCCAATATCATACACATTTTTACTTTTTAGGTATTAATATGTACCTTACAGGTACAAATGCAGACCTGTTAAGTACAAACGTGTATGTTTTGAAAAGATCCCATCCCAGTCTCAGGTTTGTACCTGTATTTCTGAGGGAATAAGTCAAATTCAATGGTGTAAAGTAACAAATTACAAATACTCAAGCTACTGTAACTGATTAGTTTTACTTAGTAATTTACTTAACAATTTACTTAGTAGTTTAAAAAATGTGTACCTTTACTTTCCCTTGAGTACATTTTTAGGTCAGCATTGGTAATTTTACTCCACTACTTTCCTTTAACCTGCAGTCACTACTTCATTTCTTCTTGTCTATGGGGATTAGAAAAATCTGTCCAGTGATTCCTGGCCAATCAAATCACACATAGAAAATGAATTGCATCATAATGAACTACCTGAAAACATGGGCACTTTATAAATGCTGCAAACTGTTTGGAAGCATTAAAAGTGTCCAAAAAAAGATGTTTAAAATATTTCCACGCATTGATCCCAAAGACTGTTTAGATGCATGTCACTGATGAAAAGATGTTTGCTTTATGTTGAACAAAATGGCCGTAAACACCCAGCAGGCGTAAGACGTCAACATGACGTCAGATTGACGTTGTACCCCAGCGTTGTGGGGACGTTGTTTTTTGTTTAGAAATGAAAATCGGGTTGACGTCAGAATCCAACGTCAGATTGACGTCAATGTCCAACATCCAATCTAAAATCAACATCTAATGATGTTACAGCTTGATGTTGTCTGGATGTTACCACTATAACGTCTATCAGACGTGGGATTTTGGTTGCCATACCTGTCAAATAAATGTCAGTATTTGACGTCAATATGATGTTGGTTTAAGATGTTGGCCCGACGTTGGATTTTGGCCACTTTCTAACACAACCTAAAATCAACCAAATATCAACGTCTAATGATGTTACAGCTTGACGTTGTGTGGACGTTACCACTATAACGTCTATTAGACGTTGGATTTTGGTTGCCATACCTGACGAATAAATGTCAGTATTTGACGTCGATATGTTGGTTTCAAATGTTGGCTAGATGTTGGATTCTGATCACTTTCTAACACAACATAAAATCAACCAATTATCAACGTCTAATGATATTACAGCTTGACGTTGTGTGGACGTTACCACTATAACGTCTATCAGATGCTGGATTTTGGTTGCCATACCTGACGAATAAATGTCAGTATTTGATGTCAATATGATGTTGGTTTAAGATGTTGGCTCGATGTTGGATTCTGATTACTTTCTAACACAACATAAAATCAACCAATTATTAACGTCTAATGATATTACAGCTTGACGTTGTGTGGACATTACCACTATGACGTTTATCAGATGCTGGATTTTGGTTTCCATACCTGACAAATAAATGTCAGTATTTGTCGTCAATATGATGTTGGTTTAAGATGTTGGCTCGACGTTGGATTCTGATCACTTTCTAACACAACCTAAAATCAACAAAATATCAACGTCATTTGACGTCGTTATTGGGCATCAAAATAACGTCCTTAGACTCTGGCTAGACATTGAATTTTGGTCACCTGACGCCACACCTAAATCTAACCTAATATTAACGTTGTATGACATTGCGTGCCTGCTGGGCAATCACTACTACAGAATCTTTCGTTTGCACACATCCACAAATTAGATGTAAATGCATCACCTTTTTACAGCGTAATACTCGCTACTCTTGACTATCTTTAAAAGCTCTACTTTTTACTCATACTTTGAGTAATATTTACAACAGACACTTTTACTCTACTTGCACTACATTTTTAGGCAAGTAATGGTACTTAAATCCAAGTATGATTTTTCAGTACTCTTTCCACCAGTGGTCAAATTTGACCATAAAGAGGTTCTTCTTTTGTCTGATTTCTGCACAGTTGTCTGAGTTTGAGAACAGAGCTTCATTAATGAGGACCTTCCTCCATTTCCATCCTCTGTTTTGTTATAGAATAACTTCAAAGCATGGGCACCTCCACCTTTCTTTTCCAATTATAGTTTTCTTTTGCTTTTGTTTTTTCGAGGGCAAAATGGATTGTGTAAAGTACAGGCTCCTGCATTATGGAAGTGCTTACGTTGAGATTTCGTTTTACCTTGACTAGTTATGAATGCAGTTGTCTGTGTGCGTGTGTGTGTGTGTGTGTGTGTGTGTGTGTGTGTGTGTGTGTGTGTGTGTGTGTGTGTGTGTGTGTGTGTGTGTGTGTGTGTGTGTGCATGCATATGTGTGTGTATGCATTTGTGTGTGTGTGTGTGTGTGTGTGTGTGTGAATTGCTTGGCTTAGGAATTTCTCCGACTTGGATCTGCCGCCTTGGGCTGAACGTCATGTCAGGATTTGAAAGAACAAAGACAGTGAGACCTACACACACACACACACACACACCACACACACACACAGACACACACACACATGTACAGTAGTAGAGATAATTGCCGCAGGTGTGCTGTTTTGATCCTCAACGGTGTGATGAGACACAGAGGAAACCTGGCCAAAGGTGTATGTGTGTGTGTGTATGTGTGTGTGTGTGTGTGAATGACAGTCAGAGAAGATCATGACAGCCTGATTTTCAGCACATTAATAAAAATGATTAATGTGATTAAAGATCAAACACACCCAGCGGATCTTCGTAAAACTCACATCGCGCGTCTCAGTCATTTGCACGTCACTTCAGATAAGGCAGATCCTCTCCTGTCATCTCATCGCTGTTTATTTCCTTTATTTGAACGGCACCTACGGCGTGTTGTTATATGGCAGCCTTCATTACCTGCACTACTGTAACATAGGGGACCTGCTGTGGTTTTTACCTGGAGCGAAACAGCTGAAAACATGCAACAGGAATCTGTCACAGGTCGCAAATAAATACATAAAAGCTCCATTTATATACAGCTCTTATTTTCAAGATGTCTGATTGACGTTCACTGTACTTCGTTTTAAATAACCGCTTCCTCATGTGCCTGAAGTGTTTGGGAAACCTGTTAGATGCAGTCATTATTGCTGACGAAAATTGGAAATAAATTTAAATGATAAAATAAATAAATAATTCAACAAGTATTTATAAGATTAATATAGTATATAAATGTCTCTATAATATAATATAATATAATATATAGAGGGTGCGCAGTATTAATTTTTGTTGATGAAAATAAATCAATAATAAAAAAAATTGTTTAAGTGAAAATGACTATTAACATGTTCTTTAAACTAAGAAATAAATGGTTCTTTTGAGAATAGTTTACTCAAACATTTTCACGGGGTACCAAAAATGGTATATTAGTAAAATAAAAGTAAAGTAAAAGTAAAGTAAAATATTAGTAAAATAAATTTTTTAAAATAAAAATCATTAATAAAGTGCATTTTACTATTTTAATATTCAATCATTAATTTTACTTCAGCTTAGTCTCTGATTTATCAGAGGTCGCCACAGTGAAATGAACTGCCAACTATTCCAGCAAATGTTTTACGCAGCGGATGCCCTTCCAGCCGCAACCCAGTACTGGCAACTATTTTAATATACTTAATTATGATAAAGAAGACACGGTGGCTCAGTGGTTAGCACTGTCACCTCACAGCAAGAAGGTCACTGGTTCGAGTCCCAGCTGAGCCAGTTGGCATTTCTGTGTGGAGTTTGCATGTTCTTCCCGTGTTGGCGTGGGTTTCCTCCGGGTGCTCCGGTTTCCCCCACAGTACAAACACATGTCCTATAGGTGAATTGAATAAACTAAATTGATAGTAGTGTATGATGGCATACTTACACTACATAGATATATACACTAGATATCGCATAGGGACCCTGAAGATGCGTCAATAGCGCCGCCACATTGGTACAGTGCTCCTAGGACAAACGTCATTCAACCGCACTAGTCAAGACAGTGTGCCAACGTGAAGATGCTGGACTTAAGCGCTGTGTATGGGTGTAGTAACGAGCAAACAAAGAAAACAAAGCACAAAGGCATCACATTTCATAGGTAAGATTTTTTTTTTATGTTTTTGTATGTTATGAACTTTTGTGCTTAACAAGTCACGTTATTGATGATAATACAGTCTCTTACTGCAGTCACCATAAGGCAAAGTAGCACCAACTCGCACTAAATTCTAAGCTTATGCTAGTTTTGTTAAATAAAATAAGCAAACAATGTTATGAAATATGACAAGAAGACGCTGCGGTGACAGAAACTTGTATTATTGTTAGCTAAGTGAACGAGTCGTTCATAACGGAGATTCATTCACAAACGGATCGCTCCCTCCGTCAGAATGAGAAGTGAAAGCAGGTGAGGGGGTGTGTTTCAGGACATGGATTAGATCAAATTAAACAGGGAAGGAGGGTAATGCATTTCCATGCACACAAACACTCACTCTTTGTCAGGAATGCTCATGCGGTCACATCCATCAATGTAGAAAAGTGATGTAAATTATAATATTTCGTAATTGAAAAAAATATTTGCATACTGACCACTGGGAAAACTCACGATCATAGATATATGTTTATATGTGTATTTCTCTGGCTTCGGATGGCCACAGTCCTCCACTTCACCTTGGTCCCGCATTCATTTCAAACGACCGATACCCTGTACCAAGATGGCGGCTCTATTGACACATTCCTTCCAATAGACAACAATAGGCCAGGCGACATCTAGTGTATATATCTATGCTTACACTATGCTATCCAAACCATGCCCAGGCCCGTTTCCTGGATCATTTGAGAAGTGTAAGTGCTCTGAATCTGAGCCCGAAACTGAAAGCGAGACGTGACTTTTAAGGGACTGTTTGATATGGATTAATTAATCATTCGTACTGTTCAATGAACGCAAACTGTCGTAGTTTATTAAAGTCGCAAACCCCTCACTGCATGACAGCTGCGCCTTCAGCAAACCTCCTAATTCCTGCAGCATGAGGACTTTATGATTGTTTATGAGCGTCAAAAGTGGCTGATCTTTTCGGCGAAATATTTGACTCCGTGTCACCGCATATCAAACAACTTAAACGATATAACTAAAGAAATCTCCACTGTGCTGAGCGAGAGCGCTTAGTAAACAGCGCATCATCGATGACGTAAGCGTGCCTAGACCCGAATGTAATGTGAGTGCGGGCCGTCGGGGGAGACGGGAGTGGGGACAAGCGTGCTTTGGCCAGGTTCAAGGTTACTGTACATAGTGTGAGTACGCCCTGAGTGTGTATGGGTGTTTTCCAGTACTGGGTTGCAGCTGGAAGGGCATCCACTGTGTGAAAACATATCCTGGATAAATTGGTGGTTCATTCCGCTGTGGCGACCCCTAATGAATAAAGGGACTAAGCCGAAGGAAAATGAATGAATAAATAATAATAAAATCAAGAACTTTTGTGCTTTTAGTCCACTAAATGTTAAAAAATCGTACTTAATGTGTCTTCCAGTAATATCTTATTAGGGTATCTGTACTCAAGTACTTGATTTGTGTGTCATGTCCACCACTGTATATCAATGCATAACTGACACAGCCTCATATACTGCAATATTCAGCATACTATTTTGTTCCAAACATATCCAGAGAGACATCAAAGAAAGACAGATGACAAGAGGAGCATTGATCTGAGCCTGTTTCTTGGTGTGTGTGTGTGTATAAATATGAGCTCGATACAAGGGAATGACAGACAGAAAGGCAGGATTTAATCTTCACTCGCAAGTCAAAATAACACGGCCTGCTTTTTTCAACACACTTTTTTTTGGCTAAAGTGTGATACCAAAGTAAATGCATATTTATGAACTCTTTCTGTGTGTGTGTGTGAGAAGAACTGCTGATCATGAGTTTCATTTTTTTTTCCCCCTACTTCCTGATCCAGACAGGAAATAGCCCAGGGGGCGGGATTAACGGAGCTCCAGCAGCAGCTCATTTGCATATTTAGATAGTGGATGTGTCCATCAGCATGACAGATTTACTCTCTGGCTTTCTCTGTCTGTCTCTTGTTCACAAACACACACATGCATCACCGTCTATTTAAAACGTTTAAGGACAAATAACTGGTGTAGATGACAGATGAGCTGGCCTTCATCGCAGTGGCCGTCGTCTCATAAATGAAGAATGGAGATAAATGAGGCAAATGTGTGAGTAATGAGCGAATAAGCTTGAGCGGTAGGCCAACAGTGTGCTACAATGTGTTGTTGGTTTATGTATGTATATAATGTACTCATTCATTCATTTTCTTTTCGGCTTAGCCCCTTTATTAATCTGAGGTCGCCACAACGGAATGAACCGCCAACTTTTCCAGCATATGTTTTACGCAGCGGATGCCCTTCCAGCTGCAATCCATCTCTGGGAAACATCCATACACACTCATTCACACTCATACACTACGGACAATTTCAGTCTACCCAATTCACCTGTACTGCATGTGTTTGGACTTTGGACACAGAAACGACAACTGACCCAGCTGAGGCTCAAACCAGCGACCTTCTTGCTGTGAGGCGATAGCACTACCTACTGTCCCACCGCATCACCCTAATGTACTCATATGTATGTATTTTATTTACACTTTTAAATTGCGTTATGGGACTTTGGTGTTGTCAATTCTAACAGTAAGTTAGTTATATTTACTCAACACCTTAAATAAAACTCATGAATATCCAAATTAAAAGAATAATAAACTTTCGCAAGTCTTTCTTTTGACTTAAAACACTTAAGATTGTCAAAATGTTTCTCTGTTAATACAGTCAAATGCAAGGCATGCTGGGAACTAAACATACACTCGCCGGCCACTTTATTAGGTACATCTGTCCAACTTCTCGTTAACGCAATTTTCTAATCAGCCAATCACATGGCAGCAACTCAATGCATTTAGGCATGTAGACATGGTCAAGACGATCTGCTGCAGTTCCAACCGAGCATCAGAATGGGGAGGAAAGGGGATTTAAGTGACTTTGACTGTGACATAGTTGTTGGTGCCAGACGGGCTGATCTGAGTATTTCAGAAACTGCTGATCTACTGGGATTTTCACGCACAACCATCTCTAGTGTTTACAAAGAATGGTCCAAAACAGAGAAAATATTCAGTGAGTAGCAGTTCTGTGGGCACAAATGCCTTGTTGATGCCAGACGTCAGAGGAGAATGGCCAGACAACATAAGATTGGAAAAACGTTGCCAGAATTTGACGTCAACACCATGAAAGCATGGATCCATCCTGCCTTGTATCAACAGTTCAGGCTGGTGGTGGTGGTGTAATGGTGTGGGGGATGTTTTCTTGGCACACTTTGGGTCCATTAATACCAATTGAGCATCGTGTCAGCACTACAGCCTACCTGAGTATTGTTGCTGACCATGTCTATCCCTTTATGACCACAGTGTACCCATCATCTGATGGTTACTTCCAGCAGGATAACGCACCATGTCATAAAGCGAGAATCATCTCAGACTGGTTTCTTGAACATGACAATGAGTTCACTGTACTCAAATGGCCTCCACAGTCACCAGAACTCAACCTAATAGAGCACTTTTGGGATGTGGTGTAAGGGGAGATTCGCATCATGGATGTGCAGCCGACAAATCTGCAGCAACTGCGTGATGCTATCATGTCAATATGGACCAAAATCTGTAAAGGAATATTTCCAGTACCTTGTTGAATCTATGCCACGAAGGATTAAGGAAGTTCTGAAGGTAAAAGGGGGTCCAACTCGGTACTAGTAAGGTGTACCTTATAAAGTGGCCGGTGAGTGTATATTACCCAATAAATTATTCCAACAAACATTATTTATGTAGACCTACACAAAATAATTTAACATAATGTATTACACATGTTTCTTAGCCTTATGATGAAGGGTAGCGACATCATCCGGTCGCTGATTCTTTTTTTAATATATGACATCAGCTCTGTATTGAGCCCATTATTAGCTTTAAGCATGTGTTTAGTCATATCATCCCTTAATGTCTGTATGGCTGACAGAACTGAATTTGTGGAGTCTTTCCCATCAGCATCACTCTGTTCATTAGCCGTGAGCTTGCTCGCTTGTTGTTCCATGTTGTCAGAGCCATTTTGTGGCTGAAATTTCGACTGATGTCCTGACTTTATATTTTTTGACAAGGCAAGGCAAGTTTATTTATAAAGCACATTTTATACACAGAAGTAATTCAAAGTGCTTTACATAAACAGGAATAAAAGAGACAAGTAAAAACAGATTAAAATGTGTTAAACCGGTTATAAAGGAATGAAAAAGAAAAGAAAGACATAATAATGTGATCTGTGGTACGTAGCAGAGAGCTCATTCAGTAAAGGCTCAGCTAAACAGATGTGTTTTCAGTATTAATTTGAATGTGCCTAATGTTGGAGCACATCTGATCATTTCTGGAAGCTGATTCCAGCATCGGGGTAGTATCTTTACTAGCTGAAGGCCGATTCACCCTGCTTTGACTGAATTTGTAATTTACTTGATCCTAATGATCTGAGAGATCTGTTAGGTTTGTATTCAGTGAGCATATCTGTAATGTATTGAGGTCCTAGGCAATTTAGTGATTATAGACAAGTAATAATACTTTAATTCTATTCTGAATGTAACTGGGAGCTTGAGGATAGGTGTGATGTGGGTCACACTTTATTTTGATGGTCCGTTTGTTGAATTTAGGTTACATTGCAACTAATTCTCAGTAGATTATAAGTAGATTGTTAGGTTGGGGTTAGGGTTGGGGTTGGGGTTAGGGTTAGTGTAAGTTGACATGACTTGCACAGTTTCTTATAGTCAGTTAAATGTCTGTTGAAGGACTGTTAAATGTCAGTATCAACAGATATTAAGCAGACAGTCTACTAATACTCAAATGGACCATCAAAATAAAGTGTTACTGTGATATGCTCTGATTTTCTGGTCAGAATCCTGTCAGCAGAGTTCTGGATGAGCTGCAACTGTCTGATTGTCTTTTTGGGAAGGCCAGTGAGGAGTCCATTACAGTAATCCACCCTGCTGCTGATAAAAGCATGAACAAGTTTCTCGAAGTCCTCACTGGAAACAAAGCATCTAATTCTTGCAATCTTTTTGAGATGGTAGTATGCTGATTTTGTCACTGCTTTGACATGACAGCAATATCACCCTGCAGCCCAAGACCGGTTACTCACTGAAGCTAAGCAGGGCTGAGCCTGGTCAGTACCTGGATGGGAGACCACATGGGAAAACTAGGTTGCTGTTGGAAGTGGTGTTAGAGAGGCCAGCAGGGGGCGCTCAACCTGTGGTCTGTGTGAGTCCTAATGCCCCAGTAAAAGTGAAGGGGACACTACACTGTCGGTGGGCACCGTCTTTCGGATGAAACGTTAAACCGAGGTCCTGACTCTCTGTGGTCATTAAAAATCCCATGGCACTTCTCGTAAAGAGTAGGGGTGTAACCCTGGTGTCCTGGCCAAAGTCCCTCAATCGGCCCTTACCCATCATGGCCTCCTAATCACCCCCATCCACCGAATTGGCTCTATCACTGTCTCTTCACTCCACCAATAGCTGGTGTGTGGTGAGCGCACTGGCGCCGTTGTCCTGTGGCTGCCATCGCATCATCCAAGTGGATGCTACACACTGGTGGTGGTGTGGAGAGACCCCCCTCATGATTGTGAAGCGCTTTGGGTGTATGGCCATACACAATAAAGGCGCTATATAAATACACATTACATTACATTACATTACATTACATGACTACTGAAACTTAGATCTGACCCCAGAATCAAGATTCTTGACCTAATTTTTTGCTGTTGACCCCTAGAGCCAAGGTACGCATTCATCTTAAGAACCTCATCTCTGCTCCCAAATGCAATGAGGCAAATAGTTACTTGCAGGGGTGTTTCTTTTATTGCATATCACTTAATGGTTCGATTTGGTCACCTTTTAGGATTAAATTGAAGAAAATTGGCATTCAATTTTAAATTAGCGTGAGTAACCAGTGCTCGCCATAACCAGAAGTCCATGTATTACACATGTAAGTAGGGATGTGACGAGACACTTACTCGACGAGATGAGACACAAGATTGGGTTCACATGAACGAGACGAGATTTTTACACTATTTTTAAGAAATCTTTAATGATGAAATATATAAATGGAAAATAGTCTTTTATTAGCTGTTTTATTAACTATTTAGGTGCTTTTTTAAATCAACTTGTAATGAATGTGATATAACTTCTATTTTAATGAATTCTATACAGTAAACAGCATGCAAACGGTGCAAAATATTTTGCTAATAGCCCACGTGAATGGAAAATTGTCTTTGTATATAGAATTTTAAATATTAGCAAAATATTTGCTAATATATGAATAGAAAATAGATTTTTATTCAACTAAAAAAACAATTTAGGTGCTTCTTAAAAATATTTACTGAATGGTATTTTATTTCTATTTTATTTTAGTTCTATTTTTCAATTTTTTTCTATTTTAATGAATTCTGTACAGTAAAGGACATGCAAACACTGCTAAATATTTAGCTATAAACTCTACTGACTGGCTTCTCCACAGTACAATTTCATATAAGGAATGAAATTCCTTTCCACAAATTGAATTTAAAACTCATGCAATTTTCGGTATTTCATTTGTAATTTTTTAGCAGTTTCACTTTCATTCAGCAAGATTTCATTACAAACTCTGAGCTCTGAGTTGTTTTAATGTAATTTGATCCCGCACGCCAACATTATAGACATTATATATGTGTTTGGTGATGATGAAGGCGTGTGTCTCGTGTCTCCAGAAGTTCACTGTGTGTGAGAGCGCACACTTAGAGATGTGTCTGTGGTCTTTTACTGACTTGGTAGGGGCAGAGAATAGTGTCAAACAGCCGTGTGTGTGTCATATCCTGTCGCAAAATGCAGCTAACAGACCTACATGATGGTAATAGGTTGATTACGGTCTCTTCAATAATGCGACTGAAATAGGAATACTCCACATGTCTTAATTCCATTTGTGTTTATGACGATTATGACTTTAACCATGTCTAAAGTGCTATTCTATCTCATGCATACAGTCAGAAATAAAGGTAGGCGAGCTGTCACTGGGGTGGTACCTTTTCAAAAGGTACACATTTGTACTTAAAGGGTCCATATTGGTACCTCAAAAGTATATATTAGTATAGGGCTGTGCGATATGGAAAAAAAAAAAATCTAGATTTTTTCATAAAGCTTGACCGATCCACGATTTCGATTTTTTTTTTTTTACTGTGTAACTATTTAACTGAATCGTATAACAGCCTATAGCTGAAATGTTGGAAATTGCTCAATTTATTTTTATAAAACATTTGTCAAAACGTATTGATATTTTTTTGGAGTAAAAACAATACCGACATTTAAGAATCCACATTTATTTTGTTTATTCATTCATTTTACTTGTTTATTGGTGCATATATGGGTTATGATTTAATTCATAGCTACAGTACCTTGGACAGCTACTGTGCCACTCCGTAAAGCTTTCAAGCAAAAGTTCAAATTAAAGAAAGATTTGACTTTCTGCGGTGACAGCCGACATTCACAACACGTCGTAACCGTCCTACAGGTGGTGCGCGGGTATAAAATACAAAACCAGACGTCTGGGCTTTGAATTAGGTGCAATTATTTCCTCGTTGTTCAAAGAGTCTGCAAGTTTGTGTTCCATGGATATATGTTGTTGTTGATTCGATGCGCAACAGGAAAAAAAGGCTTTCAGCAGTGCAAAAAGTCGTGGGGTTCTCGCTCACTATTCTGCCTAGGTCGCCTCTATGGACGAGTGTTAAGCTGGATTTATACTTTCGCCTGGCGCCGCATCGCGCGCCTCCGCTGACTGTGCGCGCACCTCGCAACAATGGGCTAGCGCGCTTGCGCTGAGCCAGCTGTTGTAGCCATACCTGTCAACCCTCTCGTTTTTCCTGGGATTCTCCCGTATTTTACATTTTACAGCGTATTTCTGTCCCGCTGTCATCCCGTAAAGGTATTTTCCCGTATTTCTCCCGTATTTTTTTATCTTTCTGAGAAGAGCTGATCCTCCCTATATGCAACCCATACTGCCGAACCACCAGGGGCCGCCCTTGCTCTTAAATGTGAATCGGTTCTGTGCTTTCATTTTATTTAGGCATGGAAACCCTGATGGAAACACTTTGAAATAAACATAAAAACGGCGCGATTCATTTCCTTTTCATTACAGGCGCCATTGCCCCTATGCAATCCTCAAAACAGTCAGTTCATATAAAGATGCATGACTGTCAGCTGATGCGCTCCATAGTGATAATAGACGCGGTTTCCCAAGTGGATTCTGTACGTACGCGATTTGATGCTGA
This sequence comes from Danio kyathit, assembly GCA_903798195.1. Classification (NCBI taxonomy): domain Eukaryota; kingdom Metazoa; phylum Chordata; class Actinopteri; order Cypriniformes; family Danionidae; genus Danio; species Danio kyathit. Next base: position 54,398,667 of record LR812538.1, on the reverse strand, counting down.
GCTCAAGTGGACACTGGGTTTTGGGTGCGTGTTTGAACAGACATATACACATCATAATAATAATGATAATAATAATAATAATGGCGATTCATTCCGCTGTGGCGACCCCAGATAAATAAAGGGACTAAGCCGAAAATAAAATAAATGAATTAATTAATAATAATAATAATAATAATAACATCATCTAGACATGTCGATCTTGTTGGGTTTTCTTTTAAACACAACAAATTTTGTCTTAAATGAGCATAAATAGTTAGGAAAACAGTCAAATGCTTTCAATATAGATCTGTGCAGTTTTAAAGTGACAGCTCTGTTATTTAATGTAATCAAACCAAAAAAAATCTAAATGAGAGATTTATTCGCTGCTCTTTAATCAGAATGTTTAAATTATACAGTGAAGAAAAGATGAGATTTGGTAACTTGATTCTATTTCTTTATAATAGCTATTATTTTTAATGAGCTGAAATGTTTGCTAATTTATTTGCAGCTTTTTCTGATGTATACTAATTATTATATCTTTTGTAAATCATAATAAAAACGTATTACTGATCGTTTCTGAAGTTTATTTACAATGAAACAGCTCCAGATGAACATATTTATTAAATTTTTTTAGGGTGGGGGGGGGGGGGGGGGGGGGGGTATCCCTTATTTTCACATCCCAATGTTGACAGGTTTGGTTGTAGCTCATCAACAGAGTCGCGACGTCAACACACAGAATCTGTCAGCACAATTCAGCACGGTTGTCTAACAGTTTAGAACGGTTTGGCACGATAGTAGAAAAGCTGCTTTAATATTTTTATTTAAAAAAAATCACGATACCTCGATTTTATACAAAATTAAATCGTCTTAAAACGTAAACTCGATTAATCTAAAAAAATCGCCCAGCCCTATATTAGTACCTAAAAAAATTAAGAGGAACACTTTTGTACTTTTTAGATACTAAAATGTACCCTTGAGGTATTAATATGAACCTTTAAGGGACAAATTTGTTCCTTTTGAAAAGGTACCACCTCAGTGACAGCTCGTGTACCTTTATTTCTGAGAGTGTATGATGCATGGTTAATGTGTGTGGCTGCAGTTGTAGCCTCTGTTGGACGCGGCAGCCGCTGAACTACGGTAAAAATAAAAAAAGCATTTACATCACACTTGCCCAAGCAACCGAGTGACACGAGTCCAGCCTGGGTTGCCAGGTGTGTGCGAAGCACTTGATTTGCAGTTCAAATCAAATCCTGCTTTCAATCTTCAGTGATAAATTCACCCTCATGCTCCATCATAGCATCACAACTCACGAGACAACTTTTCATCTCGTAGAAAAAATCTTGTCACGATTTAATCTCACGAGATCTCGTCATACGAGATCTTGTCACATCCCTACATGTAAGTGTATTGAACGTATTACAAATACATTGTCAAAAACATTGAAGAACTGTGTTGTTTCAGCTCATTTTAACAAGTACATTTATTTTAATTACACAACAAAATGCATGCTTTTTTACATAGTTCAAATTTTATTACAAAACTGTATCTTAGGGTGCTTTCACACCTGCCTTATTTAGTTCGGTTGAATCGCACTAGAGTTCGTTTTCCCTCTTGGTGCGGTTCGTTTGGGCAGGTGAGAACGTAGCAATCGCACTCGGGTGCGCACCAAAAAAGCGTACCGAGACCTGCTTGAAGAGGTGGTCTCGGTACGCTTTCAAACGAACTCTGGAGCGGTTCGTTTGTGGTGAGAACGTGATCTAAACTAAAACAGACCCAACCACAATGGGGTTTGGAGGAAAAATATTTGTTGACAGCGCTTTACCAACAGTTTTAAACAGAGAGAGAGAGAGAGAGAGAGAGAGAGAGAGAGAGAGAGAGAGAGAGAGAGAGAGAGAGAGAGAGGGAGGGAGGGAGGGAGGGAGGGAGGGAGAAACATTACCTGATGGATCATTGGTGATATTTCCGAAAGATGACCATGTCGCAGTTTAGCTAAATTATTTCACGCCTTCTCCTAATGCTTTCGCCGATTGCAATGCATTAAAACATTGTTTTCCAGCCCCAGCCGCCCTTCATTCTCGAAATGTATAGTTTGTCTAAAGTGATGCATACAAACTACATAGTATACTATGACCAGGGATACTGCGTCAGTCAGCGCAGCGACATTGTGTGTCTGCCGGTTTGTTTATTTGCGGTAGTTCCACCGGAATTCTGACCAATTGAAAAGCAGTTTAGGAAATGCGTTCAATAACACCTGGCCAGTGAGTGATGTAGATTTTGTCACATGACTGCATTTTGGTTCGTTTCAACTGGTTCGGACCAAAGCAATCAGTGTGGTGTGAAAGGGACCCAAAACGGCAGAAAAATGCTACAATGTATCATTTGTTGCCTTTGGTCCGGACCAAATGAACCGAACCACATATGTGAAAGCACCCTTAATTAGCAAGAAGGTCACTGGTTCGAGCCCCAGCTGGGTCAGTTAGCATTTCTGTGTGGAGTTTGCATGTTCTCCCCGTGTCAATAATATCCAGCTGCAGACCCGCAGACGCACACACGTTTCAGGCACACACAATCCAGCACACACGATCTAGGCAAACCATATATGGTTACGACAGATGTTAATGTTACTAACGTCTTTTTGGACATCGTCATCAACATATCTTTATATATATTGTTAATAAATATTTTACACAATAACCAAATATGGCGATCAAGACAGGCGAATGGGGAACATTGTTTGTGATCGCCATTCAATAGACTGAACAGTTTTCTATCAGTCATCATAGATGATCAGTCATTATTTATCTGACAGTCTTAATAGCAGATACTCAATTGCTGGCCTTGCTGAAATCATGATTCAGAGATACAGTATATAAACAATCCAAATTGGACAGGTTTCATTTATATAATGGATTCATTATAATGAAGGAAATAATAGCAAGTTAATATAAATAGGCTATAATACATCTTTATGTCATACAAATCTTTTTACATTTAATAAATGTATAACACTATATTGGCAAAGCAGGTAGTGCTGTCGCCTCACAGCAAGAAGGTCGCTGGTTCGAGCCTCGGCTGGGTCAGTTGGCATTTCTGTGTTGAGTTTGCATGTTCTCCCAGTGTTCGTTTGAGTTTCCTCCGGGTGCTCAGGTTTCCCCCACAGTCCAAAGACATGCGGTACAGGTGAATTGGGTAGGCTAAATTGTCCGTAGTGTATAAGTGTGAATGAGTGTGTGTGGATGTTTCCCAGAGATGGGTTGCAGCTGGAAGGGCATCCGCTGCGTAAAAAAAAACATGCTGGATAAGTTGATAAGCGGTTCATTCCGCTGTGGCGACCCCAGATTAATAAAGGGGCTAAGCCGAAAAGAAAATGAATGAATGAATGAATAAATGATAACACTACATTAAAATTTTACTCCAGTGATTGAATAGTATTTACTTGCTTTATTTTCTACTAATTTTTATTAATGATTTCCCACATTAAATACTATAGTAATTTATAATAAGTAATACTTTTTTTTTATATTGTTATATATTGTTTTTAAACCATAAAGTACTGGTAATTTGTGGTAATTATAGTTGCAACTAATATAGTAATGCAAACAAATAAAAAAAAATGGTAAACGTTTAGTAAAAGATAAAGTAGTTCATCAGTTTATAACTATATTAATTTTTAATTATTAACTATAGTAATTCCTTTTAATGTGACACATTGTTGTTTGTTTTTTATATTTTACTACAAAACAATATTAAGTTTGACAACATTAAGGGGCGACGCAGTGGCGCAGTAGGTAGTGCTGTCGCCTCACAGCAAGAAGGTCGCTGGTTTAAGCCTTGGCTGGGTCAGTTGTCATTTCTGTGTGGAGTTTGCATGTTCTCCCTGCGTTCGCGTGGGTTTCCTCCGGGTGCTCCTGGTTCCCCCACAGTGCAAAGACATGCGGTACAGGTGAATTGGGTAGGCTAAATTGTTCGTAGTGTATGAGTGTGAATGAGTGTGTGTGGATGTTTCCCAGAGAATGGTTGCAGCTGGAAGGGCATCCGCTGCGTAAAAATGTGCTGGATAAGTTGGCGGTTCATTCCGCTGTGGCGACCCCGAATTAATAAAGGGACTAAGTTGAAAAGAAAATGAATGAATGACAACATTAAGATCCTGAATTAGTTTATTACTTAATTCTCCAATTAGATGGTCTATTATGTTTTCTTTGTGTATGTGGATACGTAAAAAAAGTCATGAGGGTTTTAACAAATTATTTTTATTTACATAATTTGAGTTCCAAAACTGCACAGATGATAAAATGATTGTTACCATATAATAATGAAATCATGACTGACATGGGAAACCCTAAACTGTTCACAGTCTAATAAATGGCAATTTATTAATTTATTAATTTCTCGATCGCCATATTTGTAAAATTCAGTAGGAATTCCATCATTAACCATGGTTTGCCTAGATCATGCGTGCTAGATTGTGTGTGCCTGACACATGTGTGGGTCTGCAGCTGGAGGGTGTGTACTGTATGAATGTTTCCCAGTGATGGGTTGCAGCTGGAAGGGCATCCTCTGCGTAAAACATGTGCTGGAATAGTTGACGGTTCATTCCACTGTGGCAACCCCTAATTAATAAAGGGACTAAGCCAAAAAGAAAATGATTGAATGAATGAATGAATGTGCCTTAATTAGTTATAGAAATGTAAACACTGTTGTGTTTACAGCTTTTATTCTTGTTTTGTCTCTCTATCTTTTGTGTTTCATGTTTCTGGCACACATCACACACACAATCACACACACACACACACACGTCTTTAGGTCTTTCCACGGTTTTCTTCACGCTGCTGATTTCACACACACGCACACATCCACTGGGAAAGCCTGTCAAATGGCTCTTTCTGTGTTTCCACCCACCTCCAATTAACAGCAGGGCTTGGCAACAAACACAATAATTAATTGAAACATTTAATTAGCATTCAAAACTAGCAGTAATTAACACTTTTACTGCGTACAACTCTGAGCTCAGCTCTGGAATGTATGAGCATAAGTGTGTGTGTTTGACAATTTTACATCGAGTTTGTTGGTTTCTTGTCATATATAATGGCACATTAAGCAGTGAAACACACACACATACAAACACACCCCAAAGGCACTGTGCACCCCTGGTGCATTAGATGGCCAAGGCCAGACCTGTGTGTGTGTGTGTGTGTAGCCTGCAGGCCAGCTTTCTGAGTGCTTCTCTGGTAGGATTATTCCACAACTTCCACTATTCATGTGGCTTTTAAGTGTCCAGCCCAAGGCTCCACGTGTGTGTGTGTGTGTGTGTGTGTGTGTGTGTGTGTGTGTGTGTGTGTGTGTGTGTGTGTGTGTGTGTGTGTGTGTGTGTGTGTGTGTGTGTGTGTGTGTGTGTGTGTGTGCGTTTATGAATGTATAAATGAATGAAACACAGGTTAAAACACAGGTGTGTGTGTGTGTGTGTGTGTGTGTGTGTAGTAAAAAAACAAATTGCGCAAAACAAATGTATCTATTAAATGTACACATGTGATATATTACATTAGTCTATATATCTAGATCAGTGGTGCCAAAATCCAAGCTTGATTGAGAGCTGTGGGCTGAAAGTAAATACAGCAAACTGTAGGAAGTTGCCATGGGTCATTTACTCATTTATTTTATAATATTTATAAATAAATAGTAAAAATTACATCAACCGTATGTACTAATGCATTATATTTTTTTGATTATTTTCATGAACTATAAATAAAATAACCAATAAAACCAATCTATTTATAAAACAATGGAGTTCAATGCTGAATACACTAAGCCTTTGCCTTGATTTGCATGCTGATATCTTCTGCTTTGTCCCCTATTTGTTAAATGACAGTATGTACATTTTTAAAAAATCTGATTCATTTACAACATTTAATTGAAACATTTAATTTCAGTTTGCTTTTTTTGTAGCTCAACAATAAAACAAGCAAACAAAAAATAAAATGAGAAATGAGAATCTCTGTTAAAGGCATTCTCCAACGCTTCCCAATCACTTTCCCTCTGGTGAGCCAAATTAAACAATACAAAGGGCCAACTTTGGCCTGTGGGCCCTAGTTTGGGCATTTCTGATCTGGATAAACTAGAGCAACAATAAAGTTTTGCAACAGATGTTCTTCATATATGGATTTATTAGCATGCAATCGCATATATGCATACTTCATAGATGTTTTGCATGTATATAAAATTGTTAAACTAAGACTTGCCCAAAACAAATGTCATATTCATTTTAGTCTGTAATTATTGAACATTATTAAATAATTATTAAATAAATAATAAATAAATAAATAATATATATAGTAGTAAGTATAATATATGTAAACAAATACAGTAAGAATTTGTTCTATACATACATGTCTATTTATTTATTGTTCTATGTATACATTTCTTTAGATTTTTGCATTTATACAGATGCAAACAAAAACAAACACACTATATATATATATATATATATATATATATATATATATATATATATATATATATATATATATAATATATATATATATATATATATATATATATATATATATATATATATATATATATATACAGGCAGTGCAGAATTATTAGGCAAATGAGTATTTTGACCACAACATCCTCTTTATGCCTGTTGTCTTACTCCAAGCTGTATAGCACAGGTGTCAAAGCCAGTTCCTGGAGGGCCGGAGCTCTGCACAGTTTAGTTCCAACCCTAATTAAACACACCTGATCAAACTAATTAAGTCCTTCAGGCTTGTTTGAAACCTACAGGTAAGTGTGTTGGAGCAGGGTTGGAACTAAACTGTGCAGGGCTGTGGCCCTCCAGGAACTGGCTTTGACACCTGTGCTGTATAGGCTCGAAAGCCTCCTACCAATTAAGCATATTAGGTGATGTGCATCTCTGTAATGAGAAGGGGTGTGGTCTAATGACATCAACACCCTATATCAGGTGTGCATAATTATTAGGCAACTTCCTTTCCTTTGGCAAAATGGGTCAAAAGAAGCACTTGACAGGCTCCGAAAAGTCAAAAATAGTGCGATATCTTGCAGAGGAATGCAGCATTCTTAAAATTGCCAAGCTCCTGAAGCGTGATCATCGAACAATCAAGCGTTTCATTCAAAATAGTCAACAGGGTCGCAAGCGTGTGGAAAAGCCAAACCAAAAACCAAGGTGCAAAATAACTGCCCATGAACTGAGAAAAAGTCAAGCGTGCAGCTGCCAAGATGCCACTTGCCACCAGTTTTGCCATATTTCAGAGCTGCAACATCACTGGAGTGCCCAAAAGCACAAGGTGTGCAATACTCAGAGACATGGCCAAGGTAAGAAAATCTGAAAAACGAAATGTGAGATTTACAAGGAGGGAAAACAGTACACCTCTCTGAACAGTGTCTGGGAGGCTGTGGTTGCTGCTGCACGCAATGTTGATGGTGAACAGATCAAAACACTGACAGAATCCATGGATGGCAGGCTTTTGAGTGTCCTTGCAAAGAAAGGTGGCTATATTGGTCACTGATTTGTTTTTGTTTTGTTTTTGAATGTCAGAAATGTATATTTGTGAATGTTGAGATGTTATATTGGTTTCACTGGTGAAAATAAATCATTGAAATGGGTATATATTTGTTTTTTGTTAAGTTGCCTAATAATTATGCACAGTAATAGTCACCTGCACACACAGATATCCTCCTAAAATAGCTAAAACTAAAAACAAACTAAAAACTACTTCCAAAAATATTCAGCTTTGATATTAATGAGTTTTTTGGGTTCATTGAGAACATGGTTGTTGTTCAATAATAAAATTAATCCTCAAAAATACAACTTGCCTAATAATTCTGCACTCCCTGTATATAGTATTTAGTCTATTTGCATGTATAATTATTTGTTGTTGTATGCATACATTTCTTTAGATTTTTGCATTTATACAGATGCAAACAAAAACAAACACACACAAATAAATATGTGTGTGTGTCTGTGTGTTTGTTTGCATCTGTATAAATGCAAATATATATAAAAATGTATAAATATAATATAAATTTATTTGTTGTTGCAGCACAATTTTAATTTTCACATATCCATACCGACGTATTATATATACATATATATGTGATTATATAAAACTAATGACTGTCTCAATGTGTGCATAAGCTGGTTTGTTTGTGTGTGTGTGTGTGTATGTGTGTGTGTGTGTGTGTGTGTGTGTGTGTGTGTGTGTGTGTGTGTGTGTGTGTGTGTGTGTGTGTGTGTGTGTGTGTGTGTGCGTGCGTGCGTGCGTGCGAGCGAGCGTGCGTGCGTGTGTGTTGGCCAGGCATTAGATGAGCTGCTAGCGTATGTCTCCAGGACGGGATTAAACCGTTCTCTCCTCTCACTGCCCGCCGTAACATAATTAATGCCTGTATTAATAGGCCAGCTAAAAAATTCATTAAAAAATCCATTAAAAATAAATGTGTTTTTACATAAGACTTTGCCTCAGGTACTAAGGAAGAAGAAGAGGAAAAAAAACAGAGAGAATAGAAGATAAGGAGAAAGAAAAATGGAATCGATTGTTAGCTTTCAGGTCAGCGTGAGACGGCAGCGCTGTTTGAAACGGGTTAAATGGAGGGAGTTTTAAATATCCACGGAGAAAAGGCTTTTGAGGAGAGGAGAGATGAGAGGAGCCTGGACTCATTGGCTTCATGCTCGGAGTGAAATTAGCCGTGCTAATAGGGCTCACGCCACTCTCATCTGTCCTGCTCACTAAACCAGCTTTTGACTAAACGACACTCCAAGACTCAAATCAGTCCACTGAGCCAGTGTCTAAAAGCAGAGCTACATTTCAACAAGCGTGTTTTAGTCTGACATCCGGATGTACAGCTGAAATCGAAATTATTAGTCCTCCTTCTTTTTCAAATATTTCCCAAACGATGTTTATCAGAGCAAGGAATTTTTCACAGTATTTCCTAAAATATTGTTTCTTCTGGAGAAAGTCTTATTTGTTTTATTTCGGCTAGAATAAAAGCAGTTATAATGTTTTAAAAACATTTTAAGGCCAATATTATTAACCCTCTTAAGCAATATTTGTTTTTGATTGTGTACAGAACAAACCACTGTTATACACTGACTTGCTTAATTACCCTAACTTACCTAATTAACCAACACAATCTCACAGCAATTCGTAACTTTTTGATTTAGTGGCTAATTCGTATAAATTTGTATGATCTAATTCGTACAATTTAGTAGGATTTGCTCATCCCCCAATGACGGTTGGGTTTAGGGGTGGGGTTTGGTGCCACGCCTTCTTTTCAAAATCGTACAATTTCGTACGACTAAACTCGTACGATTTCAAACGAATTAGCCACTAAGCTGACAAAAAATTAAATACTTACGTTTTCTCATGAGATCAGGTTGAATTAACCTAGTCAAGCCTTTAAATGTCACTCTAAATACTAGTATCTTGAATAATATCTAGTAAAATATTATGTACTGTCATCAGGCAGAGATAAAAGAAATCAGTTATTAGAAATGAGTTAATAAAACTATTAAGTTTTAGGTCGGCGCCAGTGGTGTAATGATATGCCGATTCCCTCTGCTCCCCATGCTTTCCTGTCAATACTCTCTACTGTCCTATCAAATAAAGGTGAAAACCTCGGAAAAATAAGTATATATATAATAAATAAATAAAAACTATTATGTTTAGAAATGTGTAGAAAAAAAATCCGTTAAAGAGAATTTAGGAGAAAAATATACAGGGGGGTCATAATTCTGACTTCAACTGTATAACGTACATCTCGACATTTAATTCAGGCTAACATTTTCTCGAAAGCATTTTCTGTGTGCATCGTAAAGTTTCATAACACCTCATAATCAACGATGTAAAGTGAAAAATGTGTATAAATTTAAATTCACACTGAAATTGCAAGTTAATAAATCACAATTTTTTAGTAATTGTCACGTTTGGGTCTCCACATGGTGAAGACAAGTACAGTACAGCCAGTCCAATCCAATCCAAGTACAGCTTAATAATAATTTATTAAAGGTGTAGTATGTAAGTGGTTGTGGTTGAACTAGGTATTGCACTCCTGGATCAAAACAAGCGCAAGCTCAGGTTGCCAGATTGAGGAGAGAGTCTTAAGTCCTGTTCTAAATAAAAGCAACGACTTGCGATAGAGGGAATATTTTCATATTTAAAGGAGTTTTTGTTTTAACCATCAACTCGAATTGATCCATTAAAAACGGCTTCTATTTTTTGCAGTTGAAAAACAGAAAACAATGATCAAGATGTGCTTTATTCAGTGTTAAATGCTAATAATGTGTGTTTGAATGCCATTTTACATGACATGTATTGCCATACTACTGAAATTAGCAGCAGATAGTTCACCTCAGATCTTGAAAATAAAATAAACCGTTTGAAATTGAGCTTTGGATTTGTGACTCAGTGCAAGCCAACCCACATCTGTGATTCAGGATGTACATTTAATAACGTTGAAGAGGTTTAATATGTATTAATTAGATTATAAATCTTACCATTTCGTGAGTGAGTGCACGTATATTCTGTGCTTCTGAATGGCTGTATTTAAATTTCTGTCGTGTTTCGTCTGGTGCAAACAGCCCAATTGCTTATCACTGCAAATCTCGTCACGCAGCATGTTGTTAGGACACAGGGTTACAATGTAACCTGCTCACCTAATGTTTACATCACCTAATATTTATATTATTTTCTAATTAGTAACCACCTCATGTGGAACTCTAAATCTGCGTCTCATTTCGGAGTCTGCTACTTTCCACTGGAGGTCGCATTTCGGTCACGGGCGCATGCTTTGAGAGGCTTTCTGAATGAAATACTCTGTTTTCCAGCAAGGCAACTTGGGGTGCTGAAATTTAATTGGCTAAACTGGCATTGGGTGGGTTAAAATAACCAAAACAAAGACAGACGTTCCAGCACGGAAAACACATTTTCAAAGCAGAATATCTGACTTCAGCATTGTTTTTCAGATAAACAAGAATGTTCATTTAGTATGTTTCTTAAATATCTGCAAACATATAAATACATAAATACATATAAAATACATACGTATTTTTATGCTTTAAAAGAGTGAAAAACTTACAGCACCTTTAAAGAAAGTATTCGTGCAAGAATCCAATGTGGCAATCCAAAATCATAGTCAAAACAGTCATAAGGTCATAAACAAATCATGGATCCAAAAGTTGGCATGCAAGGATTTGTAGTTCATGGATGGGTTTGTAGTTCACTAGCAATCTTCCAAGAAGTGATCGCTGGTGATCATGACTAATAAATGGTAAGACAGAATTAAGCATTAAAAATTTGAAATGGAAAATAAAAAATGTTTTCTTAAAACCATAAAACTCACTAATAAACACAATCTGGAGAGATTTTATCTGTAAATATGCTTTAATATTTTACCAGTTTTTGAGTTTTTATGAATATGCATTAGATATCAATTGCATCTGACATGTTTGCCAAAGCAAGCTGCAGATTTTGTATATCTAGAGCAGGAGTGCCCAAATTTTTTCTTATGGGGCCGAAAAACAAACTTCATTGAGGCTAGTGGGCCAAAGGTAAATATAGGTGGGGCAATTTACCATGGGTAATTTCCTAATTTATTTAAAAATGCTTAAAAATGTCTAGAAAACATTGCTTTATATTAACTAATACAGTATTTTTTTAAATTACAATGAACTTTTAACAGTAAAAACAAAACAATCTAATTTATAACAGAATCAGACTAGTTTTTGTCTTGATTTGCTTGTTGATGTCTTCTGCATCCATCAAGCGACAGTATATAACATTTTTAAAAATCAGATTCATTTACATTTTATTGAAACATTCAATTTCAGTTTGCTTTATTTGTAGGTAGGGCTGGACGATAAGGCAAAAATTTATATCATGATATATTTCTTAATTTCGGTCGATACGATATAATTCCGATATCGATATGGACAATATTAAAAAGACAGGAGAAAAAAACTGCCAAGAGCGCACACAATGAATGTCTGTACCTACAAATGACTACATGTGAATTTGTAAAGTCTATAATACCTCCAGGCTCTTATAACTTTAAAAAAAAAATAAAAACAGTACAAATAAAATAAATTAATGTTCACTTTTTATTTGTATTTAGCCTTTACAAGCAATCAATGTGAAATAAACTATCAAATAAATAAAACTCTCTGACTTAGCTTATTTATATATATAGATTGGGCATAAATTAATTTTTTTAAACTAGATTAATTTCGAAATTAATCTAGATTAAATGGCTCATTTGAATTCTGCTGATGGCATTCAGAATATGTGTGCTACCGAAATAATAAGTCTTTGAGAACGGGTTTCTCAAGCCAGGTGGCGCATTAGACCTGGGGCTCATCTCCTGTTTCCAAAATGCATCACAAACTGCTTGAGAAACTGTTCTACTATAATAATTGGTGATGAAAATAAATGATGTTCAATAAGATGTACTTGTGTTTACTAACTGTTTATTAAGTTAAACATGAATGTTGAACTGTAGGCCTACATAAGCTCCAAACAGTGATTTCATACTTGCTTTTGATGTACAGACATACAGAAAATGCTGCTTCGCAAAGGCAAGTTCACAGAGCCCTGACGGTGTGTCAAACATCGAGTATGTTTACATGGGCAACAATACTTTAATACGATTTTAATATGATTAAAACAATACTCTGATTAAGAGTCTACCATGTAAACAGCGACTTTTGATTACCTTAATGCGACTAAAGTCATAACTAAACTAAACAGAAAAGGAATTAAGATGTGGAGTATGCAGATATTAGTGGCATTACTGACAAACTATTCCCGTCATGTAGGACTTTTCGCCATATTTTCCGACAAGATCCTCACAGGCGGCTGTCACTAAAGGACCGCGCACACACACACAGGCGCGCACACACACACACCGCGAAATGCGGAAGTTTTTTTTCTTTCCAGTTGGCGTGCGTTATTAAATTCCATAACACTCTCACCAGTCCTTACTCATTATTTGAGTCTAATACCCCAGTTTGTCACGGCGCATGAAGGAAATGTTCATGAGTTAAAGTGAAACTGCCGAACTGCAGTTAGAGTCAGGCATCCTGCTGATCTGATTCAGAAGGGCACTCTTTAGACGGCTCACCGGCCAGGTATACATCCGCACTAAAATACCAAGGTGAAGTCATCATAGATTTCATAAGCTTGCGTAGAATAGACCCAGCTCCCAACCCAACTTTGAGAATAGATTAATTCTATTTTTTTTATTATCGCGGGATAAATTTGCACAATTTGCACAGCAGCGAAACTATAAGTTTATCAGAACTTAAAAAGCCGAACCACTTCCACCCCACTGCATTAGTCTTTCTTCTCTTATATCAACTACTGTATTTCGTCTGCATTCTTACTTGTGGAAGCTTGTTCATTCACATCTGCATTCAGGGCACTCATTTTGTAGCTAAAACGTTCTGCAACTGTCACGGAGCTTAACCAACTGCTGTGCTGCCATAGACTGTAAAAGACTGTGCTGCTGAGCGCTGGCAGCGTGTCTGTGATGTACGTCATCACGCAGGTGACATCACGCTCTTTCTGACGGCTGAGCACTGAAAATCATTCAGTGACAAGTGATACAATGTATAAGATCTTATGTATATAATAAAATATATATATGCAAATTTATATCGAAATACCGGAAATGGGTTCAAAACTCATATCACCGTTATTGAAAACAAATCTATCGCGATATATATTGATATCGAATTATTGTCCAGCCCTATTTGTAGTTCATCAATAAAACAAAAAAAAGGTTACGTCAAATTAGAAATGACGATCTCTGTATTAAAGGCATCCACCCCAATGGAGAGGCCATCCTCTCAGATGGGATGGTGGGCCAAATCAAAGGTTAGAATGGGCCAACTTTGGTCAGTGGGCCCTACTTTGGGCATCTCTGATCTAGAGATATACACAAACACACACAGACACTCAAAAAAATGTTAGTTCACTGTGAGTTTACTGTTGCACAAAAACTTTCCTTAATGTTGTCCGACTTGTCCCAACACAAACCGATAAAGTTTACTTTTTTCTTTCACAAATTTAAGTGGATTGAACATAAAACAAATAAGTGTCCCAAAGAAATCTCAAGAATTGTGCTGTTTTGGCTCATTTTAATCAAGTGGTTTGAACAAGAAGAAAAAATGATTTGTTTAGGAGCGCACACATTAGACAGGATCGTAATAATGTGTGTATGTTTCTCTTAGCAAAAGAAAATACACTCTGAATTTGCAAGTAAATAACAATGGAAACTGAAATGTTTTCTTGTGAAATGTTCTCAAAATATTATTTGGTTTATCATTAAATTAATGAAAAGCATATAATTCATTATAGTGCATGTATAAATATTATTAAGGTCATACTGTAATGCATGCTAATGATTGACCAATAAGGGATTATTTTTATTATTGATACAAATTCAAATACACTCTCAGAAATAAAGGTACAAAAGCTGTCGCTGGGGCGGTACCTTTTACTTTTGTACTTTACAGCTGCACATTAGTACCTTTATGTACACTTTTGTACTTTTAGTTTTAAGGTTCACTTTTGTACCTTTAAGGTAATATGAGGTACACATTTATACTTTTTAGGTATTAATATGACCTGTTAGGAACAAAAAAAAGTCCCTTTTGAAAAGGTACCACCGCAGTGATAGATTTTGTACCTATTTCTGACAGTGCTGTAGATTTATAATACAATTTAATAATGACAAATAAACGTACACAACATTATCGAATTTGGTCACAGAATTTATATCAAATATCAAAGAGCAGAAGATGCATGCTAATTTAATATATTAACTAATCTGCAGCTATTATATTTTATAATTTATTGTAACCATAAATGTACACAAAAATGCCCATATTTCGCTGAAATTTTGAATAAAAAAAAATCCATAAATTAAGTTTATAATTCATTTAAAAATAAAAAATAATAAAATCATTTATTTATGCTTTTGAATTGAATATGGGATCTTTATCTTTCCACCGATTAACTTTAATATTTTAATCGCATCCAAAATAAATTTTTTTTGGACACAATATATGTGTGTGTTTATTATGTATATTTATTAGCTACATGTCACACACAGGGCGGCACGGGGGGTCGGTGGTTAGCACTGTTGCCTCACAGCAAGAAAGTCGCTGGTTCGAGTCCCAGCTGGATTAGTTGGCATTTCTGTGTGGAGTTTGCATGTTCTCCCCGTGTTGGCGTGGGTTTCCTCCGGGTGCTCCGGTTTCCCCCACAGTCCAAACACATGCGCTATAGGTGAATTGAATAAACTAAATTGATAGTAGTGTATAAGTGTGTGTGAATGAGTGTGTATGGGTGTTTCCCAGTACTGGGTTGTAGCTAGAAGGGCATCAGCTGTGTAAAACATATACTGGATAAGTTAGTGGTTCATTTCGCTGTGGCGACCCTTGATGAATAAAAGGACTTACAGTAAGCCAAAGGAAAATGAATGAATGAATGAAAAAAATGTACTTTATCGAATTTGGTCACAAAATTTATATCAAATATGAAACAGCAGAAGATGCATGCAAATTTAATATATTGGCTAATTAGCACCTATTATGATATAGTTTATAATTTATTGTAACCTTGTTCAACTATAATGTACACCAAAATGGCCATAATTTGCTCAAATTTGCGTTGATTTATTTATTTTATTATGTATTATATGATTTATTTATTATATTAACAGAAATATCATACATAAAAATTCTTTAACAAAAAATACATTTCAACATAGTCGAAATGGAGCGGGATGAAGCTCAAGCTTATTATTTTCCCACCCCATTACCACACATCATTCGTCTATTACTTCAACTTATTTCTTCTTTTACTTATCTCTTCTTTTACATGAGACATACTGTATGAGCTTTGCATGAGACATATTTGATCCTTTTGGCATCTTTGACATATTATATGTTTGATTCCATTTGTACATTTACTTTTTATAACACAGAACCAAAAAAATACACAGTACTGCAAACAGCCATTAATTGAAATTTCATCATACCTTTCTCATTTTATTCTTTTTCAATCACCTTCATCATAATATTCCTTTAATAATATCTATTTATTCAACTTTTTAAATTGATTAATATCCTGACATTGTTTGAGAATCTGTTCTAGACACACACAAACTTTTTAACATTGTCCTTGTTTCTCTCAGATTATATCCCCCTTGTCTTTCTTCAAAATACTCTTGTATGCATTTCGTAAGTAATTTATTCCTAGCTTTAAACATAAATTGTTCCGTTTTAAATTTAACCAAATCGTTGAACTTAAGTATCTTCCATTTAAAAAATAAAGGATTTGTATGCTCCACATTTTCTATCAGTCTAATTACTTTTTTCTGCATTGTACATAAGGATCACTTGTATTCCCCCAAATTTCAACACAATAACTCATATATGGCAACATAAGTGTGTTATATAATACATACATTGATTTATTGTCCAGGATAAATCTTGCTTTATACACTATTGCTACAGTTTTTACTAATTTTGATATCACATTATTTATTTGCGGTTCCCAACTAATTTTATGATCCAATACAACACCAAGAAACTTAATTGCATACACTCTTTCTATAACTTCATTATCAATTTGTAAATCTATATTATGACTACTATTTTAATTCCCAAATAACATAACCTTTGTTTTACTTATTTTTAATGACAATCTGTTTACGTCAAAACACAATTTCAATTTATTAATTTCTGTTTTAATCAACTCCATAAGTTTTGGTAAATTATCCCCAGAAAAAAAATTACTCGTATCATCTGCAAATAAAATAAACTTAAACAACTCTGATGTCTTACACATATCATTAATTTAAATTATAAACAATATTGGACCTAAAACTGAACCTTGTGGTATGCCACAATTTACATTTAGATATGAAGATTTATGATTGCCAATTTTCACGAACTGTTGCCTATTTCTTAAATAACTGCTTATCCAATCCAAGGCTACTCCTCTAATATCATGCCTTTTCTCATTTATTTACCAATATATTATGATTTATTGTATCAAATGCCTTCTTTAAATCTATAAAAATTCCAACTACCTTCTCCTTTTTATCTATCTTATTAGTAATTTCCTCAATAATTTCTGTTAATGCAAGAGATGTTGATCTATTTTTCCTGAAACCATATTGCTCATCCGCTAAAAGGTTATGCGTTTCTATGAAATTATTAAGCCTTTCAACAAAGACTTTTTCCAAAATTTTTGAAAACTGAGATAAAAACTGGCCTATAATTTGTAAAGTATTGTTTATCTCCAGATTTTGTAAAGCGGAATTATCTTTGCAATTTTCATTTTATTTGGAAATTTACCAGATTGGAAAGATCTAACTATATTCATATCAATATTATTCCAATCCATGGACAAATTACTTTTACATTTCTTTACAATATTTCCTTTTTATCTACTACTTTAACAAAAATAGAATTAGGATTTCTCTCAATTAAATCAATATCCACCCCTTCTGCTTTTACGAAATCATTGATATTTTTAACAAATTCTGGTCCCATAATAAAAAATCCCATTAAAACCAATTTATTGAAACAATTTACTATTTCTTCTTTATTATTTATTTTATAGTCACTTTCAATGAAATGGTCAGGATAATTTATATTTTTACTATCATTTCCATTTCTTATAATTTTATGTAATATATTCCATAATAAGCCTTTCAAATTGTTTCTATTATTATCTAATATTTTATTATAGTATTCCTTTTTACTTTTTTCTAATAATAGTAACTAATTTATTCTTATACGTCTTATATCTATTTTTAGCCTCTGGGGTACGATACTTAATAAATTGTCTGTAAAGTGTTTTTTTCTTTTTGCATGCATTTAATAAACCTTTTGTAATCCATAAAAAACAAAAAAATTCATAAATTTATTGTCATATATCATTTATCATTTAATTAATCATATATATCATTTAATTTATTTATGCTTTTGAATTGCATTATGGGACCTTTATCTTTCCTCCAACAACCTTTGATATAATTTTTTTTTGAAAAAGTGACTTTTATTGACATTTTCCATAGTTGGAAGTGAGATTTTGCCTGGGTCGATGTTGTAAATTACGGTACAAAAACCTGTTATTAAACTGCCAGTACATTTTCTGTTATTTTACAGACTTCATCATCTATATATTATTTATTTTATACAGTATATTGTTTCAAATTAATAACACGTCAATAGGAATCACTTTGTTAAACTGCAGAGATGAACTATCAACATCAAAAGTCCACAGAGAAGTACTCGAGGTCTCATAACGCAATTCATAACCCCAAACAAACTAAAATATATATATATATATATGAATCATGAAATATGGAAATCGATATTTTTTTACAGTGCAGTATTTTTTGTGTATGGTACATATCACATGAACATAAAACAATTCAGTTATCCCCAAAAAAACCTTAAGAATTGTGTTGTTTCAACTGATTTTAAATAAATAGTTTAAGCAAGCAGCAAAAGTCATTTTCTGAGTGTAAAATAATTATGTACAAATTATATATGTTAACCATTATGTACAATATAACTAATAAATCATAAGGAATTAAGAATTACATATGCTTCAAATGTGCGGCACGGTGTCCCAGTGATTAGCACTGTCGCCTCACAGCAAGAAGGTCACTGGTTCGAGTCCTGACTGGGCCAGTGGGCATTTCTGTGCGAAGTTTGCATGTTCTCCCTGTGTTTGTGTGGGTTTCCTCCGGGTACTCCGGTTTCCCCCAACAGCACAAAGATGTGCGCTATAGGTGAATTGAATAAACAAAATTGACTGTAGTGTATGTGTGTGAATGAGTGTGTGTATGGGTGTTCCCCAGTACTGGGTTGCGGCTGGAAAGGCATCCGCTGTGTAAAACATATGCTGGAATAGTTGGCGGTTCATTCCGCTGTGGTGACCCCTGATAAATAAGGGACTAAGCTGAAGGAAAATGAATGAATGAATTATCTATATGTGATCCACACACATACAGTTAAAGTCAGAATTACTAGTCCCTCTGAATTATTAGCCCCCCTGTTTATTTTTTCCCCCAATTTCTGTTTAAGGGAGAGAAAAAATTTTTAAAGGCTTAACTAGGTTAATTAGGTTAACTAGGCAGGTTAGGGGAGTTAGGCAAGTTATTGTATAATGATTGTTTGTTCTGTAGACTATCGAAAAAATATAGTTTAAAGGGGCTAATAATTTTGTCCATTAAATGGTGTTTAAAATATTAAAAACTGCTTTTATTCTAGCCAAAATTAAACAAATAAGACTTTCTCCAGAAGAAAAAAACATTATCAGACATACTGTGAAAATTTCCTTGCTCTGTTAAACATCATTTGGGAAATATTTAAAAAAGAAAAAAAGAAAAATCAAAGGGGGGCTAATAATTCTGACTTCAACTGTACTGTAGATGGAAACAAAACTATACAAAATAATAAATGCTACATAGATATTCACGTTTATATATAATCTATCATATACACATATATTCTCAAATATATGCTAAGATTATATTTTGATCTAATCATTTTATTTTTCTGGTCAGAAATCAATGACAAGCTATAATAGAGCAACTGCAGTACAGCAAGTGACATTACAGCGCTAATGTGAGACAAATATGAATCAAACCGTATAGACTTGCTGATTTCCTCTGGACGTAAAGTGCTCTGTCAGTCACATGGGCTTTAAAACAGGCTTAGACACATGATGCAGGACTAATAATTACAATTTAAAAAGGCTTTAAACCGAAAGAGCTCCCCGGGCGTTTCTTTCTCATTTCCAAAGATATTAATTTGAGCCGAGTGGAGAGATATTTTTCTAAAGGAAATATTTAATTAATTTCCACATATGAGCGTGAGGGGTTCTACTGGATAATAATTACGATTTAATATTTTCATTGTGTGTGTGTTTTTTCCCCCTCTCTAATGCCGGTCACATGGAGGATCAGCGGCATTACATGCACGTATATAAAACTCACTAATAAACACAATCCGGAGAGATTTTATCCATAATTATGCTTTAATCTAATTTCACCAGTTTTCGGGGTTTTTTATGAATATGCATTAGATTTATATTGCATCTGACATGTTTGCCAAAGCAATCGGCAGATTTTGTTTATCTAGAGATATCGCAGGCACACAAACACACACACACACACACACACACTGTAAAAAATGCTGGGTTGTCCCAACATAGTTCCACTCACTGGCCACTTTATTAGGTACACCTTACTAGTACCAGGTTGGACCCCCTTTTGTCTTCGGAACTGCCTTAATCCTTCATGGCATAGATTGAACAAGATACAGGAAATATCCCTCAGAGATTTTGCTCCATATTGACATGATAGCATCACGCAGTGGCTGCAGATTTGTCGGCTGCACATCCATGATGCCAATCTCCCGTTCCACCACATCTCAAAAGTGCTCTATTGGATTGTGATCTGGTGACTGCGGAGGTCATTTGAGTACAGGGAACTCATTGTCATGTTCAAGAAACCTGATTCACGCTTTATGAAATGGCGAGTTATATTGCTGGAAGTAGCCATCAGAAGATGGGTACACTGTGGTCATAAAGGGATGGACATGATCAGCAACAATTCTCAGGTAGGCTGTAGCGTTGACACGATGCTCAGTTGGTACTAATGGGCCCAAAGTGTGCCAAGAAAATATCCCCCACACCATTACATCACCACCACCAGCCTGAACCGTTGATACAAGGCAGGATGGATCCATGCTTTCATGTTGTTGATGCCAAATTCTGACCCTACCATCCGAATGTCACAGCAGAAATCGAGACTCATCAGACCAGGCAACGTTTTTCCAATCTTCTATTGTCCAATGTTGGTGAGCCTGTGTGAATTGTAGCCTCAGTCTCCTGTTCTTAGCTGACAGGAGTGGCACAGAGTGTGGTCTTCTGCTGCTGTAGCCCATCTGCCTCAAGGTTGGACGTGTTGTGTGTTCAGAGAAGCTCTTCTGCAGACCTCGGTTGTAATGAGTGGTTATTTGAGTTACTGTTGCCTTTCTATTAGCTGGAACCAGTCTGGCCATTCTCCTCTGACCTCTGGCATCAACAAAGCATTTGCGCCCACAGAACTGCCGCTCACAGGGTATTCTCTCTTCTTCGGACCCTTCTCTGTAAACTCTAGAGATGGTTGTGTAGATCAGAAGTTTCTGAAATACTCAGACCAGCCTGTCTGGCACCAACAACCATGCCACGTTCAAAGTCACTTAAATCCCCTTTCTTCCCCATTCTGATGCTCGGTGTGAACTGCGGCAGATCGCCTTGACCATGTCATCATGCCTAAATGCATTGAGTTGCTGCCATGTCTAATTAGAAATTTGCGTTAGCGAGCAGTTGGACAGGTGTACCTAATAAAGTGGCCGGTGAGTGTATGCCCCTTCATATTGTCCCAACACAAACCAATTAAGTTACTTTCAGAAATTAAAGTGGATTGAACATAAAACAATTAAGTTGTCCTAAAGAAATCTCAAGAATTGTGTTGTTTTGGCTCATTTTAATCAAGTGGTTTGAAAAATAAGTACAAATTATATATTTTTTGAGCGCACACATTAGACAGGATCATAATCATGTGTGTATGTTTCTCTTGAGCAAAAGCAAATATTGCTTTACGGAGAAAAATAGCTGGCATTGTTAATTTTTGCTTCGAACAGTTACGTGTTTATTTCACAGGGATAAACAGCACAGGCCACAAACCAAATATTAAATTATATACTGTCACCGCAACACTGCAGTTTGTGTGTGTGAGAGAGAGATGAGAAATGAGAAGAGGTGATGATATCCGTTTGTTAATTTGCCCTTTCCTTAGGCGATTACTCAACCTTCTCATATTTATCAATACACAGAGCACAATCCATCACACACACACACACACACATCCCAGGATCATCTCTTTGTGCTCAAACACACGTAAACACGTCGACTCGCTCCAGTTCTGTTTTATCTCTGTCATTTGAATTCTCCAGCATTTGCACAATGCACAATATAGTGATCAAAATAAATGTGTGTGTGTGTGTGTACCTGGGTTTGTTTTTGATTATCAAACACACACACACACATAGTAGTATCAACATTCCTCCAATTACCTCTCTCAAACTGAAGCCACTGCCCTGCAGCAAACACACACACACACACACACACACACACACACACACACACACACACACACACACACACACACACACACACACACACACACACACACACACACACACACACACACACACACACACACACACATTTCCAAACCAAATTTGGGCACACATACTGATTTAATCTTTATAAGAAATCAAATTTTTAACTCAACATGAACGCAAGCAGCACTAAATGCAGAAAAATGCAAATATAAAAACATTTTCTTGCTTCATTTTTTTAGTTTTTAGCTTTTGTGAATGATTTATCAGGGCACATTATTCTGAGGAACAAAAAAAAAATGTTTGTAATCTGTGATCTAAACTTTCTCCACCTGTGAAATGACTTTTTTTTTGTTCTGTCATACATTACAGAACATTATTTGGTGATGAAGATCATAATATAAAGCACATTGTGGTTTTACCAAAGACTGTAAAAGATATGGACGTAGTATCCGTGACGTCACCCATAGGTTTATGAAGAACCCAAAAGAAGCTACAAGTAGGCGTGGCCAACCGTCGCCATTTTGTTCATGCATCATCGCACCGACTGGGGAATACCAAACAAGGGCAAAGAGGCGGAGCGTGAGCGGAGCTACAGATGACTGCTAGCATTTTGCTTAGACCATACCTGCCAACACTCCCGTTTTTCCCGGGAGTCTCCCGTATTTCAGACCTGTCTCCCGTATTGTTCTGTCTCCCGGTAAACTCCCGGAATTCCCCCGCCCCCCGCTCCTCAGCATTTTGGTACAGTCCGGGCTGAAACTTGGCGCTTGTGCTCTTCCGGTCGCGCACTACAGTTCTCGCGCCGCTATCTCCTGAAAACCTCTCACTACTCCTCCCGCTCCCCGCTCTTCAGTTTGCGCCAGTGTTGCCAACTTAGCGACAAATTTTCAAAAAAAAGCGACTAGCGACAAATCTAGCGACTTTTTTGTGTGTTACTGGCGATTTTTATAGACTAGTTTGTCCATTACTGTACTGTCCCTACTCTTCTCAACGAGCCTCCCCTGCAGCCTGAGAGCAGAGCACCTCTCTGCGTACCGATGACAAATGATTTAGAACAGGTGGCAGTTTGAAGGTATTTACCTTGTACAGTCAACCCGATCTGCTTCTCCTTTATTTTAACAATTTAATTTGACTGTTTATTCTTGTTGCACAATCAGAGATGTTTTAAGTGTGAGTTTCAGAACTTGTCTGAGTATATTACGTCTGAGAGATTACTGCAAATTCCCTACTCATCTATAATGATATACTGTATTCAAACAGCAATAAATTTAGTTAAATTGACAAGCTTACATAAAGCGTAGTGTGAATATAAAATACCCAATTTATTTACCATAGGCTGTTAAACAAACAGAAATGGTAGAACGCGATGACGTCAGTAATATGCAAATTAGCGTATGACGTAATCTATAGTCTGTGTTTGTAAATGCCAGGCTATTTATGAAATCCAGGTATAACACTGTGTGAAAACATTTCAGATGACTGTTCTAGAGCCTACAGCTAATCAATAAGTCAGATTCTGGAGTGCATTACAGCTCTAAAGAACATTATAAATGATAAATGATCTTAAATAAAACAAATTAATTTACAGAGATGGTATATAAGTATATAATTTCACTCACCTGGGAAACGAAGGCCACGTGAATGGTTTGTGAGCACAATTAAGTGCACACAGCAAGCCATATCGTCTGACAACATATAATAATTCCAAAAAGCAACTGACTGTGTAAAGCCACATAAAAAAAAAACAAGAATACAATGTATATACCGAGTTCAGTGGCTAATCAGCCGGAATCAGCTGAGGTGAAGTGACGGCGAGCAACGAGACCTAGCTGTCACTCAAGTGGCCACGCCCTTAATTATGCAAACTTAACATAACCTAATATAAAGGAAACGGATGAGTTATAAAAAAAATTCACCCCCCTCACAGTTGTCATGAAGGGTAATATTAGCTATATGAACCAAAATCTCTCTTTGTACCAGGCTGTAAACACTTTTTTATGCTGTAAAGTTAGCCATTTTAACAGTGGGGTCAATAGAAATCTGCTCTATTATGAAGCCAGGACCAGCGGAATTTCAATGATTTGCAGTTTCAGATACTTCCGTATTTGCTTCACGAGGGCGAGCGGGAGGTTGCCGCTTGAGTTTTACCTGCATTTTATTTGAATTAAAACAGTAAATGATTATACAATTGAATTCTACAGTATATTAAATAATTAAAAACGTCTTGCTGACAAATAGGTACAACCTATAGTGATTTGAATCATAATGGCCGAGTATAAAGTTTTAAAATAATAATTAATTCATATGTTAGAGCTGAGTCATTATAGTCATTCGTTTTTTCCTCAGAAAAATGAACAGGATTTATGTTTTGATGCTTGAAAAGCTGTATTGTCATATACCTAATTTTCTTTGTCAATTTATCTTATGTTTTGTAGTATTTAACAGTAGGGGATAATCTTAAATTGTCAAACCTGAAACTGATTTTATTAAATTTTCCATTGGCTTAGTCTCTATTTCAGAGGTCGCCACAGTGGAATGAACCGCCAACTATTCCAGCATATGTTTTACACTGCAGATGCCCTTCCAGCCGCAAGCCAGTATTAAGAAACACCCATACACTCTCACATTCACACACACACTCATACACTATTTATTTATTCAATTCACCTGCTGTATAGCGCATGTGTTTGGACTGTGGGGGAAACTGGAGCACCTGGAGGAAACCCACACCAACATAGGGAGAACGTGCAAACTCTACACAGAATTGCCAACTGGCCCAGCCAGGACTCACCAGCGATCTTCCTGCTGTGAGGCGACAGTGCTAACCACTGAGCCATCGTGCCACCCCAAGATCACAATATTGTTTCTGAAATAAGTCAGAAATTAAAGAATTTCTTACTTGTTCAAATCTTTAACCATGCTATTATAGTGACACAAACACACACATTCATTCATTCATTTTCTTGTCGGCTCTGTCCCTTGCGGGGTCGCCACAGCGGAATGAACCGCCAACTTATCCAGCACGATTTTACGCAGCGGATGCCCTTCCAGCCGCAACCCATCTCTGGGAACTTCCACACACACATTCACACTCATACA
Organism: Danio kyathit; assembly: GCA_903798195.1. Taxonomy (NCBI): domain Eukaryota; kingdom Metazoa; phylum Chordata; class Actinopteri; order Cypriniformes; family Danionidae; genus Danio; species Danio kyathit. The sequence continues at coordinate 54,373,376 of LR812538.1, read as the reverse complement.
CTATGGACAATTTAGCTTACCCAATTCACCTGTACTGCATGTCTTTGGACTGTGGGGGAAACCGGAGCACCCGGAGGAAACCCACGCAAACCCCGGGAGAACATGCAAACTCCACACAGAAACGCCAACTGACCCAGCCCAGCCGAGGTTCGAACCTGCGACCCAGCGACGTTCTTGCTGTGAGGCAACAGCACTACCTACTGCGCCACTGGGTTGCCTTCTGGTTACATATTATTATACCATGGGCTGCCCGAATACTTGATTCTTATTGGCTGGAAGGTGTGCATTAAAACAGTTGTAAATTAATTAGTGCTGGGCAAAATAAAAGTTGTTTTGACATAAGATATGTGTGCGTATTATATATATTTATTAGGTATATGTAATAAAAACACATACATAAAAACAAAACTATACAATACTTTTTTTGCATAGACATTTAAATTGATATATAATTTTATAGTTTTCCCGTGATGGGTTGCGGCTGGAAGGGCATCTGCTGCTTAAAACATGTGCTGGATAAGTTGGTGGTTCATTCCGCTGTGGAAACCCCAGATTAATAAAGGGACTAAGCCGAAAAGAAAATGAATGAATGAATATAATTTGTGTCATTCATTCATTTTCCTTCAGCTTAGTCTCTATTTCAGACATCGGAATGAACCACCAACTATACACACACTCATACAGTACGGACAATTTAGCTTTCCCAATTCACCTATAGCGCATGTGTTTGGACTGTGGGAGAAACTGGAGCACCCAGAGGAAACCCACGCCAACACGGGGAGAACATGCAAACTCCACACAGAAATGCCAACTGACCCAGCCGAGGCTATTTAAGTGGCAACTTTGATGCTTCAAATAACCTTTTCGAAGAAAAAAAATAAGTAAAAAAAGTGAGTGAAGTTGAGAGAAATAATGTTTCCACCGTGATTCAGCAATAACAGATGTATTTATGAATTAAAACTACAATTCAAACCTGTACCTATTAAAATAGAGTAAGCGATCATACTGAATTTTATTATATTTTAGTTGATTACAATGGGTAAAACCTAGTGGTTTAATGAACATTGGTACACTACAGATAACTAATCTGTAACTTTCTGTGATCTTTAAATAGAGTATTTTAATATGTCATCAAATAGCAGCACGGTGGCGCAGTGGGTAGCGATGACGCCTTACAGCAAGAAGGTTGCTGGTTCGGGCCTCGGCTGGGTCAGGTGGCATTTCTGTGTGGAGTTTGCATGTTCTCCCCCCATGTTTGTGTGGGTTTCCTCTGGGTGCTCCGGTTTCCCCCTCAAGTCCAAACACATGCACTATAGGTGAATTGGGTAAGCTAAAATTGTCTAGTGTATGTGTGTGAATGAGAGTGTATGGGTGTTTCCCAGTGATGGGTTGCAGCTGAAAGGGCATCTGCTGCATAAAACATGTGCTGGATAAGTTGGTGGTTCATTCCGCTGTGGCGACCCCAGATTAATAAAGGGACTAAGCCGAAAAGAAAATGAATGAATGAATGAATATGTCATCAAATGATTGTAAATATGCATGGCTAGATTTTTTGTTACACTGAACAACATTTTAGTAGTCTTCTGTTAATTTCAGGGAAAATAAATGTGAGATTAGTTTTTAATGACTCAAAAAAAAGAAAATTTAAACAGAAAAACATGGTAAAAACATGGGGGAAACAAACGTATCACACTTTTGTTTTTGTTTAGGTTTAGGTTGGATCAGCTGTATTTAATGGCCTGAATCTCGATGCGTTGCATTCACTGCGTGTTCAACGCAAATGGCCGATAAATGTAAAATCTAATACTGTATACATCATCGCCAATGAAGCTTACGTTTACTAAGTGTAAACTGAAACTGTGGCTCATGACAAAGAAAAGTATTGCGCAGGTGGGCATCGCAAGAATCCGGCTCTGTCCCACTTATATTTTGTGTCGGCTGACTGGCCAGCTTTTTCCACAAACACTGAAAAATGTAAATCAGCCTATAACGAGACCGAGCATTAAAAATGACAACTAAAACGTTTAAAGAGTAGTAAGTGAGACTTTTCTTCCTTTCTTTTGGCCGTTCTTTTCTTTTATTTTTCGGTTTAGTTATAGATGACTGCTTTTAGCATTGAATTGAATGATTTATTATAATCTTTCGTTTGTTTTGTAGCAGAAATATTACTTGTTTATTAAATTGAAATTCATATAAAAACAATTGCAAAATCTATATTTCTTACTGCAATGCTTCATTTTTGTTTAATGCAAACCGCAGATTTATTTTTCATGATGTAACAGTAGAACATTTTATAGCAGACAACTCACATTCAAGCACATTTACAGTAAGGCAGCATGATAACGAGAAATGTAATTCATTGTTACTATTATTGTCATCTTTGTCATTAATATTCTATAATTGTTAGACATTCATTTTGGAATTATAGCACAAATATCAATAAGTCATCACCGCATTAGTTAGATAGTTGTTTCTGGTTTTTGTTAGTCCTGATTGATGTTTTCAAATACAATAAATCCCTTAATATGCTATTTGCAGTGGTGCTCATACATTTATGGTGAGAGCTCCTAAATTTTTTATGGTGCTCCTAAATTTTTGAAGTTGGGAGCACTGGTGAAAAAAAAAGTAAAAAAGTTAATGTCAAGCCCTGCATTAGACAAATTTTTTTGGTTTTGTTTTACTTATTTTTATTCATTTATTTTCAGTGTAAAATTATTACTTATGTTTAAATAAAATAAAAAAAACATTCACTTATTTTTTGTGCACAAAGAGAGAAATGGACTATTGTTTGTTTTTAATATTATTATGTGCTGTATAAATTGCTTACTGAGCAGCAATAAATAACACTTTAAAATATAAGGAGTTTTCACATGATTTTCTAAACTAGCAGTGTTTTGACACTAATGAAAGCATAATAATCATGAAAATCGTTTTTCACGATTATTTCGTAATTTCTCAGACTATAATCGTACAACCAAAATCTATAATAGTTTCATCCCTACATGCAACTTATGGAAAAAAAAGAGTCTTTCTGCATCAATGACAAGTAATTCTAATGTAATAAAGCACCTTACGTCGCAAAATACCGCCACAAAATTAGTGGCTACGCAGGTGATAATGTGAGCACTGCTACCAAAGGAGACGAAGCCACGACGTCAAAGCAAATAAAACTTAATGTTTCTCCACTGCAAACACTTATTACTCAGACAGAATTAAACTGAATAATATCTAGATATCAGGGACGTGCAGAGACCTTTTAAGGGGCAGGGGCTCAAGTGGAAAAAAGTGCACTTTTTATTAAATAATAATAATAATTGTACTTTAATAAATGAAATATATTAAAGGAGATTTCACCCTAAATTCACCATACTCACCCTTAAAAGGATAGTTCATTCTAAACTAATAATTCTGTCACCACTTTCTAATTACTAGTAAATAGAGTCTTCATTAGAGCATTCGCTTCGCATGTGGTTTTTCTTTCCAAATCGCCGGTTCGAGGCTCGCTTAGAGCGGCTAGACTAAAACCAAGATATACTTTAAAACTTAGTTTTTTTATTGCTTTACAGGGAAAGCGGTCCTTAAATAGAACACGCATTAACTTATACATATATTATATTATTATTAGATATTTAAAAATAATTATTCCCAGGAAAAAAAGGGCACTTTCTCTCCAGGAGAAAAAAGGGCAGGGGCTCAAGCATCCAAAGCCCCCACCTCTGCACGTGCCTGCTAGATATATAGTTGAGGACATGTTGCCGTTGTCTCTCACATTGTCCCACAACAAGATTAGTGTACAATGTTTTAGATTTATATTACAGTCATTTGACAAATTAGATTTTTTTTAAAGTAACACAATAGTTACTTTCCCTGGTAATTAGTTACTTTTATAAATATGTAACTCAGTTACTAACTCAGTTACTATTTGTGAGAAGTAACTAGTAACTATAATTAATTACTCTTTTAAGGGAAAGTGCCCAACACTGGTCATTTGTTTAACCAAGTTCATTTATATTCATCATTCGATTATTAAAAAAAGAAAAGAAAAAGGCAAAGGCAAAACTACAATAATATAAATAAAATACCTAGCAGAATCATTAAAAAACTAAGAAAATAAACCCATAATGACCAAGAACTAATCTGACTGAAATAAATCAATCCAATCAATAGATGATTCATTAGTTTGACCCAGTTCATTTACACAAATCACTTAATCACATTTGCTTGGGATAAAAAAAAAACAGACAACTAAGGAATGGTTTACAAATAGATCGTTCATTCATTTTCCTTTAGCTTATTCAGTTAATAATCAGGAGTCACCACAGCGGAATGAACCACCAACTGTTCCGGCATATGTTTTACGCAGCTGATGCCCTTCCAGCCGCAACCCATTACTGGGAAACATCAATACACTCTCACATTCACACACACACATACACTACAGCCAATTTTTTGTTTACCCAGTTCACCTACAGCACATGTGTTTGGACTGTGGGGGAAACTGGAGCACCCGGAGGAAACCCACACAAACACGGGGAGAACATGCAAACTCTACACAGAAATGCCAACTGGCCAAGCCGAGACTCGAACTAGCAACCTTCTTGCTGTGAGGCGACAGTGCTAACCACTAAGCCACCGTGCCACCTATTACAAATAATACTTTCAGATTTTGAAAATTGTCAACTTTATTTAGCAGTTAAGTAAAACTCGTTTCCACATGATTATTCGTGTTGTCACCAGCATACACACAGCACAGCTTAGAGCCAAAATTGAGCGAATGGAAAAATATTTGCTTCAAATAAAACCAGATGCATGTGCATAAATTAATGAGGCAGGTCATTATATAGTGAAGCAAAGCTCTCCAATCCACCGAAAATGGAGGGATTATTGATCACACAACTACATACATAAACACACAGTCCACACACACACACATTTCTGTTTCTCGTGTGATCCGTCTGTCTCTTATGGCCGTGGGTGAGCCTCAGGGCTACATAAAGCCTCTAATAGGCGTGTCATTCTCTTCTGTTGTCTGAATGGAGAGATGTGTGTGTGTGTGTATGTGTGTGTGTGTGTGTGTGTGTGTGTGTGTGTGTGTGTGTGTGTGTGTGTGCGCGCGCAAGTTACACTGATGATTTACAGGCTGCTATCTGCACCTCTGCGCCCAAGGCTACTTAGAGAAATACGATTACTGAATAAAACACACACACACACATACTTGTACAGATATCTTTATGGGGACTTCCCATAGACATAATTATTTTTATAATGTACAAACTGTATATTTTGCTCTTACCCCTCAATCCAACCCTCACAGGTAACAATCTGCAGTTTTACATTTTCAATATACTACATTCTGTGTGATTTACAATGTTGAGCATGTTCCTTTAAGAGTCATTAGTTATAGTTAGTTACTTCTCACAAATAGTAACTGAGTTCCATAAGTGGCTAATTTATGAATTGCCTGGAACTGATCGGGGTAACGGATCCGGCATGTTACCTGAGAATGGCGAGGTGTCAGTCACGAAAGTAAGGGGGGGTGTGGTGGATGGCGGAGGGGTGTCGCGGACGAAAGTGAGCGGGGCGAGGGTGTTGTGCACAACAGTGAAGAGGGTTGGCGAGTTGCGGAAGAAAGCGAAAGTGAACCGCGGACGGGGGAGAAGGGCGGTTGAGGAGGGGGATCGGTAAAATGAGGTGCCGAATCAGATTTCAGAGGTGCTGGATTCGGATCCGGTGTGTTTCGGCACAAATTAAGCCCTGAGTTACATCATTATAAAAGTAACTAATTACTAGGGAAAGTAACTATTGCGTTACTTTAAAACAAATCTAATTGGTCAAAGGACTCTAAAATAAATATAAACATTGTACACTAATCTACAGTATTTTAATGTTGTTGTGGGACAATGTGAGAGACAACGGCAGCATGTTCTCAACTATACTGTATATCTAGATATTATTTAGTTTAATTCTGGCTGAGTAATAAGTGTTTGCAGTGGAGAAACATTAAGGCCCAATCCCAATTCTATTTTTGTACCCCTACCCCTTCCCCTTGGCCCTTACAACCGAGGGTTAAGGGGAAGGGCTTCAAAACTTACCCCTAAGAATTGGGACAGCACTTCAACACCTGCACACGTCATCATATGTCATCGCGATCTCTTGCTTCATATGAGATCAGATGATGGAGACTGCTGTAGTTATTCCAGTTGTGTTATTTTTTGGTATTTATCTTCAGGAAATCACTGAAGGGATATATTATGTTATCATAATGATCTAATGTGGCAATAAGATCATAACTGTACTGTGCATTTACACAGCGGCCGTTTTCATCTATGAAAACACACGAAAACGACATTAACATTATAGCAGACACTGTAAAAAGCTCATTTTCAGCCACTAGACTTCTCTGACAGGGTGTTCGAGTGTCATCGAGTGTCAGAATGTTGTGGGACTGCTGTACAAGAGTTATGATTATGGATTATAGATCGTGAAATTTAGCGTTTTTTTTTTTTGCGTTTTTTTTTTTTTAAAGCATGATGGTAAAACATGAACCCAGGTATGAATATATTAAAACATATGTTTGTTTGTCGTGAAAATTCGTAATAATGACAAAAAATACTAATTTGTGAATCTCCTTAATTCCAGGTGCAGTGAAACTGCCGCTGTAGCAGGTGTTTTCTAGGAAATTTTCTTACCCCTCCGTTTCAAGTGTGCTCCTGAAAAATCTTCATTCGAAGGGGTGTATACCCCTTGCCCTTAGCCCTACGCCTTCAAGCTAAAGAGAATTGGGACACCACTACCCCTTGACGGGAATGCACAAAACGAGGGGTAGGGGTAAGGGGAAGGGCTAAGGGGGAGAATTGGAATTTGGCCTAAGTTTTATTTGCTTTGACGTTGTGGCTTCGTCTCCTCCTTTGGTAGCAGAGCTCACGTTATCACCTGCATAGCCACTAATTTTGGGGTGGCATGTGACGACGTGAGGCGCTTCATTAGATTAGAATTACTTGTCACCGACGCAGAGAAACTCTTTTTTTCCTGGGCACTTTGTACTGTTGCGCAATACAGAAACATTCTTGCCTTTCACCTCTACGAGGAAAAAGTAGTGCTTATTCCCAGTTTGCAAACACTACCTTTGAACTTGTTGGATTTGCCATCGTTCTGACTCCTGATCGTTGGTGTGTGCAATTGTCTGTGCATGTGCAAGTGTTAAAGGTTGCACCGACTAGTCGGCTAATCGACTAGTTGACTTTAATGCTCTGCCGTGATGCTTATTGATTGACGTTGACTAGTCCAGCTGCGCAGATCACGTGGTTTGACCTAAACTATATGGCAACTTTACACACTAATGCCAAGTTCAGACTGCATGATTTTAACCTTGATTTTGACTCGCTGACAGGATTAGAGAAATTGACAAATGCCCGAAATCACAGGCAAATCGGTGCTCGTTCACGTGAGTGACAATCACACAGTGTGAACTATCAAAGACGCAATATGAGAGAATTGCAGATGAGTCGCCGACACCCGTGAGATATTTGACATGCTAAATATCTGGAGCTGTCAGTGATTCAAAATCATGCCATGTGAAATGTGTTCTGATTAAACATAACATCGGCGATCACCTACAGCCAATGAGAGAGCAGCATTCACTAGTACGAGTACCTGCAGGCCAGCGGGAGGCTGGGGGAGAAGTTAAAAGCTCTCATTTTTAGTTTATTTAGACCCAAGAAATGGAGGAAAAACTAGTGGAAATTTGGCAGCAGCACCCATGTCTGTTTGACGTGTCGTCTGAGCAATACCACAACAGGTTCAAAAAATAAAAAAGTTGAGGAGAAATTGCTAATTCCCTTCAAGTCCAGGTGAGCAAACATTACATTTTCTACCCCATTAAAGGCTTCTTTCTCATTATGTAGTTAATAACAAAATATTGTGAGACGTAAATTGGACAAAGTTGTCGGCGATTCTTCCTATTGTAAAGTCATGCAGTGTGAAACCTCCTGTCGCCGATCCGTCTTGCAGTGTAAACAAAGCAGCGACAAAACGCTAGCCCAGATAGTCATGCAGTGTGAATACATTCGTGACACGACTACTTTGAAAATCATGCAGTCTGAACTCGGCATAAGGTGGTTCACTGAATGAAACTGCCCTCAGATTATTTGAGTGAACTTTAAATCGTCGAACACATGCCAGTTAGATCGATACATGCAAATACCCGCAAGCAGATGCTAGCCAATCACATTTACGCAACCCTGGAAAAGTAATGTTATTGGCTGTTGCCCTTTGCGAAGTGTAGACTCGGACATATTTTCTGAATTATCCATGAAGCATGCAGAAACCGTGAAGAGGGGTGAGGTGTGACAAATTTCACAGTGTGTGTAGACATCATCCCTGGTGAACACAGTGAAGATGTGCAGCGAGGAGACATCTGATAACCACGATGAGCAGTAACCGAAAAAAACACCTGACTTGAGCAGGATTTTGACCAGCTTTCTAGCGCGCACCATTATGACGGTAAAATATGCATCTGAGCAAGTCTCTGACAGTGTAATATTGCCTAACGTTATAACCTTTGTCTTTTGTGTGTTATGCTATAAATAACTTCACATGTGTCACGGTTGTGGATCTGTCTGTTTTTCTTGTATGTGTGTGTGTGGGTGTGTTTGTTTGGGTGCACCTTCACCGCGTGGCTGTGTGTTTACATGTCGTCAGCTGAGCGGCCACGTGCTTTGCTGTTGCTCAGCATCGCTCAGCTGTTAATCAGTGAACCACAGGTGCCTTTATCTGTTCAGTGTTTGTATCTCGTGTTGTCAGTTCATTGTGGTTCATGTCTGTGTCTGTTCCCTGTTAGGCTTCTCTCGCTGAATCCGCTGGTGGTGAGTCATCATAGAGTCTGTTGCTTTTGGACTTTTCAAGCACGGCTTGGTTTCATTAAAGTTGTTACCGCTGTTTGCACTGATGACACTCACAAGAGATTCACTTTGTTTTACTGCTCTGAAGAACTATTACCGCTGTTAGGCATTGTCGATTTCCTTGAGAGATGCTCCATTGCTCTACCCCTTCCCTCGATATCTGGTGAGATATTTATGAGAGACTTCCCTCTGGATCTGTTGCTCCGAAAAACTATTACCGCTGTTAAGCGTTGTCGATTTCCTTGAGAGATGCATCATTGCTCTACCCTATCCCTCAATATCTGGTGAGATCTATACCAGTTGTTATTTCCTGTTATCCCTGTTAATAAATCAACTTGCATTCACTTGCATTTGGCTCTCCTGCGTAGTTGTGACAGAACGAACTGACCATTATGGACCCAGCAAGTGTATCAGAGATCAAGGACATTTTATCACACAGCTCTGCCCGTCTTGACCAACAAGACAAGCAAATGATGGTCACCAGTCAGGCCATTCAGGCTTTGGTCACACTGGTGTCCGAGCTCACCATTCAGGTACAAAGACTAAGTTCGGGACTGAACTCCGCAACTGTTTTACAAGCTCCTCCCACTATGCCACTCGCAAATCCTGCATTAGAGGAGAGCTCCCGAACCATTGAACCACGACTTCCACCACCAGCATGTTATTCAGGTGACTCTCAAGTCTTGTCGATCATTTTTAGCAAAATGTTCACTATATATTACCTTACAGCCCTCGTCATTTCCCACTGAGGAGAGTAAGGTGGCGTTTGTCATCAACCTACTGTCTGGCAAAGCGGCACTATGGGGTACCACGGTCTGGGAGTGAAAACTTCCCTGCTGTGCCTCGTTTAAATCATTCTCTGATGAACTTAAAACAGTTTTTGATCGAGCAGTCTCCGGAAGAGAGGCGGCTCGGAAACTCGCTGAACTTAAACAAAACGATCTGAGTGTTGCTGAATTCTCCATCGATTTCCGCACTCTAGCAGCAGAGTGTAAATGGAATGTTGAAGCACAGTGGGATATGTTTTTTCATGGACTAGCGGATTATATAAAGGATGAGATTTACGCAATGGATTTACCGAAGACCTTAGATGACCTCATTGAGTTGGCCATCAGAGTGGACACCCGACTGCAACAGAGAGGAGTTCGCGGAAAGCGGCACACACCACATCTGACCACACAGACTCTTTTTACATCAACAGCTCCTGAGATCACCTCACTCCACCGCTAGCCTGAACCCATGCAGATGGGCAGATTTCGTCTTTCTGGAGAGGAGAGACGTCGACGTCGAGCAGAAGGTCTGTGTATGTACTGTAGGGGCGCTGGGCATTTTGTGGCTTCATGTCGAGTCAAAGGCAAGAATCCAGTCATGGGTAAGAGCTTACAGGCTGCTGAGGCCAGATTGAACGAACCTTTGTCCGACAGTACTATGTTACCTGTGAGACTATGTGTTAATTCTGAAGTACATGACTGTCATGCGTTCGTTGACTCCGGAGCTGAAGGGAATTTTATTGATTCTAAACTGGCTTACAGACTGAAAATTCCTGTGATTCCTTCTTCCTCACCTATTGCTGTTCACTCTCTTAGCGGTATTTCTCTTCCCACCATTACACATTCCACGGGTGCTATTAGACTCATTACCTCTGGTAACCATTCAGAAATCATAAAAAAAAATTTTAACAGAGACGATCGCCACTCCTGTGATCCTCGGTCATCCCTGGTTGGTTTTGCATAAACCTCACATTAATTGGGGATTTAATTCAGTTTTTTTCTTGGAGCGAGAGCTGTCATGAGTCTTGTCTATTGCCTGCTTAGGGTTCTGCTGTGTCTCGTTCTGTGTTTCAGGAGGAACAGATGGATCTATCAAACGTGCCTCATGAGTACCTTGACCTGAAGAGAGTGTTCAGTAAGTCCCGGGCTGCATCTCTGCCTCTGCATCGTCCCTATGACTGTGCTATAGATCTATTACCAGGTACGTCTTCACCTAAAGGCAAATTATACTCGCTTTCTGCCGCAGAGAGGGAGGCCATGGAGAAATACATTTCTGATTCTCTAGCAGCCAAGATCATCCGCCCCTCTTCTTCACCGGCGGGGGCGGGATTTTTTTTTGTGAAAAAGAAGGATGGTTCCCTTCGTCCCTGCATTGACTATCAAGGGCTGAACAACATCACGGTGAGGAATACTTATCCTTTGCCGTTGATGTCTTCAGCCTTTGAACGTCTGCAGGGGGCAAACTTTTTCACAAAACTAGATCTCCGCAATGCTTATCATTTGGTCCGCATTAGAGGGGGGACGAGTGGAAAACGGCTTTTAACACTCCCAGAGGGTACTTTGAGTATTGCGTTCTTCCCTTCGGCCTTTCCAACGCTCCGGCTGTTTTCCAGGCACTCGTCAATGACGTGCTGAGAGATATGATAGATCAGTTTATCTATGTTTACTTGGATGACATACTGATATTTTCTCACTCTCTCCAGGAACATGTTCAGCACGTCAGACGAGTGCTTCAGAGGTTGTTAGAGAATGGTCTTTATGTCAAGGCGGTGAAATGCGTTTTTCATGCACAGTCTGTTGCTTTTCTAGGGCATATCGTGTCAGTCGAGGGGATGCGCATGGATCCAGAGAAGATTCAGGCTGTGGTAAATTGGCCAACTCCGGATTCCTGTAAGGCCCTGCAGAGGTTTCTGGGCTTTGCCAATTTTTACCGGCGATTTATTCACAATTTCGGCCAGCACCTCTGACCTCCTTGAACTCTTTCAAAACGCCGTTCAGGTGGTCTAGCCGCGAAGCCGCGTTTTCCAAACTGAAAGGTTGCTTCGTTTCAGCCCCCATCCTGATAGCCCCTGATCCCTCCCGGCAGTTTGTGGTGGAGGTTGATGCGTCAGAGGTTGGGGTTGGAGCCATCCTGTCCCAGCGCTCCTCCTCGGATGGCAAGATCCACCCGTGCGCGTTTTATTCCCATCGTTTATCGCCAGCAGAAAGAAATTACGACATTGGTAATCGTGAACTTGGCAGTCAAGCTCGCTTTGGAAGAGTGGCGTCATTGGTTAGAATGGTCGGGGGTCCATTTTATTGTTTGGAATGATCACAAAAATCTTGAGTACATCAGATCCGCCAAAAGATTAAACTCTTGGCAGGCTCGGTGGGCATTATTTTTCGGACAATTTAATTTTACCATCTTCTATCGACCAGGTTCTAAGAACATCAAACCTGACGCGTTATCCCGTATTTTTGATTTTTCAGAGCGCGCATCGTCACTCGAGCCCATTGTACCACAAAAGACTTTTGTTTCCACCATTACTTGGGAGATCGAGTCGAAGGTTTGCGCAGCCTCGGAAGGGGTAATGCCCCCGATCGGATGCCCACCGTGTCGGTTATTTGTGCCAGAGGAACTTCGGTCTGACGTTATCCGGTGGGGACATTCCTCCAAAGTAGCATGTCATCCTGGGGTGAGTCGCATTTTATTTGTTGTTAAACAACGATTCTGGTGGCCAGCTATGGCTAGTGATGTGCGTGATTTTGTCTTGGCTTGTTCTGTTTGTGCAGTTTCTAAGACTTCCAATCGCCCTCCTGCTGGACTTCTTCAGGCGCTGTCAGTGCCTTCGAGACCCTGGTCCCACATTTCGCTAGATTTCGTCATGAGTCTTCCATCCTCGAACACGGTGGTTTTAATCGTGGTGGACCGGTTCTCGAAGGCTGCTCATTTCATCCCTCTGAGCCAGAGAGACAGCGGTTGCGGTCATTAAACGCGTCTTTCGCATTCATGGCCTCCTGACGGACGTGGTTTCTGACAGGGGTCCTCAGTTTGTTTCCAAATTTTGGAGAGAGTTTTGTAGGTTATTGGGGGCCACTGTTAGTCTTTCGTCTGGGTTTCATCCCCAGAGTAACGGTCAGACCGAGAGAGCCAACCAGGATCTTGAACGCACATTGCGATGTTTGGTTTCTCAGAATCCAGCAGCTCACATGGGTTGAGTACGCACATAACTCTTTACCAGTGTCAGCTACGGGCCTCATTCCGTTTCAGTGTAGCTTAGGTTACCAGCCACCAATTTTTCCCAGTCTGGAATCTGAAGCTGCGGTCCCCTCCGCTCACTCCTTTGTTCAGAGGTGCCGTCGCACCTGGAGCAGGGCCAGACAGACCCTCCTCCAGGTTCTTCTAAGAACATTCCTCTTCGCACCGTTTGTAATAAACTGGCTCCTAAATTCATTGGCCCATTTATTGTCACTAAAATCATTAGTCCTGTGGCAATCCGCCTTAAATTACCTCCAGCGTACAGGAGTCTCCATCCCGTATTTCATGTATCTAAAGTCAAGCCCGTTTTCATACGGCCATTAATCCGCATACTCCGGGGACATTTTTGGTCCCCACAATGTAAGGAATACAAGGTACACACAATCACATATACAGTTAAAGTCAAAATTATTAGCACTCTTTTTTTTCCCCCAATTTCTGTTTAATGGAGAGAAGATTTTTTTCAACACATTTCTAAACATAATAGTTTTAATAACTCATTTCTAATAACTGATTTATTTTATCACTGCCATGATGACAGTACATAATATTCATTTATTCATTTTCTTTTCGGCTTAGTCCCTTTATTAATCTGGGGTCGCCACAGTGGAATGAACCGCCAACTTATCAAGCATATGTTTTAGGCAGCGGATGCCCTTCCAGCTGTAACCCATCACTGGGAAACACCCATACACTCTTATTCACACACATACACAACGGACAAATTAGCTTACCCAATTCACATGTACTGCCTTGGACTGTGAGGGAAAACCGGAGCACCCGGAGGAAACCCACGCGAACACTGGGAGAACATGCAAACTACAGACAGAAATGCCAACTGACCCAGCCGAGGCTTGAACCAGCGACCTTCTTGCTGTGAGGTGATAGCACTACCTACTGCGTCACCGCGTCGCCCAAGTAAACAATATTTTACTAGATATTTTTCAAGATACTAGTATTCAGAGTGACATTTAAGGGCTTAACTAGGTTAATTAGGCAAGTTATGATAATTGGCAAATCACTGTATAACAGTGGTTTGTTTTGTAGACAATCAAAAACAAATATTGCTTAAGGGGGCTAATAATATTGACCCTAAAATGGTTTTAAAAAATTAAAAACTGCTTTTATTCTAGCTGAAATAAAACAAATAAAACTTTGTCCAGAAGAAAAAATATTATAGGAAATACTGTGAAAAATTCCTTGCTCTGTTGAACCCCTCTCTCTCTCTCTCTCTCTCTCTCTCTGTCTCTCTCTCTCTCACACACACACACACAAACACACACACACACACACACACACACACACACACACACACACACACACACACACACACACACACACACACACACACACACACACACTCACACACACACTCACACACACACACACACACACACACACACACACACACACACACACACACACACACACACACACACACACACACACACACATTTGGACATTTTGTGAAGTTTGTGCATCTAGTTCAGTGTGTCCGGCTCAGACTTCCTCTAAATCTCTCTTCTTCTTTTTTTTTTCTCAACCAAGGAACGTGAAATATTGAGCGGCGCTTTGGGAATCTGATGGAAGACAGATGCTGGGTAATTTGATTAGTTGCCACTGGACAGACGTTTCCCAAGATGCATTTGTGCTCCAGATTCCTCGTCAGTAAACACAAAACGCAGCGTTTGTTTTCTCCACTAACACACACACACACACACACAAATGCAAGAATGTGTGGAGGTTTTTGTTACTGACTGCTGGGGTCTTTTCGCATGTATTTTTAGATTTATAGTGCATGTGTGCAGATGTTCAGCGGTGGAAGAGTGAAAGTTTCATTGTGTTGCTCGGACTCAGAAAACCCCGAGGCTGTTTCTGGTAGGAGAATCTGCGCACACAAAACAAGAGAATAGAGAGAGAGAGACTTTTACTTCTTACATATTCTCTACTCTCATACATATATACAGTGCATAAATGAGTACAACCCTCACAGATCTCTCTTTTAAAGTCAGATGTTCAATGCTATGCTATGCAGTAATAAATATGTGCAGATTAGTCAGTACCAAAGCCAAAACTGGAACTCATTCATTCATTTTCTTTTCGGCTTAGTCCCTTTATTAATCTAGGGTCGCCACAGCGGAATGAACCACCAACTTATCCAGCATATGTTTTATGCAACGGATGCCCTTTCAGCTGCAACCCATCACTGGGAAACATCCATACACACTCACTCACACACATACACTACGGACAATTTAGCTTACCCAGTTCACCTATAGCGCATGTGTTTGGACTTGTGGGGGAAACCCACGCCAACACGGGGAGAACATGCAAACTCCACACAGAAATACTAACTGACCCAGCCGAGGCTCGAATCAGTGACCTTCTTGCTGTGAGGCAGTCGTGCTACTCACTGCGCCACCAAAACTGGAACTAATCTAACAAAAAAATTAAGAACACAATCCAAAAATTCATTCATTCACTCATTTTCCTTCGGCTTAGTCTCTGACTTATCAGGGGTCGCCACAGCGGAATGATCCGGCAACTATTCCAGCATATATTTTATGTAGCGGATGCCCTTTCAACCACAACCGAGAACTGGGAAACACCCATACGCTCTCACATACACACACACTGATACACTACGGCAAATTTTAGATCATCCAATTCACCTATAGCGCATGTCTTTGGACTGTGGGTGAAACTGGAGCACCCAGAGGAAACCCACATGAACACAGGGAAAACATGCAAACTCCACACAGAAATGGCAACTGGCCCAGCCGAGACTCGAGCCAGTGACCTTCTTACCGTGAGGCAACAGCGCTAACCACTGAGCCACCGTGCCGCCCAGTCCAAAAATCAGCACACTCAAATTAACATGTTTGGAAAAAATATTAAATAAATAAAAAAAAAAATATATATATATACAGAAACATAAAAAAATCTAAAAATTATAGCTGAAATTTTGTAGTTTGTCATTATTTTTTGCAATAACTAGTTTGAATTGAAATCTTTCAGTGACCAAACCCTTATTTTAATGTATATAAACTTTTAATAAAACTGTTTTGCTTAAATGCACCAAACTCCCAAAGTTCCCTGAGAAATAGATAAAAATATTTCTCTTCAAAAGGCACTTTACTCATTACAGACCGCACTAAAAACTGAGTTGTTTTCTGTCGCTTTTAAAAATGTCCTGTAAACCTGCCTCTTTTATTTCTAACCTGTTTCCTATGTTCAATCTACACTGTAAAAAAATGCAGGGTTCCACACAATTCATTCATGTTGTCCCAACATAAATTGATTAAGTTAACTTAACACTTTTAACAAATTTATGTGGATTGAACATAAAAAAATTAAGTTGTCCCAATGAAATATCAAGAATTGTGTCGTTTCAAGTAGTTTGAACAAGTTAAAAAAAGAATTTTTTTGAGTGTAGGGCCATATATACAGTACTTGCAAAATAAAAGAAAGTTTTGCAAACAAAAAATAAAGTATTGAGCAAAAAATAAATAAATAAATAAATGCAAATCTCCAAAAATAAAATTCAGGAATAAAATTAATTTTGCAAACAAAAAATAAAGTATTGAGCAAAAAATAAATAAATAAATGCAAATCTCCAAAAAAAAAAAATCAGGAAAAAAATTAATTTTGCAAACAAAAAGAACGACAAATAAAAATCAAGCAGGTCAAAAAAAATTAAAAAACTAAAATATTTGCACATATTCGACCTTGTTGAATATATGAACGTGAAGGCCAAAGTAAAAACAACATCGCAAACTCACGGTTGACTAAAAAAACTAATCAAAATGAGCATTGCAATTGACTGGACCTTTTTTTTTAAAGGCAATACAATAAAAAATGTTTGGCAAATATAGTTTTTTTTATAGCAAATATTTTAGTTTTTTTTTTTTGCACTGCTTGAGTTTTATTTACAGTTCTTTATTTTTTTTCAGCAAAATGTTCTTTTTTCCCCCTCAATAATTAATTTTTGCTTTGCGATTTTTGGAGCTTTGCATTTATTTATTTATTTTTGCTCAATACTTTATTTTTTGTTTGCAAAACTTTTTTTATTTTGCAAGTATTTATGGCCCTAGATTGACTCCATAGTTTTCTTTTATTTTAGTTTCTGCACAGCACTTTTGTTCCACTTGTGATGTTGAAAATGCTTTAGAAATAAATTGAGTTATTTGAGGAAAAAATTGAAAAGTGCTGCAGTATTTGTGTGCTCTGCATTTTTCTACTGTTATTACTGAAATGTACAGCATACTGTATAATCCAAGCAAAGCGTGAAGCTGAATGGTTGGTTCTTGTCACATGACAAATGGTGCACTTGCGGCATTCTTAGCTGCCATGTATGTGTGAGTTTGCACTGTAAAACAAAATCTATATGATCAATAAGTCATGACAAAATATTTTTGTAACTTTGACTCAATTAAAATAATGTCATTTTTAATGAAACATTTCACTTGATTATTTAAAATGTCAGTTTGATGTCATTTAAGTTTCAAATTCCTTTGGCTAAGTCCCTTATTTATCAGGGGTCACCACAGTGGAATGAACCGCCAACTATTCCAGCATTTGTTTTACACAGTAGATGCCCTTCCAGCTGCAACCTAGTACTGGGAAACATCCATACACACTCATTTACACTCATTCACTACAGCCAATTTAGCTTATTCAATTCACCTTTAGCATATGTCTTTGGACTGTGGGGGAAACCGGAGCACCCGGAGGAAGCCCACGCCATCACGGGGAGAACATGCAAACTCCACACAGAAATGCTGGGACTCAAACCAGCGGCCTTTCTTGCTGTGAGGTGACAGTGCTAACCACTGAGCCACCGTGCCACCTTAAGGTTAATTTGATTCAACTTAAAAATGGCTGCAACTTTTTTTATAGTGTGAAAAAACACATTAGTCCTCCATTAGTCAGAGAAACAAATGTTTTCAAAGAAATCCAACTTCGAAGCGATTACTTCTGAGCATATTCAGGCAAACAAACTGAACTTGTGAAACTTGTGCAAAGCAACCCTTGTAGCTTCAAGAGGGTCATTAAACTAACTATTACCATGGCTGACGACTGTGGCTTCTGTACAGATACATTCATTCAGCTAAAAAACAATGGATCATTGATCAATTATGAATCATGCTGTGTTCTTAAAGGAGGAAAAGTCTCATGCCTGCTTCAAGATGCAGTGGGGTTTCGTTCTTAAAAATGTAATTAAAATGAAAAAAAATATACACATTTATAAAAAAAATTTCTCAGAAAAAAATAATTCTAAAGGTGTTTTTGACTTGAAATTTTCCCCGGATGTTGGTAATAACCAAAGAAATCCATATATGCAAAGAAAACAAATCTAATTAGTTTACAAATGAAGTTCTGCATAATAAAATGAAATGATGCAGGGAAAAAGTAATGAACACATGAAGAAAGGGAAGTGTAGAAAGGCAGTGAAAGCCTAGACAGCAGCTGAAATCTCTCAGTAGATCTTCAGCAACCCTCTGCCCCTTCCTCAGTGTACTTTTTTTTACTTGTTCAAACTACTTATTTAAAATGAGCTGAAACAACACAATTCTTGATATTTCATTGGGACAACTTAATTATTTATTTTAAAACTACATAAATTTGTTAAAAGTGTTGTTAACCGAATCGATTTGTGTTGGGACAGCATGAATGAATTGTGTGGAACCCTACATTTTTTACAGTGTGTAAATGAATATCAGCTGCTTCAGTCCAGCATCTACATTAGCAGGATGATGAAGATGCAGGCCCGGATTAAGAATTCAGAGGCCCCTGGGCACAATGTCTTGTAGGCCCCCTACCTGGCCGCACCCCTATAGTTGAATTAAAAAATAAGATTAATAAAATATTTTTAATCAAATTAATCTATAATTTATTGTCCGCATTTTTAAAATAAATGATATACAGTACATATATTTCTAGTCTACAAAGATTTAACTTATTTTTAAAGCATTTAAAGCACACTTTGGAAAAACAACACTAATACAACTAGCGAAAATTAATGGATTTTAATATACTTGTTCAAGTTCACAGAAGCAGTACTAAAATTATATATATATATATTTTTTTTTTAATAATTATTTTTAGGGGTTTTCACCTTTATTATGATAGGACAGTAGAGGTTTCAGACAGGAAAGTATTGGGAGCAGAGAGAGGGGAAGGATCGGCAAAGGACCTCAAGCCGGGATTCGAACTCGGGTCGCCGGGAGCACATCTGTGCTATATGTCGGCGCGCAATACCACTAGGCCATTGGCGCAGACTAAAATTATATTAAAGGGTATTTTTAATGTATAACTTCTACAAACTTACTGTATAATGCATATGATTTGGATATAACACCTCGCCAATCCAGTTCTATGAATCTGAGTCCTCCATAATGCACATACTTATTAATGATTCCTACTTGTCTTCCTCGTGATGAAGAGTAGGCAAAATCTGATATGTAGTGGGAGAAAAAAAAAGAACCGGGTTCATGATCGATCGCATCAAAACATGTTACCATGCGCTTTACAAGCTACGCCACTCACACTGCGATTTGTTGCTCTCTTCAGTTATGTTGTCTCTGTCACTCAAACAGTGATGGGCGGGAATTACTCAACTAGCTTATTCCAACGAGGGGCACTATTCGAACTTAGCCTACTACAAAATCGGCATTTCCCCCCTCTCGCAGGGGCCCCAAGTGCGCACCGGCCCCTGGGCCTGTGCCCATAATGCCCATTGGTTAATCCGGCCCTGTGAAGATGAAACCAGGGTGGACATTTCAGCAAGACAGTGATCCAAAACACAGCCGAGGAAACTCTCAAATGCTTTCAGAGAAAAATCAAGCTGTAGAATGGCCCAGCCAATCACCTGAGTTGAATCCAATAGAAAATACAAAATAAAGCTCAGATTTGATAGACGAGACCCACAGAACCATCAAGATTTTGACACTCTGTTGAAGTCTGTGAAAAACTCACACCTGAGCAATGCATGTGACTTCATTCTCCATATGAGAGGCGTCTTTAAGCTGCCATCACCAAAGAAACCTTTTATATTAAGTATTAAATAGCAGTTCAGTACTTTCTCCTTGCGTCGTTTCATTGTTTTTACACAGAGCTCATATTTCAGATTGTTTTGTTTTGTTTTATTTGTATGTTTGGGTTTTTACCAAAATCTGGTTCAATTCCATGCCAACAGCTCCTTTAGAAATGTTATTTCTAAGAGAGACTGACTTTTTAATCCACTGAGAATGTACATTTAAAGGCAAATTATTAGCTCTCCAGTGAACTTTTAATTATTTTTCAAATATTTGTGAATATACTGTACAAGTGCATATAAAAGTATATATAAGCGCTGCTTAACAAAGAGCTTTTTTCTATTCATTTATTCATTTATTTTCTTTTGGCTTAGTCCCTTTATTCATCAGAGGTCGCCACAGTGGAATGAACCACCAACTATTCCAGCATATCTTTTACACAGCAGATGCCCTTCCAGCTGCAACCCAGTACTGGGAAACATCCATACACTCACACACACTCATACACTTCGGCCAATTTAGTTTATCCAATTCACCTATAGGCCATGTCTTTGGACTGTGGGGGAAACCGGAGCACCCGGGGAAAACCCACGCCAACACGAGAAGAACATGCAAACTCCACACAGAAATGCCAACTGACCCAGCTGGGACTCTAACCAGTCCAAGTCGAAGTCCAAAGACATGCGCTATAGTAGAGCAGTTATCAGATTTTAAGTATTTAGGCACAATTATTCACAATAAACTAAATTTTAATAGTAATCTAGAGGCTGTTTATAAGAAGGCAAGTCAACGCCTCAGTCTCCTCCGCAAGTTGAGAAGTTTTAATGTTAATACACAAACCTTAAACATGGTGTAGATCAGGGGTGCTCAACCCTATTCCTGGCGATCGACCTTCCTGCAGTTTTCAGTTGCAGCCCTTATCAAACACACCTGCCTGTAATTATCAAGTGCTCCTCACGTTCTAAATAATTGGTTCAGGTGTGTTTGATCAGGGTTGGAGCTGAATTCAGCTGGAAGGTCGATCGCCAGGAACAGGATTGAGCACCCCTGGTGTAGATCATTGATAGCAGTGGCAAATTTAAGCATGGGCATTATGGGCGGCATGGGGAGATGGTGCAAAAAAAAGTGCCCCAGTAAAAGCTTTGAGATAATTTACTTTATGCAAGTGTATTAATTTAGAGTGGTTATCCCGGAATAAAGGCGTTAGAGGACATTCACATTTGGCGTCTTTTGCACACGCAAGTTATTCTCTATGTGAAGGTGAAAACTAATTGACGCATGCGCGCAGAAAGCCATTCCGGCGCGCTTCACACGCGCTAAAAGGTAAGTATTTTACGTTTTGTCAGTTTAGTGACTAATTTGTACGAGTTCAGTTGTACGAAAATGTACGATTTTAAAAAGGAGACGTTGAACCTAACCCCACCCCTAACCCCAACCGTCATTGGGTGATGAGCAAATTGTACTAATTTGTACGAATTAGATCGTACGAATTCATACGAATTAGCCACTAAATCAAAAAGTTACGAATTGCCGTGAGATTGTGTTGCCTAGATCGGATACGCGGCTGGCCAGAAGTGCGATATGCACATTAATATTGCAGCATTTTTTTATGACACTGTATAACCATAATTAATATTTTTACAGTGTGACGGTTGGGTTTAGGGTCGGGGTGGGGGTAGACGTTAATAAATGGGAAATTTAATAAATATTTCTTGTTAACTTCCGGCTGCAACCATATCCGATCTAGCAACAACCTGCTGCTCCTGATCCCGGTGAACGCCGATATGCGTCGACATGCAAGTTGACAAAACTAAAGTTCATCATATGATGATGATGATACTTTGACTAAGCAAGGCAATGAAGCAGAAAGAAGGAATAATGAGTCAGGGAGGTAACTAAGACTTCATAACATTAATTCTTAGACATGAGTCGGGTCTAAGAAACAGATAATTCTATAAAATATATATTTTTTGTATTCTATAGAACTGTCATAATTAATATTCATGCAAAAGTCTTAGAATATTATTCCAGTTGTGTCTTTACATTGTTTTTCAGTTACATTTAGGATTGATTTCTGTTATTTATTTAGAATAATAATTGTATAATAATAATAATAATAACAATAATAATAATAATAAACAAATTGTTATATTTATTGAAAATAAATAAATATGTTTAAATTTATTTATAATAATTATTTTAAATGTATATATTTAAAATATATATTTAAATATTTAATATTATATATATATATATATATATATATATATATATATATATATATATATATATATATATAGTCAACCACATAGTGTCTTTATTTCTTGGGGGATAGGGAAGGGTTAGGGTGGTTTCGCCCAGTGTGCCATTTAAACTAGAACCACCACTGATTGATAGAGAGTGCTCTCACATATAATATTGTTTCATGGTTTGGTAACACAATACTTAAACAGAAGAAGAAATTATCGCAAATTATCAATCAGGCAAATAAGATAACTGCTCCAAAAGAACATTCACTGCAGATTCTATTTGACTCCATTATGGAAAAAAAAGCAATTGTGATTTTTAAAGATAATGCACATCCCCTTGACTCAGCTTTTGAAATGCTACCATCAGGACGCAGGTTTAGAATTCCTAAAGCCAGAAGAAATCCTTATAAAAAGTCATTTATCCCAGTTGCAGTTGTTGTTTTAAATCGGATCACTGTCTGAAGTGAATGGGGTGGTTTCAAGAATGATATGCAGTAATTTGTATGGGGCTAATTTGGTTTTTAAATTTTTAACATGTTGTTGTCTTGATATGTGTTGTTATTGTGTGCCTGTTGTATTTATGCAATTGTTGTCTTAAATCCAGCGTTAAAGACAAATTTCCTTTCTGTGCCAAGCACAGGTGAATTGGGTAAGCTAAATTGGCCGTAGTTAATGTGTGTGATTGAGTGTGTATGGGGGTTTCCCAGTGACGGGTTGCCGCTGAAAGGGCATCCGCTTTGTAAAACATATGCTGAATAAGTTGGCGGTTCATTCTGCTGTGGCAACCCCTGATTAATAAAGGGACTAAGCCGAAAAGAAAATGAATGAATGAATGAATGATCACTTGTGTAAATTAATGTTTGTTCTTTGGCCAGATGTTACACAGTGAGAGAGAGAGAGAGAGAGAGAGAGAGAGAGAGAGAGAGAGAAAGAGAGAGAGAAAGAGAGAGAGGGAAAGAGAGAGAGACAGATGGATGGATGAGTAATAACTTTCTTTAGCCTGAGGAATGTGAGTGACAGTGATATGAATGTAGGAACTGGGAGAAGGTTTAATAAAATCTAATACACACACACGCACGCACACACACACAACAAATCAAATCTAACTGTGAAACAGCTTGTCGAGAGAGAGAGAGAGAGAGAGAATTAAACATTACAGGTTCACTCATGTAGATCGTGTCATTTGATTGTATCAGTGAGTGAGTCTTATATGCGTCACGTTCCCGCGCAAAATCAACTCTTTATTTCTATCAAATCAACCTCACAGTCGTCTTCGTGACAGTCACATGTACAGCCACACACACACGCGCACACGCACGCTCATTTGCATCAAACTGAATGCAGAATTTGATACAAAGTGTGTTTGATACAAAAGTACAATCAATTTATATATAATAATACAAAATCTAAATGACTGTATAAAACAGTCCTCAGTCCTCTGGCACTTATACACCTTCACAAATGTTAATATATTTAATTTTCAATCTTTCAAATTGTTTTGTTTTTTAAAAAACATTGTGTATAATGATAACAATATATATTAATAATAATGTTAATACAGTGGTAAATCGTAAATTATGTAATTGAGAAATAATAATTTACTTGAAATATTATTATTATTGTAGTTGTTTACATATTTAACATGGTTTTGAAATTTAATTAGATACTTTTTAAACTGTATAATAATAATAAAGTAAGCTCAATTGTCCGTAGTGTATTGGTGTCAATGAGTGTGTATGGATGTTTCCCAGTGATGGGTTGCAGCTGGAAGGGCATCCGCTGCGTAAAACATATGGTGGATAAGTTGGCGGTTCATTCCGCTGTGGCGACCCCAGAAAATGAATGAATGAATAATAATAATAATAATAATAATAAATGTTGTTTAATTGTATAATACAGTAGTAAATCGTAAATTATGTAATTGAGAAACAATTAATAAATTAAATAAATATTCTTATTATTGCAGCTGTTTATATTTTTAAGATGGTTTTGAAATTTAATTAGATACTTTTTAATTTGTAGAATAATAATAATAACAATAAAATATTTCTAGTAAATGTATATTATTAACTTGTATTATTACTCATTCATTCATTCATTTTCTTGTCGGCTTTGTCCCTTGCGGGGTCGCCACAGCGGAATGAACCGCCAACTTATCCAGCACGATTTTACGCAGCAGATGCCCTTCCAGCCACAACCCATCTCTGGGAACTTACACACACACATTCACACTCATACACTACGGACAATTTAGCCAACCCAATTCACCTGTACTGCATGTCTTTGGACTGTGGGGGAAACCGGAGCACCCGGAGGAAACCCATGCAAATCGCAGGGAGAACATGCAAACTCCACACAGAAACGCCAACTGACCCAGCCCAGCCGAGGTTCGAACCTGCGACCCAGCGACGTTCTTGCTGTGAGGCAACAGCACTACCTACTGCGCCACTGCGTTGCCTTGTATTATTACTATTATTTCAAATGTTTAAATGTTGTTGATGACCATAATGATAATAATAATAATAATTATTATTATGAACAATAATTATTGCTCTTGTTATTATTATTTATTAATAATAACAATAATAACCGTAATCTTTTTTTAATTGAGAAAATAATAATTTACTAGAAATATGATTATTATTACTAGGGCTGCATGGTGGCACAGTGGGTAGCATGTTCACCTCACAGCAAGAAGGTTGTTGGTTCGAGCCTCAGCTGGGTCAGTTGGTGTTTCTGTGTGGAGTTTGCATGTTCTTCCCATGTTCGTGTGGGTTTTCTCCGGATGCTCTGGTTTCCCCCACAGTCCAAAGACATGCGCTATAGGTGAATTGGGTAGGCTAAATTGTCCGTAGTGTATGTGTGTGAATGGGTGTGAAAGGATGTTTCCCAGTGATGGGTTGCAGCTGGAAGGGCATCCGCTGCGTAAAACATATGCTGGATAAGTTGGTGGTTCATTTCTCTGTGGTGACCCCAGATTAATAAAGGGACTAAGCCGAAAAGAAAAAGAATGAATAAATAAATATTATTGCAGTTGTTTACGTATTTAACCTGGTTTTGAAATTTAATTAGATATTTATTCATTTGTATAATAATAATAATAATATTAACAACAATAACAGCAACAATAAATATATTTCTAGGAAATGTATTATTATTATTATTATTATTTTATTATTGTTGTCAAATGTTTATGATATGAAATGTCAAATGATGTTGATGGCCATAATAATAATAATAATTGTTATTACTATTATCAATAATAGTAATAACAATAATAATAAAAATAATAATAATAATAATTATTTATTATTATTATTATCATTGAAATACGTTTAAAATTGTTAAATATAATGTAATATAATTATTTTAATTATTGTTGTTGTTGTTATTATTGAAATTATTGTATTATTCTAAACCTGTAATAAAAGTTTATGATCAATAATAACAACAATTATTATTATTATTCATTATTATTATTAGAATTATTAATATATTATTATAATTGTTGTTGTTGTTATTATTGAAAATCCTTATTGTACTATTCTAAACATCTAATAGAGGTTACCTTACATAATGGTAAAATACAATTTTTTTTAAAAAAGTATAATTATTTGTATTACTATTATATCAATTATTTAAATGTTGTTGATGGCCATAATAATAGTAATAATAAATAATAATAATAACAATAATCATCATTATTAATATCAATGAAATACATTGATACAATACAATGAATTTTTTTTTAAATTATGTATTCATTTGTTATGTAATATAATTATTGTACTATTTTTATTGCTATTATTGTTTTTATTATTGAAAATCCTTATTGTATTATTCTAAACCTGCAATAAAAGTTACTTTATGTAATAGTCAAATACAATCAAAAAATGGTACAAGATCATTACATTTACATTTTGTTATTCTTCATTTTACTGTTTGTTACAGTACTGCTAAAACAATGTAATATAATTATTACCTCAAGAAAATGAAGGATAAACTTCAGTCACGCGCAATAAAATAAATATCAAAATAAAACGAAACGGCATGCCCTCAGGAGCACACGATTTCATAAAACCACAAATAAATGTAGCCATAAAATGCTCTCGAAGCCTCTAATGCATCAGTAGTGGCAGCGGTATTGATTCATAAAACTGTTCAGATGAAACTCTCGGATTCTCTTTCATTCAGCGGCTCCATCTGAGTGTGAATCCAGCGTTAAAATCAAGTGAGTTCACAGTGTTTCTCAGACTCTGGCTCTGCTCCAGACCCTCGCGCTCCGCTCCACCCATTCAGTAGCCAGACGTTTGGCTCGCAGCTGAAAGTCTGGTCCAGTTTGCTGCTTCTCCTGGCCAACAAACACCCACTTGGACTGAAAAGGTCTGTAATGCTTGGAGAAGGCTCTCAGTTTGCATTATCACTCCTCTCAATGGTGCAAGACCTCCTGGATTGTCTGTTGCTTTAAATCTGCCATATTCGCTCATGGGTGCTTCGTTTGGTTTTGGATACTTTTGAGACTTGCTGCCTTCTAACTGACTCCAGCGCTGCTAAAACATAATATCATATAATATGTTGCTAGTGATAAACTTTCTCATCAAAATGCATTTAATAAGTATATCCTTGAATGCATATTAGTTGAGAATTAAGACTTTGGCAGCAATGTTTGTCTTTGCACTGAGAATGTGTCTGGAGAAGTGAGTTAAAGTGAGCTGGGTGGTTGTAATCCAACTTTGGGTCAAATACTAACAAACGGGGTGGTCCACAGTGTATTTTTAAAGGTGCAGTATGTAAGTTTGACACCCAGTGGTTAAACTAGGTGTTGCACTCCTGGATCAAAACAAACGTGAGCGTGGGTTGCCAGTTTGAATACAAGGAGCGAGTGATTTAAACTGTGTTCTAAATAAAAGCAACGACACGCGATAGAGGGAATATTTTCCATATTAAAGGGAGTTTTTGTTCTAACCAACACCTCGAATTGAATGATTAGAAAAGGCTTCTATTTCTCACAGCTGAACTTGTGAAACCTATGACAG
This sequence comes from Danio kyathit, assembly GCA_903798195.1. NCBI lineage: Eukaryota > Metazoa > Chordata > Actinopteri > Cypriniformes > Danionidae > Danio > Danio kyathit. The sequence continues at coordinate 54,346,146 of LR812538.1, read as the reverse complement.
TGATCACCTCAGGTAAATCTCGTGTGCTTTATTCAGAGCTAAATGCTAACAATACGAGTTTGAATGCCATTTTACATTTAATGATGTTAAAGAGGGTTAACATGTATTAAACAGATTCTAAACCTTACCGTTTCATGAGTGAGTGCATATTCTGTGCTTCTGAAAGGCTGTATTGAAATTTCTGTCGTGTTTCGTCTGGTACAAACAGCCAAATAGCTGATCACTGCCTCTCTCGTCACAGCATGTTGTTAGGACACGCGGTTACAATGTAACCTGCTCACCTAATGTTTACGTTCGTAATATTTATGTAATTTGCTAATTAATAACCTCATGTGGAACTGAATCGGTCTCCCATACTGTCCTTTTCGGTCACGCACGCACTCTTTCAGAGCCTTTCTGAATGAATGAATGAAATGCGCTGTTTTCCAACAAGGCAACCCGGGGTGCTGAATTATAATTGGCTAAAATGGCATTGTGCATGTGAAAATTACCTAAACAAAGACAGCGTTCCGGCACGGAAAAAACATTTTCAAAGCAGAATATCTGACTTCAGCATTGTTTTTCAGATAAACAAGTATGTTCACTTGGGATGTTTCTTAAATATCTGCACACATATTATGGTATTTTTATGCTTTAGAAGAGTAAAAAAACTTACATACAGCACCTTTAAGGCTTGGTTGTGTTTATAAGATGCAAAGCAATGTGTGCTCATGCTTCACTTGTAGATAATCACATTACTTTTTACTCACATTACTATGAATGGGAAAAAGTGCAATGCTTAGTATCGATACCACAGCGAAGGCAGTCCTGCCTTCCAGTCAAAATAGCCAATCAGCATTCTTTATAGCCATGTGGTTGCAGCCCTGGTGTACAATTCCAAACTTCCAATCATTCATTAATTTTCTGTCAGCTTAGTCTCTTATTTATCAGGGGTCACACAGCGGAATGAACTGCCAACTATTCCAGCATATGTTTTACGTAGCGGATGCCCTTCCAGCTGCAACCCAGTACTGGGAAACACCCATACACACTCACACTCATACACATTTAGTTCATCCAATTCACCTATAGTGCATGTCTTTGGACTGTGGGGGAAACCGGAGCACCTGGAGGAAACCCACGCCAACACGGGCAGAAAAACATTTTAAACATATAAAATCACAGAGAGTTGGAACAAATATTTTAATCCCAGTTTATTTGTAAAGAAAATGTTCTGTGGACATGTGTGTACAGTAGGGCTGTCAAAATTAATTGTTTCTTCGGTGCACCGCGATGCAGACGCAGACAATTCGGTATCGGTTCAGTAATAATCATAACCGGTTATTATGTACTAACGTCATTTATCTCATATGCGCTATGCCGATGTAGCTTACTATGGCGAGGGAGGCGAGCGCAAATGTTTACAACGCTCCAACTACTTAAAAACGCAGAAACTCTGCACAATGTGCGTGTGTGTTTGCTGGACAGTCTTTCACTGACACTTACAGTAGAAGCCCCTATTTCACTGCGATTGAGAGAATGAAAGTAAACTTTATTTCTCCATTTCTTTCTCTCTCTCTCTCTCTCACTGTGGCCCATTTGACCTGCTGGCCGTGACTTTTCCTCTCCTCTCAGCTGTTACAGTGATACTCCTGGATACAGACACGAGCGCGCAAGTTTTCTTCACTGCGTCTATCATGGATCAGCTGCAGTGTTGCCAGATGTAGCTGACTGATTCCAGCCCAAAAACTATCCAAAACTCGCCGAAATGCCTATCCAAAACCGCCCAATCTGGCAACACTGCGCCGCTGCCGTTTATCAGTGTCACTAATCGGTGAACAGTGCCTGTAAAGTAAAATATAAAACTGTGTATGGAAAGCATCGTCAATGCACCAAGATATCGGATTGAACCGAATCGATGGCATGATAATCGTAACTGAACCGAACCGCGAGACCAGTGTAGGTTCACACCTCTAGTGTACAGGTTATTATAGAAACATGGCATCTGTCAATCAATTCGGTGGGCGGGGAAAATCGCACTGCTACATAGGCATGGGACGATAACTGTTTTTTTTAAGGTATACCGTGGTTTGGAAAGGTCAAGGTTTTAAAACCATCAAAAAAAAAATTCTATACCGTTCCTAAGGTATGTGTAAGTTTTTTTTTTTTTTTTTTTTTTTTTTAGGACAACAGTAAGATAGCAGAAAAGATATGCAACGATGTTGTTTTAAATTGTAAAAAAAAAAAATTTGCTTTATTGCTTTTACTGCTCCAAAATATTTTAAAAGTTTTTCATAAAAAAAAAAATTGAATTTTTTTTTTGTTTTTTACCCAGACATTAAAAAAGAAAATATTTTATAGCAGTAATCACAATACCTTGAAACCGTGATGTTTTTATCCAAGGTTATCATAATGTCAGAATCTTATACCGGCCCATGCCTACTCCTAGATCATGTTGCGATGGGCCTGGAAATCACTGGGTCCACTTTGGATCCTATTTTAACATCAGGAAATTAAAAAAAGAGAGACTTCTTGTGTTTATATCACTCAAATGTGACTGTGGACACACTATACCTACACATAGTTCTGTCCAAACAGCTTACAAAAGATAGGTGCTCTTTAAAGGTGATCTGCCAAAATGCCAACCGGTTAGCATAAAATCTTTGACATTAAAGGTGCAGTATGTAAGTTTGACACCCAGTGGTTGAACTGGGTATTGCACTCCTAGATCAAAATAAACACACGCGTGGGATGCCAGAGATTGAGTACAGGAGCGAGTGATTTAAACACAGGAGCGAGTGATTTAAACCGTGTTCTAAATAAAATCAACGACACGCGATAGAAGGAATTATGTTCCATATTAAAAGGAGTTTTAGTTCTAACCAACACCTCGAATTGAGATATTAGAAACGGTTTCTATTTCTCACAGCTCAACATGTGAAACCTATGACAGTGCACCTCAGGTAGGCCTCGTGTGTTTTATTCAGTGCTAAATGCTAACAATGTGAGTTTGAATGGATTCTAAACCTTACCGTTTCGTGAGTGAGTGCTTATTCTGTGCTTCTGAAAGGCTGTATTTACATTTCTGTCGTGTTTCGTCTGGTGCAAACAGTCAAACTGCTGTTTGCGTGTTGTTAGGACACGAGATTACAATGTAACCTGCTCACCTAATGTTTACGTTCGTAATATTTATATCATTTGCTAATTAATAACCTCATGTGGAACTGAATCTGTCTCATTTCGACGTCTGATACTGTCCATTTCGGTCACGGGCGCATGCTTTCAGAGCCTTTCTGAATGAATGAATGAAATACGCTGTTTTCCAACAAGGCAACCCGGAGTGCTGAAATATAATTGGCTAAACTGGCATTCTGCAGGTTAACTTTACCTAAACAAAGACAGCGTTCCGGCACGGAAAAACCATTTTCAAAGCAGAATATCTGACTTCAGCATTGTTTTTCAGTTAAACAAGTATGTTCACTTGGGATGTTTCTTAAATATCTGCAAACATATTATGGTATTTTTATGCTTTAGAAGAATCAAAAACTTACATACAGCACCTTTAAAGATGACAGATCATGTCATTCGCCAGTTAGAAAACTTTATAGTAGTTTATAATACTACAATCCCGAACAAAAAAACTATTACTGTATATCTAGCACATTTTCAGTTGTGCAGCAAACAAAACTTGTCATAATGTGCAATATTTCATGCATGCAAGGATGGCTGGTCTCTCTCTCTCACGCGCTTTGTCCTAAAGCGAGTACTGTATGCTTAGTGTTTGGCCGGCGGAGTGCAGGAATTACACTTATTACTAAGCCATGCTTACATGCTATTTCAGACAGAATATTCAAAGTAGCATGGTAAACAATATAGGGAGTGAGTCACAGTTTGTCATTGTTCAAAAATGAACCAATGTGAATATAAAACCAACTTCACCTCAGTAAAGCAGGTTAGGAGGAATCGGAAAAAGAAGGGACCTTATGAAACTAATAAAAAATGAAATGAAAATAGTACCATCAATCTTTCACCGGGAGATTTTAGTGGCTGAACAACACTACTGTGCATATAACCAGGGCTTGACATTAACTTTTTTTGATCAACAGCCACTGTGGCTAGTACTGTCCACTCTCCATTTTCGCTAGCCACAATTTTGTTGTTGGGAAAATATATTTTATATGCATAAATTTGACTTTGGCATTTTCCACTTGCCTGCACATTCATTTAACAGTTTTTTGTTTATGAGCTTACTCAATGAGCATGAGCAAATGGGTTATGCTTTCATAAAAAAGTGGCGCATTGCAATTAGTTTTCTTTCACAGGACTTTTGAGGCCTCAACACAATAAGAATTTACCTTTTGTTTTTCTCTGGCCACACCAAACTAATTATTTCCTTGCCACAAATTTTAAATAATGTGTCAAAACAAGGAAAATACTGCTGTATACATACACTTTTTATTAAAGAGCCCCTACTATGGGTTTTTGAGAATGACCTTCCATGCAGTGTGTAACACAGATCTAATATCCAGCTAAAGCTTAAATCTGAAAGTGGATAGTTTTTAAAACTATTGATTCATCTAAAAAAAGAGTCGACTCATAGTGGTTGGAATGAATCATCTTGATAACGAGTCTTTAGCCGTTTCGGCGTGACGTGGATACGAAACATAAGCCCCACTCACTAACACAGCAAATACAAACAGATCCTGAAGTCATGAGTTTGCAATGTTGTTTGCATTTAAAGAACATTACATTTTTCTGTGTGAAATACAAGGGATTTTATAGATACTAGTATTGAACAGTTCATTCCAGCGCACTCATGTGAGAGTAGGCTATGAAAGCATGTCCAATCTGCCGGTGGGAGCCAGTTCAAGCCAAACAGTGAGAATTTGGTAACACGTGCAAAATAAGTCCAGTTTATTAGGTACGCTAGGCTTTGGGCTGGTGCACAGCACTGGAAAGAAGGCTCAGGGTAAGCACATGGGAGCCCGCAAAGACAGCTTGTCAGAGGACAGAGGAGGAGCGCTACAACCCCCTGGCTGGAAATGTACAGGTAAGCCCTGAGAACATATAACACTTCATGCAAGAAATGCCACTGCAATGGTTGCAATAGAAATGATCTACAGCTGAGAGGGTAGAAAAGCTCCAAAATGAAAGATAAATAATGAAATCAGACCTGGCCCATGACACATTTCATAAGTAAATAGCTGCCTCCTTGTGTTACTTGTAACCGGTTGCACTGTATCAGGTTACCTCTATATTCCCATATCGCGTCTAATGCCACGTTGAAAACGCGACGCGTGCTGCTTTGTTTACGGATTTAAATGTGTTTGTGGTGTTTAACTGCACTGCTTTCGGGGGTGAGGTGCCAGAATAACACTGTTGAGAACCGGGTACTGTTTACTGTGGTGTAAGTAAGTTTTACTATGAAGCGTGTTTCGGGCGTCTGCTGCGATCAGATCCTACACCAATGTTGGCGACCCAGGGGCTTGATAAACTCGGGCTGAACGCTGTCAACCAATGGCCACAGGCTGTCATCGGTCCAATCAGCGCAGATTAGCTTCGCGCTAAGGCTGAACGATTATATGGGAGTCGCTGGGATAATTAGGTAAAAATAAATGCATATTATAAGACCATGAAAGTGTTTTTTGACCTTGGATGCATATCAGTATGTTGTTCAAGACCTATAAAACCGAAATATGACCCTTTTTAATGCATAATAGGAGCTCTTTAAACAAAACAGTTGATATTTAAAAAATATATAATCTCACGCATCTAAAACTATGGTTTGTTCTGGCTCCCAGATCACCAGTTAACTATGCATACAACAACATATTAAAGCAATATTATTGTAAAGGATGATTATTAAACTATATTAACAAAAATAACAGCAAGCAAAAGAAAGCGGGTAAAAATCATTCCGTGCGTGATAATGAAAGGATGATGGCGAGCACACGGTTAATGTTAGGCCAATTAATAATCTGTTCAAAGAATGGTTAAAGCAAAAGCGACAACAACTGCTGCTGCTTACAAAGAATCTCGAGCCCTTGAAGGACTGTGTGTGCATGAGCATCACACTAGTTACGTTTCCAGGCACGGTTGCTTCGAGTGAGGAAACGGCACAGGAGCTTTTAAACACTCGGTAAGAGGATCACGCGCACGGTGAGACAGGCTTTCCTCACTCACTGACGAGGGCTTTAGTGTCACTAAAATCCTCGTCAGTGAGTGAGGAAAGCCTGTCTCACCGTGCGCGTGATCCTCTCATTCTTTATTCACCTGCTTTCTTCTGCTCCCACGGAAAGCTGTTTTTGTCAGTCGTGCTGCTTCTCGATTTTAAGATCACATTTGTACGCATACAGACAAACAATCATAAACTAACAATCTAATCTGTAGTGACGACGAGCCAGGCAATTTAAAAATGAGTTTCAGCCAGCCAAAGTGGCTAGTGGAAGTGGCTGTCTAACCCGCCACAACTGAAATCTACCCGCATTTGGCGGGTGTTAATGTAAAGCCCTGCATATAACCCATTCGTAACACAACACAATCTCTACAGCTCTGGGGGGACTTAAATAGTTTTAAAACATAACATTACCTGTCTAACAGAAATACTTCAGCCATGGTGTCGTCCTTCCTCCAGCGTGCAAAAGTAACTCCAATATTCATTCAGCGTTTTAAAAAGTTTTGATTCAGCATTTGATTTTACCGCTAACACTGTCTCTTGTGCAAAATGTCTTGGACAAACATTTTTTAGTTTTATGCCTTAACCTAGGGCTGGACAATAATTCGATATCAATATATATCGCGATAGATTTTTTTTCAATAACGGTGATATGAGTTTTGAACCCATTTCCGGTATTTCAATATAAATTTGCATATATATATTTTATTATATACATAAGATCTTATACATTGTATCACTTGTCACTGAATGACTTTCAGTGCTCAGCCGTCAGAAAGAGCGTGATGTCACCTGCGTGATGACGTACATCACAGACACGCTGCCAGTGCTCAGCAGCACAGTCTTTTACAGTCTATGGCAGCACAGCAGTTGGTTAAGCTCCGTGACCGTCGCAGAAAGTTTTAGCTACAAAATGAGTGCCCTGAATGCAGATGTGAATGAACAAGCTTCCACAAGTAAGAATGCAGACGAAATACAGTAGTTGATATAAGAGAAGAAAGACTAATGCAGTGGGGTGGAAGTGGTTTGGCTTTTTAAGTTCCGATAAACTTCTAGTTTCGCTGCTGTGCAAATTGTGCAAATTTGTCCCGCGATAATAAAAAAAATAGAATTAATCTATTCTCAAAGTTGGGTTGGAGCTGGGTCTATTCTACGCAAGCTAATGAAAGCTATGATGACTTTCACCTTGGTATTTTAGCGCGGATGTTGACCTGGCCGGTGAGCAGTCTAAAGAGTGCCCTTCTGAATCAGATCAGCAGGATGCCTGACTCTAACTGCAGTTCGGCAGTTTCACTTTAACTCATGAACATTTCCTTCATGCGCCGTGACAAACTGGGGTATTAGACTCAAATAATGAGTAAGGACTGGTGAGAGTGTTATGGAATTTAATAACGCACGCCAACTGGAAAGAAAAAAAACTTCCGCATTTCGTGGTGTGTGTGTGTGCGCGCCTGTGTGTGTGTGCGCGGTCCTTTAGTGACAGCCGCCTGTGTGGATCTTGTCGGAAAATATGGCGAAAGTCCTACATGACGGTAATAGTTTGTCAGTAATGCCACTAATATCTGCATACTCCACGTCTTAATTCCTTTTCTGTTTAGTTCAGTTATGACTTTAGTCGTATTAAGTAATCAAAAAATCGCTGTTTGCATGGTAGACTCTTAATCACAGTATTGTTTTAATCATTAAAATCGTATTAAAGTATTGTTGCCCATGTAAACATACTCAATGTTTGACACCGTCAGGGCTCTGTGATCTTGCCTTTGCGAAGCAGCATTTTCTGTATGTGCGTACATCAAAAGCAAGTATGAAATCACTGTTTGGAGCTTATGTAGGCCTACAGTTCAACATTCATGTTTAACTGAATAAACAGTTAGTAAACACAAGTACATCTTATTGAACATCATTTATTGTCATCACCAATTATCATAGTAGAACAGTTTCTCAAGCAGTTTGTGATGCATTTTGGAAACAGGAGATGAGCCCCTGGTCTAATGCATCACCTGGCTTGAGAAACCCGTTCTCAAAGACTTATTATTTTGGTAGCACACATATTCTGAATGCCATCAGCAGAATTCAAACGAGCCATTTAATCTAGTTTCATTTCGAGATTAATCTAGATTTAAAAAATTTATTTATGCCTATCTATATATATAAATAAGCTAAGTCTGAGAGTTTTATTTATTTGATAGTTTATTTCACATTTATTGCTTGTAAAGGCTAAATACAAATAAAAGTGAACATTAATTTAATTTTTTTGTACTGTTTTTATTTTTTTTTAAAAAGTTATAAGAGCCTGGAGGTATTATAGACTTTACAAATTCACATGTAGTCATTTGTAGGTACAGATATTCATTGTGCGCGCTCTTGGCAGTTTTTTTCTCCTGTCTTTTTAATATTATCCATATCGATATCGGAATTATATCGTATCGACCGAAATTAAGAAATATATCGTGATATAAATTTTTGCCATATCGTCCAGCCCTACCTTAACCAGAATATAAAACTACATATAAATACATTTAGATCATTTACTTTAATCATTACTATTGGAATGTGAGGAGACTTTCATCCAGCACAACAAAACATGTTTCTGAAGACAATCACCTACTGCAACTTTAACTAATGAAACCTCATTGTAAAGTGGGACCAAAAAAACTAATTCTTAACCAAACGCACATTTAAAGCATTTAACGCCACAGCACCGTGAGCTGTATCTATTATATCCTTCTATAGTGACTCTCTGACAGGCTGGTTTTCTCAGTGTGGAGCTGATCAGGGGACAGGCATGATTGCCGCTGACTGATGGTCTGTTGTGCGGGATACAGAGTCTCTCGCCGCACACATACATCACACTGCAGACGATCTGCTGATGATAATTGATTGGCTCTGCGTTTCTGTGTGAAAGACGGAGAGAAAGCCAGACACACGGAGGATTCGCTGCCATATTAGATTCCTCAGACGGGCCCCTGCTCCGGAGCCCCAGTGGTGATGTACAAACCCGGTTACGGAGGATATTAAACATGGCCAATAAGACACACACACACACTTAGCAGGCCCCAATGGTGATGTCCAAAATGGCCAAACCTGGTTACAGGAGATATTAAACACAGCCATTAAATCACACACACACACACATTTCTGTGCGTGTGTGTGTGTGTGTGTAAACCTGGTTACCGGCTTTGGGATATTAAACAATCCCATCAACACCTTATTGCTCAACACTGGGATTTCTCATCGTGTCCCATTATTCCATTTACTACAGACTCTAATGCAGCGCTGGCCTTAGGCAAACACACATACACACCCCTTCACGCAAAGATAAACACACACATATGACATTTCCTCCTTAATTGTAATTCATTATTGAGAAATGTGATATTTGATACGTGTGTATTGCATAGAAAAGCTTCATAATGCCCATTTCAGCCGTATAGTGGACTGTGAGAAAATACGCCTATGAAGATATAATTGGAGTTTCTTGTCCAGGTTTTTTAACAAGTTTAACTTTTAATTCAAAGATAAAAGATCAAATCTTAGGAGATTTGCATGATTAATGGTGTTTATTATTAATAATAATAATAATCTTGTTATTGGTTAGCATTATTAAATAAACATTCATTAAATGTGATCAAATTTCAAAATTGTTAATAATTGCAAATATAAAACGAATCAAGAAACTTCTCTGGAGTCTAAATGCATATCTTCTGATTGTCAAATAAAAAAAAAATGATGTCATTTAAAGCATTATTTTCCCCCCAAATATGACAAATAGTCAAAATACCAAAAGTAACAAATGTAAAATTGTTTGTGATTGAAAATCAAATATTGACTTGTATATTAAAATCGTCTATACAGCGGGGGGAAATAAGTATTGAACATAACGTCATGTTTTTTCCTGGGAATAATATTTGTAAAGGAGCAGTTGGCATGGAACTGAACCAGATTTTGGTAAAAACCCAAACAATACAAACATAAAAATAAAACAAAACAAATCATCATTTTACAATAACTTGCCTAATTACCCTAACCTGCCTAATTAACCTAATTAACCTAGTTAAGCCTTTAAATGTCACTTTAAGCTGTATAGAAGTGTCTTGAAAAATATCTAGTAAAATATTATTTACTGTCATCATGACAAAGATAAAATAAATCAGTTATTAGAAATTAGTTATTAAAACTTTTATGTTTAGAAATGTGTTGAAAAAATCTGCTCTCCGTTAAACAGAAATTGGGGAATAAAATAAACGGGGTTTATAATAATAATAATAATAATAATAATATATATATATATATATATATATATATATATATATATATATATATATATATATATATATATATATATATATATATATATATTTATTTATTTATTTTTTTATTTTATTTTTTTTTGAAAATAAGTAATTCATTTTGAATATAAAACAATTTAACATTTAACAATTCAAATAATAACAAAAAAGTAATCATAAAATCCTTGAATTTATGTATTAATACTTAAAGAAATGAACATCAAGTTGTTCTATTTATGAAAAATATAGGAGAACAATCCGGATGATTTTTATTTGTCATTTCAGCTGGTCTGTCAGTTCTAACCTAATCGTGACTGCATTTGAATGTGATCTAGGATCAAAGTGAAGTGGGGTCTGTGAGTTATAAATGAGAGGGTTAAATGTGGCACATTAATGATGGACATTCATCAACATCAGAGGCCGTGACATCATTTCCATCAGCTCACAGAAATAGCACACAAGTGATTTTTAGCACAGCGACTGCAATTGTTGCTGGGATCGCCTGCCGCGTGCGTTGCTCCATTGATCCCTATTGAAATTATTATATTCCGGTGGTTTCTGCGGTTGTGTGGCAAACGCCTGCAGTGTGAACTTCCCTCAGGGCTCTGAGTGTCCCATGGATGATTGGTGAACATCAACTCTCAAACTGGGACTTTATTTTTACTTTATAGTTTTGAAGGAAGCTCTAGATGCAAATGACAGCTTTTGAACTGAATTTCAAAAAGATTATTTCAAAAATATTATCTCTGTGTGTGTGTGTGTGTGTGTGTGTGTGTGTGTGTGTGTGTGTGTGTGTGTGTGTGTGTGTGTGTGTGTGTGTGTACTCTGTAAAAGCTGATTAGTACTTTACTTTTTAACAAAAGTGTGTACAAAATATTGTTGAAATGATATTTGTTTTATTATTAGTTACTTTAAATAAAAAAGTGAATACATTAAGTATGCACATAGTTCCAGAATCAAACAAAAAGTGTTCTGAGATAATTAATGTGTCGGTGCTCTTTGGAAAAGTGATTCATAAAGATAAACAAAAAAATCATAAATCCAAGGCACTCGAAATGCAAGTGAAAAAGTTGATGCACATAGCTCACACATACACTACCTGACAAAAGTCTTGTCTCCTATCCAGGTTATAGGAACAACGAATAATAACTTGACTTCTAGTTGATCATTTGGTATCAGAAGGGGTTTATATGAAAGGCAAAGGCCTCTAGATTACGCTTATTTTACCACAATAAAATATGATCATGCCTTGATTTTTAATGATTTAATTAGGACAGTAAGGTCTGACTTTGCTTAGACAAAAGTCTTGTCACTGAACAGAAATAATGTACAGTATAGAATATAAAGTCATGGTGCAGTGGAAAAAGAATGAATATTGTGTATGACTCTCGTGAGCTTGGAGGACTGCATCTATACATCTCTGCAATGACTCAAATCACTTATTAATAAAGTCATCTGGAATGCCAAAGAAAGCGTTCTTGCAGGACTCCCAGAGTTCATCAAGATTCTTTGGATTCATCTTCAATGCCTTCTCCATCTTACCCCAGACATGCTCAATAATTTTAATTTCTGGTGACTGGGCTGGCCAATCCTGGAGCACCTTGACCTTCTTTGCTTTCAGGAACTTTGATGTGGAGGCTGAAGTATGAGAAGGAGCGTTATCCTGCTGAAGAATTTGTCCTCTCCTGTGGTTTGTAATGTAATAGGCAGCACAAATGTCTTGATACCCTCAGGCTGTTGATGTTGCCATCCGCTCTGCAGATCTCTCGCACGCCCCCATACTGAATGTAACCCCAAACCATGATTTTTCCTTCACCAAACTTGACTGATTTCTGTGTGGATCTTGGGTCCATGTGGGTTCCAGTAGGTCTTCTGCAGTATTTGTGATGATTGGGATGCAGTTCAACAGACGATTCATCTAAAAAAAATTTACCTTCTGCCACTTTTCCAAACGATCAACTAAAAGTCAAGTTATTATTTGTTGCTCTTACAACTGGGATCGACAACAAGATTTTGTCAGGTAGTGTGTGTACATATATAATAACCTATAGTTGGGTTAGGGTATTTTTATCCGAACTATTTTGACAGAGTATATATACACACACACACACACACACACACACACACATATATATATATATATATATATATATATATACACAGTTGAAGTCAGAATTATTCACCCCCCTTTGAATTTTTTTTCCTTTTTTGATTATTTCCCAAATGATGTTTAACAGAGCAAAGAAAGTTTGACAATATGTCTGATAATATTTTGTCTTCATGGAGAAAGTCTCATTTGTCTCAAAAAATCTTCTCTCCGTTAAACAGAAATTGGGGAAAAAAATAAACAGGGGGGCTAATAATTCTGGGGGGTTAATAATTCTGACTTCAACTGTGTGTGTGTGTATATATTTATATATCTGAACACATCTTGTATTAGGTATACAGTATGTATATTTTTTAAAGTTGAAATTTAGTTTAAACATGCATTATTGATAAAACATATAACACTGTAAAAAGAAATGTGTTACTTCACTTAAAGTGAGTAATCCTGTACTTGTAAATGCTAAGTTGACTTTTTATAATTTTTATAATTATACCCTTAGTTCGTTTAATTAATAACTTTCAGGCAACGGGTTTACAGTGTTTATGAATAATTATTATAAACATTTAAAATAAAGTAAGCCTTATAACTTCATGTGTGCTTTTTTCATATATTAAAATGGAATCAAATAAAAATGTATAGTTTTGGAATTAAATAAAAATACATATACATTTTTTTCAAATTTGTAAAATAAAGTGAGTCTATATGTAGATATGTACATTAATCATAAATTGTAATAAATATATTCAATAGTTATGCACAACATAATAATTTAAATTGTATATTAAATAATAATAATGCAACTTTTTAATATATTTATTTATTCATTCATTTTCTTTTCGGCTTAGTCCCTTTATTAATCTGAGGTCGCCAAAGCGGAATGAACCGCCAACTTATCCAGCACATGTTTTACGCAGCGGATGCCCTTCCAGCTCCAACCCATCACTGGGGAACCATACACACTCATTCACACACATACACTACGCACAATTTAGCCTACCCAATTCACCTGTACCACATGTGTTTGGACTTGTAGGGGAAACCAGAGCACCTGGAGGAAACCCATGCAAACACGAGAACATGCAAACTCCAAACAGAAACGCCAACTGACCCAGCCGAGGCTCGAACCAGCGACCTTCTTGCTGTGAGGCGATTGTGCTACCCACTGCGCCACCGTGATGCCCTTTTTTATTTATGTCATTATAAATAATAATAATAAAGAATTACTTATGTTTTTTTTCTGTATAAGCTGTATAGGTTTTTTCCCCTCGTAATAATTGTACAACTTAACGATCAAAGCCAGAAATAATGTTTAGTTTTGGGAAGTTGCACAGATAATCCGCTGTGTTTCAGATGCAGGGGGCTGGAGCCTCAGTCTGAACGCTCATCCTGACAGACGATTAAGAAAAGTGATCATTTAACAGTCCGTTTGACTGAAAATAACCATAATGAAGACACAGGCACATTAAAGAGCGTTTTGTCCTCCCTCCTAGCGTTAGCATCCAAGGGCTTCAGCGAGAATATTAGCCTGTCAATGAGGCGCTGCGCTAATGCTACGCTAAGCTCTCCTCAACTGCTGGACTCCCTAGTGCTAGCAATGGAAAGAAAGACTGTTTAGACTGGTTGGTTTAACGAGGGATGACCGGGACACGCGCCCGCCTCCTCCTCCTCATCCCGCGGGAACAGGCCTGCGTCTCTGTCACACCCCACAGGTTAGCGGTTAGCGGTTAGCACTGATGAGTGGATGGAAATGTGCCTTTAATGACTTAATGAAACTTCATTTATGATGATAGTCATTAACACTAAACACGGCCACAGGCCTGCTACCCAATTACACACACACAAACACACACACACACACATACACACACACACACACACACACACACACACACACACACACACACACACACACACACACACACACACACACACACACACACACACACACACACACACACTATGTACGGCTCAGGTGTAGCAAAAGGAGATACCTGACTTCATTTTCAGTGCACTTTATAAACATTACATTTCACATGATCTGAAAAAAGTGGTTGGTGCAAAAACATACAGTCCATTCATCCTTGCATCTTTTTCTTTCTTTCTTTCCATCCATCAGTTTTTTCTTTCTATATGCACTGAATCATTGTCTTTCTTTATTTCCTTCCCTTCATCCATCCATCCATAAATCATTTTCTTAAAATCATTTTTTCCTTCTTCTTTTCTTCCTTTTTTCTCTCCATCTTTATCTTTTTTCATTCAATATTTTCTTTTTCTTTAATTCTTTCTATGTTCATTAAATCATTATTTCCTTTCTGTCATTATTTCTTTCCATTCATTCACCTATCTATCTATCTATCTATCTATCTATCTATCTATCTATCTATCTATCTATCTATCTATCTATCTATCTATCTATCTATCTATCTATCTATCTATCTATCTATCTATCTATCCGTCCGTCCGTCCGTCCGTCCGTCTATCTAGCTTCATTAAATCATTTCCTTCCTGTCATTATTTCTTTCAATCATCCATCCATCAGATAATAATTTCTCTTTCTTTCTGTCTTTATTTCTTTCCATCCATCATCCATCCATCTATATTCATTAGATAATAATTTCCCTTTATGTCTTTAGGCTAAATTGTCCGTAGTGTATGAGTGTGAATGAGTGTGTATGGATGTTTCCCAGAGATTGGTTGCAGCTGGAAGGGCATCCGCTGCGTAAAACGTGCTGGATAAGTTGGCGGTTCATTCCACTGTGGCGACCCCAGATTAATAAAAGGAAAAGAAAATGAATGAATGAATGAATGAATGAATGAAGGAATAAATGAATGAATGTTGCGCATAAATATAGCTTTATTTCTTTCCATTCATCCATCCATCCATTTTTATTAAATCATTATTTTCCTCTCTTTCTGTCTTTATTTTTATTTCTTCCCATCCATATCTATATTCATTAGATCATTATTTTTCTTTCTTTCTTTCTTTCATTCATTATTTCTTTCCATCCATCTATCCATCCATCCAGTTTGGTTAAATCATTAATTTTCTTTGTCTTTATTTATTTTTTTCCATCCATCCGTCCATCCATCAATTCTTTCTTTCTTTCTCTTTCTTTCTTTCCTTCTTCTTTCCTTCCTTTTTTCTGTCAATCTTTGTCTTTTCCATCCACCATTCAGTCATTCTCTTTTATTCTTTCTTTCTATCTATATACACTGAATAATTGTCATTCTTTATTTATTTCCATTCATCCTTTAATCATTTATTAAATCATTGTTTTTCTATCCTTCATTTTTTTTCCATCCATCATTTTCATTTAATCATCGCCTTTCTTTCTTTCTTTCTTTCTTTCTTTCTTTCTTTGTTTCTTTCTTTCCTTATTCTTTCTATAATTCATTTAACTTTTTTCTTTCATTCATTAATTTTTTTTCTTTCCATTTTTCCATAATTTATTTTACGTCCATCTGTTTTTTTCTATGCATCCTTCTTCCTTCTATTCATTCTTTCATTCAACATTTTTCTATCTATCTATCTATCTATCTATCTATCTATCTATCTATCTATCTATCTATCTATCTATCTATCTATCTATCTATCTATCTATCTATCTATCTATCTATCTATCAGGGTATCACTGGATTAGAGCTGCTATACTCTACATTCCACTATGTGAGGGAAGTCAAGGTCTTGTTGACTTATCTTCCAGAATAGCAGCTTTTAGAATAAAAACTGCACAAAGATTTTTATATGGAAATACATAGTTTAAGATGGCATAAAACTGCGAAATTGCTTTTACAGAAGGCAGGGAAGTTGGGGTATGACAAACAACTTTTTTTGCTAAACCCTGAAAAAGTACACGTTACAGGTCTAACAACCTTTTATAAATCAGTATTGCAGGTGTGGCAAGTTTTAAAAGTGTCGAGATCCTAAATCCTTTTTAGGAATGTGGATCTTTGAGGAGCCACTTTTTTATAATGATTTTTGAGTGCAAATTCTTTCAATTCAGCTAGTATTTGTGTGGCATTGAGAGAGGCAGGTTGTACAAAGTTGGGCCATTTACTAAAAGCTACGCAGTCTTCTCTTACCGTTCTTAGCCAATTGGTGAAAATAAGATCAGAAAGATTAATGAAAAGAATCCTTAACAGGATTTTATTAAGGATAATGATCTGATTAATCAGTGGGAAGATGGATGTGAATATGTTTTTCCTGTTTTAGATGTTTTAATGACTGTAAGTGATTGGATTTTTTCAGAAAATGATTTTCTGTCACATGTGAACGTATCTTTGGTTTCTTTTAAAGAGTTGGGCAAGAAAGAAGCATATATGATATGTGTGAAAGTAATTTATAGCAAATATTTTGAGGGGATGAAAAAATCAAAATGGTATGGTCTATTTAGTCCGGATTCTTCAGTAAAAGGAAGATGGAGATCATTGTATAAAATGCCAATACATAAACGGACAGGGGATCTTCAGTGGAGAATACAGAGCTCTAGCTATAGCTATATATATATCACAGAGCTATAGCGACCAATAAACATGCTGCACATTTTAATTCCAATCAAGAAACAGAATGCCTTTTTTGTAATCAAACTGAAACATTGATGCAGTTGTTCTGTGGGTGTAATAGACTGAAAGTGTTATTTGATCTTTTGGAACTTTGGATTTTGAAATAGAGAGAATGTTTTTCGTTTCCTTTATTCATCTTTGATCCAAAATATTCTGTCAAGAAAAAACAAAAACATGTCTTGTTGAATTTTGTTTTTGGAGTGGCTAAACTTTCCATATGGATTTCAAGGAAAAACAAAATTCAGAAAAAGGGATCAAAAGATGTTTTTAAGGTTTTTTTGGTAATGTTAGAAGCTCGACTCAAAACTGAGTATGCATTTTACAAATTAACAAATAATTTTAAATCATTTGTGGATAAATGGTCTGTTGAAAGTGTTCTGTGTATCGTTGATAGTGATGGAGAGTTGTTTTTATCTTTCTAATGGTTTGATTAATGTACAAAGATTGTAATGATGTTAAAGAAAATGAGAACTTTTTTGGAATAAAAGTTATCAATCAATCAATCTTTCAATCTTCATTAAATCATTATTTTCATTTTTTTATGTATTTTTCTTTCTTTCCATCCATCCATCCATCCATCTATATTCATTATATCATTATTTTCCTTTCTTTCTTTCTTTCTTTCTTTCTTTCTTTCTTTCTTTCTTTCTTTCTTTTGTTTCTTTCTTTCTTTCTTGTTTCTTTCTATCTTCATTAAATCATTATTTTTATTACTTTCTGTTTTTTTCTCTCTTTCCATCCATCCATCCATCCGATCATTATTTTCCTTTCTTTCTGTCTTTTTATTTCTTTCCGTCCGTCCTTCCATCCATCCATCTATATTCATTAGATCATTATTTTACTTTGTTTCTATCTATTTCTTTTTTTCTTTCCATCCATCTATTTTTCATTAAATCATTATTTTCTTTTTTCTTTCCATCCATCCATCTTCATTAAATCACTATTTTCCTTTTTTGTCTTTATTTCTTTCTTTCCGTTCATCCATCCATCCACCCATATTCATTAGATCATTATTTTCCTTTCTTTCTGTCTTTTTCTTTCTTTCCATCCATCCATCTTTTTCATTAAATCATTATTTTATTTCTGTCTTTATTTCTTTTTATCCATACATCTTTTTCTTTAAAGTGGTGGTCCACTACAATATCATATTTTAAACTTGAGTTGATGTGTTAACTGTTTAGCTACAAATTCAAATTTACCAGTCAAACCGCTGTAAAATAGCCACAATCCTCAGCAGCGCATGCAGAGTCTCTCTATGCGGCCGCTTTCTCTGCGTTCTCAAATAACAAACTTGCAAAAGATATGTGAACGTTTTATATGACTTACACATGCTTATTCTGAATATATGTGAAAGAAACTTGGGGAAAGAGCAGGTGTGAGGCTCAGCTGTGTGCTCTTCATTTTTCTGTCTGATTCAGGCAGCTAACGCTGCTAATAGCTGCTCTGACTGGACTGTTTACACAGCGCAAAAGCGCATGCTTGTAGGGGCGTGGCGTGGTGACGTGGAGCCAATCTGCGAATCACAGCACATTATGTTAGCTGACCAATCAGAGCCTCTTGAGGGGGTTGTTTTCATGTTAGCTGAGTAGCTGTATATAATCAAAGTAAGATATATGAAAAATAACGTGATTTTCTACAAGTGCACGCATGAGCACACATTGGCTTTGCACTCTTAATAAACACAATCAAGCTTAAAATACACTGTGGACCACCCCTTTAACACATTGTTTTTCCGTTCCTTCCTTCTACGTCCTTCCTTTTTATAGTGCCCAAATTTAGTCAGTCAGTTCCAGGCCTATCTCTATATAATAGGTAGTTAGCTTCACTTTAGACTGCTGCCGAAGTTGGCCTGAAATTCTTTTATTTTCTCTTGCCAAGGAGTCTGTATTATTTTCAGCTCACAGAAATTAACATGCGGTTAAAAGCTGAAACTTGATAAACAACTTGGTCCTCAACTTTGGACCCATTGCATTTTTGTCTCTCTATTGTTAACACCCATCCTGACTATCTCAACAGCTCAAGTTATATAACCTTTGAAACCAAGTTATTGACCACTTTCAGAATGAAGAATGAGTAAAATAAATGGCAAAGTAGATAAAGATAATATTGAATTTCAGGTAATACATGAATTTTTATTTGATATTTGAACTGCTCAGTCATGAATTATTCTGCATTCATTTCAATTTTACAATGCCAAGGTTGTGTGATAAAAAGAAAGCTGGAAACTTGAAACTTATAGCATTGTATTTTTGGGTTCTTTAACTCAAACTTTGTAGACAAGTCAAAATTTGGAACTTTATTGTGAACATTATAACTTCACCGGACACTTTATTAGGTACACCTTACTAGTACTAGGTTGGACCCCCTTTTACCTTCAGAACTGCCTTAATCCTTTGTGGCATAGATTCAGCAAGTACTGGAAATATTCCTTAGAGATTTTGGTCCATGGTAGCATCATGCAGTTGCTGCAGATTTGTCGCCTGCACATCCATGATGCGAATCTCCCGTTCCACCACATCCCAAAGGTGCTCTACTGGACTGAGTTCTGCTGACTGTGGAGGCCATTTGAGTATAGTAAACTCATTGTCATGTTCAAGAAACCAGTCTGAGATGATTCGCGCTTTATGACATGGCGCGCTATCCTGCTGGAAGTAGCCATCAGAAGATGGGATAAACATGAAGGGGGATAGATATAAAGGGATGGACATGGTCACCAACAATACTCAGGTAGGCTGTAGTGTTGACAGGATGCTCAATTATGAGCCCAAAGTGTGCCAAGAAAATATCCCTCACACCATTACACCACCACCAGCCTGAACTGTTGATACAAGGCAGGATGGATCCATGCTTTCATGTTGTTGACGCCAAATTCTGACTCTACCATCCGAATGTCGCAGCAGAAATCGAAACTCCTCAGACCAGGCAACGTTTTTACAATCTTCTATTGTCCATTTTTGGTGAGCCTGTGCCATATGTAGCCTCAGTCTCCTGTTTTTAGCTGACAGGAGTGGCACCCGGTGAGGTTCTGCTGCTGTAGCTCATCTGCCTCAAGGTTGGACGTGTTGTGTGTTCAGAGATGCTCTTCTGCAGACCTCGGTTGTAACGAGTGGTTATTTGAGTTACTGTTGTCTTTCTATCAGCTGGAACCAGTCTGGCCATTCTCCTCTGACCTCTGGCATCAACAAGGAATTTGTGCCCACAGAACTGCCGCTCACTGGATATTTTCTCTTTTTCGGACCATTCTCTGTAAACCCTAGAGATGGTTGTGCGTGAAAATCCCAGTAGATCAGCAGTTTCTAAAATACTCAGACCAGCCCGTCTGACACCAACAACCATGCCACGTTCAAAGTCACTTAAATCACCTTCTTCCCCATTCTGATGCTCGGTTTGAACTGCATCAGATCGTCTTGACCATGTCTACATGCATTGAGTTGCTGCCATGTGATTGGCTGATTAGAAACTTGCGTTAATGAGCAGTTGGACAGGTGTACCTAATAAAGTGGCCGGTAAGTGTATATAATAATGGAAAATATACTGTTCATGGTGATTTACAACACAAACAAACGAATATGTTTAAAGAAATTATTCAAAATGCTTAACGTTAAATGGCTACTTATGAAACAAATAAGCAAATAAATATATATTTTTAAAAAACACTTATTAGAAAATTAAATAATGTTATTAATGATCAAAACAGTAGTTTAAAACATGGAAACTTGAGCCTGATTTGGTTCCCACAAACTCTGTCTGTCTGTGACTGTCATTATTAGTTTTGGGTCACAAACAAAAACAGAAACACAGTCTGTCCTAAAAGGAATATAAAGTAAATATGTGTGTGTGTGTCGGAAAACACAAAACTGGAGGAAACAGAGGAAGAAATAGAGATATTGTGTGTGTGTGTGTGTGTGTGTGTGTGTGTGTGTGTGTGTTTTAGTAATGAAATTAAAATGGGAAGAGGCCAAAACAATAAATCAAAGCCATATGTGTCCATTTCCTGTTTCAGTTCCTTTCACACAGACCACTGCTGACCCCATGCGGTGTGCGCACACACACACACACGCACGCACACACAAGCAAGCACACTTCTGTTCCCAGAACAATATGGTGACAACATCACAAATAAATGATGTGACAGTAAACATCCTATTAGCACGGACAATGGTGTTACTGCAAACCAGACGCGTGTCTGTGTATGTGTTTCTTTACAAAGCAACATTTGCTAACAGAATTCTCACACACACACATTTAGTTAGCTGTCTACATTGAGGGCTGTTTCTCAATATGCATTCTTGTCCAGCCTGATCCCACGAGGAAATGTAAGTATTTTACGTTTTGTCAGTTTAGGGGCTAATTCATATGTTGATAATTCATTGAGTTGAGTCATATGAAAATGTACGATTTTAAAAAGGAGGCGTGGCACCCAACCCCACCCCTAAACCCAACCGTCATTGGGTGATGGGCAAATCATACTAAACTGTACGAATTTCGACGAATTAGCCACTAAATCAAAAAGTTACGTATTGCCGTGAGATTGCGTTGTCTTGTCTGTACTTGAGTACTTGTGTCAAAACGTCATCAACTGTCCCCGAAGTACTGTTCTAATTCAAAAGGTGCGTCCCAAATCGCATACTTATGCACTACTCTAAGGTATCTTGTAGTATAAATAGTGTAAGTAGTGCATTCACACTGAAAACTCTAAAAATAATAAGCGCTCTTTAATTTTGTCAGTCAGTCAGTCTTTATTCATTTCCCGAAGGCAATTTGGTTGCAGCATACAAGCATGTCACACATAATACACAAAAGCACATTGTACAATACAATTCCACCCTAAATTTAAAAACTTTACAGCTGAGGGGATGAATGAAAGTTTAAAGCGATTTGTTTTACTAAAAGGAGTTCTATATCGAATACCAGAAGGGAGAAGATAAAACTCGTGGTGCATAGGATGGGAATCATCTGACAGAATACTCTGAGCTTTACTCAAAACTTGTCTATGGTATAACTGAGCCATGCTCATCTGTTTTCTCCCTGTTATTTTCCCTCCTAGGTTCACAATTTTCTCCAAACAACTCTTATTTTTTACACTTAGAGAATTGAACCAACAAAGCAAAGAAAAAGATAACAGTGACTGAATGTATGAACTGTAAAACATGCACATGAGTGATTTATCTATATTAAAAGATCTTAATTTCTGTAAGCAGTATAGTCTTTGTTGCCCTTCTTACACAAAATATTAGTATTAACAGAAAAGGACAATTTATTATCTAAAACAGTTCCCAGATACCTATACTGATCCACACTCTCAACACCCACTCCATTAAAACTTGTTTGCTTACCCTTAATCAGTCTTCTCTTAGAATTAAAATCAGTAGTCATCTCTTTAGTCTTAAGAATATTCACCTGTAAGAAAGCCTCCTGACACCAGCTGGAAAAATAATCAATTACAGGACCGTGCGTGGAGTCTTCCTCACTTAACAAACTAACAATTACAGAATCGTCAGCAAATTTTAAAATGTACCTATTACTAAAAATACTCCTACAACTATTTGTGTACAGAATAAATAAAACAGGAGAAAGGACACAACCTTGAGGCGACCCCGTAGATGACACCAACCATTTAAAGAAACAATTATTTACTTTAACCCTCTGTGTTCTCTGGACAAGAAAGTCTAAAATCTACAAGCATACGATCCAACTCAAATTCATTAATAAGTTTCCTGGATGATGCACTCATTCAACCAGTAAAATGAAGTGTGTAATGATGGACACCTTGCTCCTGTAGCGGAATAGGCGGAGCTATTGGGCACACATGTTGGATTACTTTATTTATTTTGGATTGTTAAAGCAATCGGTAAATTGAGGTGCCGATTTCAGAGGTGCAGGATCCGGATCCGACGTGTTCCGGCACAAATTAAGCCCTGGATAGAGACAAGATTAATTAAATATCACGTTTAACAACTATAGTGAGACACGATCCAGCGATTTATCCTTGATAAACTGTCCGACGTACACTGTTCTCTGGAGCTCAGACGAGCGCATGACAGTGTGTGTGTGTGGCTGTGTGTGTGTATGGTCTTGTGATGTGCGTTTTCAGTGGACGGAGGGCTGTTCAGAAATGCTAGATGAAACACCAGTGTGGACGTGGGTCATTTTCGTTCTAAAATGCCATTTTAAAAGTAAGCTGTGTTAGTGTAAACGGGGCTTGAGTGTGTATTTTTCAAGAGCGGGTTTGCGACGGGGGCGGGGTGGAGGATCGGCGATGTCGGCTCAGCATCGTGATGTCTATCGGCCATCGGCGATGGACAATGGCATCGTCTATCGGCCCAACCCTAAGCTCCGCCCTCTTTTAAAAAGAGCACAATATTGAATTTAAAGCGACAGTCACCAAAACGACACATTTTGGACCAAAGTCTAAAAAGGGTCAGTTTCAGGGAGATACAAAACATGATTTGTGTGGTATTTTGAGCTGAAACTTCACAAACACTCTATAGGGACATCAGAGACTTATTTTAATTCTTGTAAAAAGAGGCATAATGGGCCCACTTTAAAACTTAAACTGGTTTTTCTACTCCACAATATAGGCAAAATCTGACCAGCTATGAATGAAAAAAGGCCTGCAAAAGTGAAAGAATAAATGAAGAGAAATTCTAGACATCTCGACTCCTCTATGCCAGGCATGAACCCACACAAAATAAACATACAGAGCGTGGCTTTGATTAAAGCCTAATATCAACTTGTGTGTGTGTGTGTGTGTGTGTGTGTGTGTGTGTGTGTGTGTGTGTGTGTGTGTGTGTGTGTGTGTGTGTGTGTGTGTGTGTGTGTGTGTGTGACTGAAACTCTCGATCCGTTTGCAGCAAAAGACTCTTGCTTTATTGCTTTGATGCGGCAAATATTGTAGGAAAAGCCACTAAAGTCTCTGTGATCTTTTATTAAAACAGTCAGTCTCGCTGTCTCCATCTGGAAACGCATGCGATTGTGTGCGAGAGATAGAAGAGAGAGAATAAAGCAGACAGGAAGTGAAGGACGACACATGTGAATTTACTCATTGTTCAGTTAGATCTTTAGTAGAGGATGATTGTGATTGTTATAGCCCAATCAAATGCACACTGATTATTACTATACCACCAAACTAACGATATACAGTTGAAGTCTGAATTATTAGCCCTCCTGTATATTTTTCCCCAATTTCCGTTTAATGAAGAGAAGATTTTTTTATTACATTTCTAATCATAATAGTTTTAATAACTAATTTCTAATAACTGATTTATTTTCTCTTTGCCATGATGACAGTACATAATATTTTACTAGATATTTTTCAAGACACTTCTATACAGCTTAAAGTGACATTTAAAGGCTTAACTAGGTTAATTAGGTTAATTAGGCAAGTCATTGTATAACAGTGGATTGTTCTGTAGACAATTGCTTAAGGGGGCTAATAATATTAACCTTAAAATGGTGTTAAAAAAATAAAAACTGCTTTTATTCTAGCCGAAATAAAACAAATAAGACTTTCTCCAGAAGAAAAAATATTATAGGAGATACTGTGAAAAATTCCTTGCTCAGTTAAATATCATTTGCGAAATATTTGAAAAAGAAATTAAATCACTGGAGGGCAAATCATTTTGACTTGTACTGTATATTGGCTACTTTTCATAAACACTAAACTTTAAGCTTAGTGGTTAGTTGGTCATACAGTATTGTAAACGTATTGTAAAAGTAGTCAGGTAATATGTAAACGTGTAAGATAGTCTTACATTTTATTACACTGTAAAAAGTGATTAGCGTGAGTAAACCAATTGCCTAAAAAGTAACAAGTTGACTTTGCAAGTTATCCCATTGTAATTAAACTGTTAAGCTGACTTAATTTTATATTATTATGCTTATTGTACTCAATGTTTTAAAGTCAACTAATCCTTTTTTACAGTGTCAGACAATTTTAGCACATCTGTTTTCAAATAACTGCAATTACTACAATATTACACATTTGATGCTTCATTAAGTGTATAAAATCTACAATTATAGCCTACTGAATTTAGAAGACACACTGGAGTCTGGAAGAGCAGATTTATTTTAGTTACTGTCATTTTGCTAGATACAGAAAAGCTGGAAAAAAACAAGTATAATAAATGTGTATTGGAAAAAGTGATTAGTTTACTTTTGTTTTAAAAAAGTTAATACAATTTGCATAATAATACAAATTAAGTCAACTTAACAATTCCACGTTACAATGGATTTACTTACATTATTTTTGTAAAGTCAACTTGTTTCTTTTAAGGCAATTGGTTTACTTGCTTTAATAAACTAATCACTTTTTACAGTGTAGTTGCACAATGTTGGTTCTGTACTTGAGGGAAATAAAAATGTCAGTGTACCCGTTAGATTTATTCTGGTTATTATATACAGTTATATACCAAATTAAAATTAAATATATGCTTAAAGATGATAAACAAATGAAATTATTCTACAGAAAATTTTACTTTATGTATTTCTTATAGGCAATTTACAATCAATAATGCGTGGATGAATGGATCTTTTGAATTCAATAAAAAATGTAGCTTTTTTATTCGTGGCTTTCTAGTATATCTATTATAATTATTAAATAATTAACTAAAACTCTAATATTTAAAACGCATAAATAAACAGCTTATAATAGTTAAACAAATACAGATTTCTACTCAAATTACTCAAATTATTATTATTATTATAAGTATTCAAATTATATTATTATATACAGTAACTTCATTTCAACTTACATTATTATAACTAGTATCCCACAGTGTTATATAAGCATGCTTAACAAACAAGCAACAAAATCCATTCTATTGAATTTAAATAAAAAAAAAAAAAATCCTAATTATTTAGGTTTTATCTATTGCAACTTATTCAATCAAAAAATAAACCAAAAAAATTAAATACATTTTGGTAACACTTTATAATAACTACACACTATGAATCATCTATTAAGCATTAGCAAATAGTTAATTTATTATCTGTTAAGCATTAACTCCACATTAATAGACATTAGTAGGCGGTTTATAAAATTCTTGACTTATAAGCACATTTATAATGCTTAATAGTTGCATTTTTTTATACTTTAATACTTATTAATTGTTCATTACTAAATTTAGTATTGCATTTTTTACAAACCATTTGTATTTAAGAGTAGTTGGTGGCGTTTAGAATCATTTAGAATGAGTTAGTAAATGATTAATAAACTATTCAAATCAACATTTATATATTTTATTATTCAGGCATATAGTAATGGTTACTATGTATGTTAATAAATGCTTTATTAGCACAACTTCATCCAGTTTTGTGACCTAATCTAAAGTGAGGACTATTTATGCTTTGTAAATCCCTTATAAATGACAATTAAAGGCTCAGTATCAAATAAACAATACATTTTTGTAATCTTATTTAAAAAATAAAATTACTGTAAACTTTAAACATTGCCGAATAACAGGACAGGAGTGCCAAAATACAATTAGAAATAAATACAATTAAATAAAATTGGATAAAACAACAATATATTAATTTAACGATATATTATGATACAACATTTTAAAGCAATTTAGTTAAGTTTAAACTCTACAGTAATTTTATTTTGGATAAGATTGCAAAGATTTATTTTTTTTATTTGATACGGTTTCATTTGTGTATCTTAAAATGAATAGAAATGAATTAAGTCGTTTATTTTCTTGTTCCTGTTTAGAATAGAACTGAGCCTTTAATTGTCATTTATAAAGGATTTGTAAAGCATAAATAGTCCTCACTTTAGATTAGGTCACAAAACTGGATGAAGTTGAGTTAATAAAGCATTTATTAACAAACAAATTAGCTATTACTATGTGCCTGAATAATAAAATATATAAATGTTCATTTGAATAGTTTATTAATCATTTACTTATGCATTCTGAATGATCTTAAAAAAACACCAACAGTTCTTAAATAACTAGTTTGTAAATAATGCAATACTTAAGTCATGGAAAATTAATCATTAATAAAGTATAAAAACACTGTCACCATCACCAGCGATCTAACCACCAAAAACGGCTGGAATACATTCACAAACACATAGGACTACAAATCTGCTGGTTATGGACTACAACTTCATACATGCACTCTGCCCACACACACGTTCCTGATCCTGAC
Source organism: Danio kyathit (assembly GCA_903798195.1). Taxonomy (NCBI): domain Eukaryota; kingdom Metazoa; phylum Chordata; class Actinopteri; order Cypriniformes; family Danionidae; genus Danio; species Danio kyathit. The sequence goes on along the minus strand of LR812538.1, from coordinate 54,318,881 downwards.
TGATTGCAAACACACAGCTGATGCTGCTCAAGTATTGATTATACACACATATATACAGCTCACCTTGAGACACTCAGGGCTGAGTCTTGTCTACTGTTTTAGTGACACTACAACGCGTTTTCCTTTGTCTTGTTTTGCCGTGTTTTTGATCCTTGCCTCGTTTATTTGTTTAATCCTGTTTCCTGCCTGCTTTGCAGTGGTGTAAAGTACTTGAGTAAATGGACTTCGTTACTTAAGTATTTTTTGGCTACTTTGTACTTGTACTGAGTATCAAAAATATAAGCAACTTTTACTCTTTACTTGACTACATTTTTGATTGAATATATGTACTTTTTACTCCACTACATTTGAACGGATGCTCACCGTTACTCATTACATTGTGATTGTGCACGACAAGTCGGCATCTTTATCTACCACAGCTAATTTGTTGGGTAGATGAGGCGATATCGCCATCTGCAGGGTGCTGAAGGTACTGTATGCTATTTATGAGCTAAATCATGTGAACGTGAATTAGCAGCTTGCCTAATACCTGGTGTTTAATTAGCAACATGGCTGCAGACAGTGATGAAGCCAAAGCTTGAATTTATATGTAGTTTACTAAGTTGAAAAATAACAGTGCTCCTCTTTGTTTAATTTTAATACAGAGAAAACATAATTAATCAATTGAAAAACTACTCAAAATAAAAATATTGCCCCCCTCTGATACTGAGAGATGAATCACATCAAAGTCAGCTCTGATTTTTTTTACTACGTTTTACTACTTTTTTTTTTTGATAAATTGTTTGTGCCTGTTTTGAACATTTGAGTTTGACTGAGACTTTTTGTTCTATTTTTTTTAAATATATTTTGTTCTGCCATTTTGAAACATTAAGGTGTTCAATTTAATTTATATATTAGGAAAATTAAACCTTTTTTGGTGTTCTTTGAGCCTACATTCAGTATGAGTAAAATACTTAAAGGTGCAGTATGTAAGTTTGACACCCAGTGGTTGAACTAGGTATTGCACTCCTGGATCATAATAAAAGTACGCTGGGATGCCAGATTGTGTACAGGAGCGAGTGATTTAAACTGTGTTCTAAATAAAAGCAACGACACGCAATAGAGGGAATATTTTCCATATTAAAAGGAGTTTTTGTCCTAACCAACACCTCGAATTGATATATTAGAAATGGCTTCTATTTCTCACAGCTGAACAACAGAAACCTATGACAGCTAGATCACCTCAGGTAAGCCTTGTGTGCTTTATTCTGTGCTAAATGCTAACAATGCGAGTTTGAATTCATTTTACATGGCATTTGTTGCCATATACTGAAAGCAGAAAGTTCACCTCAGATCTTGAAAATACAATAAACCGTCTGAAATTGAACTTTAGAACTAAACACATATGAGTGATTCAGCATCTACATTGATGTTAAAGTGGGTTAACATGTATTAAATAGATTCTAAACCTTACCGTTTCATGAGCGAGTGCATATTCTGTGCTTCTGAAAGGCTGTATTTACATTTCTGCCGTGTTTCGTCTGGTGCAAACAGCCAAATAGCTGATCACTGCCTCTCTCGTCACAACGTGTTGTTAGGACACGCGGTTACAATGTAACCTGCTCACCTAATGTTTACGTTCGTAATATTTATGTAATTTGCTAATTAATAACCTCATGTGGAACTGCATCTGTCTCCCATACTGTTCTTTTTGGTCACGGACGCATACTTTCAGAGTCTTTCTGAATGAATGAATAAAATACGCTGTTTTCCAACAAGGCAACCCAGGGTGCTGACATATAATTGGCTAAACTGGCATCGTGCATGTGAAATTTATCTAAACAAAGACAGCGTTCCGGCACGGAAAACCCATTTTCAAAGCAGAATATCTGACTTCAGCATTGTTTTTCAGTTAAACAAGTATGTTCACTTGGGATGTTTCTTAAATATCTGCACACATATTATGGTATTTTTATGCTTTAGAACAGTCAAAAACTTACATACAGCACCTTTTAAGTTCTTTTAAAATCGAATACTTTAATACTTCTACTCAAGTCTTATTGGAATTGGTGACTTGTAACTTGTAATGGAGTAATTTTTACAATAAGGTATCTGTACTTTTACTCAAGTATGGTTTTCAGGTACTCTTTACACCTCTGCTGCCTTGTGACCATCTGCCTGTTATTTCAACTACGACTCTGGATTGCCCTTGAACATCTGTTTGCCCCTGTATTGACCACTGCTTACCTGACCATGCCAATAAACCTGCATTTGGATCCGAAACCTGTTGTCAGTGTCACATCCCCGGTTACAGAAGACTCAGCCCCATTGTGTGTCTCTGTGCTGCTTAAATGGTGTGTGTAATCAGTCCCTTGACAATCCTCCGGTGGTGTGTGTGCAATCAGTCAGGATCAGGAACATGTGTCTGTGAGCAGAGTGCATGTATGAAGTTGTAGTCCATAACCAGCAGATTTGTAGTCCTATGTGTATGTGAATGTATTCCAGCCATCTTTGGTGGTTAGATCGCTGGTGATCATGACAAACACAATCATTAAGCACAGCCTAAATGTGGTTTTAAGTCAAGAATACAGCATTTGTAGCTGTAGTTATAAACTGCTTACTAACGTCTATAGACGTTAATACTTAACAGATAATGAATTCACTATTTGCTATGCTTAATAAATGATTCATAGTGTGCAGTTATTTTATAGTATTACCAAAAAATTTTCATTCGTTCATTTTCCTTCAGCTTAGTCCCTTTATTTATCAGTGGTCGCCACAGCGGAATGAACCGCCAACTTATCCAGCATATGTTTAACGCAGCAGATGCCCTTCCAGCTGCAACCCAGCACTGGGAAACACCCATACACTCTCGCATTCACAAACACACTCAAACACTAAGGCCAATTTAGATTATTCAATTCACCTATAGCACCTGTGTTTGGACTGTGGGGGAAACCGGAGCACCCGGAGGAAATCCACAAGGGACATGGGATGCAACTGGCTCAGCTGGGGCTTGAACCAGCAACCTTCTTGCTGTAAGGCGAGAGTGCTAACTTGTATTCAGCTTAAAGTGACATTTAAAGGCTTAACTAGTTTAATTAGGCAAGTTAGGGTAATTAGGCAAGTCATTGTATAATCATAAATGTAAATCAAATAGAAATGCTGCTTTCTGTGATTCTCTCCTAAATCTTCTTGTACAAATGGATCAAACAGAGCCACTTATTTCAGCCTCTCGTCATGCAGTGGTGTCCATTTCCTCCAGCTTTCGTCTCGGTGTGTTTGCATGTGATGTGTGTGCGTGTGTGTGTAATCGGACTCTAAGAGCCTCATACGGACTGTAATGTTTCCTGACAGAGTGCAGTTAGAGTATCAGAGCCATCGCCGCTGGCAAACCAGCACACACTGCCTCAGGGCGACCGCCGAGAGCCATTCAGTGTGTGCGAGTGTGTGATTGTGTGTGTGTGAGGTTAAAGTTATTTAAAGCGTCATTATTCTAAACATCACAGGACCGTGATGCCCTTCTGTGAATTCTTGAAGACTGTACAAGTGTTAAAGTGAGTTAAAGGCCGCTCACACACACCAAAGATGATGACTATAAAGTTTTAATAATCTGCTTCTGTGAGAATAAGGAAGCCCACACCACAGCTAGAAAAGCTCTTATATATTCAGTGCGATATTTTGTCTTGTTCTTCGCTTAAGGCTCTGATATTTTGCAAATAAAGCGGTAATAACGTCTTGAATTTGATTGGGGGAGGAATTGAAATTTGAGGTTTAATTGTAGTTTTAATTGTGAACTGTTTGCAAGTAATATTTAACAATTGTGTATTGTTCAAATGTACTACCCTTTCATTATGTTAGAGGCCATTGTTGCCCCATTGACTTCCATTATAACCACATTTTCTGATTGCAAAGGCATGACAGGATACAATTATGCATTCTTGATTGTTGCTGGCTTTCCCTATTGGGAAAAGTAAAATGTTTAATTTTTACTGTTGATCATCAGTTGGCAGCATTAACCCTTTAGACAGGCCTATGCAAAAAAGTTTCTGGCTTTTATATGGAGTTCTGTGGAGTAAAACAGCAGATTATAGTGTGTGCATTTATAAACTTGCTATGTTTTCTGTGTTCTGAGAGGTGAGCTGTTTATATTGATTTTCTCAGACATATCAAGGTAAGTGTGCAAAGGTCTCTCTCACACACACACTCACTATACTCCATATAAAACCCAGAGCTTTATAAGCTTTTTTTTCCACTGCAACTGGTGATCTACAGTAAAATTACAAATTATACCTCTTCCCAACAGGAAAAATCACCAACAATCAAAAATGCATGATTATATGGTGTCATGGCTTTGCAATCCAAAAATATCCCTATAATGAAAGTCAATGGGGCAAAAACAGCCACATACATAATGAAAGGGTAGTAAATTTGCCCAGAGTATATTATTGAATTTTTGATCATTTTCAAAGCATTTTCCCAAAATGTGTGTCAAAATAAGATTTGTAAATAATACAAATTTGACAATAACATCACGAAAGAACATTATCACTGGATGAATATTAAAAAACATTGACAGCCAATAGGATTGGGCGATGACAACCAATTTAGCATCGTACGATGTCTAATGTGAAACATCGCGATGGACGATGGAATCGTCTTCATAGGCGGAGGTGAATGAATTATCTATGAATAACTAAATAATTCATAACGAATTAATTATTTGTAGCCTACCGTTTCAACTACCTGGTCTTTGTTTTACCCATAACCAAATCATAAATAAATAAAGATAAGTTACACACAAATTACCACCTGTCAATCACTTTTTCCGCGGAACTCTGGCATGAGTAGGCAGCGTGCGTGATCTGTGTCAGTCATTTGTTTGGTGTGGTGGATGGCGGAGGGGTGTCGCGGACGAAAGTGAGCGGTGCGGTGGTTGCTCGCGGACAAAAGTGAGCAGCGCTGAGGTGTCGCGGACGAAAGTGAAGAGGGTTGGAGAGTCGCGGAACAAAGTGAAAATGAACAGTGGACAGGGGAGGAGGGCGTTTGAGGAGAGGGATTGGTAAAATGAGGTTCCGGCACAAATTAAGCCCTGGATAGGGACAAGATTAATTAAATATCACGTTTAACAACTATCCACTATCATCCTTGATAAACTGTCCGACGTACACTGTTCTCTGGAGCTCAGACGAGCGCATGACAGTGTGTGTGTCTGTGGCTCTGTGTGTATGTTGATGTGGTCACGTGATGTGCGTTTTCAGTGGATGGAGGGCTGTTCAGAAATGCTAGATGAAACACCAGTGTGGATGTGGATCATTTTCATTCTAAAATGCCATTTTAAAAGTAAGCTGTATTCGTGTAAACGGGGCCTGAGTGTGTATTTTTCACGAGCGGGTTTGCGACTGGGGCGGGGCGATGGATCGCGATGCCGGCTCAGCATCGTGATGTCTATCGGCCATCGGCGATGGCAATGGCATTGTCTATCAGCCCAACCCTAACAGCCAATAAGAATTCTTCCTGCTTTAAAATGCTCATGCATATACTACTAGACAACAAAACTACGCAGTAGGGGGCCGATCACACCGAAAACGCAAGATGATTGTAGAATGAAAAAGACACGACTGACATAACGCACTTTTTCCGCTCAGAGTTGACATTTCTTTAACGGCAAAAATGCAAGTCGCGCAGACCGCATAAGCAGCATTGTCATGTTCAAGAAACCAGTGTGAGATGTTTTGCGCTTTATGACGGTGTGTTATCCTGTTGGAAGTAGCCATCAGAAGATGGGTACACTGTGGTCACAAAGGGATGGACATGGTCAGCAACAATACTTAGGTAGGCTGTGGCGTTGACACGATGCTCAATTAGTACTAATGAGCCCAAAGTGTGCCAAGAAAATATCCCCCACACCATTACACCACCACCAGCCTGAACTGTTGATACAAGGCAGGATGGATCCATGCTTTCATGTTTTTGATGGCAAATTCGGACCCTACCATCCGAATGTCACAACAGAAATTGAGACTCATCAGAGCAGGCAACGTTTTTCCAATCTTCTATTGCCCAATTTTGGTGAGCCTGTGCGAATTGTAGCCTCAGTTTCCTGTTCTTAGCTTACAGGAGTGGCACCGGGTGTGGTCTGCTGCTGTAGCCCATCCGCCTCAAGGTTGGACATGTTGTAAATTCAGAGATGCTCTTCTGCAGACCTCGGTTGTAACGAGTGCTTATTTGAGTTACTGTTGCCTTTCTATCAGCTCCAACCAGTCTGGCCATTCTCCTCTGACCTCTGGCATCAACAAGGCCTTTGTGCCCACAGAACTGCCACTCACTGGATATTTTCTCTTTTTCGGAGCATTCTCTGTAAACCCTAGAGATGGTTGTGCATGAAAATCCCAGTAGATCAGCAGTTTCTAAAATACTCAGATCAACCCGTCCGGCTCCAACAACCATGCCACGTTCAAAGTCACTTAAATCACCTTTCTTCCCCATTTTGATGCTCGGTTTGAACTGCAGGAGATCATCTTGACCATGTCTACATGCCTAAATGCATTGAGTTGCTGCCATGTGATTGGCTGATTAGAAATTTGCGGTAACGAGCAGCTGGACAGGTGTAACTAATAAAGTGGCCGGTGAGTATATATTGCAACATGAACAAATATAATTAGCTCAATTTGGAAAGATTACATTGATTTAGATTGACTGAGATGACTTTTTCTACACAGTGCATCTCAATAAATTATAAATTACAATCAAACATAAATAAATAAACAGTGCTTTATGGTTTTCTGGGGAGTCGAACAGTATTCGAGTACAGAAATTGAAGAATCAAATGTGAAATATCATGATCATCACTGTATAAATAATAAAAATTATAATCAATCATAACTTTATCTTGTGATCTTTAATAATCTAATCCTGCGATGTGACTATTGCAGATACACACATTGCGATATCGATGCTCAAACCATATATAGCTCAGCCCTACTGCACAGCATGCACCCTATACTAAACAGAGAAATACTGTCTGTTGTTTGGACGTGAATATAGTTATCATTATTGGTCTATTACCCATCAACTCATACACACACTCACACACACTGTTGGCATGTTAATGTAACAGCGCAGCAGTTGTATTATTCTTCCTGTAATAATTCTGCTCTTTTTTTTTGGTGAATAATTTAGGATTCTGTGTGTGTGTTTGAATTATTCAGATGTTTAAAGGCTGTGAAGTCGAAACAGTTTGTTCCTTTTTCTCCAACACTAATGAGCTAATGACCTCCAGGCCTCTGTGTGTGTGTGTGCGTGCATGCGTGTGTGTGTGTGCGTGTTGGTCAGCAGTCTAGTGTCTCTCTGTCTGATGATGATTAGCTCTTCTCTCCCACTGAAGGTCACGACTTTCCGCCTTCATACACTTATTTACGTGTCTATCTGGAAATAGACACACCATAGACATCAACTGTTAATATAAAGTTCATCATAATGACCACAGACTTACGCAAAACCAAAGATTACAAGCAATTATTTTGGGGTTTTGAAATTTTCATTCACAAACTAAAGCAAAACCTAAACATATTATGTGTTCGATTTTACTTCTGAAAATTCTTAATAGGGATTTTTTTAAAGAAAGTAATTTTTTAAACATCAACATAGGAAAATATGGTACCTTATAATGCAGAAAACAAATTATTTTTAATTCTCCTTTAAAATCTCCTTGCTCTGTTAAGCATAACAGGAAATATTTGAAAAATAATTTAATAATTTATATACTCACACTGGCCACTTTATTAGGTACACCTGTCCAATTGCTCGTTAATGCAAATTTCTAATCAGCCAATCACATGGCAGCAACTCAATGCATTTAGGCATGTAGACATGGTCAAGACAATCTGATGCAGTTCCAACCGAGCATCAGAATAGGGAAGAAAGATGATTTAAGTGACTTTAAACGTGGCATGGTTGTTGGAGCCAGACTTGCTGCTCTGAGTACTATAGAGACTGCTGATCTACTGGGATTTTCATGCACAACCATCTCTAGGGTTTGCAGAATGCTCTGAAAAAGAGCAAATATCCAGTGAGCGGCAGTTCTGTGGGCGCAAATGCCTTGTTGATGCCAGAGGTCAGAGGAGAATGGCCAGACTGGTTCAAGCTGATAGACAGACAACAGTAACTCAAATAACCACTCGTTACAACCGAGGTCTGCAGAAGAGCATCTCTGAACACACAACACGTCCAACCTTGAGGCGGATGGGCTACAGCAGCAGGAGACCACACCCGGTGCCACTCCTGTCAGCTAAGAACAGGAAACTGAGGCTACAATTCGCACAGGCTCACCAAAATTGGACAATAGAAGATTGGAAAAACGTCTCGAAAATGAGTCTCGATTTCTGCTACAACATTCGGATGGTAGGGTCAGAATTTGGCATCGACAACATGAAAGCAGGGATCTATCCTGCCTTGTATCAGCAGTTCGGGCTGGTGGTGGTGTAATGGTGTGGGGGATATTTTCTTGCCATACTTTGCCACAGCCTACCTGAGTATTGTTGCTGACCATGTCCATCCCTTTATGTCCACAGTGTACCCATCTTCTGATGGCTACTTTCAGAAGGATGTGCACATTGAGATGAAGGGATATCGATGGTTCACATGAATCGTTCATAAAAGAGATTCATTCACAAAAGAATCGCTCCCTCAGTTAGCATTAGAAGTGAAAGCAGGAGAGGGGGTGTGTTTCAGGACACGGATTAGATCAAATTTAACAGGGAGGGAGGACAATACTTTACATGCACACAAACACATGCTCTTTGTTGGCAATGCCCGTACGGTCACTTAAGAAAAGTGATTTATTCAAATAAAAATAAAAATTTTTTAATTGCATACTGACCACTAGGAAAACTCCCGATCATAGACATATGTACAGTTGAAGTCAGAATTATTAGCCCCCTTTTGATTTGTTTTCTTTTTTAAATATTTCCCAAATTATGTTTAACAAAGCAGGGAATTTTTCACAGTATGTCTGATAATATTTTTTCTTCTAGAGAAAGTCTTATTTGTTTTATTTGTTTTTTATTTAGTTTTTAATTTTTTAAACATAATTTTAGGGTAAAAATTATTAAAAAAATTATTAAAAATTATTTAAAAATCTTCTCTCCATTAAACAGAAATTGGGAAAAAAAATATAAACAGGGGGGCTAATAATTCTGACTTCAACTCAACTGTATACATGTGTGTATATCTCTGGCTCCGGGTGGCCAGTCCTCCACTGCACCTTGGTCCTACAGTCATTTCAAAGGAGCGCGACCCTGTACCAAAATGCCAGCTCTATGGACACATTCCTTACAATAGACAACAATAGCATAGGCGACATCTAATGTAAATATCTATGCATACCATTAATGAGGAAGTAGTATGTCCCAATGCTTGCATACTCATCTGTTAAACACTCCAATGTACTTTTATTCAGAAAAAAGTACATACTTGGAATACATAGTAGATATACAATACCTGACAAAAGTCTTGTCGTTGATCCCATTTGTCAGAGCAACAAATAATAACTTTGGAAAAGTGGCAGAAGATTGATTTTTCTGATGAATCGTCTGTTGAACTGCATCCCAATCATCACAAATACTGCAGAAGACCTATTGGAACCCGCATGGACCCAAGATTCTCACTGAAATCAGTCAAGTTTGGTGAAGGAAAAATCATGGTTTGGGGTTACATTCAGTATGGGGGGTGAGAGAGATCTGCAGAGTGGATGGCAACATCAACAGCCTGAGGTATCAAGACATTTGTGCTGCCCATTACATTACAAACCACAGGGGAGGGCAAATTCTTCAGCAGGATAGCGCTCCTTCTCATACTTCAGCCTCCATATCAAAGTTCCTGAAAGCAAAGAAGGTCAAGGTGCTCCAGGATTGGCCAGCCCAGTCACCAGAAGTGAACATTATTGAGCATGTCTAGGGTAAGATGGAGGAGGCATTGAAGATGAACCCAAAGAATCTTGAAGAACTCTGGGAGTCCTGCAAGAACGCTTTCTTTGCCATTCCAGATGACTTTATTAATAAGTGATTTGAGTCATTGCAGAGATGTATGGATGCAGTCCTCCAAGCTCATGGGAGTCAGACACAATATTCAGTCTTTTTCCACTGCAGCATGACTTTATATTCTATACTGGACATTGTCTAAGCAAAGTCAGACCTTACTGTCCTAATTAAATCATTAAAAATCAAGACATGATCATATTTTATTTTAGTAAAATAAGCATAATCTAGAGACCTTTGCCTTTATGAACCACTTCTGATACCAAATGATCAACTAGAAGTCAAGTTATTATTTGTTGTTTCTAAAACATGGATAGGAGACAACACTTTTGTCAGGCAGTGTAATATAAGCAGGCAAATTGAGACGCAGCAACAGTTTGTTAACAATTTAAAGTAACTTACTCTTTTAATTCATCCAAATCATCATGGGCCTTAGGAAAAGGTGGATAATGACTGTAAACAAACTTCATAGCATTTTTTTTTTTGTCACCTTTGAGGACGTTTATTGTGAAATCAGGCCGCAGCGGGACTTTGGATCATGTCTTTAGGTCTGTCTGAGTGAGTTGGCAGTCAATGACAGATGACGCTGATCATTTTCTTAAGCGCTCCAATCCCAGCAGGCTGGAGTCTCAAGACATTATTCAATTACGGATGAGAGTGTTATTATGTTTCTGTCTGTGTGTGTGTGTGTGTGTGTGTTAGCACGAGGCATTACACTAATGTTTGTCCATGCATGGCTCTTAGCCCGACGGGCGGCGAAACAACACGCTAATAATGACAACAACACACACAAACTCTCGTGTACATGTGCACACGCTCTCACATAGACTCGCGTTGGTCTGTTTTCATGCAGCTGGACTCCAACAGGCCCAAGCGTGAAATCCTTGACTCCCAGAATACAATGGGGCGGCTGTGTGGTGCATGCTGGGAAGGGGTCTTCATGACAAAAGAGCAGAGTGGCGGCAGCTGCCTGTGTCTCTCTGCTCAACCGCTAACACACACAGATGCACACACACACAGACAGACAGACACACGCTCCAGCTCCGCTATGGCCCTGCAGGGTGTCCAACCAGCTGCCCGTCAGTCTTTGTGTGCGTCTCTGTGTGTGTGTTTATATGCGTCTGGCTGCAGGGCGTAAAAATGAAATTAAGTCAGTGCTAATCAATAATCAATAATCAGAAATAAATGCTGGACATTTTTTCATTGCGGGATGTTAATGTTTGGGGTGTTCTCAAGCAGTGACTTTTAACTAGGACTACATGCACACCCTAATTTAAAACAAATAAATCTAAACTATTATACTATTATTATTAATAATAAAGAAAGGCACGGTGGCTCAATGGTTAGCACTGTCGTGCTAGCAAGAAGGTTGCTGGTTCGAGTACCGGCTGGGCAAGTTGGCATTTCTGTGTGGAGTTTGGATGTTCTCCTCATGTTGGTGTGGGTTTCCTTTGGGAGCTCCGGTTTGGCCCGCAGTCCAAACACATGCACTATAGGTGAATTGAATACACCCAATTAGCTGTAGTGTATGTGAGTGAATGTAAGAGTGTATGGGTGTTTCCCAGTACTGGGTTGCAGCTGGAAGGGCATCTGCTGTGTAAAACATATGCTGAATAAGTTGGTGGTTCATTCCACTGTGGCGACCACTGATAAATAAGAGACTAAGCTGAAGGAAAATTAATGAATATATTACTATTATAATATATTATATAATAATAATAATAAAAGTTAAAATATATTTCATGTAATATATCAAATTAAAGTGATTATTTTCATCCAGGGTTACGTGTAAATTAAAATGTAATAAAATAAAGTGTAATAAAAAAAAGTTAAAATATGTCTCAAAACAAAAATAAATAAATACATATAATAGAATAAATAAATATATAGAATAAAATATTTTACAGCCATGGGTACATCTACACCAAACAAGAAAATATTATAAAATAAAATAAAAGAATATTAGATCCAATTATATATTTTCAGACCTAACATAAATAGATAAATAAATAAATAAATAAATAGATAGATAGATAAATGTATAAATAAATAGATAAATAAATAAATATATAAATAAATAGATAAATAAATAAACAAATAGATAAAAAGATAAATAAATTAACAAACAAATAAATAAATAAATAGATAGATAAATAAAGATAAATATAAATATAAATAAACAAATATATAGATAAACAGATAAATAAAAAAATAAAGATATTTAGATAAATAAATAAATAAATAGATACATAAATAAATAGATAGATAAATAAATAAACAGAAAAAAATAGATACATATATAAATAAACAAATAAGTAGATAGATAGATAGATAAATAAAGATAAATAAAAAAAAAATAGATAAATAAATAGATAGTTAGATAAATAGATAATAAATAAATAGATAGATAAATTAATAAAGTAGATAAATAAATAAAGATAAATAGATAAATAAATAAAAATATAAATAAATAAAAATATAAATAAACAAATAAATAGATAGATAAATAAATAGATACATAAATAAATAAATAGATAGATAGATAGATAGATAGATAGATAGATAGATAGATAGATAGATAGATAGATAGATAGATAGATAGATAGATAGATAGATAGATAGATAGATAATAAATAAATAAATAGATAAATTAATAAAGTAGATAAATAAATAAACAACGATAAATAGATAAATAAATACAAATATAAATAAATACATAAATAGATAGATAGATAAATAAATAGAAATTAATAAATAAAGTAGATAAATAAATAAACAAAGATAAATAGATAAATAAATACAAATATAAATAAATAAATAGATAGATAGATAAATAAATAGATAAATTAATTAATAAATGAATAAATTAGATAAATAAATTAATAAATAAAGATAAATAGATAAATAAATAAAAATAAATAAAAATTAATAAATAAATAAAAATATAAATAAATTAATTAATAGATAAATAAATAAATAAAAATATAAATAAATAAATAAATAAATAAATAAATATAAATATAAATAAATAGATAAACAAATAAAAATATTAATAAATAGATAAATAAAAATATATATAAATAAATAAATAAATAATCCTAGAGTGGAGATATAATCATTCAGATGTCCTTTTTTCTTTTGACTGATTTGCATAAAAAAAAAGTTTTTGTTTGGAGAAATAACAATCACTTTGATTGACACAATCAAAACAAATTAAGCTGTAAAGTAAATGGGTCTAATTAGACGCAAATGCTCTTTCAGCCGATTCTCCCTAAAATTAAGAATAATTTTTTTGGTTAGATTTTCATAATATTACCAGATGACGCTTCATGACAACCATAATATTTGGTAAAATTGCTGAAACATAATTTTTACATTTTATAATATTCATTTCTTAATTTTCCTTTGGCTTAGTCCCTGATTTATCAGGGGTCGCCACAGCGGAATGAACCGACAACTACTCTGGCATATGTTTTACGCAGTGAATGCACTTCCAGCCTCAACCCAGCACTGGGAAAGTTTATAATATTAAAAAAATAAAGCTAAATCTTGCTGAAAACATAATATCAATCAGTTTTTCTCTCAACTACACCGACTGCATATGCATCACTTCCCCTCTGGCCAGCATGAGCCCTGAAGGTCAAAGGTCACGCTGGGCTAAAGGTCATCAGTAGGTAGCAGTCAGTGGGTTAGATGCAGGTGTTCGTGGGCAGCTGTGACCTTAGAGAAAGTGCTTTGTAACACGACAGAGAGACCAAATGTGACATCTCGAGACCAGAATATAACTTATACTTGATGGGTGGAGTCTTTTCATGTGGACCAATCAGAAAACATCTACCAACCTTTAAGAACCTCCTAGCAACCATCCAAAGATGGCCTTAGAACACTTTTCCAAGATTTCCTGAAACAATTGAATACTGTTATACAGCAAAGATGCATAACATTATCAGGCTGTCAGTCATTTTAATGCCAACTAATTGGCAAAATTCTTCCAGTGCACTGAAACGTTAGCGCCCTGAAAAGTCCAACAATGCACCGCAAAAATCAGGGTGCATCGATACTCACTATTCGCCCTTAATGGAAGTTCGGAACCACAAAATATGAATTACGTGACCCGAAATCATCAACCGTAACGACAAAAGAGAGACGTTTTTCTAAATAAAATCCATTATTTATTTATTTCTAACTTTAAAAATCTAGCAAACATTTATATTTGTTTAATAGTTGCTTTTATATTAAATTATTTAGCTATAATTAACTTTTTAAAACTTGATCAAATAAATATAGGAAAATGATTAGTTCTGCTGTTGTTTTCATAAATTCCTTGTTTGATGATGTACAATGAGGATGTTCTCAAGTCACACTCAGTAGCTACATTTCCATCCACCTACAGTATTTTTATGTGCATTTTTGGTTTGCACATAAAAAAAACGATTGATGGAAACGCCAAGATGCGCATAAATTTTGAAAATGCGCATAAAAAACATATGCGCATAACTGAGTAGGATAAACTTTTTATTCGATGAGATGCGCATAAACTACGATGGAAACACTTTTACCGAACAAATTCCAGTATGTGCATTAAAAAAAGGTCATATGATTTTGTTATAAGAGATCATGTGATGATGAAAATGTGTGTGGATGGATAAACCAGCAGGCTGAGCACATTATAAACCATCTGAAATGTTGTTTTGGTCATTCTAAAATGCCTTAACCGTTTCAGTATTAGTGTTATTATATTATTAATGACCTCCAGAATCAAGAGCGTCTGTGCTCCGCGTCTCACGCCTTCAAACGCCACCGCGAGTTCACTGCGTGTCAGGATTGCCTTCTGAGGCGCAAGTCATTTATTAAATGAAGAAAAGATTCACGCAGCTTCTCCTACTGCAGCAAATTCCGTTTTTACTGTTGATATTTGGCGCCAGATAGTCAGGAAGTGACGATTTTGTTCTCTTTGACTCATTGGATGGAAACGCTGCTTTATTCGCACGTCTTTTATGTGATAATTCAGTTCTGCACATTCGCATTTTTGGATGGAAACATAGCTAGTGTCAGCAGACTGCACACCACACACCTGCTGATTAGTCAATATAGCAGCATTTTTTTATGACACTGTATAACAATAATTAATATTTTTACAGTACTGTGACAGTTGGGTTTAGGGTTGAGGTGGGGGTAGGCGTTAAAAAAATACAATTTATTGGGTAATTTAATAGATAGCATAAATAATACTCAGCGCAACTACTGATTTTATGTACTGTGACGGTTGGGTTTAGGGTTGGGGTGGGGGTAGACATTAATAAAATACAATAAGTGAGCTTTATTTATAAACTAATTTCGAGAGGATCACGTGCTTATGATTTACCGCAGCCAGTCTCGCATTAGCTAATCATGATCTTCCATATGATTCCTAAGTTACTATAAATAACCACAGTCTTCAGTCCACATTTATCTTCGTCTGGAGGAAACCCCCCTTCCCCCCATTCTCCTCCTTTACCATAGATCGGGCAGCACAGCGGCCCAGTGGTTAGCACTGTTAGCCCCACAACAAGAACACTGCCGGCCCTGGTCCCCGCCAGGCCGGTGGGTGTTTCTGTGAGGAGTTTGTACATTCTCCCCGTGTACGCGTGGGTTTCCCCCACGTTCTCCGGTTTCCTCTCACCATCCAAAGATATACATAACGCATAACAGATTTAGCAAATCAGGTACTTGTCTAGCTCCCTTCTTTCTCAAGTGTTCCCCTAGATACTGCAGTCGGAGAGTTTTTGAGATCCACCTGAGCTCAAGCTCCCCTCTCGCTCTGCGAAAGGGAGGGAGCCCTGGGCTCGAGGATCCCTTGAGCTCAGGGCTCTCTCCCGGGACAGCATGCCAAACAAGCTTTTGATAGATCATCAGCTAAGCGTGAACTCTTGAAATGGGAAATTTAATAAATAGTATAAATAATTATTGTTAACTTCCGGCTGCCATATCCGATCTAGCAACAACCATTATGATATGGGTAGGGATAAGGTTTTATCGGTACTACTACTTTTATCGATACCACTTATCGGTTCGGTACTTTAACGGTTCTCTTATCAGTACTTTTTGTAGTGTTTTTTTTTGTAATGTTGTCAACAAATTGAACAGAATTAACAACACTTTATTTTATTACTAGGTTTTAAATAATTGTAAAACAAATAAATAAAAAAATTTCCTGTTAAAGAATGTACAATGCTTTGAAGGAAAATGACTCTGAGTTTAACCATTCTTCTGGAGAAAAATCAACATGTTTGCTTTTTCTGGCGGAAGTCGGGTTCTTGCATGTTTTCTTGTGCTCCCAGCAGTTGAAAATACTTTCTTTGAGTTGCAAAATGCAGTTTAATAATCAGCTGGATATGCTCAGATTAGCCTATTATCTGTTAACCAAAGGGACGCATTTCCAAATGTTTAATGCTATCTGTTGTTCCAATATACGGTTAAAATATATATTTTTATTTAGTAGTTTTTAAGTTTTGCTCCATAAATGTGCAAATTTGTTAACTCGCGGAGCAGCAACACGTGCAATTAGAGACACATCCTATTTTACCGAAGAAAAAAAGAGGTGAAAAAATTGCTGGTCACAGTTTGACAGATGAGTTGATGTCAAATCAGCCTAGAACTGTGAGGGCTTTTAAACTTGATGTGCTCGCCGTTGTACGCGGAAACACAAGCATTTCTCATGTGAGATTGCCAACTGTGCAGACGAATATCAAATATCGCAAATTAGAAAAGGTTGTTCAGTTAAATGATGCTACTGTAAGTAATGTTTATTCAGCAATAATTCTCCAGTACCAATCGCAGAACCATTAACGTCAGAGCTTATCGATACTTCGGTCTTTTATATTTTAGCACCGATACCGATAAAGTACCGAGTTTCGGTACCCATCCCTAGATATGGGGATGGTTAGGAGGCCATGATGGATAGAGGCCAGTGGGCAAATTTGGCCAGGGTGCAAGGGTTAAACCCCTACTCTTTTTCAAAGGACATCCTGGGATTTTTAATGACCACAGAGAGCCAAGACTTCGGTTTAACGTCTCATCTGAAAGACGCTGCTCACTGAGCAGTATAGTGTCTCCTTTACTATACTGGGGCGTTAGGACAAAGACAGACCGCAGGTTGAGCGCCCCTGCTGGTCTCACCAACTTCTGGCAACAGCCTAGCTTTCCCATGTGGTCTCCCATCCTACCAGGCGCAGCCCTGCTTAGCTTCAGTGGGTGACCATGTGAGAGTTGCAGAGCTAGCTTCTGGTTTCATGGTTTACTTGTGGCACTATGGGTTGGAGGATTGGGGCATGTATACATGTATGCCGCCGGCTAGGTCTCTGCAACTCTCACATGGTCGCCAACTGAAGCTAAGCAGGGCTGCGCCCGGTCAGTACCTGGATGGGAGACCACATGGGAAAGCTAGGTTGCTGCCGGAAGTAGTGTTAGTGAGGCCAGCAGGGGCCTGCGGTCTGTGTGGGTCCTAATGCCCCAGTATAGTGACGGGAACTCTATACTGCTCAGTGAGCGCCGTCTTTCGGATGAGACGTTAAACCGAGGTCCTGACTCTCTGTGGTCATTAAAAATCCCAGGATGTCCATCGAAAAAGAGTAGGGGTTTAACCCCGGCATCCTGGCCAAATCTGCCCACTGGCCTCTGTCCATCATTGCCTCCTAACTATCCCCATATCATAATTGGCTTCATCACTCTGTCTCCTCTTTCACCAATCAGCTGGTGTGTGGTGTGCGGTCTGGCGCAAAATGGCTGCCGTCGTGTCATCCAGGTGGATGCTGCACACTGGTGGTGGATGAGGAGATTTTGACTTTGAGTGCCCAGAAAAGCGCTCTATAAATGTAAGGAATTATTATTATTATTATACAGTAGGGGAGTATATTTGGTGGTGATAGATCCACGGTCAGTGTATCTTTTGGTCATTAGATTTTCATTTTAAAAACAGATATTGAAAAACAAAAAACGAGTCATTATTTTATTTTCGTTTTAAACTCAAAAGACACAAATTAAAATACAATGCGTTTTTTAATTTTAAAACGAAAATCAAAAAACAACTTGTTTTTCTTTTTCATGGTGAAAAACAGAAAAGCTAAATTCAAAAATGATTTGATTTAAATTTTTTATTTCGAATAACAAAAAATAAAATCACCAGAAAACAAAAACGAATTAAGACTTGTTTTTTTATATTCCGAAACCAGATAGGCCGACTTATTCACGGTGAGGCAATGCTGCCACACACAGGCTAGCCTGCTATAGGCTATTATTTTTTTCCACTTAATAATGTTATAAAAGGTATTTTCTTGTGATAACAGGATTTTGTTAATACATATTTTCCTCATTAAAGCCGGTTATATGGAACAACATAATTGACGATATATGCATTATTTGCATTGCACTGCAATCCAGAATTGGGAAACACTCATACACTACGGCCAATTTAGTTCATCCAATTCACCTATAGCGCATGTCTTTGGACTGTGGGGAAACAGAAGCACCCGGAGGAAACCCACGCCAACACGAGGAGAACATGCAAACTTCGCACAAAAACGCCAACTGACCCAGCCAGCACTCGAACCAGCGACCTTCTTACTGTAAGGCGACAGTGCTAACCACTGAGCCACCGTGTTGCCCCTCCAATAAACAATGTTAAAAAAAGAAAAAGAAACACACTCATAGTTCCATCCTAAAACTCACAGCATTGAGCAAATCACTGAGTGTCTGACTGGTCGAACAGTGGAGGAAACATTTCACATCTACTGCACTTGCAATCTGAAATATGAGAAACTATTTGATTTTGAAGGAAAAGACAACTTAACCTTTAAATATAAATAAATCTAAGTCAAACTCGCTCACTGAAGCGGAAAACATCGTTGGCAAGTACAAGTTGGAACGATTTGCAGTGTCAGTCCGCTGCTGTTTGTGTAGAAAGATGTCAGATAAAAGCTTCAGCAATCAACCACCCAGATGCAAAGTTTAGCATTCACAATTATTCCTCTCAAAGACGTCCTGCGGTTATCAGCACTCAGCATCGCTGCACAAACACCGCTTTTTACTGTGTGTGAGAAACGAGAGGTCAGAACTTCAGAAATGTGTTGGGTTAATAATTACGCTGATTGTTTTATGCACGAGTTTATTCTGGTCATGGGACGGTGTCTCCGTGTGGGCCGGTTCTGGGCTCGTTGCCGTCGGTTACAGCTGTCCACCTGCCAATCAGACGTCAGAGTGCGAGTGTGTGTGCGTGTCAGTGCTGTGTGACAGTATAATTATGAGGCTCGCTGCAGGCCATCGCAGGCCTATAACAGACGTTTATCGATCGTTCGGCAGAACGAATTTATCAATGTCCAGACTGCGGGACACACTCACACACACACACACTGAGTTCAGAGCGTCTGACCCCTCACACGTCAGATGGATGGATGCTGGAATGAGACTTTATTAGAAAGCAAGACTTTACTGAAGTTTTGACAAGACAAACTGTGTGTGTGTGTGTGTGTGTGTGTGTGTGTGTGTGTGCATGTGTGTTTTGATTGCCAGTTTAAATTGAACTTTAACCCCATCAAACACCCTACACATAGTCAGAAAGGTCAAAGGTCAGCATTTGTGACAACATTCATAGGACAAATATACAATAAAGATCAAAACTTATAAACACTTGATTTCTTTCAGGAATAATACAGTCATTATTCAAAATTGAAAGTAATTAGTTGAGGCCACATAATGCAGGACATCACTAGTCTCTCACAGACATCACTAGTCATGTATTGATCCTTTAGTATACAGTACATGTATTTGTATACTCAATTCTGCTACAGAAAAGAATGACTCTTCACCTCCAACTCCAACATACTTTAGCAGGGTTTCTGCAGGTTTCACCAAGTCAAATTTAAGACTTTTTAAGAGCTTTTTAAGACAATTATGAATGAAATTTCAGACTTATACAGGGCTAAATGTTAAGCTAATATTAATGCTAAATGATTTTTTTCTAATAGCATGGTTGGGCCAATGAAAAAAAGATTTACTTTTTTACATTTACTTGCTTCATCAAAACAATTTTAATTTGGTTATTTCTTAACCACATACTTTAAATGTGTCAAAACAAGCTAAATCTAGTTTAAAGGGCACCTATGATGAAAATCATCTTTTGTAAGCTGTTTGGACAGAACTGTGTGTAGGTATAGTGTGTCCACAGTCATATTGGAGTGATAGAAACACAATAAGTCTCTTTTTTTAATTTCCTGATGTTAAAATAGGATCCACATCCCTCCCATTTTGAGGCCGACCACAACGTAACATAGGAGTGCAGTTTCCCCACCCACTGAATTGATTGACAGCTGCATATTAACATGTCTCCGTAGTAACAAGTATAATCATATCAACAAGACAAAGTGCGCGGAAAGCAACTGAATTAAAAGATCTGTTCAGCTCTCTGTGATCATCAATCATCATCAAATGTGATCAAGAATGAGTTTTACAAGTTTGTTTACAAGTGTATCCTGTCACATTTGCCGAGCAAAAACAGTGCAAAGTTAAACAAGCGCACTGTGTGTGTGTCTGTGTGTGCGTGAACTTTGTAACGACATTGTGTGTGACTCATCATTGCAACTCCACAACAAATACATCAAATAATCATTGGGAATGTTCTTACTGTATTATTTCTTACAAACGTTATGTGAGATCTGCTTCCTTTATTTCTGTCACTGGGCGGGGAGAACCAGCACTAAAGGCACAGGCAACAAAAACAGCTACATTGTGTTCAGAGCAGAAAATCCAACATTCTGAAAGCTATTATAAATAATCTGATGGCTGTTATGAGCTGAAAATTTACAGACACATTCTGGAGACACAAAAGACTTATCTTAAATCTTGAGAAAGGGGTAAAATAGGTGACCTTTAAAAAAAAAATTACAAGTCTTAAAAACTATAATAAACTAAATGTATGCACATCAGTCTGTGTAAATACATGGAGAACTTTTAAACAAATGTTATTGTAAGTAGGCATGGGACGATAACCAGTTTCAAGGTTTACCGTGGTTTGGAAAATTCAAGGTTTTAAAACCTCAAAAAAATTCTGTCAGTTTTGTTTTTTTAACAGCTACTTCATTTAGTTTTTAACCTTTTAAACGCACATCGTTAAAGGTGCAGTATGTACATGTGCAGTATGCAAGTTTGACACCCAGTGGTTGAACTAGAGATTGCATTCCTGGATCAAAACAAACACAAGCGCAGGTTGCCAGATTGATGATTAACAGTAGCGAGTCTCGAGCCTAAAGGTTGATTTAAGTTGTGTTCTAAATAAAACCAACAGCAGGTGACAGAAGAAATATTTTCCATATTAAAAGGAGTTTTTGTTCCAACCAACACCTCGAATTGATATATTAGAAATGGCTTCTATTTCTCACAGCTGAACAACAGGATAAAGGACAATGATTATGTTGGGTAAACCACATGTGCTTTATTCAGTGTT
The DNA here is from genome assembly GCA_903798195.1 of Danio kyathit. Taxonomy (NCBI): domain Eukaryota; kingdom Metazoa; phylum Chordata; class Actinopteri; order Cypriniformes; family Danionidae; genus Danio; species Danio kyathit. Next base: position 54,297,389 of record LR812538.1, on the reverse strand, counting down.
AAATGCTAATAATGGGAGTTTGAATGCCATTTACATTTATTGCCATACTACTGAAAGCAGCAGCAGATAGTTCACCTCAGATCTTGAAAAAAAAATAAACCCTTTGAAATTGAACTTCAGAACTGAGACTCAGTGTAAGTCAACACATAGTAATTCGGCATGTACACTTAATAATGTTAAAGAGGTTTAATATGTATTAATTAGATTATAAGTCTTACCATTTCATGAGTGAGTGCACGTATATTCTGTGCTTCTGAATGGCTGTGCTGAAATTTCTGTCGTATTTTGTCTGGTGCAAACAGCCAAATTGCTTATCACTGCAAATCTTGTCATGCAGCATGTTGTTAGGACACGGGGTTACGGTGTAACCTGCTCACCTAATGTTTACATTCATAATATTTATATTATTTGATAATTAATAACCTCATGTGGAACTCTCTGAATCTGCGGCTCATTTTGGAGTCTGCTACTGTCCACCGGAGGTCGCATTTCGGTCGCGAGCACATGCTTTGAGAGCCTTTCTGAATGAAATACGCTATTTTCCACAAAGGCAACCCGGGGTGCTGAAATATAATTGGCTAAACTGTCACTGGGTGGGTTAAAAGAACCAAAAAAGAGACAGACGTTCTGTCAGGTAACACACATTTTCAAAGCGGAATATCTGACTTCAGCATTGTTTTTCAGATAAACAAGAATGTCCACTTAGCATGTTTCTTAAATATCTGCAAACATATTATGGTATTTTTATGCTTTAGAAGAGTCAAAAACTTACATACAGCACCTTTAAGTGATGCACAGACATAAATTTAGGTTTATTTACGTATTATTTGTAGTAATTTTTATTAATTAAACCAAGAACATAAAGTATTTTTAGAAACATAAGAGCATTTGCATGCAACTTGTAGCTGCCAGCTTCTTGCATCTGTGTTTTCTTTTTCCAGGCAGAAAAAAAAACCTTTCTGTGATTGGTCATGTTTCTCGCTCATTTGTTTTACTATATTTCGATTTGCAGCAAATTGAAAATACTGTATTTTACTGGCACCAAGAAGATATTTCCCACAATGCAACTTTAAAATACAGCGACATTCTGCATAACTGTCCTACAGTAAAATACTGATCATTTTACAGTTAAATAAAGTGTGATTGTACAGAAATGTACAGAAATTGTTAAAGGGGTCGCCCAGAGTGTATTTTTAAGGCTTGGTTGTGTTTATGGGGTGCAAAGCAATGTGTGCTCATGCTGCACTTGTAAAAAATCACGTAATTTTTTTCATATATCTTACTTTGATTATATACAGCTACTCAGCTAACATAAAAATGACTGTCATATTTCCTAGTTCCTCTGTAAGGCCCACCCTCAAGAGGCTCTGATTGGTCAGCTAGCATAATGTGCTGTGATTTGCAGATTGACTCCACGTCATCAGGAAATGCGTCATGGCCCTACACGCGCTTTTGCACTGTTTAAACACTGTCAGTCAAAGTAGCTGTTAGCCAGGGCCGGAGTGGGACTCCTTTTCAGCCCTGGAGTTTCAAGCCTTAAGGCCCGTGCACACAGAGACGTTTTTTGCGTGCGTTTTCCGTCGACGTTTAACGCCTCGTGACAAAAAAAAAAGGCGCCAATGTGATCGTGCACACCAACGCGCAAAACGGCAGGCGCAAAAGCATCATTTTAAAAAAACGCCTCATGCTCGTTTTTTTGTTTTCCACCAATCAGATTGGCACTTTTGTTCACGTGCACAGAGCTGCTGAAGTTACAGTAAACAGCACTTGGAGGCGCTCAAGCGCAAAACTGTCAATGCGAGCGCACACTAAAGAAGATGCCCAGAGGCGATATGAACGTGGAGCTGCTTATTGCACTGGTGAACAATAATTATTTCTTCATCGCTAGAGCTGGAGCTGCTACTTGAACCATCCATAACAACAAGCGTGTCAACTTTGTCTTTTTCTTCTGTGTTACTTAGGTGTCAGAAGCTTAAAGTTGTGTAGCGCCATCTAACATCAAGAAGTGATTTTGCATATTCTTCTGCTCGACGCCTGTGAAAATCGCTTGAGTTTGAATCCGGAAAAAAGTCTTGAAAAACGCTGACGATAAACGCAAACGAAAAGTGTCCCGGTGTGTACAAGCCTTTAGACCGGCCCACCTCAGTTCATGACTGACTATATTAAAATAACGTGATTTCCAATTCAGTTTCTAATGACACTATCACGTCTTTTTTTAAGGAAACAGCTGCTTTAGAACTTCAAATATTTTCCTAAATATGAGAACATTAAAGGGTAGCTAAATCTCCAACACTATTGTTTAAAACATCACACTGTCCTTTCCTGCAATATCTGTATATGAGCAATTCCAGCGTTATGGATGTGACATTTGCAGTAAAAACTCAAAACATAAATTCACACAGAAATTATATGCTAACATTGTATTGTAACATCTGTTTATATTTTCCAAAACAACTGACCACAGAGTTGTGGAAGCAGAAAAATATCAATCTGTAAACATTTTTTATACTTTAAATGAGGATAATAAACATGCGTTATGGATGTGACAAAAAAAGTCTGTGAGTTTACAGTATACGACATACTTTGCAGAAATTCTGTCAATTAAACTGCACAACCCGAAAGAAACAATGCTAATCAAACAGATATGAGTCGGCTCACTATAGAACAAAAATGATTGATTTTATTTTATTTGACATTTTTGCATGTATGAGGAAAAAGTGTCGTTATGGATGTGACATCTTTCCGCTATGGATGTGACAGCTGTGAAATTGCCACTTGTGTGATTTTGGTAAAGTTAAATATAATAGTTTGAAACATTGACAGATACATTTATGAGTATTGTTAAAGTACTGTAAAATACTTGCTTACCCAAAAAACCTGAAACGGTTTCCGTATTTTGGTGAAAACGTAATTTTCTTCATGGCAAGGTTGACATTTGCATGGAATTGCTCATATATATTCTGTGCAAAATTCTTTATATATATATCCAGTCCTTTGTAACGGTGGTCACACAAAAACTAAAAATAAAATATGTACACCTACATAAGTAACCCAAACAGTATTATATGTCTTAACACTATAAAAAAAAAATTACTCAGGTGAGGTTCGAACTCGGGTCGGTGGCGTCATAACACAATGTGCTGACCACTGGACCACAATGGCACTGTTGCAAGACTACTTTAACCACAGTATTACTTTCTATTGATGGCTTGATCTATTTCTCCCCTTTTTAGATTTCTGATCAAGTTATGTCAGATTTATTAATGTCGTGAATCATCTGATTTTCATTGAGCAGGTGTAATATTCATTAATATTAATTATTCGTTTTAGTTATTTTATATTCACTAAGGTGCCGCTGTTTGGGGTCGAATGATAGTTACGTCATCCTGCAGGCTGCATTTTGCTCACGGGGCTGCGAGAAAATAAATAAAAAGAGCGGAGCAAAATAATAAATAAAAAGAGTGAGGCTATGGTCAAATAAATAAATAAATAAATGAAAAAAGTGCGACTGCTGAGAGTGCAAGCAGCTAGGGACACCGGCCCTCGCGGCTAAAAAACGGACCGGCCCATTGGGAACACTCCCGGTCCTCCCGATTAGCCAATCCGGGCCTGCTATTAGCGGTATCAGTTTGAGCCTGAATCAGACAGAAAAGAACACAAAGGACACAGCTGAACCTCACGCCTGCTCTCTAAAATAAAATCTGACAAGTGTCTTTCACATATATTTAGAATAAGCATGTGTAAGTAATATGAAACGTTCACATATCTTATGCGAGTTTGTTATTTGAGATGTAGAATGCAGGGAAAGCGGCCGCATAGAGAGACACTGGGTGGGTGTTTACAGCGGTTTGCCGGATAAATATGAATTTGTAGCTAAGTTGTTAGCGGTGCCAAACAACATTTTTCCCATTGTTTACATCCTTGTTTACGTCCTTGCTACAACATACCGTTAACGCTAGAAACTGTGCAAATAATTGATCAATTTGAACAAATAAAAATACTTACAGGTTGTGGCTCATAATCCACAGATTCTGCTAATATGGTTGGAGCTGCTCCTTTGAGGAGTTTTTAACTGAATCCAGCACTGAACTGGGAGAGATTCTGGAAGTTCTCCTTTGTCAAATGCTAGAGCTATATATTTTTTATAATTCTCTGGAGCATAATTAAAATGAAACTATAAGCACTTCTCTCTTTGTGTCATGTCCTTTGGAAGTCCAAATAGAGAAACAGAAGTAGCTCTGTGGAAATAGCAGCGTTTGGGCGGCATTTGAGTTTTCTCTACTATAACATTAGCGCCTCTGGTCACGCCCCTTTCGCTGCGCAGGGTGTGTGCACATGGTGAATGCGTGTAACCTGAAGCCTTTGCGATCTCATTAACCCGGATATATTTTTTGTAGTCCTCAAACTTTGTTCGCTGTAGGCTTTGCAAAGCTAACTCTGTAAAAGCCAATGTCTCCCTTTGCATTATACTTTGAGCGCATTACATTCAGAGATGTTGTTTATGTTCACACAGCTACATATGATAAATATGATATCGTAGTGGACCACCCCTTTAAGACTGTATCTCAAGCTGAAAAGGAAATACACATCAAAAGCTACTGGGGTCAGCCTATGATTCAGCAAACATCTGAAAAACAAATCGCTTATAAACCAACATCCAAGCATGCTATAGATGTGAACAGTGCAGTGGCTTAACTTTATATCCAAAGAAAAGAAAGATATCCAAAGATGCTTTTTCAAGTTGTAAAGAAACCTGTGTTTTTGAAACTGATGACGACAGCAGAACTGATCTAATGTAGACAAACACCCTGTTCAGGTTCAGTCTTTCTCCGGTTTAATGATGACAATATTTCCCATCATACTCAACTGAAACTTGTCAACATTAGATTAGTTTTCTGTCCACACAACACACTCCTCAGTAAAGGTTAGTGACGTGTAGTCTCTTTATTCTTTCTACTGATGAGAGGTTTTGGGTATTGCACAGTGCTTTCAGTCCATATACATTTACACTACTGGGCTGCTGAATGCTTGATTCTGATTGGCTGATGAACACTGTAAGGAGTTTTTTCTTCTTCGTCATTTGGGATTGTCCCCTGTGCTCAAATCTGTCTTTCTGTCATGTTTTATTCTAACAATAACTGACAACAAGTATTAATAACTCATCACAACACGACTCTAACATGAATAATCCATCAGTAGAATAATCCAGTCATACTGGGGCAGAAATGGAAGATCTCTCTGGATCTCCTCCGGCTATTATTTATTTTAAGTGCAGACAGGACGAGGAAAAATATCCCTGATTTATGAAATCTGAAGTCAGAGTCAAATCCACAAATGTATATCAATCAAAATATTTCAGTACGGAAGTTCAATAACCAAGTTGTTTATTAATACAACAGCCAATTCAAAACCATGAACAAATGTTATTAAAAAAATAGACAGGAAATTGTGTCACTCTTTTTCTGAGCGAGGCCTCGTTGAGCTTTCTAAAGTGGAACGGCTGCTTTTATATGAGGGACTAATAAACTTTTTTCAGATCACAGTGGATTATGGGATCACAGGAAGTCAAATGAACTGTAATATTAAACAGGAAAGACAAACAGGACGATGCTGATGGCAAGACTTTAGATTCACATTTAACATGTACACTGCTAAAAGTGATAAAAAGAAATACTGAAGATGTACATTCTTCAGCATAAAAACAATTCTGTCTAAAACTGAGCCATAAAACAGCATCATGAAAGTTAATGTTGATATTGCAGGACTTATTTTAAGTTACTTACAGTTAGGGCTGTACGATACTGGGAAATATGCGATATGGTTGTGGATAGGGCTGGACGATTTGGCCTACAATCAAAATCTCGATTAATTTTACATTTTACCTCGTTTACGATTAATGAACATTTTTTTTTTTTGCCCTCATAGTTTACTAACAGGCGACTTGGTCAAGCAGTGTTTAGCACTGTCGCCTCACAGCAGGAAGGTCACTGGTGCGAGCCTCGGCTGAATCAGTTGGCATTTCTGTGTGGAGTTTGTATGTTCTCTCCGTGTTGGTGTGGGTTTCCTCCGGGTGCTCCGGTTTTCCCCACAGTCCAAAGACATGTGCTGTAGGTGAATTGGGTAAGCTAAATTGGCCGTAGTGTATGCGTGTATGTCCTGGTCCTCCAGGTTGGGGGTTGAGCGTTGGGCTATCAACTCACCTCATAAAAAAACTAGACGTTAAGAAACACCAATATGGAGCGGTACTTCGATATAAAAGGCCGTGGGAGTAAGTAAGTTCACTGACAAGTTTTGTACAGTAAATATGTTCACACTTATTGTTCAATGTTGAACTACTGAAATTAGTCTGCGCCTCCCTCTCTCATCACCGCTATCAAACCGACCAATCACAAAGCCTGCGCTACGTGTCGTCACGATGTGTAGTTACATTTTTGAGAGGTGCGTGCGCTCGATGCAGAAGTATAAATCATTCTTAACAGAGTGGTGTCATGTGACTCCACATGCAGTAGGGAAAGTAACTGAAAAAAAGATCGGCCAGGAAAAATGTGATCATTATAGGTAATAATTGTTGATTTTGATTACTTTTTGAAAAATGCAATTTTATTAGCTTTATTCTTAAATCATTTATTTAATGATATTAAAATAAACAGGTAAAAAAATTTTTTAGATCTAATTCAGATTTAAAAAAAAACACATCAAGGTGCAAACATTTAGTATGAACACTATGAATGCATGAAAAAGCAGATACTTTGACTCTGATTATGTGTTGTCATTATAAGTATTTATTATCAGCCCTGGGTTCACTCCAGCTATAGCAGATAGAGGTAAAGTTGGTTTTATATTTGCAAAAATTTCTAACTACTAAATTTCAACAAAATTGTATACATTTTTTGTTTCTCTTGAATTTTGCTCATTTTAAGTATTTATTTTCAGCCCTAAGTTCACTCCAACTATAGCAGATTGAGGTAAAGTTGGTTTTATATTCGCACATTCGTTCAGTGATACACTTAAAAAAATGCCCGTGATTTCAACGGTAAAAAACTGTAAAAATGCTATAGTACCAATCTGTAGCCTGGTTGACAGTATGTTTCCTTAACATATACGGCGAATAACCGTAAATTGACTTTCCAAAAATTCCCTGCATGGCACATCACTTTTTATGCTTTTTGTTGACATTACTATGGATCTTTTTAGTTGTTTCCCCATCAATAATGTATATTAGTGAGTTATGTTACATCTAATGTTGATAAACAATGTTTATTTCATGACTTTAATTTTATGCATGTTACCATATTGGTGTTTATTAGCTGTGTGAAGGACACTGAGCAACTTCTTGACACTGATACACTTTTCTGATTGTGGGAAAAGTTGTTTGTGATGAGCATTTGTTCGTTATGTATGAACTTTCTCATCACCACCTGCATATGACTGTGTTATCATGTCTATCTGTGTAACAAAAGATGTGTAGATGTTGCTAATTTAAAATACAGACATATTACCTCTGTAAATTAATAAAATACGGTAGTTTACTGTAAAAATGAGTATTTACTTTTACGGTTTGTACCATATTTTTTACGGTTAAATACTGGCAACCACAGCTGCCGTTTTTTTTACCGTAAATTTTACAGATTTATTTTTTACAGTGTACTGTAACTTGTGACCTGCTCTCTATATTGTTTACCATGATACTTTGAATATTTGGTCTGAAATTACATGTAAATATGACTTGAAAACAACATTAGCACTATTTAATCGACTGTGAACAATGTTGCAATTTCATAGTCATTTGCTGCTAATATAATTTCACTATTTAGAATTAGAAAATGATACTTTTGTGAAGTTATATTACTAAGAAGAAAGTCAGAATGTGCGAATATAAAACCGACTTTACCTCAGTCTATAGCAGAATAGCAACTACTGGGCAGGTGGAGATAAAGATAATAAGGCCCCATTTAAGGCCTCAAATTTAGATAAACAACCAATCCATAAAATTATTGTAATTCATCACAAGTCTGCAATATTGCACATAAAGACTATCACGATAAGGATAATTTTGTGATATATTTTGCCACCCTACTTACAGTGTGTTCAAAATGTATATTTTTGCAGAAATCTCATGTTGCATGTTATCTTCATTGAATTTGAAATATAAAGTCATGAGACACTTGGCTTTCAAGGCATGTTTTTTTCTAGGTTATTACATAAATGTTTTCCTGTGTTTGTATATGAAAAAACAAATATTGAACATGGTACAATCGTGTCTCATTACTTCATAAGAACTTTTCATATTTTTTAGTATGAAACTTTCTAGATGGATCATAGTAAAGCTCAAAGTGTCTTCTTTCCAATGATACTTCAATTTAATTCATCTTTATTTGTATTGTGCTTTTACAATGTAGATTGTGTCAAAGCAGCTTCACATAGAACAGGGGTTTTTTAAAGAGCCACTGATACTACTATAAAAAATACAGGTTTAAACAAAACCTTTATGTCCATGCACAACTCAAAAATAAAGAAATATGAGTCTATGAATTAAAAAAGGACAATAACTATTTTTTTTGCTTTATGCCATCACCATTTATGAATGTTCTTTGAATTTACGTGCACAAGGTTACCATAGAAATGCAAGTTGTTTGCCCTTTATTGGGATCGCGATTCAAGTTTATCTATAGTGCTACACACACATTCATATTAGTTGAAATGTCCTTTTATTATAAATTGAGTTCTTATTCATTTTGCTGTAAAAAAAAAAATACACTAAAAAGGAATTGTAATTGTATTTTCAATAGGAAACTTATGGATTTCTAGTGACGGTTATAATTTTGTAAACACAAAATATTATTGAAGAAGACAGCTGGAGAGCCACATATCATTGGTCAAAGAGCCACATGTGGCTCGCAAGCCATAGGTTCCCTACCACTGAAATAGAAGATTGTAGTGAATTGAAACAGTACAGAATTAGATACCTAATTTATTTTTTTGTTTGTAGCTCACTGGGGTCAAGAACTGTTACTATTTAAAGTTAGGTAGGTGTAAATCCCCAAAAGTGAGTGCTGGCTAACAGGTTAATACTCCAAAAATGATTTCAGTACATTTTAAAAATACAATACTTTCCAGTTTCCACTTTTATTTGTTGTACTCTTGTCATTGTTTGAGAAATTTCCAAGCAGTTTGTTAGTGAGTGATTATTTTACATTTCTGAATAAACACAAGAGTTCATTTTTGTCCCACCATAGAATAACAAAAATGATAACTGACATTTTTCTCAAAATTATAAACTTAGGAATATAATTATGCATGCAAAAACCACAGTTTCCACCACAGAAAATATTTAATAAAAACTTTTCTTTTTTCTCAAACGTATAAACTAAAACAATATTGTAAGAGTTCAATATTATTGATAATCATTTAACATTATTAGTTATTAAAATATATAAATAAAAATGTGAGATAAAACTTTTTGTCCCAATACATTGGAAACATTGAAGTAAAGTTGGTTTTAAATTCGCACATTTGTTCAGTGACAACTTGTGACCTGCTCCCTATATTGTTTACCATGGTACTTTGAATATTCGGTCTGAAATCACATGTAGGTATGACGTTAAAACAGCATTAGCACTATTTATTTGACCATAAACAATGTTGCACTTTGATAGTCATTGGCTGCTAATATGATTTTACTATTTAGAATTTGCAAAAAATACTTTTCTGAAATTTTATTATTAAGGAGCAAGTCTGAATGTGTGAATATAAAACTAACTTTACCTTAGTCTATAGCAGAACAGCAACTACTGGGCCCCATCTGATTGGTCAATTTAGATAAACAACCAATGCATAAATCAAATGTAATTCATCACAAATCTGCGATATGTATTTCGCATACACTATTATCACGACAACAATAATTATGCAGCCCTACTTACAGAGTGTTCAAAATGTACATTTAATACTCCAAATATTATTGGAAAATTACTTCAGTACATTGTAAAAGAAAATACTTCCCAGTTTCCACTTTTATTTCATGTATTCTTGTCATTGTTTGTGAAATTTGCTAGCAGCTTGTTAGTGAATGAATTTTTTTTACATTTATAAATAAATATAATGGTTCATTTTTTCCCCACCATAAAATAAAAAAAGATCATTGACCTTTTACTCCAAATTGTAAACTTTGAAAAATAATGATGTATTCAGGCCCGTAGCCAGGAGGCGTTCAGGTGGTTCGGAAGGCCTGACAAAGTTGTCCCAAACATGAGCTCAGTTGTCCTATTTTGACTGCTATGCCATCATAAATTGTGAAAACAATCCATGGAAAAGGCTTTAAGAGCAAGCGGAATCCTGGTGTGACTTCAGCTAATCAGTTTTGTTCAATGCAAACTATTATCCAACATCCAGCTGTGCAAAAAACATACAATGTGAAGTATTGTTCACGATAAAACTGTAGTTTTTAAATAAAGAAAACATTTTACAAGTAACTTTTATTCTAAATCTTTGAAACAAAAAATGGCCAATAAAAAGGTGAAGCATCAAAAGCGGACCATATTAAAATCAATTTGAATACTAATTTGGCTAATATTCATGAATTTACCAATGTACTTTTTTACATAAGAGGCTGGAAAAATCTTGAAGCTGTACATTATTATTATTATTATGTTTTCATTTTAAATTATTAAATTACCAAATTTTGACTGAGTACAATTGAATGTGCTGGCCAGTTTGTTATTTGTCTAATAAACGACAATAGGCTACAGTTTTTAATGCCATCATAAATTGTGAAAACAATCCATGCAAAAGGCTTTAATTGAGCAAGCGGAATCCTGGTGTGACTTCAGCTAATCAGTTTTGTTCAATGCAAACTTTTATTTTTCATAAGTCCAACATCCAGCTGCACAAAAAACATACAATGTGAAGTATTGTTCACGATAAAACTGTAGTTTTTAAATAAAGAAAACATTTTACAAGTAACTTTTATTCTAAATCTTGGACCTTGTCCTTGAAACAAAAAATGGCCAATAAAAAGGTGAAGCATCAAAAGCGGACCATATTAAAATTAATTTAAATACTAATTTGGCTAATATTCATTAATTTACCAATGTACTTTTTTACATAAGGCTAGAAAAAACGTAAAACTCTCTATATATATTTATAAACTATATATATACATAATTGTTATTATTATGTTTTAATTTTTAATTATTCAAATGGACATATTCTGACTGAGGACAGTTGAATGTACTCTCCAGTTTGTTATTTGCCTAATAAATGACATTTTTTTATGTAAAACTTTAACAGATTGCTATTTTTTTGCAGTGATGTAATATGATGCAATAAATTTACTTATCGTAAAGTAATTACGATTTTCCTCCCAAAAATACAAACTAAAAAAGATTTAAGTGTCAAAATAGTATTAATAATCATTTAGCATTATTAAAATATGCAAATAAATAACTGTAAGATAAAACGCGCGTTTTTGTCCTAATGCGGAAACAGCATTTGATGGTAACTTAAATAAACAAACCTGAAGTTAGTAAAAACACTTCTGGCTGAGCTCCATGAACACAACAAAACCATAAATGCATGACAGCAACTATATCTTAACATATTTGAACACTCTTGTAAACATAAACACGTGTCTAAACTTTTAAAAAGACACAAATGAGTACTCACGAGAGGGACATGTAGGCCAAAGCTTGTGTGAGCTCCATTTCTGTACATAATCCGAGCATTTTGGCGTGTTATTTTCCAGTATGTTGATATGTGATGCAGTAATCCTAAATTTATTTAGGATATTTCATTTTGTGTATTAATTAAAGGGGATTGGGATTCGGGCAGCCATGTTCTGACTCAACTGAAGAGTTCAAAGGTTGAGTGATTTATTTCTTCTGCGTCTCGCGGTAGTCAGCAGCGCCACCTTGTGGATAAAAATCGGCCATTCAACATCTCCACTTAGAGCTGGAAACAAATAAGACGTTTTAAGATTCTGATACGTCTGAAATCATAAGAAGTTTCTGCAGGTTTACAGGTGACTGATTAAATGAGTGGCGCTGATCACGTGAATCTGCACAACCGAATATTAGGTTTAAGGTGTGCAAATACAGATTTTTAAAATATATTTATTTCATTTATTATTGTTATTATTATTTTCAGTTTCAGTTTTGGTGCCATTAAAGCAAAACATCACATTTTATAACAATTTTTTATTTATTTATTTATTTATTTTTATTCAATTAGTTAGGCTATAGTCAACTAAAAGTGAAACTCAGCTATGAGTTTGTAATAAAAATTTTTTTAAATAATACATTAAATAACATAAAATAAATAAAAATGTACAAACATATTTAAAAAGGACAATTAAAATAACAAATTAAGAAAAAAAAAATCAGAAAGGGGAAGAAAGGTGATTTAAGTTGACTTTGAATGTAGCATGGTTGTCAGTGCCAGATGGGCTGGTCTGAGTATTTTAGAAATCTGCTGATCTACTGGGATTTTCACACACAACCATCTCACAGGCTCACCAAAATTGGACAATAGAAGAATTGAAAAACGTTGCCTGCTCTGATGAGTCTTGATTTCTGCTGCGACATTTGGATGGTAGGCTCAGAATTTGGCATCAACAACATGAAAGCATGAATCCATCCTGCCTTGTGTCAACAGTTTAGGCTGGTGGTGGTGGTGTAATGGTGTGGGGGATATTTTCTTGGCACACTTTGGGTCCATTAGTACCAATTGAGTATCGTGTCAACGCCACAGCGTACCTGAGTATTGTTGCTGACCATGTCCATCCCTTTATGACCACAGTGTACCCATCTTCTGATGGCTACTTCCAGCAGGATAACGCACCATGTCATAAAGCACAAATCATCTCAGACTGGTTTCTTGAACATGACCATGAGTTCACTGTACTTAGATGTCCTCCACAGTCACCAGAGCTCAATCCAATAGAGCAGCTTTGGGATGTGGTGGAACAGGAGATTTGCATCATGGATGTGCAGCAGACAAATGATGCTATCATGTCAATATGGAGCAAAATCTCTGAGGAATATTTCCAGTACCTTGTTGAATCTATGCCACAAAGGATTAAGGCAGTTATGAAGGCAAAAGGGGGTCCAACCCGGTACTGATAAAGTGTTAATAATACTAATTATACTACAGTAATAATAGTAAATCAGTGATGCTAAAATATCACTACTTATAATTTATTTAATAAAATATTTAATTTATGAATAAATGTAAAAGAGTAACATTTTCTTTAGTAGCAGTAGACATTTAGATTGAAAAATAGATTGCTAATTATGAGGAAATTAATGCAATTGTGAAAACTAATTATTACGTATAAAAAGGTCCAAGTTTTGAAATCAAAAGTTACAATAGCTTTGTTTTATTTTATTTTTGTCACAATGCAGAAAAAATGCTTCTAATTAAAATAATGTTTTCAAATAAAACTTCAACATAATAAAGGTAGTTGACAATAGAACATTAAAAAAGTAATATGTTTATTTAATATTGTGTATTTACAGTGTTTAGCATAATTGAGTACACCCCATTTTGAAAATGAATATTTTTATGCATTCCTCAGTGAATATACGGTTATCCAACCCCCCCTCCCCGCCCCCCCCCAATTTCTGTTTAACGGAGAGCAGATTTTTTTAACACATTTCTTAACATAATAGTTTTAATAATTAATTTCTAATAACTGATTTATTTTATCTTTGCCATGATGTCAGTAAATAATATTTGACTAGATATTTTTCAAGACATTTCTATAGCTCCTATAAGCTTTCTATAAAAAATATTAATTTACCACTGTCACCAAAGCTATGCTTACTGGGAGATGCCAAATATTACAAAAAAAGAGTTTACAGTGATCACAGTGGGGATTTCAGTGACGGCTAGAGTAATCTTAAAACACTGGAAAACTCCCAAAATTCCAGAGTTAAAAGAATGGCTCAATATAATGACTACAACAGCCTTGTATATAAAGATTTACTTTAAAAATTACATAATAAAGACAAAGCAGGGGTCCCTGTACGTATCCCAGTGTGAGAAGACTTTTGGTCTTATGTGACGATATCTTGTAACACAATTTAAAATTACTCAAAGTTTTCATTATAATATTGTACTTTTGTCCAGAGTAACCACTGTATACATCCTGGCTTTACATTTAGTAGGCCTACCAGTGATCATTTGTAATATGAGTTTGTATTATTTTGTCATGAACCAGAAGAAAACAATGAAAAAACTTATATATGTATGCATTAATTTACTCATATATGTTGAAGACTATATACAGGTAAAGTCAGAATTATTAGCCCCCAGACATTATTTACTGTCGTCATGGCAAAGATAAAATAAATCAGTGATTAGAGAAGAGTTATTAAAACTAATATGTTTAGAAATGTCTTGAAAAATCTTCTCTCTGTTATATATATATATATATATATATATATATATATATATATATATATATATATATATATATATATATATATATATATATATATATATATATATATATATATATATATATATATATATATATATATATATATATATATATATATATATATATATATGGGGCAACCCAGTGGCGCAGTAGGTAGTGCTGTTGCCTCACAGCAAGAACGTCGCTGGGTCGCAGGTTCGAACCTCGGCTGGGCTGGGTCAGTTGGCGTTTCTGTGTGGAGTTTGCATGTTCTCCCTGGGTTCGCGTGGGTTTCCTCCGGGTGCTCCGGTTTCCCCCACAGTCCAAAGACATGCGGTACAGGTGAATTGGGTAGCTAAATTGTCCATAGTGTATGAGTGTGAATGTGTGTGTGGAAGTTCCCAGAGATGGGTTGCGGCTGGAAGGGCATCCGCTGCGTGAAATCGTGCTGGATAAGTTGGCGGTTCATTCCGCTGTGGCGACCCCGCAAGGGACAAAGCCGACAAGAAATGAATGAATGAATGAATATATATATATAGCAAATAAACTATAAATAATTACATATATACAATAATAAAACAAATAATACAATAAAAAATAGCTAAATTAAATGACCCCAAAGTTAAACTTGAACTGAAAATTAAATATCAAAATAAAGTAAAATGACAGTAAAATAAGAAAATACGGTAAAAGAAAATCTATTAAATAAATATTGCCAATCCAAACCCTGCATGACTGTACTTTCTTCAGAAAAACACAAAAGAAGATGTTTAGTGAAATGTCCGAGCTGCTCTTCTCCATGGCATTTGGACTTGATATTTTGTTTTTAAAGAACCAGGAAATGAAAAGATTTTCACAAAGACTTAATCAGCGTAAGTAATTTCAATCCATACAGGAGCAGTCAGACTAATGTCATTCACGTGCATTAATAAACGCAGCATCTAGATGAATAAACATCAGTCCTCTTTCGTTTATATGTGTGTGTGTTCCAGGTAAGGAGTGTTTCTCAGGTGAGCCGTGCTCTGCTTAACTTTCCCTGCAGTGGTGTTTTTGTCCACCGCCGGCGGCTCATCCTGCTAAAGAGAGTAATTTGGCTTATCTTATCACGTAGACCTCACAGCTGCCTTTTGATTCCTCTCCCTCCTTCTCCTCTTTTCTCTCTTTTTTTTGGGGGGGGGGCCTCTGCTCTTTTTCTCATTTAGTCCAACAAAGATTGTCCTCGGAGATTGACCTTGCGTTTGCCTTGAGGCTGAAGCCCTCATGCTAGTAACTAGATAACACACTCTATCAGCGAGAGTGAAATCGTTGGGAGAACACACTGCTGATAGTAGCATCAATCCAGGCCTGACACCGCCCGGGTCAACCATTTATCTCCCATAATGCCCCGGGCCACGCACTCGCCATCTTGCTTTGCTACATCCTTTTTTTAATAACCTTGGCCACGTTGCGTTTCACACACCGCTCTTCCTTTCTAATCTGCTATAAAGTCTGTGAGAGAGTGTGTTTTATTTGCACAGAAGTGGTGAAGGTGAACGAATTCACACAGATTTCTCTGATTCCTGTCTGTCTCTCTTTTGGTTGAAGCTATAGGCTTATGACAGTGTAAAATTTTCTTGTTGGGATTAATTTCGGTATTAAAGTACACATGAAGTCAAAACTAACCATATTGATTTTGTTAGCTCACATTGGTAGTTTTGTGATGAACACTTCTTCCAACTCAGGCCCATTCTAAAAAACGTACCCTTATATACATTTCTAGAGAGCACCAAATACGTCCCAGGAGCTACTTTTTGTGCAGTTTTTGGTTTTGCGAATCCACCAGAGTTCGCTGTGTACGCTTTTTGAGTTCTTAAATTTTTTTTGTGAGTACCATTCGAGCCTGCTGTTCTCGCGTAAATTCACCAGAGGCCACTGTCGACTGATTGTCCGACCGACTGACCTACCCTCCTCCTTCCCTAAACCCAACAAACAGTGTTTTCAAAAGCACCAATTGACCAGCGCCCACCCATTTCCCTAAATCCAACTGAGTTTCAAAAAGCAATCCAGAAAAAGAAAAGCCCTCGCCTGATTTTTACCACGTTTTCAGATTTCACCACATTCTCACCCTGTTATTTACTTGTTTATTTTATTTTTTGGTCTCTGTTTTTGTCTTACCTGCTTTCTGCAACCGTTCTTCACCAGGCTCAAACCCTGTTGTCGTGGTCAACTCCGTTCTGCATCTCAAGTTCGCAGACGTACATGTCGATCTACTGGACAAACTGGTAACAGTGGGAAAGCCATCCATTCAGAGGTAAGTGATCAGCTGGTAAGCGCGTAAAGGAACAGCGTCATACCGCCCTGTAGCGTTCATTTTAAAGATGAAATGCAGCCACACGTACTTCTGGCTACATAATTCGTGATCTCCAAAAATGTATATAGGGCTACATTTTCAGAATGAGCCTATGTTGAATTCACCTGCGCATGTCATTAGGGAAAAAAATATAGTTTGCCCTTGTAATCTTTAATTGAAATCTAAATATGCACTTCCTGTTTGTTTTCAGGTAAATTCCCAGATTACGTCTGTCTGAGGTATTGGGCGTGGCTAACATACTTATCCACGCCCCTTCAGCTGTCAGTTTTGACAACAAACAGAAATGTTGAGGAGAAGGTGTCTGTTAGGCTGTAATAACTCTCCCCAACTTTTCCCAATCTTTCTGAATGAAATGCCTACTTCACTACATCCAATCAGCCCGCAGTTGAAAAAATGAGCCACGCCCACTGTTCTCATTTAATATTCTGTTTCTGAAGAAACTGCGTCACAATATGAAGAAAAAAAAAACAACAGGCCCATTCTAAAAAAGGTAACCCTATATACATTTCTGGAGAGCGCCAAATACGTCCCAGGAGCTACTTTTTGTGCAGTTTTTGGTTTTGCGAATCCACCAGAGGCCACTGTGTACGCTTTTTCAGATCTC
>LR812538.1:54162516-54267516 GCA_903798195.1 Danio kyathit | reverse complement strand
ACTGTATACTATTTGCACAGCCATTTGAAAACTACAGTAAAGTTAGACATCACTGCATTTAGTGAGGTATCTGAGTACAAGACACTGAATACGTATGTTTCACATGTTTACTGCATTTGCTCTTTGCAATTCTAATTTATTCACAGCATTGTGTAAAAGGAATAAACACACCCTTATTTACAACAAACATAAACTTCCTTTGGGTAGAGCTGTGCACAACTGTAAACAATATTGCAGTACATATTGGAACTGAACCTACAACACACACAGGTCTGTAAATCATTCATCAAATTGTTCAATTCAGGAGACATTTTCAGGAAAAAAAGATTTAAATTTTTTATAAAACTTTCTTGATGGATTTTGACAACTAGTTCAACATTTGTGTATGTAATGACTCCAGTAATGAAATGAGGACTATTAGTTTAATATGTATAGTGACTATTCAGCATCCACAAGTTTAGTTAGTTTTGACTGACATGACATAAGCAAATGATAATGTTATAAAACAGCAGAGAGTTGAATGAAAGCAATTGATGCATGTCCAAAAGCATTTGCAATTTGTTGGAAGGAATGAGAAACTGCTACTATGATGTGCACAAATGACTAATTGTTTTGAGAAATACATGAACTGTTGTGCAAATGTAAATAGGGTTGTGAGAAATGCACCAAAGCCACTGAGAAAAACTGTAACAAACCCCTTTACTATGTAACCTACACTTCAGTTTTCCTTTAAAAAACCCTTAATAACACAAAAATAATAATTTAGTATAATGTTATCTTCTGAAAAAGTCTTGACCCCAGAGATATACATGCCATACACTACCTGACAAAAGTCTTGTCGCTTATCCAAGTTTTAGGAACAACAAATTATAGCTTGACTTCTAGTTGATCATTTGGTATCAGAAGTGGTTTATATGAAAGGCAAAGGCCTCTAGGTTACGCTTATTTTACCAAAATAAAATATGATCATGTCTTGGTTTTTAATGATTTAATTAGGACAGTAAGGTCTGACTTTGCTTAGACAAAAGTCTTGTCACTGAACAGATATAATGTCCAGTATAGAATATAAAGTCATGCTGCAGTGGAAAAAGAATGAATATTGTGTCTGACTCCATGAGCTTGGAGGACTGCATCCATACATCTCTGCAATGACTCAAATAACTTATTAATAAAGTCATCTGGAATGACAAAGAAAGCGTTCCTGCAGGACTCCCAGAGTTCATCAAGATTCTTTGGATTTATCTTCAATGCCTCCTCCATCTTACCCCAGACATGCTCAATAATGTTCAAGTCTGGTAACTGGGCTGGCCAATCCTGGAGCACCTTGACCTTTTTTGCTTTCAGGAACTTTGATGTGGAGGCTGAAGTATGAGGAGCGCTATCCTGCTGAAGAATTTGCCCTCTCCTGTGGTTTGTAATGTAATGGGCAGCACAAATGTCTTGATACCTCAGGCTGTTGTCTTGCCATCCACTCTGCAGATCTCTCGCACACCCCAAACCATGATTTTTCCTTCACCAAACTTGACTGATTTCTGTGTGACTCTTGGGTCTATGTGGGTTCCAGTAGGTCTTCTGCAGTATTGGTGATGATTGGGATGCAGTTCAACAGATGATTCATCAGAAAAATCGACCTTCTGCCACTTTTCCAAATGATCAGATTTAAAATGTTTAATAACCTAATACAGAACAGATGATAAAAAGTTTTTTTTACATTTGATGTTGATGTAAGTTTTTTACATACACATAATCTACACTTAATGACAATCCCCTTCTTTGTTGAGTTGAAAATAAGAATACACTGTACAAAATGCAGGTTTCAACACAATTCACTCATGTTGTGATTCAGCATAAAACAATTAAGTTGTCCCAAAAAACCTCAAGAATTGTGCTGATTCAGCTCATTTTAAATATATTACTTTAAACAAGCAGCAAAAATCTTTTTTTGAGTCTACTTCCACCACAGAAATGTAATGCTCCAGCCTGCATCTTCATTTCTGACCCTCTGTTCCCTCACAGTGTGATTCAAACAATTGCATTCATTTTAATTCAGCAATTATTTTTTTAAAAGCCAATTAATTAAATCAAAAGCTAACTCACATTACATTTTTAAACTCAAATATTATTTGATCCAGGACCACTGTTTCAGCTAAAAATCAAATTTAATGTTCTACTGAAGGAGCAAAATTTACTTACATCTTGGATGGGCTGAGGGTGAGTAGATTGACAACACATGTTCTCCATTTTTGAGTGAACTGTCCCTTTAAAATTGAATTATTAAATTAAATCAATAAACAAATTGACTAGTTGATATTATTTTGTCGAAATATGCACTTGTTACTATTTTGCTTCTTTAATTGCACTGAAAATATGCTGGGCTCCACACCATTCCTTTATGTAATCTCAACACAAATCGATTAAATGAACTTAATTGTTTTTAAAATTTAAGTGGATTGAATATAAAACAATTAAGTTGTCCCAAAAAACTTCAAGAATTGTGCTGATTCAGCTCATTTTAAATATATTACTTTAAACCAGCAGCAAAAATCTTTTTTTGAGTCTACTTCCACCACAGAAATGTAATGCTCCAGCCTGCATCTTCAGTTCTGATGGTCTGTTCCCTCGCAGCGCAACTTATTGAGTGTGTGATTCAACACGATTACGTTCACTTTAATTCAGCAATTTATTTTTTAAGTGAAGTTTAATTAGAAACTAATTTCGAGAGGATCACGTGCTTATGATTGCTTGCGGCTGGTCCCGCACTATCTAATTTATGATTCACCAATCAGACGATTCCTAAGCCACTATAAAGGCCCAATCCCAATTCTATATTTGTACTCCTTCCCCTTCCCCCTTACAACCGAGGGTTAAGGGAAAGGGCTTCAAAACTTACCCCTAAGAAATGGGACAGCACTACAGCACCTGCACACATCAGTATTTGTCATCGCGATCTCTTGCTTCATATGAGATCAGACGATCATGACCGCTGTAGTTATTCCAGTTGTGTTATTTTTTGGTGTCTATCTTCAGGAAATCACTGAAGGCAACGATATCATGTTATCATAATGATCTAATGTGGCAATAAGATCATAACTGTACTGTGTATTTACACAGTGGCCATATTCATCTATGTAAACACACCAAAAACAACATTAACATTATAGCAGACACTGTAAAAAGCTCATTTTCAGCCACTAGACTGCTCTGACAGGGTGTTCGAGTGTCAGAACGTTGTGGGACTGCTGTACAGGAGTTAATATTAGGGATTATAGATCGCGAAATTTAGCGTTTTTTTTTTTTTTTTTTTTGCAGTTTTTTTTAAAAAGCACAACGGTAAAACACGAACGCGGTTATGAATATATTAAACATATGTTTGTTTGCCGTAAAAATTCGTAATAATGACAAAAAATACTAATTTGTGGATCTCCTTACTTACGAGTTCAGCATTACTGCCGTTGTGGCAGGTGTTTTCTGGGAAATTTTCTTTTGTTTTGCGTCTGGTCCTGAAAAATCTTCGTTCGAAGGGGTGTATACCCCTTGCCCTTAACCCTACGCCTTCAAGCTAAAGAGAATTGGGACACCACTATCCCTTGACGTGAACGCGCAAAACGAAGGGTAGGGGTAAGGGGAAGGGCTAAGGGGTAGAATTGGGATTGGGCCTAAGTTCCATATAACAGCCATCTTTGTTTTGAAGAATCCCCCCTTCCACCACTACTCCTCCTCCTTTCCTAGATGGGTGGCACGGTGTTCCCAGTGGTTAGCACTGTTGCCTCACAGCAAGAACGTAAGTGGTTCTAGTCTATACCAAGCCAGCTGACGTTTCTGTGCAGAGTTTACACGTTCTCCCCGTGCTCACGTGGGTTTCCTTCGGGTTCCCCGGTTTCCTCCCAGCCACAGTCCAAAAACATGCAACTTAAGTTAATTACTAATCCAAATCGGCACTATAGACATGCTCCTAGTAAGTAGTTATCTATTAAGAGCACTCACTGTCTGTTCATTAGCTAATAAAGCAAGGGAGTTCTCGAGATCTACCTGAGCTCAAACTTCCCTCTTGCCTTCCAAACGGGAGGGGGCTCAGGGCTCTCTCCCAGGACAGCATGCCAAACAAGCTTTATAATCAATCATCAGCTAAGTGTGAACTCCTGAAAAGCTAATTAATTAAGGTAACTCACATTACATTTACTTAAAAAGTAATTAAAATATTATTACTTATTTTTTTCAGTAATGCGTTACTTTACTCGTTAATTTAAAAAAAAGTTATATTATTACATAATGTGCATTATTTATAACGCTTTACCACAACACTGTATACTAATTTTATTTTGCCTGTATATATACTTTTTGACTCTCAAAGTGCTTAAACTATTAACTTTTTATTTTGTAGATGATCCAGGACGACCGTTTCAGCTAAAAATCTTAATGTTCTACTGAAGGAGCAAAATTTACTTACATCTTGGATGGCCTGAGGGTGAGTAGATTAACAGCTCATGTTCTCTATTTTTGAGTGAACTGTCCCTTTAAAATTGAATTATCAAATCAAATCAATAAACGAATTGACTAGTTAATATTATTGTGTCGAAATATGCACTCCTTATCATTCTGCATCTTTTATTGCACTGTAAATATGCTGGGTTCCACACTATTCCTTCATGTTGTCACAACACAAATCGATTAAATTAATTGTTTTTGTAAATTTAAAACATAAAACAATTCAATTGTCCAAAATAACCTCAAGAATTGTGTTGATTCAGCTCATTTTAAATCAGTTTAACAACCAGCAAAACTAATATGTGTGTATTGACTTTATTTTAAATCATTAATGTTTATTGTCAGAAAATACCACAAAATACTGAAATTCTCACTTTTTTTCAGAAACGACAAACTCGCTTGTGAATTTCTCTCCAACATATTTAATGTTGATATAATAGGTTTAATATCAATCAAGTAAAACAGTTAAACATACTCAAAAGTCCTAATTTCACAGACAAAAAAAAGGCAAAATGCATATAAATGTGGTTACAATGAGTGATACGCTCTTCAAATAATATCGTAAGAGGCAATCAGTGCTTCGATGAAGTTAAAAACAGAAATGACCGCCGCTCTGAATGCACTTCAACAGCAGAAGTGAGAAATGATAAAGTTTGACATCATTAAAATGAGGGTTAATAAAGCACCGCCGTCTCTGTGCATGAATAAAGACATCGTTGTCTTCAGGAGTCCAACTCAAAGTTTAAATACACAGGGCATAAAACAAACCAGCTCCTAAAGCCACAGATATTAAAAACAAAATCTCTGAGCGACAAAGTTATTCAAAGTTCAGCAGCCACATGGCAAACAGAGGTATGTGTCCAAATAAAACACAAACAGAGTCTTGAGAACGTGATTTGATTGATTATTAAGACCGCAGTGATTCATTAGGCATTACAATAACAATCAAGAGTTTCCAACAGTTGTTACTTTCATTAGTCCTGGACTTTGGTCAGTTTCATATACATTCAGTGCTAAAAAAAAAAAACAGTAAGGCAAAATAAACAGCACAGATGATCTTGTTTCAAACACAGAACATCAAATCACTTGATGTCAAACAATCTGGCAGAACTGTATTCGGTCTTGTGACTTCAAATCTCTCAATCAAACAGCGGTAAATCAGTAGTTATAACATCATGTTTCCTTTTACAATGCATATATTTTATGATATAGCTATGGAAAAAATTAAGAGATTTTCTTAAGAAATTCCTCTGTTTTTCTGCAATCACCTTTTAGTTTTAAGTAAAATGATCAATTAAAAAAATAATTTGATTTTAATTAATTTAATAATTGTATTTGTTTTTTAGAAAATGTAATATTTTTCTATTTTGGGATTGAAAACAACAACAAAATCAACCACCATCATCTAAAGTGGTTCATTTATTTTTATCACAACAATAGAAAAATGTTTAATTTCCAAAAAAAAAAATATTTTTTCAATATATATATGCTTTTAATATCCAAAAAAAAAATGTTTCTGTTTCTCTGGGCTTATTATTAATTTTATGCAAATTATAAATAAAAAAATGTATATATATTTATATATATTCTTCTGGAGAAAGTCTTATTTGTTTAATTTCGGCTAAAATAAAAGCAGTTTTAAAAAAAAAACAAAAAAAAACATTAAGCTCAAAATTATTAGCCCCTTTAAGCTATATATTTTTTCGATAGTCTACAGAACAAACCATCGTTATACAATAACTTGCCTTATTACCCTAACCTGCCTAGTTAACCTAATTAACCTAGTCAAGCCTTTAAATGTCACTTTAAGTTGTATAGAAGTGTCTTGAAAAATATCTAGTAAAATATTATTTACTGTCATCATGGCAAAGATAAAATACATCAGTTATTAGAAATGAGTTATTAAAACTATTATGTTTAGAAAAGTGTTGAAAAAAATCTTCTCTCCGTTAAACAGAAATTGGGGAAAAAATAAACAGGGGGGCTAATAAATCAAGGGGGCTAATAATTCTGACTTCAACTGTATATATAAATATGCATATGCTCTAAATATCCAAAAGGAATGTTTCTGTTTCTTTGGGCTTATTTTTTAGTTTTAAGTAAATTATAAATTGAAAAAAATGTCTAAAAACATATTTATTTAAATGAATTTTATTTTGATTAATTTGATAATTGTTTTTTTTTCTTTTTCGAAAATGTTATGTATCTACAGTATTGCTGTGATTGATAAAAACAACAACAAAATCAACCACCATCATCTAAAGTGGTTAAATTATTTAATCATAACAATAGAAAAATATTTAGTTTTCTAAAAAAAAAAAAAAAAAAAAAAAAAAACTTATATATAACTATATATATACAGTTGAAGTCAGAATTATTAGCCCCCCTTTGAATTTATTTTTCTTTTACAAATATTTCCCAAATGATCTTTAACAGAGCAAGGAAATTTTCACAGTATGTCTGATAATATTTTTGTTCTGGAGAAAGTCTTATTGTTTTATTTTGGCTAGAATAAAAGCAGTTTTTAATTTTTTAAACACCATTTTAAGGACAAAATTATTAGGCTAATTTTTTTTTCAATAGTCTACAGCACAAACTATCGTTATACAATAACTTGCCAAATTACCCTAACCTGCCTAGTTAACCTAATTAACCTAGTTAAGCCTTTAAATGTCACTTTAAGCTGTATATACAGTTGAAGTCAGAATTATTAGCCCTCCTAAATTATTAGACCCCCTGTTTATTTTTCCCCAATTTCTGTTTAACGGAGAGAAGATTTTTTCAACACTTTTCTAAACATAATAGTTTTAATAACTCATTTCTAATAACTGATTTATTTTATCTTTGTCATGATGACAGTAAATAATATTTGACTAGATATTTTTCAAGACACTTCTATACAGCTTAAAGTGACATTTAAAGGCTTAACTGGGTTAATTAGGTTAACTTTTGTTTAGCGATGGTTTGTTCTGTAGACTATCGAAAAAATATATAGCTTAAAGGGGCTAATAATTATGACCTTAAAATGTTTTTAAAAAAAATTAAAAACTACTTTATTCTAGCTGTAATAATAATAAAACAAATAAGACTTTCTCCAGAAGAAAAAATATTATCCGATATTTAAAATATAAAAAATATATATTTTAAAAATTTTTAAGTAGGGCTAATAATTCTGACTTCAGCTGTGTATATATATATATATATGCTCTTAATAATCAAAAGAAATGTTTCTGTTTCTCTGGGCTTATTTTTTTAGTTTTAAGTTAATGATAAGTTTTTCAAATAAATTTTATTTTAATTAATTCAATAATTGTATTTATTTTTTTAATGTTATGTATTTATTGTTGTGATTGAAAAAACAACATCAAAATCAACCACCATCATCTAAAGTGGTTAAATTTTTCAAATCATAACAACAGAAAAATATTAAATTTTGTCATCAGTAGTTTACAGAATGAAACTAAAATTATGTTTAACTAAAATGTATAACCATTAATCATAAATGCAGAGAAATTTCAAATAATCTCTTAATTCTTTCTATAAATGTATACACACATAAACAAAATACTGCCACCAATGTATTACTCCTAGTATTGATGTTTCAAATAAACAGGTAACACTTCACAATAAGGTTCATCATAACCTAACAAAGAAAAGTAACTCAATCTAATGTTAATTCCAACATTTAGTGACGCATTATTAAAATCAAAGCTGCATTGGTTAATATTTTAATGGACCTGAGCCACGAGCTAACATTAATCTGATGTATTGTTATTAATGTTAGCAAAAATGAATAAATACTGTAACAAATAAACTGCTCATGTACTAAATGGGACCTTATTATGAAGCATTACCAATAAACACAACTGGAATGATATATACAGCACTTAATGCCCCAAAATAAGACACTGTCCGCCTCTTAATCAAAAGTCTAGCCATAAAACTAAAAATAAAGGCACAAAAAGCGAAACAATCTTTGCACTGAGCTGTCATGGAGAACATATTGAGTTTTTCAGCAGGAGCGGCGATAGGAGTCTGTGTTAGATCGAGCTGAACCGTTACACATTCAACAGCTAGTTTGGTTGAGTTACTATTAAACAAAAAAGGGAGGGAGAGAGAGAAATGAGCAGATGATTTCTATTTAACGACATAAAAATGAGTCGATAACTGGAGATGAAAAGAGAGAAATGAGGTAGACTTCTGTGTAAACAAAGCAAATGATAACTTTCTCCAAAAGATGAAGACTAGTAAAACAAACTACAAAGGACTCGACACTGTTAATCTCCTAAAAAAAAATACAAAAACAACAGAAAACAAAACAAAAGTTTGACTATGTGTAACTGAAGAGGTAGTTCTAACATACCAGAACAGAGTCGGTGAGTTTAATAAGCAACAGTCAGTTCATTCAGTCAATGCTTCCCTACAGAATAACATCAAATACACTTATTTGGTTCGTTCCCTGAGAGAAGTTCATCCTGAGAAGAATTGTGGGTAGAAATGTACAAAAATACACTGTATAAATCTGTATGAGGTTTGGGGTCTGAGTCTGTGCTGGGTCTGTCTTTTGGTCAGTTTCTTTCTCTCAGATAGTTTTCTTCGTCTGTGCATTTGATTAAATACGATGCACACACACACACATACACATGCACGCACACACATTCATAGGGCTGTTTCACAGCATGAGCGTCAAACTTCGCACTTCCAATGCCTTCAAACACAGCCGGTCTTTGGTATAAACATCTATACCAAAACACACGCAGTTAGTTTGCGCCCTCCGATAAAACCACATGACACACTGTTTGATTTGTCAACACACAGGATGGAGAAATCCATCATGCCGGAACAGTCATGCAAGCTCGCTTTGAATCTTTTACACATTCAGTATCGTCAGAGGTGTCGTCTGGTATTTCGAGACCTCAAGCGGAGGATGAGCGCCGGTTCAAGTCATAATAGAAATCTCTGCCTGAGCACGCACACACATACACACGTTTCACTGCTCGTGTGATGGAGATTTTAAAAAGCAAGCTTCAGTTATATATAAAAACACTAATTAATTTTGATTTGTTCCTTGATAAATCTCACTCAAACATCAAGTCGAATGAAATGTGAAGATATTGGAATGAATATTAAAGAGTTAGTTCATCAAAAATGAACATTCTGTCATCATTTAAACACTCATTACTTGTTTGAAATCTATTTGAGTTTCTTCTGTTGAACACAAAAGATTTTTGTACAAAGAGATATTTTGAAAAATGCTCAACCCATTGGGCTCTATTTTAACAATCTAGGTGCAAAGTCTAAAGCGCATGGCGCAAAACATTGAGAGTGTGTCCGAATCCACTTTTGCTATTTTAAGGACGGAAAAGTACACTCTGCACCCTTCGACGCATGGTCTAACAGGGGTGAGCTTATTCTCTTACGCCCCATTCACACGGGGCGTCAGCTTCAACGCTTCCCATTCACTTTGAATGGGTGACGTCAGGCATTGCTGAACTGCATTGTGGGTCTGTCGACGCCGCTTCAGAGGCGTTGCTCGCTGCAGAAGTTGGGACTTGCGCAACTTTTCAAGCGCCGACGGAAGCGTCAGCCAATCAGATTGCTCTATGCAAATACACCAGCTCAGACAGTGGCCTATTGCTGACTAATTTCATTGGCTGACGCTGCTATGACGATTGCGTCAGCCCCAACTTCAGACACGCCCTCTGTCAAACGTTGACACTGAAGCCCCGTGTGAATGGGGCGTTAATGAGTTATGTATGTGTTTTGAGCATAACCTGCATTAAACTAATCAGAGTCTTATCTCCCATTCCCCTTTAAGGGCGTACTCACACTAAGCTATCCGAACCATCCCCAGGCCCTTTCCCAGATCTTTTGAGAAGTGTAAGTGCTCTGAATCGGGCTCAGGCACTGTTCACTTGGCTGGCCCAGGCCCGGTTGGAAGAGGTGTGAGCCAGAGCGCGGTTCACTTGGGCTTGAGTGCGGTACGCTTGTGTGTGAGTGCAAAATGCGCCTGAGCCCGAAACTGAAAGCGAGACATGACTTTTAAGGGCCTGTTTGATATGGATTAATTAATCATTCGTACTGTTCAATGAACGCAAACTGTCGTAGTTTATTAAAGACGCAAACCCCTCACTGCACGACAGCTGCACACGAGGACTTTATGATTGTTTATGAGCGTCAAAAGTGGCTGATCTTTTTGGCTAAATATTTGACTGCGTGTCACCGCATATCAAACGACTTAAACGATATAACTAAAAAAATCTCCACTGTGCTGAGCGGGAGCGCTTACTGAACAGCGCATCATCGATGACGCAAGCGTGCCCAGGCCCAAATGTAATGTGAGTGCGGGCCGTCGGGGGAGACGGGAGGGGGGACAAGCGTACTTTGGCCCGGTTCAAGGCAACTGTACATAGTGTGAGTACGCCCTAAGAGTCATGGCGCATTTGCCATTTACATAGCTGACTTTGTAAGTGGAAAAACTGAATGCTTCACTAGCAAGAAAACAGTTAAACAGACAATCTGCAGAGTGATGATAAAGAACGAGCCTTCACCATTCGGCCTCTTTCCTTTCTCTTTCCTTTCTCTTTACTCCTTTACTTTCATGGATAAGGAAACGGTGGAAATTTACTCCACTGAAGACATCCATTAGCCTACATATTTAATTTAGTTTAAACTCTTTTTAAATCCAGTTCTAATTTCCAGCAAACAAATAAATGAAGAATAATAATGACGTGCGGGCAAAAAACTGATTTATATGCAAACACACGTCCTGTTCTTATACCCCATATAGCATATGTCTCCAAACCCGACAGATGGACAAATCTAAATTTGTTTTTTTTAAAAGAAATATAAATATGCATATAATAAATAATAATAGTAACAACAATAATAACATTACACAAATGTACATTGTCATGAATAAACTGAAAAAAGTCCCCACCATGAAGGCATGGAGGCAGTGGTTTTTAAATTTATGTAGAAAATAATATACTTTGTAACATTTTAATCCTTTAACTTTTTTCATATGTAAAGATATTTGTGTATTGCTGTACATCCTGTGTGTATTAAGCAATGTGTAAGCATTTGGACCTACATAGGCGCAAAACTAACGAGCTCTGCGCTGGACTTTAGACCTGCTTTTAGTTGGTCAATGGCACGGTCTATTTCAGTTCCTCAAAATAGCAATGCATCAAGACTGCGCCTCAACACACCTCCCTTTTTAGACCAGCACACCCAAGAGTCCACAAAGCGGCGCAAATGGATTTGGTATTTAAACAACCTGGCGCAAAACGTGAAAATTAGGGTTGCACTGGTCTCAAAATAGCAACAAATTGCGCCATACATGTCTTGCACCTTATTGCGCTAGGTGTATGATAGGCACCATTGACTTCCATAGTAAAAAATGTTTCCTACAATGGATGTCAATGGGCGCCAGTAACCATCATTCTTCAAAATATCTTTTATTTTCAAGAGAAGAAAGAAACTCAAAAACGAAGAGGAATAAATGATGAGGTCATTTTCATTTTTGGGTGAACTATCCTTTTAAGGACATTTTCACGTCTTATTATGAATGCCAATTATTCATTTATTTTATTTGTGTTTATTTTACTAAACTAATTCTCAATGGTGACTCTCACAGCTTTTTTACTTAATTTATAATGCATTTTAGAAACTCAAATCCGAAACACTGACATGAAGTGTAAGCAATTGAGAAATTGAATACATTTCTCTCATTACAGTAATATATTTGATATTTATTGGCATTACTGACAGAATTAACACTTAACTGCAACTAAATACTGTTTAAAAATCTACTTATGTCTTTTTAATTGATTTTGTGATTAAATCTGACCGTAGCATGTGCTTAAAATGCTTAATGAGATTCACCATCCCATTCTCTCCTCATCAGAACACAAATGAGAGATTTCAGATGCCAAACGCTGCCGTAACGCTCTATAAACTCATTTCTGTTACTAGAAAGCATTAGTTCAACTTGTAAAGCTCGTCAGTAATTAAGCTTGACACAATGAAAAAGGGTCTGAAATTATTGCTGACAGTCAATTCACTGGAGCTTTCAAGGACGTTTCGGCATTAAACGGCGAACCTCCACAGCACGGCATTCTGGGTAAACAATTCTTGCTTTGTTCAAGTGCACTTTTGTTCAGTTTTTCCACAGTTCAATGGATGATTGTAGAAGATTTGCTCTTAATGTTGGGATCATTCAGATCTCCGACAGCAGCTTTAAATGATCAGATCTCAGTCTCTCTAAGGCTTCAGTTTGTCTACATTCATTAGCTAAATGAAAAATAAAACAAATGCGTGTGTGTGTGTGTTTTGTGTGGATTGTGTAATGTGAAAACTGTAGTATGTTATTTATTCTCCGCATATAAGGGCCGAAAAACCTTCTCAATATTTAGTACATTAGCATGGTCGCACAATTAGCAAATAACAAAAAAAAAAATTGATGGATTTTTTGATGAAGCTTTATAAAGATACAAATATTATTTTTTAAAGGGATAGTTCATGCCAAAATGAGCATTTTCTCACTATTTATTCTCCCTTAAGTGGTTCCAAATCTTCTGTTGAAAATTAAAGGAGATATTTTGAAGAATGCTGAAAAACTGTAACCATTGACTCCCATAGTAAGAAAAACAAATACTATGAAAGTCAATGGTTACAAGTTTATCATTCTTCAAAATATCCTCTTTTGTGCTCAAAAGAAGACATTCATAAACATTTGAAACCAATAAAAGATGAATAAATGATGACTGAATTTCCATTTTTGTGTGAACTATCCCTTTAAAACTAAACAAAAACTAATTGTATAAAATCTTAAAAAATGATGAGTTGATACACAAAATATTATGCACTGAAATCTGTTGATCTACGGTTTAATTTTTGCAGTGTGACGCAGTTTAAATTGTTGTATAATGCTGTGTTTTGAGTCATGTTGGAATTACCGTAATGATAAAATTAAAGATTAATTAAATGTTGAGCTGTTTGTTTGTTGTTTCATCTCAGTAGTTTGCTATTGACTCTGAAACTAAAAGTCAGGAGGATAGCGTTGCTAACTTTTGTCCTTTGTAAATATTTTGAGAGTGTAGGGAGCTATGTTTCCATCCAAAGATGCAAATTAAATGCGCTAAACTCGAATATCTCATAAAACAGTGTTTCTCAACCACATTTCTGGAGGCCCACAAACACTGCATGCTTTGGATGTCTCCTTTATCTGTTATACCCATTACAGATCTTTCCATCTCTGCTAATGAGCTGATGATCTGAATCAGGCGTATTTGGTTAAGAAGACATGGAAATTGTGCAAAGCTGGTGGGCCTCCAGGAACGTGGTTGAGAAACACTGGCATAAAAGACGTGCGAATAAAGCAGCGTTTCCATCCAACGAGTCAAAGAGAACAAAATCGACACTTCCTGATTAACTGGCGGCAAATATCAAAAGTAAAAACGAAATTTACTGCAGTAGGAGAAGCTGCGTCAATCTTTATTTTATAAATGACTTATATTATAAACGCCTCAGAAGACAAATGCCGACATGCAATGAATGCGTGGTGACGTTTGAAGGCGTGAGACACGGAGCACAGACGCTCTTGGCTATTCTAGAGGTAATTAATAATATAATAACACTAATACTGGCGTTTTAGAATGACCAAAACAACATTTCAGATGTTTTACAATATTCTTAGCTTGCTGGTTTGTCTATTCACACACATTTTTATCATCACATGATCTCTTAGAACAAAATCGCATGACTTTTTTTAATGCGCATGATGGAATTCGTTTAGTAAAAGTGTTTCCTTCATAGTTTATGCACATTTTTTGTTATAGAATAAAAAGTTTCTGACTTAGTTATGCACATATGTTTTTTCTTTGCATTTTGGCTTTTCCATCAACCATTTTGTTATGCGCATATCCAAAATGTGCATAAAAATAGGTGGATGGAAACATAGCTAAATACATCATTTGCTGTGCTTCATAGCAGTGTGCGTCATTCTGATTGGCGGACTTCTCTGTACAGCATCATGGGTAATGTAGTTTTTCTGCAAATTTGGCTGTTTAACAATTTTTTTAAAAGCACATTGAAATAATGTGAGCAGAAGAGGGTTCGTTAGATGCATATAAACACCAACAAGCTCACAATAACCTCATGTACTGTTAAATTAATGGAGTTTATAGTTATGCAATATGCAATCTCTGTTCATGGAGTTAGAAAAATCAGTCTGTGCACATGCAGTGTGTAGTACGTGACGAAATTTCATCAGCATAGAGCCTGTGGGCCAAAATTGGTAACTTTTAATTTGGCCCACCATCTCATCTGAGAACAGAGGGAGAATGATAGGGATGGTTTAGAGATTGTCAGTTCAAATTTAATGTAAACATTGTTAGTTTGTTTTATTGTTAAAAGCTATCTGAAATTAAATGTTTCAATTAAAAGGGGTAAATGAATCTTTAAATGTACATATTGTCACCCGACAATGCAGAGACTTTGGTGAGCGAATCAAGGCAAAGGCAGATTCAGCTTGACTGGTGTATTCATCATTGAACTCCACTGTGGTATAAATGTGAGTGTGAGTTGTTTTATTGCAATGAGTTATGATTTATAAAGTTATACTGCATTAGTTAATATGATATAAAGTAATGTTTTCTATTTATTTTAAAATATATTAAATAGATTAGGAAATGACCCATGGCAACTTTAATGTAATATAATTTGGTATATTTACCTTCGGCCCATGGGTCTCAATGATTTGGATTTTGGCCCTTCATACTAAAAAGTTTGGGCACACCTAGACTAGAATATGCATAATTAATTTAAATACCTCGGGTCTTAAAAAGGGTTATTTTATGATGTATGCTGCATGCCTACAGTGCACTTGATGTAAATTGCGTCATCTGCATAGTTGCAAAAAATAATTGGTGAAATTTACTAGCAATTTTGGTGCGAAAATTAGAAATACTTCAAATTTTGTCAGTTCTCGACTTGTTAAGGCTGATTTTTTTAACTTAATCAGCATAATATGAGTGAAAACAGTATGATTATCAAGGATTGGAAAATATTATTGCAGTCATTGGATTTTAATTCAGTGCCGTTTCATTGTAATTACTTGTGAAATTTACAAAGTTTGAAAATAATTTTAGTATAATTCCTATAGTATGTGCGCAACCTGATTTTTCTAACCTCACATACACCAAGTTTGCTTTTAGTTGATTTTTTTCAGTAATAAGTTGTTACAGCAGAAAAGCAACAACAAACTACTGAAGAAAGCAAAAAATAGACTAGGTATGGCCTGCTTTTTATGTCACAATGGATCATGCACAGCATTGCTGATTGGAGCAACATCCTTAACCACTAAAATAATTCACAATACACTCTCAAAATATAGGTGAAAACAAATAAAATCATATTTTTAAAGTTATTTTGTCTGTGACAACACAAAGTGAGAGAATGTGTAGTTTCTATTGGTAATTTAGAGTATGACCATTTCTTCATTACAGTAATTTAGACCCAAAAACAGCATCATCCTCCACGTTCAATGAAGCAAAGACGCATAAGGGAGGAGAGGAATCAAATCAAACCGCCATTATATATATATATATATATATATATAAAAAATCGACTTCATCTACCTACGTGTTCTATATAAATTACAGTACACTTCAACATTTATAATATCTCAACATATATTAAAGTCTTAAACTATCACCGCGTCTGTGATGAAGCAAAAGACAGCTTTACACTGCAACTAAACAGTGCTGATAGGTTTAAATCGGTTCGTTAGGCCTCTCTGGCTGAAGTTAATTTAGCTCTTACGCTTCAATCCTTACAATCTAATCATCTAAAGACCAGAAAATTTGAGAGCCGCATATAGAAAAGAAATTAAAACACATATTCGCCATTAAAAACTTTCTGTTTGTCCCATAATATTGTTATTGATTGGATATATTCACCTCAAGCCATAATACATCTGTGCCGGGACCCATACATTTGAATGGGAATCGAATTGTGAAATACTGAGACTTCTTTGCTGTTATATGTGAATCTGATAATGCATGTTCCTGATGTGAACATGAACGTTTAACCTGTGCTTTTCCTCAAACTGTTTCAGACAATAATATTGCGAAATATTAGAATTTAAAGGTTATTTTAGGAAATAAATGTTAAATATGTGGAGATAAGCATTGTGAAAATGTTTTTAAAGTTGCATTTATTAGATAGATAGATAGATAGATAGATAGATAGATAGATAGATAGATAGATAGATAGATAGATAGATAGATAGATAGATAGATAGATAGATAGATAGATAGATAGATAGATAGATAGATAGATAGATAGATAGATAGATAGATAGATAGATAGATAGATAGATAGATAGATAGATAGATAGATAGATAGATAGATAGATAGATAGATAGATAGATAGATAGATAGATAGATAGATAGATAGATAGATAGATAGATAGATAGATAGATAGTGTTCATTAGTAGTTATAAAGCATGATCTTTTTCTGCACGTCTAATCCTACCAAAACCTAAACCCAACTTCTATCTTACTAACTATTAATAAACAGCTGATTAGGAGTTTATTAAGCAAGTAGTGTTGGTTAATGGTTTGTTAATAGCGTGAATTGTGACCTAAACTAAAGGGTTACCCACTAGTATCTGTTTTCATAGATTTTAAGGTAACACTTTAAGTAATGGTCCATTAGTTAATGTTAGTTTATTTATTTACCAGCATGAACAAACAATGAACAATGCATTTAATACCATAGTTATTCATTCATTTTAATGTTAGCTAATAAAAATTCGTCGTTCATTGTTAGTTCAACTCACAGTGGATTAACTAATCTTAACCAGCATAACTTTGGATTTTAGTAATGCATTATTAATCGTTGAACTATGATTAATAAATACTGAACAAGTATTGTAAATTCTTAGTTCATGTTATTAAATACGTTAACTAATAGACCATTATTTTAAAGCGTTACTGATATTAAACAATTTTGTCACAGGTGAATTTTCAGCATCATTACTCACTGCACTTTATAATGTCTCCTAGTGATCGTTCTACTGATCCTTTAGAATGTAATGAATTCTGTAATTATAATATAATAAACACTTATTAGTAATGATAAAAACAGTTGTGCTGTCCATCCAAGAATCTAAAACAACATGTCTGAAAAGTGTTTTAGAGGAAAAGCAGACCAAACGTTCACATTATGAATGCAAATCACATGCATTAAAGCACATTTAAAGTAAAAGTCCTGCTCAATTACTCACATTATGGAGGTAAAATGCTTGAATTGGAATTGGAATTTTAAAAAAACATGAATGTTTTTCTTCTTCAAAGCGTAATCTGTTTTGCTTTACTACTCTCTCATTTACACACTCACATTCACTCTAAAACAAACACACACACACACACACACACACACACACACACACAAACGTCAGTCATAGAGTTTGTTGTGATTGCTTAATGAGAACACACACATGTATGTACACTCATACACACACACAAACAGGTGTGTGTATGTGTGTGTCTGTGTGCGAACCCATCATTATGATACCATATAGCTGCACGGTAAGGGAGGGTCTCGTCTGTGACCCGGCCGTTTGAGGTAGATGATTTCGGGTCCGGGCCTGGTCTGGGTGAGAGGTGTGTATGTTTCAGTCCCGGCTCTTTCTCCAGCGCTGGGAGCGACTCCCTCTGTGAGAAGCCTCCTCCGGGGATGAAGATGAGCCTGAGCGGCTTTCCTCTTCCGGGGACTGAGCGGAGGTGGAGGGGCGTTGGGGGTCCTGAGACGCGGAGGGCGATGGCGCCCCCTTGTGGGGGCACTGGGCCACCATGTGCGTGACACTCTGACAGTAGTGACACTTCTTTGGCTGGGGTGGAAGGCCACACTCTTTAGCGTGGTGGTCCAGACCTCCACAGTTATAACACCTGCAAGAGGACAGGAAAATGCAGGAT
The DNA here is from genome assembly GCA_903798195.1 of Danio kyathit. Lineage (NCBI taxonomy): Eukaryota > Metazoa > Chordata > Actinopteri > Cypriniformes > Danionidae > Danio > Danio kyathit. Next base: position 54,249,044 of record LR812538.1, on the reverse strand, counting down.
TATGGTTCAATAATATAGGATCTTAGCATTGGCATTGACAGAAAGGTTTATTTATATAGCACATTTCATACACAATGGTGATTTAAAGTGCTTTACATAAACAAGATTAAAAGACACAAGTATAAAAATAAAAAAAAACAAGGAATAAAAATGATTAAAAACGGATTCAAATGTGTTAAAACAGGTTATAAAGGAATCAAAAAGAAAGACATAATAGTGTGATCTGTGGGACGTAGCTCAGAGCTCATTCAGTAAAGGCTCAGCTAAACAGATGTGTTTTCAGTCTGGATTTGAATGAGCCTAATGTTGGAGCACATCTGATCATTTCTGGAAGCTGATTCCAGCAGTAGGGGGCGCTGTAACTGAAGGCGATTCACCCTTCTATGACTGAACTTTTGGAATTTCTAATTTACTTGATCCTAATGATCTGAGTGATCTGTTAGGTTTGTATTCAGTGAGCATATCTGTAATATATTGAGGTCCTAGACCATTTAGTGATTTATAGACAAGTAATAATACTTTAAAATCTATTATGAATGTAACTGGGAGCCAGTGTAAAGACCTGAGGACAGGTGTGATGTACTCTGATTTCCTGCTCTGGTCAGAATCCTGTCAGCAGTGTTCTGGATGTGAATGAGTGAATAATATATTTTCAAATAAAAGTGAACATGCAGCATGTTTGCTGAGATTTAAACTCAGTGTCACTAGAGGGCAGTAGAGGATCAAATTTAGCCCTATATCATTTATATAGAAATTATTCATTCATTTGTTGACATAAAAAAGGAGAAACATTGTTTTAATCATACAGAATTGATGAATAACCCTATCCTTTATACATCAAAACACAAATAACTTTGAACATGAACACATTTATAGCCACAACCATCAATAATAAGAACCTGATGAAATATCTACTTGTTAACAGAAACCTCTTATATAAGACCTGCAAGAGGACAGAAATTTTTTTAGGAGTGAATACTGTCTTTACATTTAAAAATAAATATCATTTGTTGCTTTACAAATGTCTTTACTTTTTAATTATTTTATTGTATTATATTACACTTAATACTGGAGGAAAGATGCTGAAAATTACATTTGGAATCTATTCTACATATTATTATATACTACACTCTCAGAAACACGGTGGTACAAAACGGTGTTCCTTACGAACAGTTTTGTACCTTTGTAAAAGTTTTACCTTATACGGTACAGAAAAGACCTCTTATGATACAGTTCTGTACCTTTTATGTGCAATTGAAATGAAGGTACACAATTGTTCTTATTTAAAAGGTTCATAAGTGATACAACTCCTTTATTACAATATCTATGAAAATAAATATTACTGAAAAGGCAAAGTGATTTATGAATAATTTCCATATTAAAACATGAATCATCATTTAAAAGCATATGCTTAAAGAAACTCATAAACATGAATTATTACGTTCCATAATACAAAACAACTGGTAAAACAAAACTACAGGTATTGTAGACTAAACATTTAAGGCATTTTAATAAACATTTGGTAAACATTTTCTGATGAATACAGTTTCATTATTGATATCTGCACCTTTTGGCGTTTGCTTTCCACTACACACGTGAGCTGGCAAAAGTCCTGCATATGCAGTGTTCATGGAGACATTTTACTATTGTAAAACTAATCAAACATTGTGAATATCTCATTACAATACTACTGCATAATGATATTTTAAAATGAAGTAAGTTAAATTATTTTTTAAGTGATTACAAAAGTATTGTGTGAAAATTGGAGAAATAAATGTTTTATATTGTGCATGGGAGAATGTGTTTCTGTAACATTTTTGTGAAGCGTGTTGTGAAATGTTTAGCAAAAAATGGATCTTTTGATTTATGTTAAAGTATTTTTTTATTCTTTATTGTAAATGGAAAAGGTGCATTTACACACAAGAAACTTTTTTAAAAACATTGTTTAAAATGTATTTGATGTTTTATATTTACTGAAAATAAATTGACCCATGATTTTGGATCTACATTAGCAAAATGCCGTTTAATATTTCTTGAAGGAACACATTTAACACTGTTAAGGTACAAAGTGTCTTGTCACTGTAGCGGTACCTTCATGGCTCAGATTTGTACCTTTGATGAAGGTACAATATTGTATCTGGTTAAACACCATAGGTACATTTTGATTTCCCATGGTACAAATCATGTCCTTAAAGGTACAAACTGCAATGGTACAAATGTGTTTCTTTGTCTTAAGGTACAATTCTGTCCCTATATTAAAGGGTGGTTTATATTAAATATAAACTATATTAAAGTAGAAAAATGATTTTAAATTGTAAAATACAGTTCACTTCATTACTATGTTCAACAAATAAATGAAGCCTTGGAAAAAACAAGAGACATATATTTAAATATATATTTTTAAATATATAAATTGTTTCCAACTTTCGCCAAAATGTTCAAAAATAAAAAAGCCTAATTCTATAACTTGTTTTATATATATTATATATATATATATATATATATATATATATATATATATATATATATTTATATATATATATTATATATTATATATAATCTATATATATATTATATTATTTATCTTATTTTTTACTTTTTCTTATATTCATCCACAACGTTTTAATGATGGACATTGAGACCCAGAAGTCTAGGGCAGAGTGGGATGTGATGAAAGTAACAAAGTGGTTTTCTCGAAGCCCTGAACAGGCATTTGATTTCCAGGTCTATAAACCGCACATTTCAAGCATTGGCAACTCTTGATGGAGCTGCCAAATATCATGGTGATTCTAGCCGAAATAAACGGAATAAGACTTTTTCCAGAAGAACAAACTATTATCAGCACATACTGTTGAAATCATTTGGGAAATAAAAAAAAAAAAAAACACATTTCAAAGGGGACTTCCACTGTAAATTGTAGAAAATGTTAACATTTTCCATTGCTGGATTACTTTTGAACCATTTGATGGAGCTGAAATGTAAAATGATTAATTTTTTTAATATTTTAAAATATTCAGTTTAATATTTTTTTGCAAAAATAAACAAAATATGCTACTTTTGACCCAGCCGTGTGTTACTTTCGTCCCTGCCTGTGGGGTCAAAAATAACAAAGTGCAACTTTTGTTTAAAGTGATGTTATATTGGAGTTGTTCTACATTGATACAAAATAACACCTGATTTTAATAGACCACATTTATGAGTAGGCCCACACGGAATCTGCGCACGCAGAAATGTGCAGATTATTGGCCCATCATCGAATCTATTTATTTACTTGTGTAAATGTGTGTAAACTTGTATTTATTCAGTTTTAATAAATTTCAGTAATAATCAGACTAATATGAAAATGTTATTTGATTTATTTACAATACAGTATGTAAAGTAATATTTTCTGTCTTTTAGTTGATATACTACAATATATGAGTGACTTGCTTTGTTTACCAAATAAGTGGATCTAGATGGACTTGCATTGTAAACATTAAAGGTAAAAAAGCTGTTATTTTTTTAATTTCACATAGAAATTTACATTTAAAAATTCCACATAAATCCGCAGATTTTTTACAAAATTCTCCGCAGAAATAGCAAAAAATGTCTCCAGATTCTGTCTGGCCCTATACTTACAGGTTAGTAACCACAGCAAAAATATATATTTCTGCCTAAAAACATTATATTTTTAATTAAATCTTAAATCTTATTTTCATCCCCGCTTTCCCTTATATTTTGCATGAACAAAATAGTATGTTTTCAAATAAAAGTGAAAACATGCATCTACTAATAGTTTTGCTGAGATTTAAACTCAGTGTTTGTCACTAGAGGGCGGTAGAGGATCAAATTTAGCCCAATATCATTTATATAGAAATTATGAACTCATTTCTTTTAACATAAAATTGGTGCAGAATAGTTTTAATCATACAAAAGTAATGAATAAGCATATAATTTATACATTAAAACACAAAAAACTTTGAACATAAACAAGTTAATAGCCACAACATCACTAATAAGATGCAGGATTTGTTAGATATGAGCAAACCGAGTTACTGAGAGCATGAGGAATTATATACACATTAACAGAAACCTCCCATGTAACCATGGAGCCATCGGTTACCAAGGAAAATCCGCTGCATGGTAACAAGAGAATAGGAAATGACATTATAGCTCTAAATATAGAGTATAGATCTCTCTGTGTGTGTGTGTGTGTGTGTGTGTGTGTGTGTGTGTGTGTGTGTGTGTGTGTGTGTGTGTGTGTGTGTGTGTGTGTGTGTGTGTGTGTGTGTGTGTGTGTGTGGCTCAGATATATTATTACACACTCCTTCAGGATATCTGATTCTGATTGGTCGATCCCAGCATTCTGCAGTCATGGACTGCCATATGATGCCAAACTACACCTGATGGCTGACAATGTCAAATGTTTTCTTAAAGCTGTTACATCTTTATTATATAGTCATGTAGGTTTTTAATATCTAATCCATTTATCTGCTTAATTTTAGTTAGTGGCAGAATTAAAAAAATAAAAGAAGGGTTGTATCGGTCTCTTACGCCTTCGTTGACTTTAAAATACGATCATCCTAAAGAGACATATACTTTCCTGTATAAAGTCTTATTTAGATTATTCTGTGGATAATTAATATTATGAACTATAATAATAAAATCATTATTTGGAAAATGTTTATATTGTTACATCATAATGTTTTCCCTACTCATTACAATACTGCATTTTTAAATACAGTATATTTACACACTTATTCTTTCATAAACGCGTTCAAGTTTTTTCTTTACAGTTTTTCTCAGTCGCTTTGGTGCATTTCTCACCATACTATTTACATTTGCACAACAGTTAATGCATTTCTCAAAACAATTAGTGCAAACTGCAAAACCTAGTGGATAACCTGCAAAAGTGTGTCACTTACTCAAAATGGAGAGCTCATTCCTCAAAAGCAAGTATTGATGTCAATGAAAGTGTCAGTGTCATCAAGATGAAAAGTCCTGCCACCATTGTTTATGAACAAGATAGTCAAATGGCTTCGTCATGTTTTCATTATGACACTTTACTCTGTATGTTTTTTCCAATGCAAAAAGGTCAGATTTTAGTGACACTTCCTGAAAATGCTCAAGACAGCACTGTATACTATTTGCACAGCCATTTGAAAACTACAGTAAAGTTAGACATCACTGTATTCAGTGAGGTATCTGAGTACAAGACACTGAATATGTGCGTTTCACTTTTTTACTGCATTTGCTCTTTGCAATTCTAATTTATTCACAGCATTGTGCAAAAGAATAAACACACCCTTATTTACAACAAGCATGAACTTCCTTTGGTTAGAGCTGTGCACAACTGTAAACAATACTGCAGTACATATTGGAACTGAACCTACAACACACACAGGTCTGTAAATCATTCATCAAATTGTTCAATTCAGGAGACATTTTCAGGAAAAAAAAGACTTTAAAATTTTATCAAATTTGCTTGACAGATTTTGACAACTAGTTCAACATTTGTGTATGTAATGACTCAAGTAATGAAATGAGGACTATTAGTTTTTTATGGAATGACTATTCAGCATCCACAAGTTTAGTTAGTTTTGACTGACATGACATAAGCAAATGATAATGTTATAAAACAGCAGAGAGTTGTCTGAAAGCAATTGATGCATGTCCAAAAGCATTTGCAATTTGTTGGAAGGAATGAGAAACTGCTACTATGATGTGCACAAATGACTAATTGTTTTGAGAAATGCATTAACTGATGTGCAAATGTAAATAATGTTGTGAGAAATGCACCAAAGTGACTGAGAAAAACTGTAATTAGTTTTACATTTATCATTTGTATTCATATATATTTGTTTCAATCCATTTTTATTTGCTTTTTTTTTATAAGATGTTGGAAAATAAATTTGCCACTTTATTAGTTATATGGGTTTGAGCACAATATTTAGATTAAATTTTTATATTAGGAATTGTGCTATAAAATGCTGTTGATGACACTTTTACTTGAAATTTGATGAAATGCCATCAGTAGTTTTAAAAACATAAAATTAAAATGGCTATACTATGTGTCTATTTAATTATCTGAATAAAATCAGTTTGAATCAATTAATTAATGTAACAAAATCACATTATTAAAGTGTTACCTCATAGTTTACTAGGCTATACAGTTGAAGTCAGAATTTTTAGCTTCCCCCACACAGTATGTCTGATAATATTTTTTCTTCTGGAGAAAGTCTTATTTGTTTATTTCACCTAGAATAAAAGCAGTTTTTAATTTGAACACCATTTTAAGGTCAGAATTAGCTTTTTTTTCCAATAGTCTATACAGATCAAACCATCATTATACAATAACTTGCCTAATTACCCTAACCTGCCTAGTTAACCTAATTAACCTAGTTAAGCCTTTAAATGTCACTTTAAGCTGTATAGAAGTGTCTTGAAAAATATCTAGTCAAATATTATTTACTGTCATCATGACAAAGATAAAATAAATCAGTTATTAGAAATGAGTTATTAAAACTATTATGATTAGAAATGTGTTGAAAATAATCTCTCCGTTAAACAGAAATTGAGGACAAAAATAAACGGGGGGCTAATACTTCTGACTTCAACTGTATACAACAATCACTGATTGACTATGATTTGTGGATTGTCATATTTAATATGGTTGCCTGTTTTGAAAATGGTTTGTAAATAATGTATATATATTGGGATAGTAGGGAGTTTGACACCATTTACATTATAAAACTTTTTGACCTCTGTTGTTGTGTTAGGTAGTTAGGGTAGTGAATTGTGAATAGTGAATTTTCTTTTCTTTCATTTTTGATTAGGTAAGTTAGAGATTTAAAATAAAGGAACTTTTGTTTGTTATTTCGGCCTTGTCAGCTCCTGAATTCAAACCCCAATAAATCTTTGATTTCATTTTCTTGGTCTTGTCTTTCATGTTGTGCACCACCCCTAGACAGTGCGTAACAAAGAGAAAGAAAAACAGGTTTTTGGTTAAATTTAGACTATGGACTAACAATAACTATGGACTTATTTAAAATTTCCAGGGTTCCCAGAAAAAAAGTAGTCATAATTGGGTAAATTTTAATAAATTTATGCCGAACACCACATTAACAAACAAAAAAAGTGGTCTCATTGCATTTGCTTATTGGGGAAAATATTAACAACAGTAAGAATGACAGCAATTTCATATATTTTTTAAAGATTAATGTTGTATTTTATGCATACATTTTCTTTTATACATTCATTTGTTTATTTTTATTTTTATTTTGTGTGTTTTTTTTGGCGCTAGAATCCTTACTTTATCCGAGTTTGATTAGGTTTCAACTAATTTTGACCCCTTTAATAGATCGAAACAGTCAATGTCTTATTGTCTCTTTAAATTGGTTTTCATTGATACTTGTCATTCATAGAGATACAACATTATTTTTAAACTAAAATATATGGCGGCATTGTCAATGACTTTTAAGGCAATAGCCTATGCTAATCTACCCAGGACTTCATATTGGTGCAGGTTTGTTCTAATATTACTTCAATCCAGCAATCAACTTTTTGATGCCAGTAAGAATATGTGATGGACATCGGTTATCTTTAGTCGCTCATTTGGGTAAAACGCGTTTATATTTTATGAAACACATACCAATAACCTGAACCGGAAGCGCTACGAGGTTTTTACCAAAAAACGGAAGTCTGCTGTATAACCCCTATAGACGTGAAACTACAAACAAATATCATATATTTTACGTTCATGTTTCTTCCAATAGCATATAACGTTCATGACTTTCAACAAAATGAAGGAAATTTAGGTTTTACGGAGGTCAGGGGAGAGAAAGATGGACGTCCCTTTATTAGCCGCTAACGAGTTGACAAGACATTTCAATGCAATTAAATATTAAGTTATGTAGCATATAGAGTTAAAAACGTACGTTCATTTAAAATTACTAATAATAATATAAACATTTAAAACGTGGAAACCACAGATAATTATCGCCGAGAAAGCTCAATAGCCTATCTACATTTGAGAGATTAGCTGTTGTCTTTGTTATTAGCCTCTAGGTGGCGCAATGGGTTAACAAACTGCTAGTTTAGGCTGCAGACTGAACTGAACTGCACAAAAAGGCGAGCATAAATTATGAATTACGGTAACACTTTATTTTAATGTCGAATTCACGGCATTAAACCATTAACTAAGGCTGTTAGCTACTATCTTCTAATTAGCGGCTTAATAATAGATGGTTGGGTTTAGGTATTGACTATAATTAGGGATGTAGAATCAAATCAATTTAGAAGTACTAACCCACAGCTAATATACCTTTAATATCTTAATAATAGGCAGGTAATAAGCCAGTAGTATTAGTGTAATTTGTGACAAACTAAAGTGTTACTTTAGTTACTTTATCATAATTTTAATTGAAAGAAAACTAGTTATAAACGTTTCTACAGCAACATCTGCAACTCCTCATACATTTTAAAACATACTACAGGATATTTAGTGAGCATATAATGCTGCAGTATTAAAAATAAAAGCATCATATTAAAACTGAATGCACATATGAGTGGGATCATTTCTTGTTAAAGGATAACTCTCATAACATTAAAGCTATCAGGGCCTGGAAAGACGAACTTGACTTAGAGTTTGAGGATAACTACTGGAGTGCAGTATTAGACAATGTGTATATCCTCCACTTCGTGCACTAGACTCAGTTTTATACAATTTAAAACGATTCACAGAGCTCATCTCTCAAAGGCCAAACTTATATCCCAAATATATCCCAATGTTTCAGATATATGTGATAAATGTAAACTTTCATCATGTAACTTTAATCTATGTAATTTGTCACAAGTTGCAAAACTATTGGATTACTTTCTTTAAAATTGTTTCTGATATTCTGGGGGTCAGGTTAGCTGTTTGCCCTTTAATCGCTATCTTTGGTATTTCCTCCCAGTGTCAACCTTTAAATATTTCCCAAATGATGTTTAACAGAGCAAGGAAATTTTCACAGTATGTCTGATAATCTTTTTTCTTCTGGAGAAAGTCTTATTTGTTTTATTTCAGCTAGAATGAAAGCAGTTTTAAATAAAAAAAAAACATTTTAAGGTCAAAATTATTAGCCCCTTTAAGCTATATTTTTTCCCAATAGTCTACAGAAAAACCATCATTATGCAATAACTTGCCTAATTACGCTAACCTGCCTAGTTAACCTAATTAACCTAGTTAAGCCTTTAAATGTCACTTTAAGCTGAATAGAAGTGTTTTGAAAAATATCTAGTAAAATATTATTTACTGTCATCATGACAAAGATAAAATAAATCAGTTATTAGAAATGAGTTATTAAAACTATTATGTTTAGAAAAGTGTTGAAAAAATGTTCTCTCCGTTTAACAGAATTTGGGAGAAAAATAAATAAACAGGGGGGCTAATAATTCTGACTTCACTTATACGCATGTATATAGTTTTTTTTTTGTGTTTTTTATTCTGTATTTGTATTTATTTTTTTATTATTATTATTTATTATTTTTTATATTTTATTTTAATTTTATTTTCTTCCAGATGTTGATTGTTTTATTTGGGGATTGTTTTGTGGGTTGTTGTAAAATGTAAAATGCTATTTGCAAGAATAAAAATTCCATGACAAAAAAAATAATAATAATAATAAAAAGCATCAATGCATCAACGAAATTAGATTTTCTTTTGACATCCAGACTATAGATACAGAAGACCATACGAATAAACACTTATTTGATATAAAAAGTGTATGTATGCATGTATGTATATATGTGTGTATATATATATATATATATATATATATATATATATATATATATATATATATATATATATAATGGTTGCACGGTTAACGGTACTATGGTAGTATCGCGATACTATGGCTCCAAAATACTGGCGGTGCCACTGTAGTGTGTAAACGGTAGTATGGTCATTAAGGGTTTATCTACAATAGATAATTTTGCATGTGGAAAAGTCACTAAAATGCTCACACATTTGTGCAACAATAGACCATTTTTTTAAATTGCAAAACCGTGTAGAATTTGTTCCTTTTATGGTATAGCCTATTGCATGTTTTCTAACGCTTTAGTTCAAAGGCACATTGAATCGGTTAATTTCTGTTCCTGTAAATATGATTTATTAGCAACCGCGACAATCTCTTAAAAAGAACAACTCACAAAGTGAAATTTTGAATTACTTTGGATTGTTACCTGATAAGACTAAAAAAAAAACAATAGATGAAAAACCCAAAATAGCAACAGGAAACATTGAAACCATTTTTGACAACTTCATATAGCCTAATTTTGTTGGGTAATTTTGTCTTTTTGTAACTAATTTCCTTTGGTATAATTTGTATCTTTATTTTTATGTAGTTTTTGTTGGTCAGTTATGTACAAAATAAACAAAAACAATGAATACATTTTAGGTGAAGTGGGGTGCAAATAATACTTTTTGGCCTTAAGAGAATTCTGAATTGCATTTAAGTAGGCCTATTATAACATTAAATATAGTATTTCCGACAATTTTCTTTATAATTTGAGTTATGAATTACAGTATCGCACTTGGTATCGTGATACTTCAGCTGGTATAGTATCGTAAGATTAATTAATGGTATAGCGACAACCCTAATACAGTAAATATATATATATATATATATATATATATATATATATATATATATATATATATATATATATATATATATATAAATATAATATATATTATTATTATTATTATAAATTTATTTTTTTACACTTAAATATCATTGCAAATACAAACACTTAAATGTAAACATCATTAGCAATCAATGATAGAAATCCTTTTAAAATGTCCACCATGATATTAAAAGTAAACAACATCCTATAACTTGAAACATGAGGACAAATATTAGGCTTTAAAGATTTACATTTTAACCAATCATTTCCACAATGAACCGCACTAGTCAATCATTACTTCTAATATAGTTAATCAAATCTTCATTATCAATCTAAAGTTAAGATCTTGAATAGTAGTAGCATAGTTTTATTTTAGATGACTGTTATTGTGAACTTTCAACTATGAAAATTATCTCAGCATTCAATAAAAACCCACGCCAAATTTCTGTATTTCAAAAATAAACTGAGATAAATACATTTTTTTTTAAAATAACTTAGTGAAATATACAGTCTTTGATTGGCTACTATTTTAAATTCAATTGTTATCAGCTTGAGTGTAATAATTCATGCCAAAATCATATCATAATTATTTTCCAATTTTATAATTAGCCCTTTTAATACTTATAAAAAATAACTAAATAGATATTAAAACATAAATTCAGCTACACCACTGTCAGCTGATGGGTTCAACAAATGTCCAAACTCCATCATTTCCACCTCTATAGGGACAGTCTATATGCTCGCCCACACACGCGCAACGTACATACTTATAAATAGCTTTTAGCACAACAGACTGAAAACTGAAAAGACTTGTTCAGTTTGGTTTCTTTTTTTTCTTTTTTTGCTCTGATCACCATGGCAACAGGAAGTAGAAGACAGACTTACAATCAATGTTGAGTCGGGAACAGAAAAGGTTTGGCGAAACTATATCACACACATGTATATATATATATATATATATATATATATATATATATATATATATATATATATATATATATATATATATATATATATATATATATATATATATATATATATATATATATATATATATATATATATATGCACTGGAAATAAGTAGCTCTATAATTTATGTGGTTCCACAGACCGCACATTATACAGAAGAAAGGAGAAACTGTGAATATTGACACTTTTAAGCCACAAATGCACTGAAACGTCTACATCAAATGCAGCAAATTTGACAGTAAATACTCAATAATTAGTTTATCTAATATAGCACTTTTTACTTTATAGATTATGTTAAAGCAGCTTAGCGTAGATGAAGTTCTAGTCAATTAAATCTAGAAATACTCCAAGTATTTTATATAAAGGAGTAAGTAATATTTTATTAAGCTATTTTACATATTAAATTGTAATTTTTGTATTATTTTGAAATGTTGGGGTTATAAAATATTCTATAACAATTTAGGTGACATTTAACTAAAAATGTGTAATGTTTTTTACATCATTAAAAGTTAATAAATGTTATAGAAGTATAGTTAATCATTGCTTCATGATAACAAATGTTTCATTCATCAATTTCCTATTAATTAGTCCCTTTATTTATCAGGGGTCGCCACAACGGAATGAACCACCAACTACACTCTACACCACTACAAACACACTACACTAATGCCAATTTAGCTTATTCAATTCCCCTATGTCTTAAGACTGTGGGGGAAACCGGAGCACTCGGAGGAAACCCACACCAACACAGGGAGAACATGCCAACTGACCCAGCTGGGGCTCGAACCAGCAACAGCACTAACCACTGAGCCACCGCACAGACCATAACAAATGTTTACTTTTTGTCAAATGTGATGTTTGTGACAATATTTTACTTTTAATGTTTTTTTCTTAAATAAATCTACTCAAATAGGTTTGCAAATATAACCATTATTAAAATTATTTATTAAAAGTTAAATTATAACCAACATTCAACAACAGTGATCAGTAAATTCCTAAAAATGATTCTTGAGGTTATTTAAATACATTTTTACAAATTAAGAACTTGCAATTCTGATTACTTTTGTATTTGTTTGTATACATTTACTTTTTTGTATATGATTTACTTTCTATTATTATTATTATTATTTTATTATTAACATTAAGACTAGCAAAGAGCAAAAAGTATAAATTTACTTTAGATTTTTTTTACAAATTCAAACTATTAACAAAACACATTAAAAGTATAATTCAACAAAATTCAACATACTGGGTAAATACACACAAAAAAACTAAATAAGATAAGCAATAAGAATGTGGTTTTTTTTTTAAATAGGATGAGATTTTAAACAAGCTTTTATTAAATAAGAACTTCCATGATTTCCAATTATTAAATTATTACTAGTGAAAATCTTAAAGTACTAAGCATTTTTGTATATATTTACTTTCTATAATTATTTGCATTGTTATAATTAAAGGCAGTCAAAAATTATTTTTGCTGCTCGTTCAAACTACTTATTTAAAATGGGTTGAAACAACACAATTCTCAAGTTTTTGGAGGGCACAACTTAATTGTTTTATGTCCAATCAACTTAAATTTGTAAAAACAATTAAGTTAACTTAATCGATTTGTGTTGGGACAACATGAAGGAATTGTGTGGAATGCAGCATTACTTTACAGTGTTGTTCTGGTTATTTCCAAACAATTAAACCCTGTGAAAACTAAAAAAAAAACTATACAAACAAATTTACATTTGAAAATGTGCATGCTAAATAAAATAAACCCGGTGAATTTGTTTTACTACAGAACAAACTGACAAAATTATTCATTGGATTTACTTCACTTTTTTGATAGTGGTTGCAAACAATTTATATGGGCTGAATTTGAATCAACAAACTAAATTGAGTAATGTTCAACTTTATTTGTTGGTATAAATTCAGCCCATACAAATTGTTTGAAAACTTTGATCAAGTTTAACTGTTAGTTTGACTGTTATAAGTTGAAATGAATTGGAAAAGAATGATTCAACTAAAAAACTGAAGGCAGCAAGATTTGTATCTATTGAATTATAACATATATTAATGTAAAAGTGAATATTTAATTACTTCAGAACAAATAGACTGAAATAAATGATTCATTGGATTTACAAAAAATTAAGGTAAGTCATTGCAAACAATTTATACGGGCTGAATTTAAACAAATAAATTACATTTAGTAATGTTCAACTTCATTTGTTTAAATTCAGCCTATATCAATTGTTTGCAACCCCTTACCTTCATTTTTTGTAAATCAAATGAATCATTTATTTCAGTGTACAGCACACTACTTAAAATTAAGAAAACTCCATGCCCCATGATGCAGTGCACACTCACCGGTCTCCCTTTGGTTTGCGTTTGAGGGGTGGGGCCTTCCCTTTGGGGCGTCGCTCGCTGCCGGAGCAGGGGCCTCCGCCGGGCCCCGTCACCCGGAGCGACTCCAGACCTTTACTCGACCTCTTAAAGGTGAACTCCACCTGCTCGCCCTCCCGCAGGCTCCTGAAGCCCTCCATCACCAGCTTACTCTGAACACACACACACACACACACACACACACGCACGCTTCATTTAATACACAAATATCTGTATCTAAAACATTTACAGACATCAGGCAATCTTGAACATTACACTCAAAAATGACGTTTGTGGTTTGTTCAAATTACTTATTTAAAATGAGCTAAAACAACATAATTCCTGAGCTTTTAAAATAACTTCATTGTTAAATGTTGAAATCTGAACATTTACAGACATAATAATAATAATGATGATAATAATAACAACTAATTATTTAAAATGAGCTGAAACAACACAATTCCTAAGCTTTTTAAAACAACTTAATTGTTTTATGTTCAATTATTTTATCTTAAAAAATCCCTTGCATTAAATACACACATGTACAGAATCCATATCTGAACATTTACAACATCAGGCATTCTCTTGAACATTTATTACATACTAAAAAAAATTATTACGTGTATTTACAAAAACATTAAGGTAAGTGGTTGCAAACTATTTATTTGGGCTGAGTTTTAACAAATAATTTAAGTTGTTTAAATTCAGCCCATATAAATTGTTTTTAACCCCTTAACTTAAATTTAGTAACAATGAATCATTTTTTTCAGTGCACTCAACAAATGACGCTTGCTGCTTGTTCAAATTACTTATTTAAAATGAGCACCATTCTTGCGTTTTTTTTGGGGGACAACTTAATTTGTTCAATCCACTTAAATTTGTAAAAACAGTTAAGTTAACTTAATTTGTGTTGGGATAATATGAATGAATTGTGTGAAATGCAGACATTTGCCGTTTGTTCAAACTACTTCTTTAAAATGAGCTAAAACAACACAATTGCTGAGCTTTTAAAAATAACCTAATTGTTTTGTTCAACTGTTTCATGTTAAAAACACTTGCTTTAAATACACACATGTACAGATCTCCATATCTGAACATTTACTGACATCAGGCATTCTAAAACATTTATTACACACTGAAAAAAAAAAAACAATTCATTGGATTTACTTGGATTTAAGTGATTGCAAACAATTTATATGAGCTGAATTTTAACAAACAAATTAAGTTAAACATTACTAAATTAAATGTGTTTGATTATATTCAGACCATATAAATTGTTTGCAACCCCTTAACTTAAATTTAGTGACAATGAGTAATTTTGTTTCTGTGCACTCAACAAATGATGTTTGCTGCTTGTTCAAACTACTTAATTAAAATTAGCTGAAACAACACAATTGCTAAAGGGGTTAACTCAATTGTTTTTACAAATTTAAGTGGATTGAACATAAAAGAAATTGAGTTAATTTAATTTGTATTGGGATAATATTAAGCAATTTTGTGGAACCCAGTATTTATTTACAGTCTACACTGAAAATTTGATGTTTGCTGTTTGTTCAAACTAATTATTTAAAATGAGCTGAAATAAAATTCCTGAGCTTTTTAAAACAACTTAAATTGTTTTATGTGCAATTAATTTATGTAAAAAAAAACTTTTAAATACAAACATGTACAGATCTCCATATTTACAGACATCAGGCATCCTTGAACATTTGAAAAAAAATTATTTCATGTACACTGAAAAAAATGATGTCTGCAAAACTGTTGCAAACAATTTATTTGTGTTGAATTTAAACAAACAAATTAAGTTTAATAAAATTCTACTCAATTTGTTTGTTTAAATTCAGCCCAAATAAATTGTTTACAGCCACTTAACGTAAAAATATTGAGTAAATCCAAGGAATCATCACTGAATTATTTTTTTCAGTGTATTTACAAAAACATTAAGATAAGCAGTTGCAAACAATTTTTATGAGCTGAATTTAAACAAATAAATTAAGTTGAACATTACTAAATTGAATGTGTTTGTTTATATTCAGCCCTGCGTAAACTGTATGAAATACAGCATTTTTTTTTACAGTGTTCACTCAAAAAAAATGAAGTTTGCAGTTCGTTCAAACTACTCATTTAAAATGAGCTAAAACAACACAATTGCCAAGCTTTTTAAAATAACTTAATTGTTTCATGTTAAAAACACTGCATTAAATACACACATGTACAGATCTCCATATCTGAACTTTTACAGACATCAGGCATACTTACAGACATAATTATTCCATGTATTTACTAAATTTCTTTAAGGTAAGTGGTTGCAAACAATTTATATGAGCTGAATTTAAACAAGCTAGTTAAGTTGAACATTACTAAATTGAATGTGTTTGTTTATATTCAGCCCATATAAATTGTTTGCAATCCCTTGACTTAAATTTAGTAACAATGAATATTTTTTCAGTGCACTCAACAAATGACGTTTGCTATTTGTTCAAACTACTTATGAGCATCATTCCTGAGGTTTTTTTTGGGACAACTTAATTGTTTTAAAAAGATTTAAGTGGATTGAACGTAAATTAAGTTAACTTAATTAATTTGTGTTGGGATAATATGAATGAATTGTGTGGAACCCAGTATTTTTTACACAAAAAAAATTACATTTGTGGTTTGTTCAAACTACTTATTTAAAATGAGCTGAAACACCATAATTGCTGAGCTTTTTAAAATAACTTAATTGTTTTATCTTAGAAACACTTTGCTTTAAATACACATGAACAGATCCCCATATCTGAACATTTACAGACATCAGGCATACTTTAACATTTATTACACACTGAAAAAAAAAATTATTCCATGTATTTGCTAAATTTCTTTAAGGTAAGGGTTGCAAGCAATTTATATGGGCTAAATTTAAACAAATAAATTAAGTTGAGCATTACTAAATTGAATGTGTTTGTTTAAATTCAGCCCATATAAATTGCTTGCAACCCTTACCTTAAAAAAATGTGCAAATCCAATGATTTTTTTTCCAGTGCACTCAACAAATGATGCTTGTTGTTTGTTCAAACTACTTATTTAAAATGAGCTAAATCAACAATTCTTGAAGAGTTTAAATCAATTTCTTTTGTTCAATCCACTTAAATTTGTAAAAACAACTAGGTTAACAATCAATTTGTGTTGGGATAATATGAAGTAATTGTGTGGACCCCAGTATTTCTTTACAGTCTACACTGAAAAAATGACGTTTGCGGTTTGTTCAAACTACTTATTTAAAATGAGCTGAACCACAATTCCTGAGCTTTTTAAAACAACTTAATTGTTTTAAGTTAAAACACTGCATTAAAAACTCACATGAACAGATTTCCATAACTGAACATTTACAGACAGACATCGGGCATTCTTGGGCATTTATTACTCACTAAAAAAACGATTCATTAGATGTACTACTTGGATTTAAGTGATTGCAAACATTTTAACAAACCAATTAAGTTGAGCATTACTAAATTGAATGCGTTTGTTTATATTCAGCCCATATAAATTGCAAACCCTTAACCTAAATTTAGTAACAATGAATAATTTTTTTCAGTGCACTCAACAAACGACGTTTGCTGTTTGTTTAAAAGTAAAAAATTAGCTGAATCGACACAATTCCTGAACTTTTTTAAAATAACTTAATTAAGTTAAAGTTAAACAAGTTAACTTAATTTCTTCATGTTGTCCCAACACAAATTGATCGATTGTGTGGAAACCAGCATGTTTTACAGTGTAGAATCTGTCAGGGAAAGAGCAATAGATGAGCAAAAGAGAGATTTTTTTAGGTACTAGAAAAAACATTTGTCAGTATCAGCTAAACCTGCATTATTTAATAAAAAGTGTTTTTAACATTTGCTTTTTGTACACACACACAGCAAAAAAAATCAGTGTACATTTAACTCATATGTACACCCAAGTACATATGACTCCCTCAATTTTGGAGTTAAAATAACATTTTCCAAAGTGTGAAATTAGTACATTACTCTCAGAGTTCATTTTAACACAGTAAGTTTAGTCTTACATTGAACTGGAGTGTGTGTTGCCTTCAAAGTGTTGATGTTACCTTGTTTCCTATATTATCAATTGGTGTGTGTGACAGATAGCAGTGATCAAATATGTTGAAAATAGTTTTAATTTATTAAATGTTCATTAATTTTTTCAGAAATAATTTCAAAACATTAAACTCTTTGCATTTTAAAATGCAACAAGACATGTTTCAAGTTTAAGTAAAACAAAACTGGTTTGATCACTGTTTGTCTGAAAGAACCTGTTCGAGTGGGAAATACACTGCACATTGGGTTAAAAAAAACTCTTAAATATACGCTCTTTCACACTCGTGGATTAAAATGTACTCCGGTTTTAACACTGAACAACACCCAAAAAAAAAAAAAAAAAAAAAAAAAAAAATCACACTGTATATTTAACACTGGAATTTTTGCTGTGCAAATTTCCATATATCTCAACTTTTACAGACATCGGCTTTCTTGAACATTTATTTCACTCAATAATAATGTTCGTTGTTTGTTCTATTTAAAATAAGCTGAAACAACACAATTCTTGAGTTTTTTGGGGGACAACTTAATTTTATGTATGTTCAATCACTTAAATTTGTCAAAACAATTAGGTCAACTTAATCAATTTGTGTTGGGATAACATGAAGGAATTGTGTGGAACCCAGTATTTTTCTGCCGTACAGAGGAAGAGAAATAAATGAGCAAAAGAGAGATTTATTTTTTGGTACTGGAAAAGAACAGTTGTCAGTGTCAGCTAAACCTCCTGCATTACAGAAAGCAAATGTTAAAAACACTTTGCATTAAATACACACAGATCTCCATACATCTCAACATTGACAGACATCGGCTTTCTTGAACATTTATTTACTCAACAAATGATGTTTGCTGCTTGTTCAAACTACTTATTCATAATGAGCTGAAACAACACAAATCTTGGGTTTTTTAGGGACGACTTAATTGTTTTTACAAATGTAACTGGACTGAACAAAACTTAATTTGTGTTGGGATAACATGAAGGAACTGTGTGGAACCCAGCATATTTTACAGTATTCACTCAAACTACTGTATTTGTTTTACTGAACTAAAACAACACAATTCCTGAGCTTTTTAAAATAACTTAATTATTTTATGTTCAATCTACTTTAAAGTGTAAAAACTAATGAGTTAACTTAATTCCTTCATGTTGTCCCAACACAAATTGATTGTGTGGAAACCAGCATTTGTTACAGTGTTGAATCTGTCAGAGAAAGAGAAATAGATGAGCAAAAGAGAGATTTTCTTAGGAAATAGAAAAAAAAACTTTTGTCAGTATCAGCTAAACAAAAAGCAAATGTTTTTAAACACTTTAAATAATGCACATTAAATGCACACATTTATAAATCTCCTTGCTAACCATTTTAAAAGACATTTAGCTTATTTAAAATATTTCTAGAAAACAGAGTTAATGTTTTATGTTAATATCAGTATATAAAAAAAAGATTAAAGTTAAAAACAAATGTGAGTGATTTTCTAATTTCATCTCTTTCTGCATGATACAAAGCGAATATAAATTGGTTCCTAAACTTTTTTTTAAGTGTAAAACTCAATATAAATATACAAATAATGGTAACACTTTACCAGGTACATTAGTTTATACATGATTTTTACAGATTTGTTAAACTTTGTTAAATTGTTAGTTCACACCGTGCTATGTATTAATCGGAGATTTTTCTATTTTATTCCTTTTAATATTTGAAAGATGTATTATTAAATGTAGAAATGAACCAAGATTAATGCTGTCCATGTAACTGATGTAGCAAACTAATGTTAACAAATAAAACAAACTAAGTGTTACCTAATTATTTATAGCTATCAGTCATATCTGATTGAACAATTTTGTCATTATTTTAGAGAGCGTATATAAATAATTTATTAGGAAGAAAAAGACAATAAAAATAAAATAAATAGAAACATTTATTGGGACACTGATCATTTTACATGTATAACATGCATATGGACATCACTGTTATGCTAAATTATATTTTAATACATTACAGGCCAATAGTGTAGCCTTTGCAACTTTACTGGCTAGACGACTTATTCTTATGAATTGGAAGTCAGCAGCTCCCCCTTCTTATCAGCAATGGGTTTTTGATTTCTTACATGCTCTTCGAATGGAAGATTCGGTTCGCATTAAAACAAAAGCCAGAACAGTTCCAGAAAATTTGGAGCCCTTTTCTAAAATTTTAAGAAGACACCTATATTTTAATGGCCTTTTTTTCTTACTTTTCTTTGTATAATTTATTTATTTATTCTTTTGTTTTTTTTAATTATTCTTATTTTTATGTTATCTTAAGTTTGTATATCTTTGTGTATACATTTGAAGTCAGAATTATTAGCCCCCTGAATTATTAGCCCCCGTTTATTTGTTCCCCAATTTCTGTTTAACGAAGAGCAGACTTTTTTCAACACATTTCTAATCATAATAGTTTTAATAACTCATCTCAAATAACTGATTTATTTTATCTTTGTCATGATGACAGTAAATAATATTTGACTAGATATTTTTCAAGACACTTCTATACAGCTTAAAGTGTTATTTAAAGGCTTAACTACATAGGTTAATTAGGTTAACTAGGCAGGTTAGGGTAATTAGGCAAGTTATTGTATAACGATGGTTTGTTTTGTAGACTAATCGAAAAGAAATATAGCTTAAAGAGGCTAATATTTTTTGACCTTAAAATGTTTTAAAAAAAATTAAAAACAGCTTTTATTCTAGCTGAAAAAAAACCAAATAAGACTTTCTTTAGAAGAAAAAATATTATCACAAATACTGTGAAAATTTCCTTGCTCTGTTAAACATAAATTGGGAAATAATATATATATATATATATATATATATATATATATATATATATATATATATATATATATATATATATATATATATATATATATAAAAATCAAAGGGAGGCTAATAATTCTGACTGTGTATGTGGTATTTTACCTTTTATTTACTTATTTAGTGTATAATTATGTTTTCCTGATAATTTCTTGTTTGGTGAATTGTATCAGTGCATATATCTATATGTATCAATATTATGTACATTTTATTGTCTAATCTAAGATGAACCTAATAAAAAATATATATTTTAAAACGGTTAATATGACAAAGAGTAATGACAACAACAGTTTTTATGTTACTTAAACTTTGTATAACTTTAAAACAAATAGTTGAAACATGATTAACATATTATAAAAGTTTAACTTAATATTTTTAGTCAGCTTGACCGAAGCAAGATAACTTTGAAAATTAATGATCCAACTGAAAGATTTTTTTTACAGTGCAGAATTTAAAAAAGATTTGTATTTATTGAATTATACCATATTGTTACGTGCTTATGATGTTTAAAAGAGATGCTGTAACATTTAGGTGAGACGTAATGTGTGCGATAGATCAAAGATGAGGCAGGAATCGGTTCTAAGTTTAAGCAGTGTTTGGTGTAAGCAAAAGACATGACAATAATAAAGTAAAAAAGAAAGAAACATTTACAAAATTCTTTATAAACGTAAACAATGAGTGTAAGCCAAATCAAAGAAATTAACAAAACAAAACAATCCTTAAATCTAACGTCTCTAATCTAATTTTAACATTAAGGTAAATTTATTTGTACTGACTCAATGACAGAATCCAATGCATTTAGCTCATATTTTACCTTTTAATTAGATTTTATATCAAAAGTATCTTTTAATTCAGTACAATTTAGGTGAATCTTAAAGAAATTTAGGCAAATCTAAAAAACATTTGCGATTTTATTAATAATCACACCATTGTTGTTCAGTAGAAAATATCAATGCAAATGTCATTGCAAAACATCACTTAATATTTAATAGTAAAAGCACATTTAAACATGTCAATCGGTTTTAAAAGGGTGAAAATGTATCTTACAAACAAAGCAAAATGCAAGAAATACACAAACACACACACAAGAAACCTCCACCAAGAAGCAAATCTGCAGGAAAAGCATTTAGCAAAGCTTTTATCCAAATGAGAGCATCAAAAGCATTATCAAAATTAACATTTAACCACACAAGAACCTCAACAACACTAATGAGCTCAGTTCATTCACATCCTTCCTTCGATTAAAAAACACTGCACTTTAAAAGCAAAGACCCTGAGAAATATAAAAGCAATTTACGTCTGTTCATTTCAGTGACACAGAAGAAATCCATGAACAGATATATGCCATTTTAGCACACAAACAATATTATACAATTAATACTACAAAACAGATACAAACATTAATACTGAAGACTCTTAAATATAAAGTTTTCAAAATAGTTTTTCCAAAGAAGAAATATTTTTGGATTTCTGAAGATTTTAAGTGAAAAAGCATGTATTTCTTTGTGGAAACATTTTAAGATTATAATCTTTCTTTCCTTTAATGCAATGAAGGTTTTGTGGCTGTTAAAAATCCTTTTAAAAAGCGATAATGCAAATAAACCTTTATTATTTAAGAGTTGAGATATACAGAATTATTAGCCCTAAATATTTCAAAGTGCTGTTTAACAGAGCAAGGACATTTTCACATTATTTATTTTTATATTATATTTCATGAAATATATATATATATATATATATATATATATATATATATATATATATATATATATATATATATATATATATATATATATATATATAAAGAAGAAAGTCTTATTTCTTTTAGCTAGGCTTTTTTATTTTATTTTGTTTTTACTGCTAAGGTCAATATTTTAGCCTCCTTAAAATAATCTTTTGATTGGCTACAGAGCACTATTGTCCAGTGATTTGTCTAATTAACCAAACTTGCTTAATTAAAATGAATTAAGTATTTAAAGTTAAGCCTTTACATTTTCTAAAACTTTAAACTGAATGTTAGAATATTACTGTAGTATATTAGAATTAGAATATTAGTAGTATATTAGTATATTGCAATATAACAAGTAAAACATCATGTACTGTCATAATGGCAAAGACAAAAAATATTTATTAAAACTATTATGTTTAAAAATGCAAATTATAAAAATATATTAAATAAATAAATGAATAAACACACAATCTATAATACTGAAGACTCTTAAATATAAAGATTTCAAATATATATATTTTCTTTTCTAAAGAAGAAACAGTTTTGGATTTCAGAAACAGAACAGAACAGAAACAGTCAAAGATATTCTTAAGCGAAAAAGCTTTCTTCCCTTTAATGCAATGAAGGTTTTGTGGCTGTTAAGGGTTTATTTTAAAAAAGCAATAATGCAAAAAAACCTTTATTATTTAAGAGTTGAGATATACAGAATTATTGGGCCTCCTGTGAAATGTTATTCTTTTTTTCAAATATTTCAAAGAGCAAGGACAATTTCACAGTTCATTTTTCATTTATATAAAGTAGATATATGTATATTTTTACTGCAAAGGTCAATGTTTTAGCCACCTTAAAATAATATCTTGATTGGTTAAAGCGCACTATTGTCCAATGATTTGTATGAATAACCAAATTTGCCCAATCAAAATGAAGTATTTAAAATTAAGCCTTTACATTTTTTAAAACTTTAAACTGAATACTACTAATATTAGTATATTGCAGCAGTATATTAGTATGCTGAAAATTAACTAGTAAAATATCATGTACTGTTATAATGTCGAAGACAAAATAAATGAGTTATTAAACTATGTTTCAAAATGCAAATATATTACATAAAAAATAAATAAATATGTGAACACACAATATATAATACTGAAGATTCTTAAATCTAAAGTTTTCAAAAGAAGAAACATTTTTGGATTTTCTTAAGTGAAAAAACATTTATTTCTTAATGTGAAAATATTTAAATTTATAATCTTTCTTCCCTTTGTAGCCATTAAGGGTCTCTTAAGTGATAATGCAAATAAACCTTTATTATTTAACAGTTGAGATATACATAATTATTAGCCCTATACAAACATACATGCATACATACATACATATACATACATACATACATACATACATACATACATACATACATACATACATACATACATACATACATACATACATACATACATACATACATACATACATACATACATACATACATACATACATACATACATACATACATACATACATACATACATACATACATACATACATACATACATACATACATACATATATATATATATATATATATATATATATATATATATATATATACATATATACAGGCAGTGCAGAATTATTAGGCAAATTAGTATTTTGGTCACATCCTCCTCTTTATGCATGTTGTCTTACTCCAAGCTGTATAGACTCGAAAGCCCATTACCAATTAAGCATATTAGGTGATGTGCATCTCTGTAATGAGAAGGGGTGTGGTCTAATGACATCAACACCCTATATCAGGTGTGCATAATTATTAGGCAACTTCCTCTGCTTTGGCAAAATGGGTCAAAAGAAGGACTTGACAGGCTCCGAAAAGTCAAAAATAGTGAGATATCTTGCAGAGGGATGCAGCACTCTTAAAATTGCCAAGCTTCTGAAGCGTGATCATCGAACAATCAAGCGTTTCATTCAAAATAGTCAACAGGGTCGCAAGAAGCGTCTGGAAAAACCAAACCAAAAACCAAGGCGCAAAATAAACTGCCCATGAACTGAGAAAAGTCAAGCGTTCAGCTGCCAAGATGCCACTTGCCACCAGTTTTGCCATATTTCAGAGCTGCAACATCACTGGAGTGCCCAAAAGCACAAGGTGTGCAATACTCAGAGACATGGCCAAGGTAAGAAAGTCTGAAAAACGACCACCACTGAACAAGACACACAAGCTGAAACGTCAAGACTGGGCCAAGAAATATCTCAAGACTGATTTTTCTAAGGTTTTATGGACTGATGAAATGAGAGTGAGTCTTGATGGGCCCGTGGCTGGATCGGTAAAGGGCAGAGAGCTCCAGTCTGACTCAGACGCCAGCAAGGTGAAGGTAGAGTACTGGTTTGGGCGGGTATCATCAAAGATGAGCTTGTGGGGCCTTTTCGGGTTGAGGATGGAGTCAAGCTCAACTCCCAGTCCTACTGCCAGTTTCTGGAAGACACCTTCAAGCAGTGGTACAGGAAGAAGTCTGCATCCTTCAAGAAAAACATGATTTTCATGCAGGACAATGCTCCATCACACGCGTCCAAGTACTCCACAGTGCGGCTGGCAAGAAAGGGTCTAAAAGAAGAAAAACTAATGACATGGCCTCCTTTTTCACCTGAGCTGAACCCCATAGAGAACCTGTGGTCCATCATCAAATGTGAGATTTACAAGGAGGGAAAACAGTACACCTCTCTGAACAGTGTCTGGGAGGCTGTGGTTGCTGCTGCTGCCGCAATGTTGATGGTGAACAGATCAAAACACTGACAGAATCCATGGATGGCAGGCTTTTGAGTGTCCTTGCAAAGAAAGGTGGCTATATTGGTCACTGATTTGTTTTTGTTTTGTTTTTGAATGTCAGAAATGTATATTTGTGAACGTTGAGATGTTATATTGGTTTCACTGGTGAAAATAAATCATTGAAATGGGTATATATTTGTTTTTTGTTAAGTTGCCTAATAATTCTGCACAGTAATAGTCACCTGCACACACAGATATCCTCCTAAAATAGCTAAAACTAAAAACAAACTCAAAACTACTTCCAATAATATTCAGCTTTGATATTAATGAGTTTTTTGGGTTCATTGAGAACATGGTTGTTGTTCAATAATAAAATTAATCCTCAAAAATACAACTTGCTTAATAATTCTGCACTTCCTGTATATGTATGTATATATATGTATGTATATATATATATATATATATATATATATATATATATATATATATATATATATATATATATATATATATATATATATATATATATATATAAAGAAGACAGTCTTATTTCTTTCAGCTTGGCTTTTTAAAAACTTTTTTTTTTACTGCTGACGTCAATATTTTAACCTTAGTACAATTTCTTGATTGGCTACAGAACACTATTGTGCAATTATTTGTCTGATTAACCAAACTTCCCTAATTAAAATGAATTATTAAGCCTTTAAAATTTGGATTTAAGCCTTTATAAAACTTTAAGCTGAATACTAATATCTTGCAATATAACAATAGTAGAATATTATGTACTGTCATAATGGCAGACAAAAGAAATTAGTTATTAGAAATTTGTTATTAAAACTATTATATTTAGAAATGTATATTATGAAAAGCCTGAATTATTAGCCCCCCTGTTTATATTTTTCCCCAATTTCTGTTTAACAGAGAGAAGATTTTTTTTAACACATTTCTAAACATAATAGTTTTAATAACTCATTTCTAATAACTGATTTATTTTATCTTTGCCATGATGACAGCACATAATATTTTACTAGATATTTTTCAAGACGCTTCTAAACAGCTTAAAGTGACATTCAAAAGACTTAATTAGGCAGGTTACGGTAATTAGGCAAGTTATTGTATAATGATGAATTTGTTCTGTAGTAGACTATTGAAAAAAATATATAGCTCAAAGGGGCTAATAATATTGTCCTTATATAATATAATCATTTTGACCTTAAAATGATTTTAAAAAATAAAAACCGCTTTTATTCTAGCCGAAATAAAACAAATAAGACTTTTCCAGAAGAAAAAATATTATCAGACATACTGTGAAAATTTCCTTGCTCTGTTAAACATCATTTGATAAATAATTAAAAAAGAAAAAAAATTCAAAGGGGGTTTAATAATTCTGAACTTAGGAATTGATTAATCCATTTTCTACAGGTACCAAGTTTTCCAATACCAATCGAAAAAAAAGAAAGAAAAAAGCAACACAGCATCTAAATAATGTAGCAGTATTAAGTAGTAAGCTTTATTGTCCTTGACAGGAAATTTGTTATGGGCATCACCATATTGCTGCAGACAGTCCATAAAACAAATAATAAAAACAATACAAAATACAGTAGTTACAATAATTCTAATGCTAATCAAGATAAACTCTTGTCAAATAAACCCACTGAAACGGGTAAGGATCTCTTATATCGGTTCACTTACACTTAAGGACTCTATACCTCCTACTAGAAGGAAGCAGTTCATAATGTGGAAGCAAAAAATGAGTTGGACCACTCAGAATCTTTTCCACCTGATTAAGGACACAATTCTCATATAAAGTTTAAGGATTAAAATATTCATCGTGCCAAACAACTTTCCATCCTGTCTTTAAGAGATGCATCAACTTTAAGACTTACACTGTACAGATAGGTTGCCAAACCACACTACCTGACAATGCTTTTAAGAAAAGCTTTATAAAACAACATCATAAGCTTCTTGTTAACTCCAAAAAATAATCAAAGAGCCCATTATGTTTCACAGTACAAGCAATGTGCAAATAAATACAATGCCTAAATATCTTTTACAGGACATTATTAATACACTCAAATCACCTCTGCACAAAAAAGTAAATAAATAAATATATAAAGGAGTATCTGCAAATACAGACACACACACAGAAGGAAAAAAATCCTTAAAAATAATTAATAAACCTTTAAAATCTAGATTTAAGCCTGTAAATTTTCTAAAACCTTAAGCTGAATACTAATATCTTGCAATATAACAAGTAAAATATCATGTATCATGAACTGCTGTCGGACAACATCTCTAAGATGCTTCGTTCTTTCTGACTAGTAAGTAAAAATTCACATTTTATCCATATAGACTCTTGTTCGTCCCACTTAAATTACAGTAACACGTGTCTAGCTTACCCCATAGAGACTGTGTCTGTTCCTCGTGTTATTAGATCAACAATTAAACGTACTGTGTGCTCTAGAAAAAATCTATTAAGAATAAAAGCTGAAAATCCAATAAAAAGTGATAATACAAACTTCGTTAAACTTGGTCTCCTAAACATCAGGTCACTAGCACCTAAAACACTTATCATAAATGAAATAATAACAGATAACAATCTAAATGCACTCGGTCTTACTGAAACCTGGCTGAAACAAAATGACTATATTAGCTTAAATGAAGCAACTCCTCCAGGATTTGCATATAAGCATAAGGCTCGTCAAACCGGTCGTGGTGGTGGAGTTGCAGCAATCTTTAGTGATATTCTTAATGTTAATCAGAGAAATGGAATTATGTTTAACTCCTTTGAGGTATTAGCTCTTAATGTTATGCTATTTAAAGTTATGCTCTTAATTTTATGCAAAAACCTATGTTATCTCTCGCTATAATCACCATATATAGACCCCCAGGACCCTATGTCAATTTTCTAAAAGAGTTTTCTGATTTTATTTCTGACTTACTAGTTAAAACTGATAAAATACTAATTGTAGGAGACTTCAACATCCATGTAGATGACTCCAATGATACACTAGGGCTCGCCTTTATGGATCTACTACATTCACTCGGGATAAAACAAAATGCTGTTGGTCCAACCCATTGCTTAAAGCATACATTAGATCTAATATTGTCTTATGGAATTGAGGTCTCTGATGTAGACATTATACCACAAAGTGATGTTACGAACCACTACCTCTTACTATATAAGCTGCGTTTACCTGAAATTAGTAGATCTGCACCAATATACCGCCCTGGTAGGACTATCGTTCCATCCACCAAGGATGAATTCATAAATAACTTACCTGATCTCTCTTTATTTCGAAATACACCCGCAAACGCAAATGACCTTGACGTAGTAACCAGCAGTATGGATGCCATCTTTACTAGCACACTAAATACTGTGGCACCCATCAAATTAAAAAAGGCTAGAGAGAATAAAACTACACCATGGTACAATAATCATACTCGCGCTCTCAAAACAGCAACCCGTGCTCTGGAACGTAAATGGAAAAAAACTAATTTAGAGGTTTTTAGAATTGCGTACAAAGACAGTATGTCCAGTTATAGGAGGGCTCTTAAATCTGCCAGGGCCGAGCACCTCCGCAAACTTATTGAAAATAATCAGAACAATCCGAGATTTTTATTTACACCATTGCTAAACTAACTAATAATCGATCATCTTTGGAACAAAATGCCCCACCGCAAATTAGTAGTGACTACTTCATGAATTTTTTCAGTGATAAAATAGAAGGCTTTAGACAGAAAATAGAAGATGTTAAACTTTCTGCACCGCCTAATACTCCAGATCCAGTAAACATTCAACTGAATCAAAATAACCTACAATGCTTCAAAAT
The DNA here is from genome assembly GCA_903798195.1 of Danio kyathit. Taxonomy (NCBI): domain Eukaryota; kingdom Metazoa; phylum Chordata; class Actinopteri; order Cypriniformes; family Danionidae; genus Danio; species Danio kyathit. The sequence continues at coordinate 54,219,823 of LR812538.1, read as the reverse complement.
CATAGAACAGGAAGAGCTAGATAAAGTTATAAATAGTTCTAAATCAGCTACATGTATGTTAGATCCAATTCCAACGAAATTACTGGAAGAATTGATACCTACTATAGGAGAACCTCTCCTTAACGTTATCAACTGCTCTTTATCTTTAGGCCATTTTCCAAATCCTTACAAGCTAGCTGTTATTAAACCTATTATTAAGAAACCACAACTGGACCTGAGCAACTTAGCTAATTATAGACCTATTTCAAATCTTCCGTTTATGTCTAAAATACTAGAAAAAGTTGTTTCTACCCAATTATGCTCCTTTCTGCAGACAAACAACGTTTTTGAAGTGTTTCAGTCAGGTTTCAGGCCTCATCACAGTACAGAAACCGCATTAGTAAAAATAACCAACGATTTACTCTTAGCTGCTGACCAAGGATATGTTTATAAAATAATATAAAAAAATAAACATTAGGGCATTTGCTTAGGAATTGAATAATCCATTTTCTACAAGTACATCGAGAGCTCTCCAATACCAAACGAACAAAAATCACACAACTTCTAACACACACACACACACACACACACAGGAAAAACAAAACTACTTCAACTAAAAGTCATTAAAAGCACTGATTATGATTTCCCATGCATGAATACTAATGCACACGGCTGATTATTCAAGCTCTTTCTACATGGTCTCGTCACGGGGGATCGGCGTGATCTAAAGATTTACATTTCAATTAGTCTTTTAATTAAACTAGCCGTAAAGTGATGCAGGAATCAAATGCAAGAGGCAGAACTAGTTTTCAAGTATTCTTAAAGATGTGATCACTTACATCTTTCTATATTAATCACATCTAGAGAAAAGAAATCAATAGATCAACACACACACACACTCACACACACACACACACACACACAAAGAGAGAAATCACTTCAACATTTTAAAATGGAAAGACTTGAAATGAAAAAAAGTTTAAAATAGACTTGTTTCAAAGATAAATGTTCACATATTGACACTAAATTCATGTTTAGATTAATAAGATTTTTTACTTAACCTTTATATACCTTATGTAAAATCTTAGCTATTTTTAAAAATATTTCTTAGTGCTGTTTAATGGAGAGAAGATATTTTTGCAACACATTTTTAAACATCATAGTTTTAATAACTAAATTCAAATAACTCATTTCTTTTTTGTCTTTGCCATGATGACAGTACATAATTCATTCATTCAATTTTTGGCTTAGTTCCTTTATTAATCAGGGGTCGCCACAGCGGAATGAACCGCCAACTAATCCAGCATATGTTTTACACAGCGGATGCCTTTCCAGCCACAACCCAACACTGGGAAACATCCATTGTGGTTCGCTTTCACACGGCAAGGTTTCTCAACGGACCAAAATAGCTAAAACAAGTCACGTGCGAGCAGGCTTGGGGGGGTAATACGTAATATGGTATACCGCGGGATCTAAAAATAGCAACGGTATCAGTATCAATACCATTATACCGTCATAAAAAACAATGCACTATATAGGAAACAAGTATTAAATATTAAAAATTATTTATTTAATGCCTAAAAATGCGTATGCGTGATTGTCATCACAGGACAGTGTGGAGGAGAGAGAAAGAGAAGAGGTAAGATGGCGAGTCGCGCACCAAGTGACCTGGTATCAAAAAAAGAACACAACCTCTGCAGTTTAACAGTATTTCAGGTTTCGACCGAACGAGAAGGGAGACGTGGTAAATACGAACTAGAGGTCTGCATTCCTGCTTCTGTACCGCGGGAGCCGCGGGACCCGACCAGATTTCTTGCGGTGAGGGAATAAATTTCAGTATAAAGCGCGAGAGCGGTCGGTATGTCTGGTGTAATTTAAACGGGAGCAGGCGGTCTAACAAAATCATTCCCGAGCGAGCACGCGCGTATCCGCGTGGATGCCGTTTATGTGTGTTTATGTGTGTGTATATGAGAGCGAGCATGATGCTGTGTGTGTGTTGCTTGTTTGGTGCTGTCTATGTGTGTGTGTGTGTGTGTGTGTGTGTGTGTGTGTGTGTGTGTGTGTGTGTGTGTGTGTGTGTGTGTGTGTGTGTGTGTGAATGAGAGAGAGAGCATGATGCTGTGCGTTGCTGGCTTGGTGCTGTCTATGTGTGTGTGTGTGTGTGTGAATGAGAGAGAGTGTGGTGCTGTGTGTCTATGTGTGCGTGTGTGTTTATACAGACAGCGCGTAGATCTCTAATACGAACAAGACATTTTGCAAAACTGCGCAACAAACAGGTGACCGCGAACCTAAGGTCGCATGTAAGGTTGTCAGTTTCTGAATGGTTTAGGCACAAGCCAACAGTTTGGTGACGCTGTCTGAGCCTTACATCATAATTTTTTTTATTATGCACGGTAATACCGTATACTGAGGTAAAATAGGGAGGAGGTTTGACGGTATCAAAATTTGGATACCGCCCAAGCCTACGTGCGAGTAAACTCTTGTCACAATGGTCAGCGTTTCAGGGTTTATTTTGCAGAGTCCCGCTCAGCTGTCACGTGTCCTTATTTTTATTTATAACGATGAGCAATAAGTCATTATAAGCGAAAAGCTGCACTTTAATTTTGAATGGTGACACTCACAGACATTGTCACCAAGTATAAATCAGAGGTAAGACTTTCTCATACATAGCCTTGGCTAGAATTATGCATTATATGTTTTACATTATAGAGAGAAATAACAGATAAACGAAGACTGCTGTTCGGTCAATTTTCCTAAATGATAAACAGCTCTCTGTAATATTTTCAGCATGTTTTCACTTTCATATACGAGTTCTTTCACACATTAGAGTTAATTTCAATTGAGCCGTGACCATGGCCACGTTTCTATTTTAAGAAACATTTAAAATATTTTGGACCAGTTGCTTTTGATGTGGAGGTTCCTTTTCTGTTGGATGTACTGTTGCCCTAAAAAACAAAATAAAATAGTTGTGAAAAACATGTAAAAAAAAACAAACAAAGTCAAAACAGACAAAAAATATATACCTTAGGAACAGTATAACAGAAAACTTTGGCGGTTTTAAAACCTTGAGTTTTCCAAACCGCGGTATACCTTAAAAACAGTTATCGTCCCATGCCTAACGAGGAGAACATGCAAACTCCACACAGAAATGCCAACTGGCGCAGACGGGGCTCGAACCAGCGACCTTCTTGCTGTGAAGCGACAGTGCTAACCACTGAGCACATCATGCTGCCCTGTATGTAGATGTGTATTATATAATCACTTTATGATTTTATTGTGTATGTATCTGCAATGCTTTGGCAATTCTTGACAAGTCCTGCCAAAAAAGCGGCAAGCTGCAAGTTTCTACTGATGAAAACTAGATGAAAACGTAATAAAAATTAAGTGATGATGACAACTATAATAAAAATATACTGACATTTTCATTGACCAATAGACGAATTGCCATGTTTGTAAACATTCAGGATGCGCGCGCAGCGAGGTTGCAGAAAAAAACCGGGAGCACTAGCATTTACAGCGAGGGAATGACATCCGATGTGGTACAGAGTTTGTTGTTGTCTTAGAGATAAGTTATATTGATTGCATATTATATATATTATTTACATAATGCTTTCAGCGTATTATAACAGCTTGTCACGCAGTGATAAGCACAGTTATTCTGGAAAAATAATGTTAAAGTGAGCGGCGTTCATCTGACAGGTCCATTTGCGATAGCACCCTCCCAATCTATCATGGATAAGACGAAATGGCCAAGCATCCAGCCTGAAATATACAACTATCTCATTGAAACTCCAAGGGATTTTACAAGAATGAAGTTAAAGGCCTACAAGTCTTTGGATGCCAACAGTTTTGTTCTGTGTGGTCATGTGCAAGAAATAATGATCCATGATTACCAGATTCAAAACTTTGTAGTGCTAAAAACTGCGGTTCTGCCGAGCCAAAGACAAGGAAAGAAGACGGAGCTGTACAAGGCCTGGCTAATCATCAACAAGCAAAACCACTGCATTCTGACAGCGAACGGCACCTGTACAGCAGGGTATGTGAACTTACATTTTCACGTTTCATTCTTGGCATTCAGTGTCCGCAGTTTAATTCACCATATGTAACTGTTTTTGCTGAAATCATTGCTGCAATCAAAAACGAGTAATGTTTGACTCAGCATAGCGTGAACTTACCTGATATAACATGAGAACTGCAGAGTCGAGCATTTTTAATTAGGTCCTCACTTCTTTCAGCTCCCTTTTAGCCAAAGACGTCTGCGGTTGGCATTAAAAGCGTGTGGTGTACAGTAAAAGTACAAGTACGAATTTGGCATCGTACCGCACAACACGACATGTTTGCTATTGCAACCAGTCTCTTTTGGCAACCGGAAACCCGTGTGATGTCATGTGTGATGTACGTTGGTAATTCCTTTATAAAAACAGAACGAGAATGTGATTGGGGGAGGGTTTTTTAGAAAATATCCAATCAAAAATAATCTTGGTGTGTGATGCATGACGCACACACACAAACACACTTGAAAAGTAACTGATCCACAGCAGATGCGGGATGCGATTACATCATCATAAGAGTAGAGTAGATTTAGTCAACTAATATCTTATAAAATTTAGTCGACTGCAACTAGGCGACGCAGTAGGTAGTTCTGTCGCCTCACAGTAAGAAGGTCGCTGGTTTGAGCCTCAGCTGGGTCAGTTGGCATTTCTGTGTGGAGTTTGCATGTTCTACATGCGTTCGCGTTTGTTTCCTCCAGGTGCTCCGGTTTCCCCCACAGTCTAAAGACATGTGGTACAGGTGAATTGGGTAGGCTAAATTGTCAGTAGTGTATGAGTGTGTATGGATGTTTCCCAGAGATAGTTTGCAGCTGGAAGGGCATCCGCTACGTAAAACGTGTGCTGGAAAAGTTGGCGATTCATTCCGCTGTGGCGACCCCAGATTAATAAAGGGACTAAGCCGAAAAGAAAATGAATGAATGAAAACTAGACTAAAACTAAATGATTCAGAAGACTAAAATTTGACTAAAGGTAAAGTGGAATATTAGCAGTGGCGGCTGGTCAATAGAGGGCGCTGGGGTGCCGCCCCCTTCAAGTTAGACCCCTTTAACATGTTAATGTTTATTATCACAAATATTAACAAAATAAGTTGATTTATTTATAACATTCTAACATTTATTGTAGTCATACTAACATTTATTGAAAAAAAATGTATGAACAATGTTTTTTCATATGTGTGCGGGGCGCCGGACTAATGAGTGTCTATGTAGGTACACAAACTTTTGCAATGCACGTGATATGACGATAAGCTCTAATTGGCCGGTTTTAAATTGTCTTTAGGGCGCAGCGCTCTGCGTCCCGAACCCTCCCATTTTTGTTGTTAGAACGAATCATATATGTTTTTATATGATTGGCCGTATGTGATTGGACCATTCTCACCAAAGAGCTTAGAATGCAATTTCTCGAGATGAAGGAAAATTTCCGTTTTATCTTTGCAAAGATATCCGTTCACAAGGCGTTTGGATAAAGAAAAAAGAATGAAGGAGCTTGGACCAGATCGACCTTCCTTGCAAATTCACCAGTAGTCAAGTGATGGCAAGCGCGCGTATATTCGCGTATATTCCAGCACTTGTCATGACAAACGGAGTTGGCTGGCAGGTTGTGATGTAAGTCATGCCTTTTACTATTTCCGTGTTTGCCGTTTCAAACAGCATGACTCAAGAGAGGCTGAATGCATTGCCCATGCTGTCAATAGAGAAGAGACTGGTGACTGAGATGACTGACTTTAACCAAAAGGTTATTGAGAAATTTTCAAGCCAGAAAGAAAGGAGAGCAAAATTTATTTTCAAGTAGTGCTACTGGCCAGTGATTAGGCAACATTTGTGTGTGTGTGTGTGTGTGTTTACTGATTATCTTGATTACTTCATTACTGATAATAAACCCAAATTGAACTGATTTGTGATGCATTTATTGTATGCTTTAGTCATATTTTAGTTTTTTGATACATCACTGAAAAATGGCTTTTACACTCTTACTTTACCAACAGTTAGATTTTTTTCTGGTGTTTGCGCATTAGTGCAGCCATACTTTGACTATGCTGCAGCTTTTTGGTACAGTGGTAGTTCTAATAAAATGAAAAATAAATTGCAGACGGCGTAAAATAAGTTGTGTAGAATTGTTTTGAAAGTACCACCACTGACACATTTAAATAATGAACACTATTGTCAGAGTAATTTTTTAAAAGTTGATAAAAGTGTAAAATGTTTTAAATTAGTGATGGTGTTTAAGATTTTAAAGAAAATGGTTCCAAAATGTTTTCTTAATTATTATGTTTTAGTTAGTGAGGTACACTGTCATTCTACAAGAGCGAGTAATAGGGATATTTATTCTTATAGATTTAAGAGTGAATCGGGCAGAAATTCTTTTTTGTGTACTAGCTCTGTTTTACCTACGATTTTTAAAGAGATTCAGCTTGAGAGTGTTTTTAGAAGGGAAATTAAAAAGTGGTTGTTTTATAGTTGAAGTTGAGGATTTTGTTGTGCCGAGTTGCTGAGCTGATGAAGTTTGCACTCCATTTATGATTTGCTCCTTCATTTTTAAGAATATCGAGGACCACAATGGAAATAAGCCTGTGGCTTTTTTTGTGTATTTTATCCTCGACAGTTTTTAAATATGTATGAATTAGTCAAACTGGACTTGTTTGTATATTTTTGTTAAAATTGTCAAATAAAATCAATCAATCAATCAATATTTCATTTGTAATGTTTATAAGAGTGCTCATCTCACTTTTCACATGTATGTGTATTTTGGGGTTTGTGAAGAGCCTCTGATCTTTTCTTCTCGCCACTCACACTTCAACTCACCTGGGCAGATTATAAATAACCAGACAGACGTTTCACAACAAAGAGAACATCTGAACTTCATCTACTGAGTTTCTTTCTTCTACTGAACACAAGAGAAGATAGTTTAAAGAATGCTGAGACCCATTGACTTCAATATTAGGAAACACAATTACTATAGAAGCAAATCTACAGTCAATACGTTTCACAAAAAGAAGAACATCTGAACCACATCTACTGAGTTTCTTTCTTCTGTCGAACACAAAAGAAGATTTGAAGAATGCTGGTTCCTGAGACCCAAGGACTTCCATAGTAGGAAACAAAATGACTATTGAAGCAAATCTATAGTCAATATTAATAGTCATAATCTTGTTTTGTGCTTGACAGAAGGACAGAAACTTAAATACGTTATAAACAAGACAAGGATCAGTAAATGAAGGCCCAATTTTTATTTTTGGGTGAACTGTCCTTTTAAATCTATACAGTAGGGGTTTGAGGTCTCGTGTAGCAAATCCAGTCATGCAGGTATTGACGATTCCTGCAAATCAGTATCTGCAGTGTTTACACATTTTAGTAACAGTACAGCTTGCTTGGAACCTCAGTTGAAGAGGAACTGAAAAGTTGTTGCAGTTATGAGATTCACTGACACTATGTAATCTGCAGCATTTTACCCTTAACCATCTCAACTGACTGCTTAACCATTAATTATTACCATTATCCTAAACCTGTATCCTTAAACCAATGCTAAGCCTGACTCTAATCAAATCTTTACTCTCAAAAGGTAAGAAGCATGCATACAACAAATGACCACACCACACAGAAAACACACATATAAAAAAACCTAATTAATCTTAAAAAAATAATAATAATAAATACATGCATGCAAAAACACACAAATACAAAAATAAACAATCACACACAAATCCACTCAAAACATTTCAGAATTTTATTTAGATTCAAAAGACAAGACAATCAGGGGTGCGTTTCCCAAAACCATTGTTAGCCAACTAAGGTCGCAAGTTCAGTCGTTACAAACATAATTCTTTGATTTGCCGTTTCCCAAATCCATCGTTCCAATGAACATTCGCAAACTTGTGCATTTGCAACTACACATCTGGAACTGTAGTTAGAAACATAGTTCCTGGCTGTGTTCTATTCCCACTTATCCCCCCTATGCCCTATTCATTTAGACCAGGGGTGATCAAACTCGGTCCTGGAGGGCCGGTGTCCTGCATAGTTTAGCTCCAACTTCCTTCAACACACCTGCCAGGAAGTTTCTAGTATATCTAGTAAGAGCTTGATTAGCTGGTTCAGGTGTGTTTGATTAGGGTTGGAGCTAAAGGCTGCGTCCGAAACCGCATACTTCCATACTATACAGTACGTTAAAATCAGTATGCGAGCCGAGTAGTATGTCCGAATTCATAGAATTCGAAAATCAGTATGCGAGAAGTACCCGGATGACTTACTACTTCCGGCGAGATTCTGAAGTGCGCATCCCATGCACGCTGCGCTATCCCATGATGCCCCGTGAGAGAATTCATGAATGGAAGTGAAGCGACGCAACTGACGCAGGTAGGTCATGTGACCATGACAAAATGGCGGATGTAGTACGTCCGAATTCCATTCATACTGCTCACATTCATACTGTATAGAACGTACTTTTCCAACGGCCGAGTAGTACGTTTAAATTCAAATGCAGTACCTACTGAGTAGTAGGCGGTTTCGGACGCAGCCAAAGTCTCCAGGACACCGGCCTTCCAGGACCGAGTTTGGACACCACTGATTTAGACCATTCTAATATTTAAACTTGGAATGATTAAAAAAAAAAAAAGCATTAAAGTCATCTCTCTTAGGTGCTTTCAAAGTATTTTTTCAGTTCAGTTTTAGCGATCTTCATGTTTACAATTGTGCTCCCTTCGCAGTGCACTTTGAAAACATTGATTTCATTTTGAACACAGCCTCATGGCAAAAGCTATAGGTGACCTATTATTTAAAAGCGGAATTTACGTTACGTCTCCAAAGTTTGTGAAAACATAGCATACGTTAATGTTTTTAATTTATAGTAGGTTATTTATTAAGTATCTGTACTGTATATGACCTGTTGGTTAGAACATTTCTGCAGTGGTCTGCATGTGTCAAATTGTAAAAGTAGACAAAAAAAAAAAAAACAATATCCTACTTAATAATAATAATAATAATAATAATAATAATCATCATCATCATCATTAATATTATTAAAGTAGGATTTTTTTAAATTTCCTAATAAGTAATAAATAATAAATTTCATTTCTTAATAAATCGCCTCATTATTTATGTATTTATTTATATATGATATTAGAATACGTGTTAGCTTTTGTATGTTTTTTTTTTTTTTTTTTATTTATAGAAGTTTTTGTAAAAACATAACACCAAATAGTGTACATCATGTATATATGTTAACAAAATTATCTTGGTGTTATTACCTAATACTAACTAGAACATGCACCAAAACACTAGCAAAAAATACAGCAAATATACAGCACCATCAAAAAAAAGAAAACAATAAAAAACATCTCAGCCAGAGTAATGGAATAAGAAACAAAATAGAATGACATGTAAAAAGGAAGGAGAAAATTATTACAGAAACATTATTAACCTATACATCTAAGGAAAGGGGCCCATATTTTGTTATACAACTTCTGTTTACCAAATCTAGAGAAACGTAACCTTTCCAGCTTGAGGGCAGAAACCATTTCAGCTAACCATTTAAAAAAATTTGGAGGTGTCGTGGATTTCCACTCCATCAGAATCACTCTCTTGGCCAGCACCATGCCAAACATAAGGGAGAGTTGTTGATGTTTAGGCCAAGTTAGAGCCTGGTCTGAAAATCCAAACAGTGCCATTTCCACATCAATTTTAATGTCCATTTCAAAAGCCTGGGAGTAAAGTCCGAAGATACTTTTCCACGTTTTAGCTTTTGGAAGTGATTTTATGTTTTAGAATAGAATATGTAATGTTCTCAATAATATTTGTAAAGGAAACACAGGTCCTATATGTGTCATTAACATATATTTCAATGAATATGGAAAGCGAGTGCATGCTTTTACCAAAACTAATATTGGATATTATTTTAAATGCGTATTTGTGTAAAACAACATAATTTGCACAAAGAAATGATGGGGTTCTTCTCTAAAGAAGTAGTTACTCCACCCCGTTTAGAGCATCATTATGGCCGTTTTACAACTAACGTGGTTCAAACTATGCATCTGCGACAGAGAAACTAGAGGTTTTGGGAAACACTCGTCACTACATCGTTCTTTTTTCAAACGATGCATCATACTAAAATAGTTCAGCTGCGAGTTATGTCGTTGTTTGGGAAACGCACCCCAGTACCCTATATGGGAAGTGTAAAAGGTGACAGGTGTACGTTTTACAGAACTTCTAACTCTACGCACAACGTTTTGCATATACAGAATAACACAAAAAAAGACACAAAATTCACAAAGAAATAATAAATAAATCACAAACACACAAAAAACACATACATACAAACATCACACACAATAATGCAAAAATGAATAAATCACACAAACACAAAATCACACACAGACACCCAAACAAAAACCACATCAGGCCCGTAGCCAGCCTGGTGAACGGGGTGGTTCTTTCTTTCTCTCTCAAAAAGTAGACTTTTTAGCAGTTATTCGCCTCATTTTCTTTTCATTTGAGGTTAAAATGTCACTAAAATTCAGTATTTATCTGGATTAGCTTGTCAGCTGGTCAACATAATCACAAATTTTAGGCCCAATCCCAATTCTATTATTGGAGTGTGAAGGGGAAGGGCTTCAAAATTTACCGCTAAGAAATGGGAGAGCACTACAACACCTGCACACGTCATCATATGTCATCGCAATCTCTTTCTTCAAATGAGATCAGACGATAGCGACTGCTGTAGTTATTCCAGTTGCTTTATTTTTTGGTATTTATCTTCAGGAAATCACTGAAGGCAACGATATTATGTTATGATAATGATCTAATGTGGCAATCAGATTGTAACTATGCTATGCATGTACACTGTGGCCATATTCATCTATGTAAACACACAAAAAACAACCTTAACATTATAGCAGACACTGTAAAAAGCTCATGCCCAGCCACTAGACATTACTGACGGGGTATTCAAGTGTCTTTGACTGTCAGAATGTTGTGGGGCTACTATACTGTACAAGAGTTATTGATTAAAGATAGCAAAATTTAGCCGTTTTTATTTTAGCGTTTTTTTTTAAAGCGTGACATAAAACACGAATGCCGTTATGAATGTATTAAAACATATGCTTGTTTTTTGTAAAAATTCGTAATAATGACAAAAATAAATAAATACTAATTTGTGCATCTCCTTACCTCCGTGTGCAGCCATGCTGCTGTTGTAGCCGGTGTTTTCTGGGTAATTTTTCTTACCCCTAGGTTAAGTGTGGTCCTGAAAAATCTCCGCATTGAGGGGTATCTAGCCTTTACCCTTAGCCCTAAGCCTTCAAGCTAAAGAGAATTGGGTAAGGGGAAGGGCTAAGGCACATGTGTCAAAGCCAGTTCCTGGAGGGCCGGAGCTCTGCACAGTTTAGTTCCAACCCCAATTAAACACACCTGATCAAACTAATTGAGTGCTTTAGGCTTGTTTGATACCTACAGATGAAGCAGGGCTGGAACTAAACTCTGCAGGGCTCCGGGCCTCCAGGAATTGACTTTGACACCCCTGGGCTAAGGGGTAAGGGGTAGAATTGGGATTGGGCCTTAAATGTACCAAAAACATTTTCTAATTATTTAGAATAAAGAAATGTATATAAAAAATACTTATTTACACTTTTAAAATACAAATTTATCACATCATATATCATTAGAAAAAAAATGAATCAGTTAAAGTTTTAAATTAAAAACTGTAGTCTTTTGTGCCTTGTTAGGCCAATAACAAACTGGCCAGCACATTCAACTGTCCTCTGTGTGAATTTATCCATTTGAATAATAAAAATTAAAACATAATAATAATAATAATAACAACAACAACAACAACGTAGAGCTTCCCAATTTTTGTAGTGTCTCTTGTAAAATTGTGAAAATTCATAGATAACAACAATGGCCTAATTATTATTACACCCATTCATTCATTTTCTTTTTTCGGCTTAGTCCCTTTATTAATCTGGGGTCGCCACAGGCCCACAGCAGAATGAACCTCCAACTTATCCAGCACATGTTTTATGCAGCGGATGCCCTTCCAGCTGCAACCCATCACTGGGAAACACCCATACACACTCAATCACACACATACACTACGGCCAATTTATCTTACCCAATTCACCTATAGCACATGTCTTTCGACTGTGGGGAAACCTGAGCACTCGGAGGAAACCCACGCCAACACGGGGAGAATATGCAAACTCCACAGAGAAATGCCCACTGACCCAGCCGAGGATTGAACCAGCGACCTTCTTGCTGTGAGGCGACTGTGCTACCTACTGCGCCAATGTAATTAGTATTACAATTAACTTTAATATGCTTCAGCATTACCTTTCAGTGTTTCACTCCTTTATTGATCATTTTTCCATTCAAGAATAAGGTCCAAGATTTAGAATAAAAGGTATTTGTGAAAAATGTTTTCTCTATTTAACAACAATACAGTAGGTCAGTAGTGAAAGATGACTTCACTTATGTCAAATTCCGCTTGGTCTTAAAGCCTCCGTTCGATGAGTTATTTTCACAATAATTTATGATGATATAGCAGACAAAATAAGACAAAGGAGCTCATGTGTGAGACAAATTGTGGACCTTTGTCAGTGGGAGGTGGGTCTTTCGAACCACCCGAATCCCCCCCGGCTACGAGCCTGCACACGCATACAAAAAAATAAAAACCACACATACACAAAAGAATCATGCTGAAACAAATCACACAGACACACAAATATCCCATACATACATCCATACAAAAAACACACACACACGCAAAAATAAAGAAATCACACAAACACAAATCACACACAGGCGCAAAAAGCATACACAAAAAACACACGTACAAAAACAAAACAGAAAAGATGCAATCACATACAAAAATTCACAGACACGTACACAGAAAATCTAAAACAGGCAAAATTACACACAAAGACACACAAAATCACTCATACACACACAATCCCACACAATAATGCAAAAATAAATAATTCACATGCACGCAAAAAAAAAAATTATACACACAAATAAACAACAAACACTCAAAAAAAATTTTTTTTTTTTTTAAAAACACACACACACGCACAAAAAAAAAAAAAAAAAAAAAAAAAAAATCACAAACACTCAAACACAAATCACAGACACACAAAAACCACATACATACATACATGCATACAAAACACAGACATGAAAAAATAAAGAAAAATCAGACAAACACAAATCACATACATACACACAAAAAGCATACACAAAAAACACACACGTACAAAAACAACACAGAAAAGATACCATTACAATCAAAATTCCACACACATACACAGAAAATCTAAAACACACAAAGCAGGCAAAGTCACACACAAAGACACATAATATCGCAAAAATAAATAATTCACATGCACACAAAAAAAATCATTCACAAATAAACACCAAACACTCAAAAAAATTGTTTAAAACAAAACAAAAAAATGACACACATGCACAAAAATAAATAAATAAGTAAATAAATCACAAACACTCAAACACAAATCACGCAGACACTCAAAAGCAACATGCATAGGAAACACAAACATGCACAAATAAAGAATCACACAAACAAATCACACACACAAATCATACACAATAATTAACACACACACAAACAATTAATTTTTTAAATCACATAAACAAAGAAATCATGCAAACACATTCAAAATTTCACAGATACAGTTGAAGTCAGAATTATTAGCCCCCCTTTGAATGTTTTTTTCTTTTTCAGATATTTCCCAAATGATGTTTGACAGAGCAAGGAAATTTTCACAGTATGTCTGATAATGTTTTTTCTTCTGGAGAAAGTCTTATTTGTTTTATTTTGGCTAGAATAAAAGCAGCTTTTAATTAAAACATTTTAAGGTCAAAATTATTAGCCCCTTTAAGCTATATACTTTTTCGATAGTCTACAAAACAAACCATCGTTATACAATAACTTGCCTAATTCCCCTAACCTGCCTAGTCAACCTAATTAACCTAGTTAAGCCTTTAAATGTCACTTTAAGCTGTATAGAAGTGTCTTGAAAAATATCTAGTCAAATATTATTTACTGTCATCATGCCAAAGATAAAATAAATCAGTTATTAGAGATGAGTTATTAAAACTATTATGATTAGAAACGTGTTGAAAAAATCTGCTCTCCGTTAAACCGAAATTGGGGGAAAAATAAACAGGGGGGCTAATAATTCTGACTTCAACTGTACATACACAGGTAAATAATTTTAAAAAACCCATAAAGACACACTCACTTACTAATACACACACACACACACACACACACACACGCACGCACACACACACAAACACAATCCCACAAACACACATACAAATCACACACACAGACATCCAGTTTGCCTGTGTTAAATTAACTTCTGCAAGGACTACAGGACGCACACGCAGTATTTGATCTGCTGACACACACTACATCACTCCACACACACTCCTGATAGCAGCCGGATATGAGCACTGTGTGTGTGTGTGTATGTAATGAGCTCTTAACATTGTGTGTGTAAAGTGCACACGGTCAAGTTTCCTTTGATAGAAATTCAATTACTTTTACATTCTAAAAATACCTTTAGGGATGATTATCCTGCACCTGATTTGGCAACACAAGTAAGCTTCTTTCTGTGAATGCACAAGATTTCCAACTCATTAGCCGCTAAATAACCAGAACAAAAACAAAGTGTGGGAATCTGTGAACTATTTGCACTAAAAAAAAAAAACAGCATTTATGATAGGGCTGCACAATATATCTATCAGCGTTGATACGCAATGTGTTTATTCACAATAGTCACATTGACTATGTTTACATGGACATCAGTAATCGAATTATTTGCTTTAATCTAATTAAGAGAATAATAAGACTAAGGTGTTTACATGAGTTGCTTTTTAAGTGTTACTTTCATGATGCCGTTTTACATGTTACAGCACATAATTCTATTAATGTCATCAGGTCACCGCGCTATCCGCATTTCCTCTGGAGTTTCATGTAATTTCAAGTGTTTCATTTTTAATTTGTCGACTTAAACTGCAGTTTGGCACTTTCACTTTCATTCGCGAACATTTCATGCATGCCCACCGTGACAAACGAGATATTGGAAGCAACTATGAACTGCTGGAAGAGTTGTCTTAATGGAAGTTCATACCGCATGCTGAACGGAAGAAAAAAAAACCTGCACATTTCACGATGCAGGTGTCTGTGGTCTGCACTGACTGGTAGGTGCAAAGAGTGTCTATCAGCCGTGTGTGTGTGGGTGTGTGTGTGTATGGCTTTAAAGTCCTACATGACGGTAAAAGTTCGATTAAGGTGTTTGCATATCTGTACTGCACTTCAATAATGCGACTAAAATCAGCATACTCCACGTCTTAATTCGATTTCTCTTTAGTTCAATTATGACCTTAATCTGATTAAATTAATCAAAAATCGCTGTTTACATGGTAGACTTTTAATTAATAAAGACTCAAATTATTGGTGTCCATGTAAACGTAGCCATTGAGAGCATACGCAATGTTGAGTCTGATTAGAATTGATCATTTGCATGGGTTTTTGAGTCCTGTGACTATGAGAATTTTAAAAGCATTCAAACATAAGAAATTGTACCATTAGTGACTTAAATAACTATAAATTTTAATGAATTAATTTTATTTTAAATTTTTCTATTACTGTATCTGAATTAGGGCTGCACAATATATTGTTTCAGCATCGATATTGCAATGTGCACATTCACAATAGTCACTTCGCAGGATCTGCAATGTTGAGTTGGGATTATACATTCATTCATTCATTTTCTACCGCTTTTCTGGGGCCGGGTCGCGGGGGCAGCAGTCTTAGGAGAGAACCCCAGACTTTCCTCTCCCAGACAGGGCTTGACGCTAACTTTTTCCAGGAGTAGCACATGCGCTCCTAAGTTGAAAAATTTAGGAGCACATTAAAGAATTTTAGGAGCGCAGTGAAAATGTATAAAATAAATAGTGTTTTTGCCTAATTAATGTGCGCGAGGAGATCTTTAGAAGCAAAGCGATGTCATTCATTTGAATACAATAAGTCCAATAGGCTTTATTTTACTGTAACAACAGCTTAAATAGTGTTTAATAATTATTTATAAATTAAGCTGTATGGAGTTTAGCTAGCGGTCCACAGCAGGACTGGGATCAAATTGCTCTAATGAAGGCCTCTTTAGGCGATGCGGTGGCGCAGTAGGTAGTGCTGTTGCCTCACAGCAAGAAGGTCGCTGGTTCAAACCTCGGCTGGGCCAGTTGGCATTTCTGTGTGGAGTTTGCATGTTCTCTCCGTGTTCGCGTGGGTTTCCTCCGGGTGCTCCAGTTTCCCCCACAGTGCAAACACATGCGCTATAGGGGAATTGGGTAAGCTAAATTGTCCATAGTGTATGTCTGTGAATGAGTGTGTATGGTTGCTTTCCAGTGATGGGTTGCAGTTAGAAGGGCATCCGCTGCGTAAAGCATATGCTGGATAAGTTGGCGGTTCATTCCGCTGTGGCGATTCCACATTAATAAAGGGACTAAGCAGAAAAGAAAATGAATGAATGATTGAAGGCCTCTCTAAAGTGATCTGAATCAAGTCTTCAGTGGTAGACATGTCTACAGTAGGCAGCTTTTTGTTCAATTTTTGATCCAGTTTCGAGCTGAAAAATCTTTCACACTGGGCAGCAGAAATAGAGAATTATTAATAAGTTATTAAGTTAATAAAAATGTGCAGTATGATGTGCATACATTCACATGACCAGAGCTATTTAATCTGTGTTTGTATCATAAGAAAATTATGGCTGTATCAATGCTCCCAAACAAAACATTATTAATTTTACAATAATATATATATTGTACATATTATCTTAAATATAAATATACTTGCCGTAGCTATATTGAAACACATTTTCTCCACAGCACATAAAATATTGTGACTTTTGAGAATAATTTTATCAAAATTTATATTATTTGCATAATATATTCCACCGATTCCACCCTATACTTCCCACATGGGAAAAATAAGACGATGTAAAGAAAGACACAAATACAACCTCATGTGCAAAGCTGACACTGTTTATCTGATCACTTTATCTTTCTGGGCTTTTTAAAGAAGAGCGTAGGCCTAATATAGGAATGCCTCTATGAATTAAATTTTCCTTCTGCCCCAAAGTAATATCATCCTTTCTATTAAACTTTAATAACCTTCAGCAACAGAATGATTTCTTATTCCTATTTAACAGACAATTAAAAACTAAAATGTTAAGCATTTAACACCTTTTGCATGACACTCTTACTATCCATGTCCACCACTGACAGGTCAAATCTGCTCGCTCTCTGCTGCTGAGAGATTGATACGCAACGGGCCAAAGTGTGCATATAAAGTAATGCAAAACGCAGCTATAGAAAGCGAAAGCAGATTCCGGGACATTTATGGCGATTTAGAAATCCCGACCGAATGCATTTTTAAGTCCCAAAAAGAGGACATGTTCGGGAAAAAGAGGATGTATAGCTGGATACGTCTATTTAGTAAAAGGCTTTTCTTTTCAAGTCCTCGCGCTATTCTTAAAGGTACTATCAAACGCAGAAGAGGTAGTTTTGTGTCCAGCGCGTCTCCGTGAGTCTGCAGCAGCAGAGCATGCGAGTCTGTGGCGGAGTATTTTCAGTTTCTCGCGAACACAGAACCGGGCCGCCCAGGTAAAGTCCTATGTGTGGAAGCGCTGGTGTTAAAATGGGTCTAACACTAAATAAACCACGATATGCCATGACCGAATTGTAAACGTTTTCTATGAGCCTCGCACGATGTGCGGCACCGCCACCATACGGTGCCTGGCGATGCTCAGCAACGTATTCAAAACAATATAAAGACCGTAAATAAACCAGTGACGTTAGAGATGTGCTTTTGTTGATCGCGCCTGTGTGTGCTACAGTGACGATAGATTTCTAACATAATGCACCATAACTTAGTGTGAAGAGCATGTTGTTTCACCGTGGCTGAGTGAATTAGGTCCTCATTCAAGCTTATTAAAAAAAAAGTCGCACATGTGCGACTAAATAAATTTTCCAGTTCGCACACATCTATTTTTAGTCGCAAATGCGAGCGAAATGGTCGCACTGTCGAGCCCTGCCAGACACTTCCTCCAGCTCCTCCTGGGGGATCCCGAGGCGTCCCCATGCCAGCAGAGAGACATGTTCCCTCTAGCGTGTCCTGGGTCTTCCCCGAGGCCTCCTCCCGGAGGGACATGCCTAGAACACCTGCCTAGGTAGGGGTCCAGGAGGCATTCGAAACAGATGCCCGAGCCACCTCAGCTGACTTTTTTTCAATTTGGAGGAACAGCGGCTCTACTCTGAGCTCCTCCCGGGTGACAGAGCTCCTCACCCCATCTATAAGGGTGCACCCTGCCACCCTGCGAAGGAAACTCATTTCGGCCACTTGTATCAGAGATCTTGTCCTTTATGACCCAAAGCTCATGACCATAGGTGAGAGTAGGAACGTAGATTGACCGGTAAACCGAAAGCTTGGCCTTTCAGCTCAGCTCCTTCTTTAACACAACGGACCGGTGCATCGACCGCATTACTGCTGCCACTGCACCAATCTGCCCGTCAACCTCACGCTCCATCCTTCCCTCACTCGTGAACAAAACCCCAAGATTCTTGAACTCCTCCACCTGGGATAAGGACTTTCCTCCAACCTGGAGATGGCAAACCACCTTTTTCTGGTGGAGCACCATGGCCTCGGACTTGGAGGTGCTGATTCTCATCTCAGCCACGTCACACTCGGCAGCAAACCACCCCAGTGCATGCTGAAGGTCCATGTTCGATGAAGCCAACAGAACAACATTGTCTGCGAATAACAGAGATGAAAGTCCCCGAACTGAACCCCCTCCAGCCCAAGGCTGCGCTTTAAAATTCTGTCCATAAAAATTATGAACAGAATTGGTGACAAAAAGCAGCCCTGCCGGAGTCAGGCATGCACTGGATTATATAGTTTAGGATTATATATATTACAGTATATTGGGATTATGTAGCCACTACTGCGGATCGCTGGAGAACTACAACTCTGCTACCAACCAAACTACAACTCCCAGCATGCACCGCACACACACCGGTTCCTGATCCTGACTGCTTGCAAACACACACAACTGGAGCTACTCAAGGACCCATTATATGGAGTATTTATACAGCACACACACTGACATTGCTGAGACTTGTTGCTACCTGTAACCATTACGAAGGGTTTTCCTTGCAGTGTTCTATCTTTGCTTTGTTTACAATGTTTTTTATGTTAGCCGTCTGAACTGATTTCTTGTCTGTTTATGACTACTCTTTTGGATTACCTTTGATGATTCTGTTTGCCTCTGTGCTTGACCGTTGCCTGCCTGACCATACTTTGTAAATAAAGACACGGCCATTGGATCCTCACCTCTATTGTCCCAGACCGTGTATATCGGAGAAATACAAAATATCGCAATGTCAGATTTTTCTAATATCATTCAGCCATAATCTGAATACTGTTAAACTCAGAAAACGATCAAACACACTAACTTTAGAATTCTTTATGATATTAAAGTCATCTGGTAAAATCATATTCATATCGCAATATATACTGCAGACTAACAAAATATCGCAATGTCCGAGTTTTCTAATATTCATGATTACCATAATAAAAAAAATAAATCACAAGTCCAGTTTGCAGATGAATATGGTTTGTAAATGTGTGAATTTACAGAATACATTTCTAATACTATTAATAAAAATTAATACAACGGAAACTATTCAGTCAATCAGAAGACAAAACAAAAACGCAAGTGCAAAAAAATTGTATCCATCTAAACAAAAAATACAGTTAATAAAAAAATATATATATTTTTGTATGTTGTTGTCATTTGGACTATTAGTTTGTGTTTATTCATTATAATAAATCAAAATAAAACATAGTTCAGTTTATTTTTTTAGTTTAGAAAATAAAACAAACAAACATGAACATCTCTCCTCTCTCTCTTTTTAAAAAAATAAATCAGAATATATAAAAAATGATATAATAATATAAAATAAACTTTTGCTTATCAGTCCAAACCATTTGATTCAAGATTTCATTCATTCATTCATTTTCTTGTCAGCTTTGTCCCTTGCGGGGTCGCCACAGCGGAATGAACCGCCAACTTATCCAGCACGATTTTACGCAGCGGATGCCCTTCCAGCCGCAACCCATCTCTGGGAACTTCCACACACACATTCACACTCATACACTATGGACAATTTAGCTTACCCAATTCACCTGTACTGCATGTCTTTGGACTGTAGGGGAAACCGGAGCACCCGGAGGAAACCCACGCAAACGCAGGGAGAACATGCAAACTCCACACAGAAACGCCAACTGACCCAGCCCAGCCGAGGTTCGAACCTGCGACCCAGCGACGTTCTTGCTGTGAGGCAACAGCACTACCTACTGCGCCACTGCGTTGCCAGATTTCATTCAATTCTACAAAAGAATTTGTAAAAGCCCTTGTATGCAACTTCATTTACTGTATGTGTGTTTTTAAATCAGGTGGAAATGCCTTATGAGGACTCAAAACCAATTCTAATGTTTAAGAAGATAACAATAATAATAATAATAAAAATAATAATAATAATAACAACAATAATAATAATAATAGAGAAAAAATGTAGTCCATCAGAAGACAAAACAAAAACATATGCACAAAAAAATGATATCCGGCTGTCTATCTAAACAAACAATACAGTTAAGAAAAGCAACAAATGTATTCTTGTATGTTGTTGTCAATTGGATTATTATTTTGAGTTTCATTATAATAAAACAAAAAAACATAATTTATTGATTATTATTAATTTATTGTTTTAGTTCCGAAAACAAAACAAACAAACATGAACATCTTTCTCTCTCTCTTTTAAAAATAAATAACTACATATTAAATAATATAATAAATATTATATATTAAACTTTTCTTATCAATCCAAATTATTTGATTTAAGATTTTATGAGTAATTATTATTAATTCTAAACAGAACAAAATTCATATTTAATATTTAAGCCCTTGTAAGCAACTTCATTTACTGTATTTGTGTGTTTTAAATCAGGTAGGAATGCCTTATGAGGACTCAAAACTAGTTCCAAAGTTTTAGATAATAATAATAATAATAATAATAATAATAATAATAATAATAATAATGGCGACACGGTGGCTCAGTGTTTAGCACTCTCGCCTCACAGCAAGAAGGTCACTGGTTCGAGTCCCAGCTGGGTCAATTGGCATTTCTGTGTGGAGTTTGCATGTTCTCTCTTTGTTTGCGTGGGTTTCCTCCGGGTGCTCCGGTTTCTCCCTCAGTCCAAACACATGCACTTTAGGTGAATTGGGTAGGCTAAATTGTCTGTAGTGTATGTGTGTGAATGAGAGGATGTGTTTGAAACAGCCAGACACAGGAAAAGTTTCTTTCCTCAGGCCATCTACCTCATGAACAGGTAAATATTCCCCTACTAAACGTGCAATACTTTCTCATACGCACTTGTACACAGCACCTTATAACAATATACAATGCAATACTTTCTCACACGCATTTGTGCACAGCACCTTATAACCTGTATATTTCTAACAAATCTGTACATACAACTCAACATTTAGATTCTTTGACTAACTGCATCTGTTTAATGTTTATCGTCTTTTTTCATAATTATTTTGTGTTGTCACTTGTCACTTTATGTACACTAGCCAAAACAAATTCCTTGTGTGTGTGTGTGTGTGTGTGTGTAGCACATTTGGCAATAAAACTAGTTCTGATAATGTATGGGTGTTTCCCATTGATGGGTTGCAGCTGGAAGGGCATTCGCTGCGTAAAACATATGGTGGATAAGTTGGTGGTTCATTCTGCTGTGGCGACCCCTGATTAATAAGGAGACTAAGCCGAAAATGAATGAATGAATTGGCTGTAGTGTATGAGTGTGTCCCAGTACTGGGTTGCAGCTGGAAGGGCATCCGCTGTGTAAAACATATGCTGGAATAGTTGTCAGTTCATTCCGCTGTGGCGGAACACAATTTCTACATGTTCTCCCAACGCAATTCAATTGTGTTTACTTATTAGTTCTTACAAATTTAAGTGGATTGAACATAAAACACTTAAGTAGTCCCAAAAAACTCTGCAAACAGCAAACACATTTTTAATGGTGCAGGCAAAGCATTCATAGATCAAAACTGCATGATATAAAAAAATTGGCCATATAAAAATTACACAAAACACTGAATATGGCAATGAAGCTTTGGGCACTTCAGAGGAAGGAAATGAACAGTTGTAAAGTGAGCATTTGTTTGTGTCAGATCAGCAGCTGTGGCTCCACCCACACACTTTCTCTCTCTCTCTCTCTCTCTCCTTATATGGGCAGAGCTGGAGGAGGAAGTCATGTGACCTTGCTGCTACTGAGACGCACAAATGAAAAATTGAACAAATGAAGAATTAAAGTGCAGAATGCAGAAGAGACTAAGCTCTGGAAAAGAAAGAGAGAAAGAGAAACAAGTGAACGGAAGCTAAAAAGGGAGAAAACAAACTAATTTACGCTCATGTGAAAGAAACATTGGTCTGGTGAAAATGAGATGAAACAGAGAAACTTTAAAAGTCCTAAAGAAACTAAATTGTCTGCAACACTGAAAACGATTCAATATATTTAATGAAATATATAAGGCAAAAAAATCAACTGTATTCATTCGAGATTCATTCTGGGTTATTACTGCCACACATTTATAGAAATAATTTGAGGAATTCACAAAAACATTTACATTTTTACTATACATACAGTATGTACAAATATTTTTCAAATAGTTTAAGCAGATCTTTATTTTTTTATAGTGATATACAAAATAAATTGCCAGCTGTTCATTAGTCTTTACTAATCAAATTATTTCAAACAAAATAATGTTTTGGGCGACACGGTGGCTCAGTTGTTAGCACTGTCGCCTCACAGCAATGAGGTCGCTGGTTCGAGTCCCAGCTAGGCATGGGCCGGTATAAGATTCTGACGGTATGATAACCTTGGATAAAATATCACGGTTTGAAGGTATTGTGATTACTGCTCTAAAATATATTCTTTATAAATGTCTGGGTTTCTGCAGGTTTCATCACGTCAAATTTATGACTATTTAAGACCTTTTTAAGACCATTATCAATGAAATTTCAGACTATCCCAGGGCAAAATGCTAATAATTTTCTGCAATAACCAGTGGATTGTTTTTTTACTTGCCCAATTAAAATTAAAATTAAGTTATTTCTTAGCCACATATTTAAATAATGTGTCAAAACAAGCAAAACTAGTTTTATACATATATTTTTATTAGCACAACTCTTCTTTAAAAAAAGACAAGTTTTAAAAGCTATAATAAACTAAATTTATGCACAACATAAATTAAAAAAATTTTAAATGTAATTTTGTTCAATAAAATCTTTTCTGAATTCTGAGGTCTAAATCAAGGTTAATATTTATTTTCAGGGTAACTACACCTTTAACTTCTAGATCATTTTAAAATGGTATATAAAAAAAAAACTGTAATTTTTTGGTGTCATTCGTTTAATCGACACTCACAATGAGATACTAATCTAAAAGTCTTCTGAAAATAAAAAGAAAACAGAATATTTTTCACAAATACAATGTAGCATAAACAATATTAAATGAAAGACAATCAGAATGTTTAAAGTTTTAAAAGCTATAATAAACAACATTTATGCACAACATAAATTTATGCATAAAAACATGAAAACACGAAGAACTTTTAAGCAAATGTTATTGTAAGGATGTAAGGAAACAATTAAACCATATTGCTAAACAGTTAATAAATGTTAATTTTGTTAAATGTTTTTTTAGATGGATTTGTTGGTTGTACTGATTGGATATAGCTTTACATGGACAATTAGTGAAAATTATGACCGGTTTAAAAGTATTTAAGACCCACAACAGCATATTTCAGTGCATTTTTTTAAGGCCTTAAATTTAGTTTTTGAAATTTAAGACATTTTAAGACCCAGCAGACACACTGAAAAACTAAACCTTTTTTCCCCCTTTAAACAAAATAGATTTCATTTTGAGAAACATTTCAAATATTTTGGAGCAGTAAACATGCCAGGCTGACCTACAGGCTGATATAACTGAGGAAGAGTGGCAAGAAGCTTGTCTAAAAGCCCAAACTCGGACAACAAGCACTCATTTTAGATTGCTTCAATGTAAATGGCTGAGTAGACAGTATCTAACTCCAGTTAAGTTGCATCATTTTAACCCAAATATCCCTCATACATGCTATAAATGTAAACAAGAGAAAGGAACTTTATTTCATTGTATGTGGGAATGTTCTAAAGTCAGTTGTTTTTGGGTTAAAATACTGAACATTGTAAGTCAAATCATTGGTAAAGTAATTCCTCTTGATCCCAGCTTGTGTATATTGCATATTTGTCCATTGAACTTTGATGTGACCAAACATGAAAGAGTGCTGTTGATTTTATGTTTGCTGGAAGCTAGGCATGGGACGATAACCGTTTTCAAGGTATACCGCGGTTTGGAAAAGTCAAGGTTATCATACCGCCAAAATTTTCTCTAATACCGTTCCTAAGGTATGTGTAAGATTTTTTTTTTATTTACATTTTTTTTTAACAACAGCATCTCCAGCAGAAAAGATAACCAAAGATGCCATTTTAAATTGTAAATAAATCTGTGTTTTTGAAACTAATGAAGACAGCAGACGTCAATGATTCATTTTCATTGTTTAGCCTGGCACATTTACTGCTCCAAAATATTATAAATGTTTCTCAAAATAAAATATATTGTGTTCAAAGGGGAAAAAACTTTAAATTTTTTACCCAGACATTTAAAAAGAATATATTTTAGAGCAGTAATCACAATACCGTGATACCGTGAAACCGTGATATTTTTATCCAAGGTTATCATACCGTCAGAATCTTATACCGGCCCATGCCTACTGGAAGCTAAACATGTAATTGCGTGTTCTTGGAAAAAAGAAGACAGTCCTGGTGTCTCTCAGTGGATAAAGGAGATGACCTCTTGCCTTGCCTTGGAAAAATTTACATATTTTTTGAAAAACAAAATCCAGATATTTTGGTCTATTTGGAAAATATTCTATGACTTTTTGGAGAATCTAGATGGTGACTCTTTTCTTGAACTGACAGACATTGAAAGTATATAGATTAGACAAATATGTTATTGCTTTAACATTAATATTGTTGTTTATTTATTTGTTTACTTTTTCTTTCAAAGTGTGTCAAGTTGTTTTGAATTAATATTATTTGTGCTGTATTTTTGTTTTTGTATTATTATTATTATTTTTATATATTTAATTCATTCATTATTTAGATTTTTTTGCTAAACTGAAAAACTAAACCTTTGTCAATCTGTATGACAATGTTTAAAATAAAAATTGTTGTTCAAAAAAAGTTTCAAAAACACAGATTTCTTTACAATTTAAAATAGCGTCTTAGGATATATTTTTCTGCTAGCAATACTGTTTTCCTTAAAGCTGAAAAAAAATATATATACATGAAAAAATCTTACACATACCTTAGGAACCGTATAGCAGAAAATGTTGGCGGTTTTAAAACCTTGACTTTTCCAAACCGCGGTATACCTAAACGGTTATCGTCCCATGCCTAGTCCCGGCTGGGCCAGTTGGCATTTCTATGTGGAGTTTGCATGTTCTCCCCGTGTTGGTGTGGGTTTCCTCCGGGTGCTCCGGTTTCCACCACAGTCCAAACACATGCATTATTGGTGAATTTATTAAAATAAATTAGCTGTAGTGTATGAGAGTGTGTGTGAATGTGAGAGTGTATGGGTGTTTCCCGGTACTGGGTTGCAGCTGGAAGGGCATCCGCTGTGTAAAACATATGCTGGAATAGTTGGCGGTTCATTCTGCTTTAAATACGAGATCAATGTAGCAAATTTTGACGCTCTCGCCGCTGGAGCTGAAGGTAGACAGTGTGGTCACCAGGGCGGCCAGAGCAACCTTTGACGCTCTCACCGCCTTCGGTGTGAACGCACAGTTATGCTCTATTAATGCATCTAAAGCTATGAATTTTTATTTTCTTCTCATCATAAATGTTAAATCAGAAAGCGTTTTTGCTCTTTTGTATCAATTATGAGAAATTAATTTTGCACTTAACAACATGCTGTGACACAAATAAAATTAGTGTCAGATTTCATGTTATACATACAGTTATTATTCGCCCTCATGTGAAATTAATTCTTTTTCAAATATTTTCCAAATGATGTTTGACAGAGATTTTTCACAGTATTTCCTTTATAATTTTTCTTGAGGAGAAAGCCTTAAAATTGCACGTTATGCTGAAATCTAGTACCTTTCAAAATAACTAGTAAAATATTATGTATGGTCAACATGGCAGTACATAATATAAAGAACAGTAACTGTTAGATATGAAATCTGCCATAATAATATTTAAAGTGCGCTCCAGATATATCAGTGTCGCCATCGGTGAGTAATAAACTGAAGTGTGTCAAGCACAGATGACGAGAGGAGCATTTATATGTTGAAGGAGGAGCGAGATCTGAGAACTGAGAGGTGGAGTCTGGATGAGAGCTTAATCTCACTAGGGGCCCAGAGGAACCTCACACACACACACACACCACATACACACACGGTTAACTAGCTGTGTAAATAAGGACATACCACAGACATTTGCGTGATCAAGACATTTTTAAAGAAAAATTTTCACGCATTTGCATGTGATGATCAAGACATTTTCGAAGGAAAGTTTCAATCGTTTGCGTGCGGTGATCAAAACATTTTCAAAGGAATATTTTGATCATTTGTGTGCAATGATCAAGACATTTTCGAAGGTAAACAATTGATTGTTTGCATGCGATGATCAAGACATTTTCGTAGGAACATTAAGATCACTTGCGAAAGTAGAAAAGATTGTGGATTGCGGTGATCAAAACATTCCAACTACAGGTGAAGTGATCTCACATACACTCTTAAATAAAAAAAGGTTATTTTATTTCTTTATTTAAACCGGTTTCCAACATATTTTTTTTATCAGTTTCATTCTTTGTACTGCTTTTAATGATTTTTATTCTTTGTGTTTAGACTCAATCAAGACATTTTCGAAGGAAAATTTTGCTCGTTTGCGTGCGGTGATAAAGACATATTCGAAAGAAAATTTCACTCGTTTGCGTGGGGTGATCAAGACATTTTCAAAGAAAATTTTCGCTCGTTTGCGTGGGGTGATCAAGACATTTTCATAGGGAAATTTTGCTCGTTTGCGTGGGGCGATCAAGACATTTTCGAAGGAAAATTTTGCTTGTTTGCGTGGGGTGATCAAGACATTTTCAAAGGAAAATTTTGCTCGTTTGCGTGGGGCGATCAAGACATTTTCGAAGGAAAATTTTGCTTGTTTGCGTGGGGTGATCAAGACATTTTCGAAGGAAAATTTTGCTCGTTTGCGTGGGGTGATCAAGACATTTTCAAAGGAAAATTTCAATGGTTTGCGTGCGACGATAAAGACATTTTCGTATGAAAATTGATCATTTATGTGCGATGATCAAGACATTTTCATAGGAAAATTGAGATCACTTGCGAGAGTAGAAAAGACTTTTTTTTTTACAGTGGAGAGGTGTTGAGAATGAGCAAGTCTGCTAAAACACTTAAACAAATGCATTTGGTTGTCTAGGGTAATCAATCTTTAATTAGATTAGACTCACATCTACAGATAAACAATCCTACTACAGGTGAAAAGATCTCACACACACTCTTAAGTAAAAAAAAGGTTACTTTATTTTAGCCGATCGCACTATTTGTGTCTATTTTAGTTTTTTTTTAAACCGGTTTTTAACAAATTGAATCTGTTTCATTCTTTGTCCTGCTTTTAATGATTTTTATTCTTTGTGTTAGGACTCAATCAAGACATTTTCAAAGAAAAATTTCAATCATTTGTGTGCGATGATCAAGACATTTTCGTAGGAAAATTTCGATCGTTTGCGTGCGAGGATCAAGACATTTTTGAGAGGAAAATTATGATCAATTACGAAAGTAGAAAAGATTGCGCATTGCAGTGAACAAAACATTCCAATTACAGGTAAAGTGATCCCACACTCACTCTTAAGTGTGAAAAAGGTTATTTTATTTTAGCTAAATCGCACTATTTGTGTCTTTATTTATTTTTTAGTTTTTTTTCCTTCTTTCCAGTTTGTAACACATTTTAATCGGCTTTATTCTTTGTACTGTTTTAATCATTATTATTATTTGTGTTTGGACTCAAGACATTTACGTAGGAAAGTTTCGATCATTTGCGTGCTGTGACCAAGCAATTTTCATAGGAAAATTTAACTCATTTGTGTGCGGTGATCAAGACATTTTTGGGAGGAAAATTGAGATCACTTGCGAGAGTAAAAAAGACATTTTTTTTTTTTTTACAGTGGAGAGGTGTTGAGAATGAGCAAGTCTGCTAAAACACTTAAAGGTGCAGTATGTAAGTTTGACACCCAGTGGTTGAACTGGGTATTGCACTCCTAGATCAAAATAAAAACACGCGTGGGATGCCAGAGATTGAGTACAGGAGCGAGTGATTTAAACACAGGAGCGAGTGATTTAAACCGTGTTCTAAATAAAATCAACGACACGCGATAGAAGGAATTATGTTCCATATTAAAAGTAGTTTTATTTCTAACCAACACCTCGAATTGAGATATTAGAAACGGTTTCTATTTCTCACAGCTCAACATGTGAAACCTATGACAGTGCACCTCAGGTAAGCCTCGTGTGTTTTATTCAGTGCTAAGTGCTAACAATGTGAGTTTGAATGGATTCTAAACCTTACCGTTTCGTGAGTGAGTGCTTATTCTGTGCTTCTGAAAGGCTGTATTTACATTTTTGTCGTGTTTCCTCTGGTGCAAAGAGTCAAACTGCTGTTTGCGTGTTGTTAGGACACGAGATTACAATGTAATCTGCTCACCTAATGTTTACGTTCGTAATATTTATATCATTTGCTAATTAATAACCTTATGTGGAACTGAATCTGTCTCATTTCGACGTCTGATACTGTCCATTTCGGTCACGGGCGCATGCTTTCAGAGCCTTTCTGAATGAATGAATGAAATACTCTGTTTTCCAACAAGGCAACCCGGAGTGCTGAATTATAATTGGCTAAACTGGCATTCTGCAGGTTAACTTTACCTAAACAAAGAAAGCGTTCCAGCACGGAAAAACCATTTTCAAAGCAGAATATCTGACTTCAGCATTGTTTTTCAGTTAAACAAGTATGTTCACTTGGGATGTTTCTTAAATATCTGCAAACATATTATGGTATTTTTATGCTTTAGAAGAATCAAAAACTTACATACAGCACCTTTAAACAAATGCATTTGGTTGTCTAGGGTAATCAATCTTTAATTAGATTAGACTCACATCTAGAGATAAACAATCCTACTACAGGTGAAAAGATCTCACACACACTCTTAAGAAAAAAAAATACACTGGAAAAAATTATTTTCTTGGATTCCTTGGATTTACAATTTTTTTTATGTTAAGTGATTGTAAACAATTTATTTGGGCTGAATTCAAACAAACAAATTAAGTCGAACATTACTACATTTAATTTGTTTGTTTAAATGAAATGTGAATTCATATAAATTGTTTGTTAATTTTTTTAGTGTAGAAAAGATGCAGTGATCAAGACTTTTTTTAAACGGAATATTCACATCACTTGCAGAACTTTGTATTTATGTTTTTATTTCTTATCCCTGTATTTTATGTATTCTTGTATATGTAAAGCACTTTGAATGATCATCGTGTATGAAATGTGCTTTATAAATAAACAAGCCTTGCCTGTCTAAAGTTTAAAAAAATACTTTACTAATCCCACCAGGGGCAATTAAACTAGGGCAGTAGCATCATGATACAACAAACACATAAAGAGACAAATCACACACAAACAATATTTAAAAAAAAAACACAATCCAGCATGCTTCATTATAACTTCATAAATAAAACTACACAAAAAAACAACAAGGAAAGACTCATACATTAAAGATTTAAAACCTGCTAAAATGTAAGGTTATAAAGCCTTACTGCCTCAGGAAAGTTCTAAAAAAAGAATCATGAAACTTTTATGGTACACAAATGTTAGAATTTTAGAATGCATTTCATTTAGAATGTGTTCTATTTTAGAACTGCTAACTGAAAGGTTCTTAATGGAATCACAAAGGGAACTTCAACTGCATCACTGATAAAGACCATTATTTTTCATGAGCAATAAATGAACAGCGTGTCTCAAACTAAAACTAAATGCCTAAAATGATCAAATCACACACATTTGTGCAGGAAGACTCGCACACAGTGCAAACACACAAACACTGCAGGAGGTGCCGCATTCGGAAAAAATCAAACACAAAGCTCCTAATGAAACACACACACACACACACACACACACAGATTCGGAGTGTGAGGGCTGGACAAGCCACGCCTCCTTTCCCTTTTTTGTCTTTAACGAAATTCCTCTTTTAAAGAATGTTAGAGGAGCCCAACCCCCACCACACACACACACACACACACACACACAGAGAGACACACACGCACACAATCGGTCCTTACATATACAAACAAATATATACCTACTGTTTTGCTCTGATTCACACAAAAAAGGTGAGGGATTGCAGTATAGATCTATTAGTTGTATTAAGGATGTCCTTCATATATAACAGGACTACTAATCGACCTGCCATCTGCCATGATATAAAAACATACATGTAACTCAAGTACATGCACTGCAAGTCTAAATAGCCACTTCTGATTCAAAACAACACAATTTGATGGAATAAGTTATTTGGGTTGAACCAGTGATGCTAAATAATCATTTGAAATTCTTAATATTAAAACGCAGATTTTTAACTGGATCTCTTTGTTTTTTTTTTTCAGATAACAGTAGTGTTTTAGTGTTTAAAATAAAAGTATTTTAGTAGTGTACCTAAAAGTGGTTAAAAACAAAACAGCAGGTTTTACACAAATAGTCTACTATTAGTTTGCTTGATCTAGACTATTAGATCCGCCTTTGCTTTTGCCTAACAGCAATGTTTTGTAAAGAATTATAGAGTAGTGTGTATATGTGTCTATTTTATTTTTGTTTTAGGTCAAGCCTCCCGTGGAGAGATGTTGAGAATAAACAAGTCTGCTTAAACACTCAAACAAATGCATTTGGTTGTCCAGTGTAATTGTGATGTCCATGTCAAAATACATAAATAAATAAATATATAAATAAATAAATAAATGTTTAATAATTTAAAAAAAAAAATAGTAAAAAGGAATAGTACTAGCTACATTTTTACTTTCCCTAATCAAAATGACTCCTTGTGACTATTTTTTTAATAAGTAATTAATTCTTTTGTGTGTGTGAGAGAGTTCAGGTGATTACCTTTCAGCCTGTTAATCTTTTATAACCCAAAATAAAAAGGACATCATTCTTTATAAGAAAACAGCATAACACATATAATTTCAGTCATGTTTTATAACATATCAAACTACAAAAAGTGCACATTGGAGACATTTGTAGACATTGTTACCTTAGAAAGCTACACATTTATTTAGTAGGTATTAATTAATGCATTTCAACTGAAATAAATATGACAAAAACAAAACAAAAGTTGTGCTTTATAATAACGTAATAATAACGTAAGCGTTGTAATAACTTTTTATTTAATTATACAAAGTTTAACTTAATATGTTTAGTCATTTTGACTGATATAAGCTGAGATGACTGAGTTAATTTGATTCAACTAAAGGAAATAGCGAGCAAGATTTTTTTACAGTGTAGGTGGATTCAGCATTGTTAAATCCTATTTTTGATCAATTAATTTAGATGTCACCATCTTTTCATTGGGTTCAATTGTGAAAAACAATACCTAAAAGTGACCTATTATATCTCTAATTATTACTACTTCTGTCAAAATATTATACTGTTTATAGATTGACAGATAGAGCACATATTTTGCAGAAGCATCTTTCTCATATTATTAAACTATGTATTTAACAAAACTATTTACTGTGCACTACTGTGATGTTTAATGGATGGATGGATGGATGGATGGATGGATGGATGGATGGATGGATGGATGGATGGATGGATGGATGGATGGATGGATGGATGGATGGATGGATGGATGGATGGATGGATGGATGGATGGATGGATGGATGGATGGATGGATGGATGGAAAAACCCAACAGTCAACTTTATCAAATGAAATGTGTAGTTAACTCAAAATATACTGAAAGTTAATTTCTAAAGTCATTTCTACTTATTTGAAAAGAGTTTTGAACTCAGTGTTGAAGGTAATGAGTTAATTAAATACCTCATTACTTCAACTTAAATGGAGTAAGTTCACAGTACTCATATAAATTACTTTAACAACAATGGTTTGTAGCAATCGGTTTCCTCAAACGGTTTGAGTTGCCTTAACTTATTGGGTTTTACAGTACTCAGTTGGTTTGAGTTCTCTTCATTTATCGGGTTTTACTGTGCTCAAATTGCTTCGTTTACTCAAATGGATTAAGTTCACAGTACTCATTAAGATTAGTTTTTGCACTTAAATGATTTGTTGCAATCGGTTTCCTCAAATGGTTTGAGTTGCCTTAACTTTTTGGGTTTTACAGGATGTATGAATAGACGGATAGACGGATAGATAGATAGATAGATAGATAGATAGATAGATAGATAGATAGATAGATAGATAGATAGATAGATAGATAGATAGATAGATAGATAGATAGATAGATAGATAGATAGATAGATAGACAGACAGACAGATGTTTAAAATCAAAATAAAATAGTTTATAAATAAACGCATCAAAGGGAAACAGCAGCATTGCTATTTTCAAAGTATTATTCTGAGCATCTGCAGAATTTCAGACAGTAACTCTACAGTCATGCTTTCGATTGCATGGACCCAAATTTTAGATAAAAACATCTGCCGAATGCATAAAAGCATAATAAGCCAAGCCACATCATCCTGGCTTGTTTTGAAGAAATTAGGTGTTTTTGACCAGCTGCCCTGTGCTTCTCAACTAACAGCACATTGGGGTTCCCTGTAGAATATCAGACTTAGACACACACCGGGGGAATAATCAGCTGTACACACTCTTCTTATCACAAACACACTGCACAACGGCAGTACATCCGAAACAACACACACGCCCTGCACAACATAAAAGCTTTTTCAGTTTCAGTGTAGCATGAATGCACGTGTACGCGCCACAAAAAAAAAAACACAAATAAACCTCCACACAGGAGCCGAATGCAAATCTCTATCGGAGACGTTAAGGATTAATTTGGTTCATTAGTCTATCAAGAACACAGACACATACAAACCGTCATGACCTGTGTGTGCATAAACACACACACACACACACACACACACACACAAATGAAGCATATAAATCTGCAAAAAACAACGGTGCTTATACTTTGATGAGTTAAAATATAATTTTGCATATGCATTTAGTTTTGTGAATGCAAGAAATTTTGAAATCATTATTAATATGTTTTATGCATGCATCATCATTGTATTATACACTAAATGTACAGGAGAGTCATTGTAAAAGGAAAACGCATGGATTTACTGCACAAAAATAAAAGCGAATACTAACTAAACGGCTCTTCCAGATGACAAACATGACTCTAATCAATACGCTTTCACAAGCTTGAGCCACAAGGAGAGAGAGAGAGAAAAAAAGCAGGCGTCGTTTTCCAAACGCATTCAATTCAATTGTTTACTTCATGCTTATCAGGAGCCGGTTTATCAGCAGTACAAGACGTTCTCATAATAACTAACTACTCAAAAAAAACATATGAGGCAGGAAATGTTGCATGCTGAATTTGTCTAGAGCTACGGCACGGATTTTACAACAGTGTGTTGGTGCTATTATTATGCGTATTGACATGATAATTCAATTGAATATGTGGAGATTTTATTTCAATCGATTTATTTATAACCTATATTCTGCCCTTTAATTATTTCACATATTTTACAGTAGCTAATCGATGCATCATTGAACTCATCGCATTATGTTCTGACCGTGTGTCTAGCTATAGATTGTCTTTTTCTGAAAACTGCAATTCCCAGAATGCACTCAGGTTATGAGGCTACTAGCTGGAGAGCTTCATGTTTTATCTCCTGGCCAATAACATCCATGCCATATGTCAGATTAAATAGATTTTCGGATGACAAATTTGTACAATCAAACAATTTAGCAGGGGATTAAACAAAATTTCCATGTTTGTTTATATATTTAATGTAATAATTAAGCACATATTTCGCTTTCTCTCTCTGTCATTGAATTTCACAACAGTTAATTCACAAATTTACCCAGGTGAAATGGAAATTAGTAGTTCAATACTATCCAATGTATCCAAGAAACCAATAAATATATTATGGATTAATAATTGTAATTCAGTTACACACACACGCCCTGCTAAATATTATTAAAACTGTGTAATTAACAAATAACTATTGTGCACTACTTGTTTGATGCTTAATAACTTGATAAAAATACTTAATAAAATGGAAAAAGTGTAATATATTTTGCTTAGATAGATAGATAGACAGACAGACAGACAGACAGACAGACAGACAGACAGACAGACAGACAGACAGACAGACAGACAGACAGACAGACAGATAGATATTCTCAATAATTATTTTCCCTTTCAACAAATCAAGACCTTAATGAAAATCTAAAAACACTAAAAAAATTAAAAGATATACAGACAAACAGACAAAAATATAGATTTCCAATGTTTATCCTGTCCACGCTTCTGTTTTGTTGTTGGAGTATATATAATAACAATAGCAATGAGCCATTAAATCCAACAACATGCTAAACGTTTTGGCTATCTTCAAAAAAAGCAAACAGTAAACACTATCACTAATCAAATATATAAATCTATAGCAAAATCTTTTACTTAGATAAATGTTAAGATGACAAAAACAATTGAAAATGTAAAAAAAAAAAAATCATATTAAAATTCTGTTAAATATATAACAGACATTAAATAAATTTAGAATAAAAAAACGATAACAAGATGGATAATAAAAATAATTGCAATTCAGTTACAACTAAATATTCAAACTATGTATTTAACAATACTGTGATGTTTAATAACTCAGTAGACAGAGAGATAGACAGACATTCATGACATATTTTACAACAGCTTTCATCGTCATTAAACTCATCATGCAATGTGATTGTTTTTGAGGAACAAACGACAAATAAGGATTGCTAATCAAATATAAATATAGATAGATCTTTCAACTCGTGCTCTTTAAATAAAATGTCTTTAACAAAGACTACTGGCCGTTATTACAGAATTGTCATAATTTTATATAAATTACAAGAGTTTTCACTGTAATAAAACTGAAAATATGCATAATGTTACATCAATCTTTAAGGGGAAAAAAGAAAAACATTTGCCATTAAAAGAAAAAATTAAGCTGCTGTGTTTTCAGCTCGAGACCTTTACATAAAATTAATCTTTAACAAACACATCTAGCTCTTATGTTACTGAATTGCCACATAATAATTGTAACAATAGTTTTCACTGTAAATAAACTGAAAACATGTATAATATTATGTCAGTTTTTTAGGGGGAAATAAAGATAAACAGTAAACACTAATCAAACATAAATGGAAAAAAAACAAATATAGTTTACTTTAATACATTTTCAAGATGGATGGGTGGATGGATGGACAGATATTAATGTGTTTTCTCAGTGATTAATATACATATTCTACAACAGATTTATTTGTCATTAAACTTATGCAATCTAATTGTTTTTGAGGAGCAAACTTGCTAATCAAATATAAATATACGAAATAATTCCAAGTTTCAGCCAAATACATTAATAAACAAAAACATTTCTCATTAAAGAAAAGACTGAGCTGCTGTGTCTTCTACTAGCTGTTATGTTACTGAATTGCCACATAATAATTTTACATTTAATTTTAACAATAGTTTTCACTGTAATTAAAATGAAAATGTATAATTTTATGTCAGTCTTTCAGGGAAAAAAATAAAAACAGTAAACATTAATCAAACATAAATGGAAAAAATCAAATAGTTTGCTTTAATAGATGTTCAAGGTAGAACTATTGTGAACTACTGTGATGTTTAATAACTCTAAGATCAGTATAGATTTTCTCAATAGTTATTTTACATTATTACTTTGCCTTTCAACAAATCAAGACATAAACGAAAATCTAAAAAAAAACAATATACAGTAATATGTAAATAATTATTATCCAAGTGTAATATATTTTGCTTTAATGCATGTTAAAGATGATAGATAGATAGATAGATAGATAGATAGATAGATAGATAGATAGATAGATAGATAGATAGATAGATAGATAGATAGATAGATAGATAGATAGATAGATAGATAGATAGATAGATAGATAGATAGATAGATAGATAGATAAGATTAGTTAAACTAATGTGCACTACTGTGATGTTTAATAACTCTAAGATCAGTATAGATTTTCTCAATAGTTATTTTACATTATTACTTTCCCTTTCAACAAATCAAGACATTAATGAAAATCTAAAAAAAAATATATATATATATATATATATATATATATATATAATATGTAAATAATATACAACAATAAAAATAATTGTAATTCAGTTACAACAAAATATTAAAACTATGTATTTATTAAACAACTATTGGGCACTACTGTGATGTTTAATAACTCAGTACGATAGATGTATCCAAGTGTAATATATTTTGCTTTAATGCATGTTAAAGATAGATAGATAGATAGATAGATAGATAGATAGATAGATAGATAGATAGATAGATAGATAGATAGATAGATAGATAGATAGATAGATAGATAGATAGATAGATAGATAGATAGATAGATAGATAGATAGATAGATAGATAGATAGATAGATAGATAGATAGATAGGATTAGATAAACTAATGTGCACTACTGTGATGTTTAATAACTCTAAGATCAGTATAGATTTTCTCAATAGTTATTTTACATTATTACTTTCCCTTTCAACAAATCAAGACATTAACGAAAATCTAAAAAAAAACAATATATAATGATATGTAAATAATATATAACAATAAAAATAATTGTAATTCAGTTACAACAAAATATTAAAACTATGTATTTATTAAACAATTATTGTGCACTACTGTGATGTTTAATAACTCAGTATGATAGATGTATCCAAGTGTAATATATTTTGCTTTAATGCATGTTAATGATAGATAGATAGATAGATAGATAGATAGATAGATAGATAGATAGATAGATAGATAGATAGATAGATAGATAGATAGATAGATAGATAGATAGATAGATAGATAGATAGATAGATAAGTTAAACTAATGTGCACTACTGTGATGTAATAACTCTAAGATTAGTATAGATTTTCTCAATAGTTATTTTACATTATTACTTTCCCTTTCAACAAATCAAGACATTAATGAAAATCTAAAAAAAACAATACATAATGATAATAATAATAATATGTAAATAATATATAACAATAAAAATAATTGTAATTCAGTAACAACAAAATATTAAAACTATGTTTAACAAACAACTATTGTGCCATACTGATGTTTAATAACTCAGTAAGATAGACAGATTGACAGACAGACATATGATAGATAGATAGATAGATAGATAGATAGATAGATAGATAGATAGATAGATAGATAGATAGATAGATAGATAGATAGATAGATAGATATTATTAAACATATTTTACAACAGCTTTCATCATTAAACTAGTCATGCAATCGGATTGTTTTTGAGGAACAAACAACAAATAAAAATTGCTGATATATATATAAATATACAAAA
The DNA here is from genome assembly GCA_903798195.1 of Danio kyathit. Lineage (NCBI taxonomy): Eukaryota > Metazoa > Chordata > Actinopteri > Cypriniformes > Danionidae > Danio > Danio kyathit. The sequence goes on along the minus strand of LR812538.1, from coordinate 54,181,912 downwards.
TATTCCAAGGTAAATATTCCAGTAGTTTTTACTGTAATTAAACTGAACTATGTATAAGGTTATGTCAATCTTTAAGGGAAAATAAAAGACAAACCGTAAACACTAATCAAACATAAATGGAAAAAGTGTAATGTATTTTGCTTTAATACATGTTCAAGATAGATAGATAGATAGATAGATAGATAGATAGATAGATAGATAGATAGATAGATAGATAGATAGATAGATAGATAGATAGATAGATAGATAGATAGATATGCTTATCCTGTGCAAACTAGCTTCTATGTTATTGAATTTCAGATTTTCAAGGATTATGCAGATGCGTTTCGTAACAATGGAAATGTTAAGTCACATGAATCATTTTACCATCTCATTAACATTCAACAAGTACACACATAACACTGCTTGACAATAGTATCATAGACAGATTACAAGAACACAATGTAACCGAAATCAGCAAAACTGACAGCAGAACAACAGTTGAGCCCGCGTGCTAATGGAACTCAGAAGAAACCTCTTGTTCGGCCCGCTTTTGTTCTTTTAATCTGCATATTCTATTTTAGGGTACCATAGAACGCATGGAAAATGATGAAAGGGGATAATTTCCGGTTTAGCACACGTGTCCGAATTGATTTAGCTCTCAATGTACATTTGAAAGGGCGAAATGTTGTGTGAAGGGAGCTGAACGACACCCATGTAAACACGAGAGCACATGATGTTCAGTACAACCGTGCACACCGAAAACCGCCTCAAAAGTGCGATTGTGAAAGCGGTGTGCTTCGTGTGACAGATTTTCCGACATGTTTATCAGACATGTTTCTCAGAGCACGACATTACTAGTTGTCGAAAAAAACACTCTTTTTTTCTTCCTAATGAAGTCTTGAGGTTCCTTTAAGAGCTGCCGCGTAAATACCTCCTTGTTTACTACTAATACGGCGTTCTTGTGATTATATCAATGGAGGTGATCCAGAGTAAAGATGTTTTTTAGGAGTGAGTAGTCCAGCTCTTAAAGTGACAGGGGATGAAAACACAAGCGCATGTTTACTTCTGCTTTCCACGAGCACATCTGCTGATGTCAATGAGATGCGACAGATAACGTGAAAACGGGTGAAGGAGAAAGGCTGAAAGCACAGCGAATGAGCCCAGTGGACTTACTTGGTGAACGAACACGTCTAGCGGAGGGTCCACTGGCTTCCCATCGCTGCTGGTCATCGATATAAATCCAAACCCCATGCGGACATTAAACCACTTGCAGTAACCCGAGCCAGCCAGAATCTGCGGCGGAGTCCTGGCGGTGTCCGACCCGCCACCTCTGCGCGGCCCTCCTGTGCGGTCAAGGGAGAAAAGCCCATGATGATGTTTGTTTACTTGTGTGTTAATGAGATGTAGCCTACACTTTGTTCTTGATATATACACAATGACCGTGGGCAGCGATTCTGAGGGAAATCCCCAACTACTACTCAACAAACACGCGTTCAAATCACCGATGGGCCCTGACCACCATAGACGCCCCCTACTATTTATGACCAATCACTAATATATGGGGGTTTCAATGGCAAAGTCTCAGACTTGAACAATGTGTCGCCCTAAGCTTCGTTACATCCTTTCCTACTCTCTGGAAAACTAAGGAAAGTCAATGAAAAGTAGAGTTAAACCTCTTCGGATGGGATGGCGCAGTGTATTGTGGTTGCTCAATCTGTTTAGTTTTGTAGCTACACTACAACTTTTTGTGCTCGTGCATCTACCGTATGTAAACCGCCTGGTGTGGGGCAGGTGTGCACACGTTACCCGGCCCCCCCTCTCTCGTCCGCTCCCACCCCCCTCAATGCCACTGGCGCAAACGGCTCTTCAGCACGCGTACAAACAACGTAAACAAAGCACGGCAGTGCGCGTGCAACAATAGGACTTCCCACGTGAACGCGAAAAAAAAGAATAAAAAAGCATCGTAACCTTCGGCCATGTTTCCCCTCGGACCCTCCGTTCCAAAGTTCCAGCAAAATCGTTTACTCCGTGAAATGGGGTGATGCGCGTCACCGTCGATCCGACATCCCGATTTCCAGCGGGCACAAATTTAGCGCGCATGGTACGGCGTGCGTCTCCTTTTTGGATGTTTAGTCATGTCTCTTTTAACATCTCCTATCCTCTCTCTTTCCCTCCCTCGCGCACTCTCTCTCTCTCTCTCTCCCGCTCTCCGTTTCTCATTCGCTTGCTCGCAGCGCTGCACACGTGACTCCTCCGTGAGCCCGGGAGAGGGAGCGGACTCGGAACCGGGCTGGACTTCGAGCTCTACGGCTGCGTCACGTAAAAGCATCTCCGTTTGAACAGGTTTAGTTTTTTAAAGCGTGCTTTGGCGTAAAAATCTTATTTTTGCATGTGTTTGGTTATTCAAAGGAACAAAAAAGTCTAGAATTTGTCTCGTTTATATGTAACAATTTTAATGATGCGTTATGTAACCAAATTCCAACCGCTGGTAACCACAGTAGTTATACTTTATAGCCTTATGAAAGGAAATACTTGTATAACACTTCATTTTTTAACGTTCTCGCTTTTTCGAGCGACAACAACAGATTTTCCAGATTTTATCTGAGAGACAGTAGCCTATTTTTCAAGACATTTTCATTAACATTCATACTATTAATTGTTAGCTACATTGTGCTAAGTTGTTGGTATGAAACTTACAGCGTACATTTATGTCTTTTATTCTTCTGTACGTATTAGGTGTACTTAAAAGGTGTACAAAACAAGAAAAATATGATAATCAGCAAAAAAACATCATTTTATGCAATATAAAATGTTTTTTCGCTGATCATCATATTTTTCTTGTTTTGTTTAAACATTGCAGATTATACTTTGTTAGACATGAGCTTATCACAAAATATCGTTTGTTGAAGTACACTGCAGTTTGCATTAGTTGTTTGCTGCAGTACAAACGTCAATTAGACTGATCCAAAGCAAGAAGAGTTTAATGACCAAGACACAATATTTTTTAAAGTGGTTTACCAAAGATCCAAGCACCTACAAATATATACTCAAGGAAAAAATGAACGTATAGAAAGAACGAACTTAAAAACATAAACTTTTGGACGGTTAGTGTGAATTGCCACAAAATGTAATTATACCCACACAAGCGGCATTATCTGTATGTTCATGAAAAGACAGTATTGATCCAAAACCACCAGCAGGTCACTCTATTAAATCCAGCATGAGCAGAAAATGGAACGTTCTAAATGACAACATGGAACGGATAGAATGGAATCTTAAGAGTCGGGGATTCTATGTTCCTTTATGTGTGTGTGCTTATTGTGTTCTTTGGAATTGTATCTCGGTGATCACTTAAAAATAATAACAAAAAAGATAGCCTATAAGCAAAATGCACCAGTTGAAATGCAGGTAATAATTCTCAAACTTACAACTCAAATAATTATCTCCTGTTAAAAAAAATGACGTTTAGTTTCTGCAAGAAATTCGTTCTGATTGGAACCTGAATACTTGCTGAGGATGTTTTTCTCTGTCTTTGAGTCAGAGGAAAAACACGTTGAAGGAGTGAATCAACAACTACCCCCACCGCTTGTACGCCCCGCCCACTTCACCCACCCCCACCCATGTATGCCGACCACCCTCCGGAATTCACCCCTGCCCCCAAAACCCCCACCCCCTGCGCCAGAGCTGCTGCAGGAGATGCTGTGTGTGTGTGTGTGTGTGTGTGTGTGTGTGTGTGTGTGTGTGTGTGTGTGTGTGTGTGTGTGTGTGTGTGTGCTGGTGCGTGGAGGGGATGATGGTGGTCGTGCCATTACGGCGCAGGTCATGGAACTGGTCACCGGTGTCAGATGTTATGGAGTTTCTCATTTCCTGCACGAGGGTTTCCCATCCACCATTCATAAAATATCCCCGAGAGTGCCGGGAAACGCGTCCCACGCGGTCACGGACACACCCTACATGTCCCCGTTTGATCCCGTTAAAGTTCACAAGAATCGAAAATGCACTGATCGATAAATGAAGATGTTTCTTAATAGTTTGTGTCTATATTGGAAGCGCAAAAGGGGAAAGCATGGCTTTAGAGATTTCTTAAGCACTGATATTGATCTAAGGGGAAATAAATACGCATTGATATTTTAAAGTTTAAATAAAACAAACACCAGCTTGGTTGAATAAGCAGCGCGTTTTTTAAATGTAACATTTTATACACAATTTAATATTTTACATATTGAGTTTAATGCTGGACTGATTAACAACAAGAACCCAAAGTCGTGCATAAAAATACATAAACAAATTGATTGTATATTACAGTTTTAAACGCGTTACTTTTGAAGCTGTATAGTTGAAATTTTAAGCGGTCTTCAAATCAACGACACAAAACTTCAGTCATTACATTTTATGTAAACGTTTGATTAAACAAGATTAAACTACACTGTAAAAAAATCCTGGTTGCCTTAAATATTTAAGCTGAATCAAATGAAACTTATATTATGTTAAACTGACCTAAAACAGCTTGCATAACTTATACAATTAAGTTAAAACACGATTAATTTAGTTTAATAAGTTACAATGAACTAAAAACATTTGCTGTCATGACTAACTGATCATATAATATTTTACAGTGTAGCAAAAAATGTTACTCAACAGCTATATATGCAATATTTTCAACAATATATCAAGCATTCAATTAAATATGTTTCAATCCTGAAGAGTTCATAAACCATGCACTATAAACTTTTACAGTATATTTTTTGAAGGACCTCGCTTTTCTTTCAAAGAAATAAACAAAACTTTTTAGTTTTCTTTGGACACTGATTCTTAAAATCCAAACTCAATCAAACACCAGACAAATGTTTTGCTCATGTCAATTTGTCTTTTAAATTAGTACTATCCAAATGTACACATTATATTGAAATGCATGGAGTACATGTATTGCAAATTAACATTTTAATTCTCAAGCTCAGCATTTTAAAATCCACAAATTAACTTAGAAGAATTTTAAAAGTAAACTGGACAAAGGAAATGTTTCCTTGGGTATTGATTTTACACTATTTATTTGTACTTTGCCTTCAAAAGGATATAAAAATATTAGTTTAATCTCTAACTAAACTATTTTTGGAACATTTGGATGTAATCAATCAAAAATGCAGCATTGTTGGTTTACTTCTAATGTTCATGCGCTCACAGAAAAGACATTATTGTTAGGTTCATATTCATTTATATGGAAAACACTTTATAAATATAGAGTATATCTGACTCACCTATTAACTAAACAATATTTTGGAACATTTAAATGTATTGAGTCAAAAATGCAGCATAGTTGATTTACTTCTAATGTTCATGCGCTCACATAAAGGACATTTTTGTTAGGTTCATATTCATTTATATGCAAAACACTTTATAAATATAGAGTATATCTGACTCACCTATTAACTAAACAATATTTTTGGAACATTTGAATGTATTGAATCAAAAAGGGAACATTGTTGATTTATCCCTAATGTTCATGCGCTTACAGAAAGGACATTATTGTTACGTTCGTATATATTTATATGCTAAACACTTCATAAATATAGCCTATATGTGACTCACCCACCATCTAAACAATATTTTTGGAACATTCATTGGAATAAAGGTCCAAGTTTCACTCATTAACATACTGGGTTTGCAGGAGATGCAATCTTATAGACAATGCATTGAGCTTGGCGACAAACGGCGATGCTTTGTGCTCAAATAAAAGAAACTGATTGGAGGGTCTGTGTGACTGTTTGGATGTATTGAGCAGTTCGGATCCGCCATACCTTCACCTCACCCACCCCCACAAGCCGAACCCCTGAGGAAACGCATAGTTGTCAATAGAGTTCACTGGAGTTTATTCAGCTCTCCTCTTTTCATTTGGTTTGGTGTTGCATTCGTTAAATTTTTTAATCTCTCAGAAATTATCTTCCGAAGTCAACACAAACCCGACAGTTATTTTTCGACGCTGTGAAACCGATCCGACCCAAATCAGAGGTAAATATCGAGTATAACAAGGACACTTGAAATGCTTCATTCTCAGTTTAACATGTGAAGGCTGCTGCTACATCATTTGTTCATACAAAGACCGATACAATTGTGATTCCGGGATAAGGTAAGGGTTTATCTTATTTAAAAAAAAACACGAAGTTTGAATTAATTAGTTCTTAAAACAGACCTACAGACATTTTTTTAACACAGGAACTGTTGTATGTTTACTGATGATAAACTGAAGAGTTCAAATAAATAAAAAGGAGATTTTTAAAGCATTGATTTTTCTGTAATTATTACAGATCAATTTCGGTTTAAACTATTCGTGTTTATTGCGAATTTGGGGTCATTTGTTGCAACAACAAAAAAATAAATTTAAAGATGATCAGTTGTTTTTTAAGCAGGTTTTCACGCCTTTACATCGATTTTTCGTTTGTATTGTAATTACAAAAACTCAAACTTAATAAAAACTTAAAACCCGCAATTGTATTTCAGGGTTATAATCGGTCAAACTCCAGTTTCAAACGGAATAAACAGCGTTCATTAATTAACCATTTCTCTAACAAAACATTCACTTAGCCTAGTATTTTCTTTGTTTGCTCGATTTTAATATAGCATACATGATACATTTAACTAAATCGTAAGCTTGTATTTAATAATTTAAGTTTATTTCGATTTCACTTTGTTTTATAAATGTAAAGAAACTAACTTCATGTTATTTTTGCTCCAAAAAACTAGAAGTTACTTAACCAATAACACATTAAATTAATTACAAATATTGTGAATGCATTCATAACATTTTAACAGCACGCACTAGGATTCCCTTTTAAAATAGAAGGCTAACATGTTATGTGGGTTATAGATGTTGGCGGCTTGTACCGCCTGAACGCTCCTCATTGCGTCACATTTAAATCATGACGTCGAACGGAAGTATGAACAGAGCATTCGGGTTTCTTTTCCTCTCCGAGTCGCTCACACCTAGTCGTCATAAAACTGGACAAACGCCATTATACACCGTCTTTTTATATGCTTGATCAAGGTTTAGCTACAATATAATTATATGACTGTGAGTGACATCGTTAAATTAAAGTTTAGCCTTCATATCAGTCAAACAAGTAGCACTGTTAATTTACTTCTAATGTTCATGCGGTCGCAGAAAGGAGATTATTGTTATGTTCGTCTTTATTTATAAGTAACACTTTATAAATATAGACTATATCTGACTCACCTGAAATGGAGTGCACGGCCATGCTGTTTGTTCTCCGTGTCTGACCCTGAGTCAAAAAAACATAATGAAATGATTAATTCTGATTCACATCTAGGCTAACTTATACACTTATTTTTAGGCTAATGTGGCCGATGTTCGTCTTTTTTAGTTATGTTTGGGCTGCTGGTGACGCGTTCATTTGTGCGGAATGGAGGAATTTTCCAGCATGAATATTTCATAGCGTCTGTGAAATCTAAGAGGAGTTTAAATTGCTCCTTTAATCCAAACCCCGAATGATTTTAGGCAAACGAAGTAAAAAAAAAAATAATAATAATACAATTTGAATAGGCTAGATGTAGCTTACTGTTTTCGCGCGCTTTGTGGTGACGCTTTTAAGTCAATATAAACTGTTTAGAAAATTATTAAATTAAACGCCGACATACCTGTATATGATGTGAAGAGATTTTGATCCAAACTGGTGCGAATAACAAAACAAAACCTCTCAGAAAACCCACGACAATCTTTGTAAAGTTCATCAGATTGAATATATCTTGTCAAATTCGGCAAATACCTGTTGAAAAAGGCAAACCGTCATTGCCGCGCTTTTCAAACAGTTTTTTAAAGACTTTTCTAAATTTCTTTAAACATTTAAATTAGCACATTTTCTGCTTAGTTTAAATAAATTCGTGAATTATACTGATCCCAGAACTGCGTTTTATAAACAGTGTTAGGTTGTTAGATTTACTTTAACTAATAAAGTCAAATTTCTGTCGTGCTTTTATTAAAAATGTAATTTCTAATAAAATAAAACTTCAAGTATAATGCTTAATAATGTTATGTTATAAGATATGAAGTCTGTGAAGATGATTATAACACACATGATTGAATGATGGGCACTGATTGGCAGCCATTTTGTGTGGACATGTCCTGAATTCAATCCAAAATTTGTAGAGGCTTTACTACTCATATTTCTTAATTAAGCGTAAATCACATTTAGACTAGCTTGCCTGTTTTCATCTTATAGTGCCAAGTAAAAACACATCAAACAAACAGGGCTTGATATAGTTCAATCTGCTTCACAGTTACAGTAGTAATAATTTACTTCCGACAGCGCCACCTGGCGGTCAATAAACGTAATGACGTCAGAAAGGAAATGAGCTATGCAGCCGATTTTTCAGCTGGTTCATCTACAGGTGATGTGATGATAATGCAACAATGATACGTTTTTAAAAATCAGAAGTAGTCCCATATAATTTTGCAATCTATAGGCCACTTAATAGACACGGCCAAATGCGGGACTTCAAAATAAAAGTTTGTCAATAGCCTACAAATGTGAAACTTGACATTTAAAGAAATGACTCAAATCTTGTGCCTTTTACACATCTTGGTTTAGAATATTTATTTATATTTTAAAATGCATTTTAATTAACATTTTACTTTATTTAGGCCTATTTATTAGTCATCATGGCCTTCCATGAATCTATTCTGTTATAAAACACAAACTATACTGTAAATACATTAAAGAGTCAGATAATAAGCTTGAATCCAATGAGTTCTTGCTATCTGAATGTAAATACACCATGATTGACCAGTCACCTACTGATTTTTGCAGGCATGCAGTTTCATCATGAGCCGACATGCGCAATCTTACCTTTCATCCGCCATTACCGGAGCGTCAGGAATACGGGTGTGTTTGTATTCAATCCAGAGCTTTTTTAACGTTTGCCGACTGTTTTGTGAGGCAGCAGCAGGTGACGGAGTTTTCCCGGTTCTGATCTCGCCGCATCCTCCTTACAGTCGCGATGTCGCTAGTTGCCATGCGCAGATTGCATTAAAAACTTCACCTTTGTTTAAAAAATTTAAGTAAATAGTAGCTTACTAAAACAATTACTACAGTAGAGCTCTAAATCGACATTAGACGTATTTATGTATCTAGTAAGATTGCTTGTACTCAAATAATTAGCTCTGATGTTTGTGGTTTGTAAGTTTATTTAGCAGAAAATATAATGCAGAACTAGAATCTGCCGCTTTAGAGTTCATTGCAGTCAATGTGAGTATAATCAAAAGTCATTTGTAAAAGTGAGAGGAAAAATGTATTGCTCCATCTCCTGGTTATAGTGAAGTAGTGCAGCGTTTTCAACAACCAAATAATCGTTTAAAGTTGGCATTACAGGAATAATCTTACTTTGTTTGTGTCCAAGCAGTGACAGCAACAAAACAGACATACGTTTTATTAAAATTGTTTTATTTTAAAGCCAACCACGCAATCTGAAGTGTCTATTAATATATATATATATATATATATATATATATATATATATATATATATATATATATATATATATATGAAAATTATATTTACACTAAAATTACATAATAAAAAGTAATGACAACTTGTTTTTACGTTAATTTAACTTGATTTAGAAATTTTATCAGGTTTCAACTTGTTTTTTTAAGTTAAACAAATTTAACTTCATGTTTTAAGTCAGCAAAATCGATGCAAAATTATATTTACACTGTAAAAATTACATAATAAATAGTAACGACAACTTGTTTTTACATTAATTTAACTTGATTTAGAAAGTTAATCCTGTTTCAACTAGTTTTTTTACGTTAAATAAATTTTAACTTGATGTTTTAGGTCAGCTTAATCGATGCAAAATTATAGTTAAACTGGTTTCAACTTTTTTTTTTTTAGGTTAAACAAATTTTAACTTTATGTTTTAGGCCAGCTTAATCAATGCAAGTTAAAATTACTTGTAAAGTTAAATTGGTTCAACTTAAAATTTTGAGTGAGCAACATATTTTACAGTGTATAGGCTAAATAACATGCTGTTAGGACGAAATATGCAGAATTTCTTTTATATTTTCTTTCTTGCGGTCTTGTCAGTTTATATTATATAGCCATTTTATTTCTGAAATATAGTTCTGTTATGTTGCACTTTATTTATTCAATTATTCAAAGATGGTTGCTTGGATTTGGTAATTTTTTAAGGTAAGTGATTGAAAATAATTTATTTGGGCTGAATTAAAAAAAAAAATTAAGTTGAACATTACTACATTAATTTTGTTTTAATTCCACCCATATAAATTGTTTGCAACAATTTTGCAGAATCCTTTTTTTCAGTGCATCTAATTGTCTTGTTAAGTTGTTTTAAATAGTGAAATTATACATTGGTTATATCTACAAGTTTATATACCGTTTAATTAAAGTAAAACTTGAAACACTCATGTAATTAAACTAAACAAATATAATTTTATTAGGCTACTTCAAGTAACTTGTAGCATGCGTTTATTATATTATATTTCTCAGAAACTATTTACAATTTAATCATTAACAGGAATAATTCAAGTGTATTTTAGAGTGTTTTAAGTGTATTTCAAGTGTATTTTAGAGGTTAAATATTCTATTTATATTTGAGGTTTTGACCAATACCTTACTTAAAAAGCAATGAGTCAGCATTCCGCTAAAATAAGGGGAATTTATGGGAGCAGGTTTTAAGGGAATGCTGGGATTTAATGTTTCGATGTTTAAATTTGCATGTAAGTGGTATCATATATTTGACTGCTTTCAGTAGCCATACAGTGATTCTTAAAATATATTAATTTCTAAAAATAAATAGATAAAAATAAATAATAAACAAAATAAATTCTAAAATTTCAGTACAGTCAATTACTCATAGTTTAAATGAACACTAGATTTACATGCTATATTACATTATATATTTTCATATGTCTTTATACATTATATAAATTTATACAAGGTTATACATTTATTGATCTAGGCCTACAAAAATGATTCATTGGATTTGCTACTTTTAATAGTACACTGGGAAAAAAGCTTTCATTCATCTCATTTAAAAAAATTAGGGTAATGGTTCACATCTAAATTTTATCACTTGACCCAATGAAAAATACATAATTTGCCTTAAACAATATCTTCTATCTCCATGAGAACAATTTTATATAACCTGATACAAAAGCATATTTATCTTGTTGAGGAAAATTAATTAATTTAAATTCGCTTTTTGTTCTAGGCAAAACCAAAATTCCCACAAAATGTTCATTCATCCAATTAAAAAAAATGTAGGGTAATGTTTTCACATCTAAATTTGATCACTTGAGCCAATCAAAAATAAATAATTTGCCCCAAACAATAATTTTTTTGAAGTCCATGAATGCACAAAGCAGATTGAGCTTCTGTTTAATGTGCATGCCTGTGTGATTAACCTTAAAATCTTACATTGGTCAAAACAAATATTGAATCAAAAACATTTATATTTAACTATGTTTTGAACTTAAAATATATTACTTGAAAAATGAAACAAATAATATTAAACTGAAATGAAATATACATTTTTAATTGAATGAAGTACTGCTTGAAAGTTTTTTCAGTGTAGATAAGTGGTTGTAAACAATTTAGGTTGAATTTAAATGTTCATGAATTTTAATGTTCAGCTTAATTTGTTTGTTTAAATTCAGCTTAAATAAATAGTTTTCAACAGTTTGCAATAATTTATTATTTCAGTGCATTTAATTTATACTGTTAAACATTTTTTTGACTATAAATCCGTAAGCAGGAACATATTCCTATTCATTAATGTTAACAGTCTAAATTTTAATGGGACTTTTTGTGCGTTGTTTTAGTTTGATTTTTTAGAGAATGAATGTTGCGGTGTTTTGAAGAACAACAATGCATGTCTATTATCGTGGCATAAACGCAAGAAATGTTTTAATTTTCCTCATCGAATATTCTTTCATAACCACTATCTTTATCGTTGTTGTATAATGTACTGTTTTGGAAGGTAATATAAAACATATCTTATGTATTTTCGATGATTATTACATACAATAAAAATGTTTTAATCAAATATTTAATTGTTGTCCTGCCCCATCTCTCAAAGCTTTTATGAAGGTCAAATTTATTTAGTATCATCTGAACATTTCACCCGTCATATACACATCCAATGCTGTACATCATTTCTTAATGAAAACTAAGGTTGACGCTGTAGCGGAATGAATTCTCGTTAATAACACTAACTATACATGCTTCAGATCCGCAGCCTATTTCACATCTTCAACCACTGAAATATTTAGAGATTCTGTGCTGCCATCGTGTGGTCTGAAAACCTTAAATCTACATCTACAAACTCCGAAAAATAGGGGAAAACATATACGGTGAATATTTAGTAATTTACAAGTAGTTGTGAAATTTAGACTGTCTTGTTTCCATATAGCAGTGATGCCCAAAGTAGGGCCCGTGGGCCAAAGTTGGCCCATAACCTTTGATTTGGCCCTCTGATAGAGAGAAAGAATTATGGGAATGTTTCGAGATTGTCAATTCATATTTAATATAACCCTGTGTTTGTTTTATTGTTAAAAGCTACCTGAAATAAATGTTTAATTAAATGGCGTAAATTAATCAGATTTAGTTTAAATGTACATATTGTTACCCAACGATGCAGACTTTGGGGAGCAAATAAAGTTCAAGTCAGATTCTGCGTGACTAGTGTATTCATCGTTAAACTCCACTGTGGAATAAATGTGGTTGTTTTTTTTTTTTGCAATAAGTTATCATTTAAAAAGCTAAAGTGCATTAGCTTATACGACTTAAATTAATGTTTTCTATTTAATTTGAAATATTAGGAAATAAATTAGAAAATGACCCATGGCAACTTTACTGTAATATAGGTATATTTACCATTCGGCCCACGGCTCAAAATGATATTTGGTTTTTGGTCCTTCATACAAAAAAGTTCGGGCATCCCTATCATTATACTAAACATAATAGCCCAATTCATGAGCATGACGGCACCTACTGTATGTCCCAGTAAGATGCTTCATTGAAGCCTTGGAATATTCATATAAGTTTAAGTTCATGCTCTTTTACTGAGTTTTTACATGACGTCACGTAATTACTAGCCACGCTACATGATCAAAAGTGCACATTTTGGAAAAAAGTGCAAGACTGGTTGATAATGAAGAATGTGGATGCTGAAGGTTTGACTTTCACATTGCAAAATGTACTATATGGAATTACTAAAGATCGTTCTGTTTTGCACGATTTGATAAATATGATCATTATATTAGCTAAACATTTTATTCATAAATGCAGATATTTTAAAACCCCTCCACTACACAATGTCTTCATAAAAGAACTTAAAATATTTTCAGATGCCCTGGCTAAAATGAAAACAAAAAATGCCTTAAAAATGTTTAATTTGTTTGGATCATATAACTTGCCATAGACGATATTTGATTTATTTAAATTTTTTTTTTATGTTTTTATTTCCACACTTAATTTTACTTTAGTTTGAATGATTTTGTTATCTACATCTTTTGTTTTATTGTATATATTTTGTGTTGAGCCTTCCATGTATGACACTCAAGTTGTAAATTTGAATGCCATTTTGTTGTATTTGAATTTTATATTTTCAATAAAAAAAAAAGGTGAAAAAAAAAGGTGAAAAAAAAAAATGATCAAAAGTGCAAACGCGGCTTTCCTCGAAAAATGCAGTGTAGCCAACATGTTTACAAGTGCCAAAAGGGTCATACGTTTCTGTAGGTTATTATTTCTTTGTTTTGGCCTTCCAGGTTTTTCCTTGGGGACATTTTAGAACTTAAAGTCCGTCTATCTTTGTCGTACATCAATATTCTTTAGGTTAACAATTAATCCGTGCAAGTTAAACCCCTGAAAAAAATGTTTGTTTTGGTAATCTTTAAAGTCTAACCGTTTGCTTTAGCATTTGAGGGGGCGGTCCTTCTCTGGTGACGTTGGTTTGACGGCTTCATCCACAGTATTGTTAAAGAGCTTTTTTCGGCACAACTCCAGAAAGAAGTTTCAAAGACGACTACAGAGTAATACAACATATCTCAAAGGCACTTTGAAACGTTTCAAAATAATCACCTGATTGGAAATATTCCATGAAACCTGTGCACTCTTAAAGGAAAATTCTGTTATTAATTACTCGTCCTGATGTCCCAGCTTTGTTCATCTTCACAACACAAGGTAAAATATTTTAGATGAAATCCGAGAGCTCTCTCATCCACAGACAGCAATGGTGCCAAGAGGATAAAATATTCCCACAAATATTGTCAAAACAATATCAAGAACACTTTTGTGCACTACAATAATTTTAAAACGTTTGTTTGCCTGCGTCTTCTCAGGTCAGGGTGCGTTTAGCAATACTTGTTTGTTGCACTGCACTTTGACAATATGTTGTGTTGCCCCTAGTAAATGTGCACCCTAAACCTGACATAGAAGACACAGGTAAACAAAGTAATTTTTTTTTATTTTATTTTTTTGGTGTAAGCAAAGCAGCCGGAGCTTTGTGTGATTACAGTTGATCCACTGAATTTCCATGAATGTTTTTGGTTAATTTTCTGGACTTTGAACTTCTCAGGACCATTGCTGTCAATAGACACTTTTCACAATGACGTTACTTCACTTTCCCCTATTGCCAACGCAGTGTATTTTTAGTTCCGGTTTACCTTTGAGTAAATGGGAGACTTCTCTGGACAATTTACAACTGAAAATATTAACATTGCACATTATGATTTAAGTCTGTTAAAGTATTGGACGTGTCCAAATGTTTCTCTTTCAATACTGATCTGCTTTCTGAGTTTGAAACTGATTCTTTAAGTTATTAAGAATAGGAATAAGCTATTGTTTATTAAGAAAATTAAATGTTTGCAACCTTTTCACTTATTAATTCAGTTTATTTCCTCAATAATTGATTTATTTGTACTTTGATGCTGCTCTAAATATAAATTTATATTATTTGTTATGTGAATGTTCCAGCATGAGTAAAATTCTTGATTAAATTTTCTCATTATCTGGCATTTATATCATCTCTAAATGCAATCAGTTTCATAATTTATTATTTACTGATCCATAAATTTTTTTTAGTTTCTTCATTTGAATGAATTAAGACCTAAAGACAGTATCCTGGCCGCCACCTACTGGGTGGTTTTAATTTAACATCTGTATACCTTTCACCCTAATTAATAATAAGTTACAAATAATTTCATAATGCATTTTAATCTTATAATTAAAATGCAGTCTTCTTATTGTTAGAAAACAGCCGTAGTGACCATCTAACCGTATATGTAGAATTCTCTATGGGGAGTCCTGTGTAGGCCCTCCAGGAATCACAATCAAGGTGGAAGTAAAGATACACTGCGTGGAGTGAAACTGGACACCACGTGACGTCATGTGAAAGAGGTCTGTGGTGGATGAGAGAGCTCTTGGATTTCATCTATAAAATCCTATTTAGAGTTTAGAAGATAAACAAAGGACTCAAGAGATTGAAAATAAAAATAAGTGTGAGAAATTATAGTAATTTTCGGTTGATTAACACTTAAAAATAAAGGTCAGGTACTTAAAAGAGGCTTTCACTGATGCCATACCCCAGAGAAACCTTCAGTAAGTACTTTTTTCATAATGTGAATAACATCTTCATAACCCACGACATGATCATAGAATGAAAAAGTTCCTTGGATGTTAATGATTCTTCATCAGGGGTGTCCATCTCAGTTCCTGGAGGGATTCCACCCTGCTTCAACACACTTACCTGTATGTTTCGAACAGTCCTGAAGAGCTCAATAGGTTTGATCTCAGCGTCTCCACTCTGCGCTTCACACCTTCAAACGCCACTGCGCGTTCACTGCGTGTCAGGATTGCCTGCTGAGGCGCAAGTCATTTATTAAATGAAAAAAAGATTCACGCAGCTTCTCTTATCGCTGCCAATTTAGTTTTTACTGTTGATACTTGGCGCCAGATATCCAGGAAGGGATGATTTTGTTTGCTTTGACTCGTTGGATGGAAACACTGCTTTATTCGCACATCTTTTACCCAAATATCTTCTTCATCTTTTAATCCAGTTTTGCGCATAAAGTTAATCCGCATTTCTGGATGGAAACATAGCTACTGTCCACCGGAGGTCGCATTTCGGTCACGGACACACGCTTTGAGAGCCTTCCTGACAGACTGAATGAAATAGGGTTTTCCACCAAGACAACTCAGGGTGCTGAAATATACAGTTGAAACCAGAAGTTTACATACACTCTAAAAAAAGGAACATAACCATTTTTTTAAAATATCTTATGGTAAATCATACTAAATGTTTACTATTTTAGGTCTGTTAGGATTACCTATAAATGATTTACATTTGCTAAATGCCAGAATAATGAATAATTTAGACAGTCAAAAGTTTACATACATTTCCTTGTTTTTTTTTTTAGCTTTGCTTTTAAACTGTATAACTTTGGTCAAATGTTTTGGGTATCCTTCCACAAGCTTCTCACAATAGTTTGCAGGAATTTTGGCCCATTCCTCCTGACAGAATTGGTGTAACTGAGTCAGATTTGTTGGCTGTCTTGCTCACACAAGCTTTTTCAACTCTGCCCACAAATTTTCTATAGGATTGAGCTCAGGGCTTTGTGACGGCCACTCCAAAACATTCACTCTGTTGTCCTTAATACGGCAGTATGATTAGGGTCATGGTCTGTTTGGAAGACCCATTTGTGGCCAAGTTTTAATTTCCTGGCTGATGTCTTGAGATGTTGCTTCAGTATTTCTACATAATGTTCTTTATTCATGATGCCATCTATGCTGTGAAGTGGACCAGTCCCTCCTGCAGCAAAACAGCCCCACAACATGATGCTGCCGCCCCCATACTTCACAGTTGGGATGGTGTTCCTAGGCTTGTAAGCTTTCCCCTTTGTCCTCCAAATGTAACACTGGTCATTATAGCCAAACAGTTCAATCTTAGTTCCATCAGACCACAGGACATGTCTCCACAAATTATTCTTTTTCCCAGTGTAATTTAGCGAATTGTAATATGCTTGTTTGTTGATTTTGGCTTGTTGATTTTCCCATGTTGTCACACAAGGAAGCAGTGTGTTTGAGGTTTTCCTTAAATACTATTCTACAGTTGTGCCTCCAATTAACTCACATGTGATCAATTAGCCAATCAGAAACTTCCAAAACCTTGACACCATCATCTGAGCTTTTTCAGAGGCATAATAATCTTATTGTATGTAAACTTGACTTTCAAGAAAAGTTAAAACAATTTTCAAAAAATCTCTCTCTCATTATTCTGCTATTAAGCATAACAGAAACAAATTTGATAATCCTAACTTACCTAAAAGAGAAAAGTTTAGTCACATTAACATCTGACCTTTTTAAAAAATAGTTATGTGCCTTTTTATATGCATGTAAACTTCTAGTTTCAAGAGTAATTGGCTAAACTGTCACTGGACGAGTTAAAAGAAACAAAAAGACAGACGTTCCGGCACGGAAAACACATTTTCAAAGCAGAATATCTGACTTCAGCATTGCTTTTCGGATAAACCAGAATGTTCACTTGGCATATTTCTTAAATATCTGCAAACATATTATGGTATTTTTATGCTTTAGAAGAGTCAAAAACTTACATACAGCACCTTTAAGCTGCTTTGACACATTCTACATTGTAAAAGCGCTATAGAAATAAAGTAGAATTGAATCGAATATTGATCAGTTGCGTTTGTGTCACCGAAACCACAACACACACACGCACACCCAAAAATCGCCACAGCCAATCATCTGTGCGGGGAAAAAAGGGACCAACATATAACTTAAACAAGCTTATTTTTAATGGATCTGCAAAATCGTTTGAATTTCCAAAGAGAACGCTCCCCTCCCTGACACGTATCTGGACTAGAAGAAATACTTCTGTGAATTACAAACATGGCAAAACTTACAAAAGACCCCCAAAATACCCAAAAGAAACCAGCATGCAGGAGAGAATGAGTAACTGAGTGAGGGGGAAACCAAAAAAAAAAAAAAAACATTGAGGAGATTCATAAAACAAGTCATTCTGGAAAAAAAAAATGAAGACAAACTAAATTTAAAAATATATATATAATGCCATTCTCTTCTGAGCAAACAGGTTAAATCCAGATGGTTCCACTCGGGTGTGTGTGGGGTCGATTTAGAGGGTTGAGAAAAGAGGTGTGTGTTTGTGTGTAACTGTTACAGTGGTGTTTAAATGTGTGTGTTTGGGGGGGGAATGAGCGCTAAGGCTCTACATTAAGGCACCGGACGAAAGAAATCAAATCATAGAACGGAAAAAAAAAAACAACCCAGCTAGAGAAGATCTTTCACACTAACACACACAACACTAATCCCAAAACACTGGACACAAGTCATACTGAACGCTACGCTCCAAGTCCACCCTCGGTCTTTATGTAGTGGTGAGTGAGCTTTTAAATTCATTTCCTTCTTTCTTTAAACTTTAAAATAAGTACGAAGAAACGTGAAATGACTTTGTTTTACATTTCTTTTTTTGTTTGTTTCGTTTTCAGAAATAAAAATGATGTCAGCAAGCAGTCGTGAGTGTGAGAAACGTTAGAGATGTGTTTTACAGAGAATCCTATGAGAAGGACAGAACGGAAGAGTGTTAGACAGAAACAAGGGATGAGTGAATGAGAGAAAGAGAGAGAGAGAGAGAGAGAGAGAGAGAGAGAGAGAGAGAGAGAGAGAAGAACAGATTGTGTGTGTGTGTGTGTGTGTGCGTGTGTGTGAGTAACTGTGTGCGTGTGTGTTCAACTGCAGCACTTGGTCTTCCAGCCTGTGACTCCTCCTCCAGTGCTGATGTCCACGTTTTCACTGTTAGGCTCTTTTACGGGTGTCTGCGAAGAAAAACACAACAACAAAACCTTCAGCTTTGCTTCTGTAAACATGACACTTTAAAGGGGACCTATTATGCCCCTTTTTACAAGATATAAAATAAGTCTCTGATGTCTCTAGAGTGTGTATGTGAAGTTTCAGCTCAAAATACCACACAAATAATGTTTTATAGCTCTTTAAAACTGCCCCTTTGAGGCTTTAATACTAATTTTGCCGTTTTGTTGACGGTCGCTTTAAACTCAAATGAGATTGTGCTCTCTTCAAAAGTGTGTGGAGCCATTAACCTGGCTGGATTTGTTTTTTGACTGGGTGGTTCGCAGCACTAAACTCACACTGCTGGTTTAGTGAGTGCTGCTGTCCGTCTGATCAGGATGCTCAAACAGATGGAGCGATGATTGGATAAAGTGTTCGTTTTATTCAGGTGAATCAGCCTATTGATGTACTTTCATTAAAACAGAATAACAATATTTAGATGTGGGAACAGACTTAGTGATTTGGGGGCCGCAAGCAATTCCAGGTATGGGGCCCTATCA